>JANFCV010000211.1:0-600000 GCA_024500475.1 Phthorimaea operculella | reverse complement strand
CGTAGGCGAGCGAGTGACCGCCGCCGAAGATGCACAGTTGTAGGCGCTGGTGGTCCGCTATGCGGATTATGTCACTGGAATAAGCAAGCAATCAAGTTACAAGATGAAAAAATACACATATTGAAACGAGTTTTTCTATTTTTCACACTGTAGTGTACAACAAGAAATGTATTTCTTAAAATTTTGTCGTGTGGTGCCGAAGTAGAAAAGGATCACCCCATAGCTTTTTGATTTGTATGTATTGCAATTTTAGGCGTCAGACCGACAACCTGTCACTACGGTGAGGTATCCCTTTCACAGGCATAATTTTTTTTCCACTAATATGTTTTAGCATAACATGTTTCGCATAATTTGTTTTCACCTACCATTGATTTGACGTAATAAATTATTGCCATAATATTTATTTTGGCATAATCATATTTTAGACTATTGTATTTTATACTAACAATATTTCGGCATAATTGATTTTGCAATAATTAATTTTGGACTAATATATATATTTTTTATTAAGTTCAAATGGCAGGAAATGTAAATCAGTTTAGTATTTTTAAGATATATTAGGTTAAATTAGGCCATTTTAGGTTAGGTTAGGTTATTTTTATGCAATTTAGGGGTTCTTCTAATGCATCAGACTGGTATGCCTATTTTGATTATGGATATGACAATTTATGGTTTTGTATTTTAGGCCTATGTACTATTATGGCAATATTTTTTGTGCGTAAAGAAATTATGCCTAAACTGTTATGCGTACATGAATTATGCGTAAGTATCATTAGTTTAAATTACAGTGTGCCAAAATATATTATGTCAATAATTTTTATGCAAATGGATAGAGAACCCTACGGTGATACATAGACAGTTACGATATATGCATGTAAATAAATACAGGGAGTAACAGAAAGGGTATAACAAGCTGAAAGGAGGTCATGGTACTCATCAACTCATGCCTATAAAGCTATACAACTTTTCCCCTTCAGTCGCTGAGTACCTAAACCGCAATGGGTCGAAATATTAAAAAAAAATTGGTCGTCTCATAGTAAATCAATCAGCTGATCGGCGATTTTGTATGGGAGGTCCAAATTTTATTTTAACATTTCGACCCATGTTCCATAGGGATAGTTGTTCAGTTTACTCATAAACCTGACCTCCTTTCGGCTTGTTATACCCTTTCTGTTACTCCCGGTCTATAGATAAGGAATAAGGGGAGTCAGATGATGATAGATAAAATATATGGTGTCAAAAGATTTCTCAAGATAAGTATCCAAGATGTAACGTTATTGTTTTCTAGCCTTTTATTGATCTGCCTCAAAGAATCGAGAAAATCATGTGTGGCTAGATCTTAAAATCCAATATAGAATCCTCAAAATCTTACGTTGAATTAATGTTGTAGAGCGTATACAGAGCTGTCCTTGAATATCTGTAGACCTGAAATTTAAACAATTATTTTATCATTCATAACAACCAAGGAATAAGCGTGAATTTCTAAGATAAGAATTTGAAATATAAGCGTGCACAGAATTTAAAACAAAATTATTTATCAGCTAAGAGAGATTAACTCATATACACTATCGTTTCGAATTATAGTGCTTTGAGATAATAATTACATTACAATACAGCGGCATCTAGATATAGAGTTATTTTGTTTTATGATCCGGATAACACGTTTATAGATAAGGATACAGAAACATTTAGTAGCATGGTTTAGGAATCCAACTAGAAATATATTTGGCCAATAGCTTTAGAAAATATATTTAGTCAATAACCAGTGAACAGGCCATTATATTTTCCTGAAATTTATATCACAACTTACCCTACCTAGCAATAAGGCCGCCCTGTTAAACTGTTAATTTTGTCTGTGTTTTCCTACTGTAAAATTGTTCCTATGCATTTTGTGCAATAATGAATTATGTATGTTCTCTTACTGACTAATAAATGTGAAAATTTAAACTTACCTGTTGTACTGCACTAGGAGCCAGGATGTACTCTCTGTCCGCTGACAGAATCGGGCTTGATGTGTTTAGGAATTCCTGTAAAAAAGAAAACAATGCTTTCTGTAGTTTTTCGCAAATTATAAAAAACAGCACGTTAAAAAAGGAAAATGCTGTCTTTTTCTATAGCATAGTATATTTGGTAAGCTGCCGCGCGATGGCGGCTTAGAATAGCATCACCCTTATTTTACCCGTAGGTGTCAAAAAAACAATTAAGGTACAACATCCTGCACTGAGCTCGCAAGTCTGCCTGCTAAACCTAGTGAGCAGTCGACTGATGCAGGCGGTGAGGTAATGAAAAGCTGTCTTTTTAATGGCATAGACGGTAGGCCTCCTATAGTGACAATCTTTACTGAATGCGACCAGCTCGTCGCGCCACCTACGACGGGGTCGTCCGCGACATCGTCACGATTGGCAGGCCCAGAATAGAACTGGTTGGAAAGAGGAGAGGGAGGCCTTTGCCCAGCAGTAGGACAATGCAGGCTAATTAAGATAAGAAGATAGAAGGCCTGCTAAGAGACAACTAAGATCTAAAAGAATGCTAAACAAATCTGTTACGTACCATAAGATCGTTAGGCACAAGGACCCTGCCTTCTAGTGTGGGCACATCGAACACGTAGATTCCCCTGTCGCTAGGGTCGGCGACCGTGTATGTAAACTCAGTGTCTGAAATTCAATAAACATTAAGATATTACCAAAAGCCCAAAAAGGAATAAGTACCTAGGTAAGCATACATGCAAGTAAGAACATTCTCTGTAAACTTGTAAGACGGATTTGAAAATCGCGGCTTTACAAAATTACGGTAGATATTTGATTAATGAATTAACTATCTGATCTTAGTGGGTGCATTTTAAGTGTATTTCTATATACGAGTACCTTGATAAGGAGAAGAGAATCATTTTGGGAAGTATGTAGGCAAAAGCTGCGTCGTGTGGATAGTCCGCGCGCGTGTGGTTCACTTTACTTTAGGTATGCGGTGCGGATAAAGGAAGTGACCGAACTTCGCCCGCGTTCGCTCAGACAAATTGTGAGTCGCAGCGATCGCCCGCGTTTTTGCACTGACCTGAGATCCAAGTCCCATTGAAGCCGCGCTTCCCAAACTGTCCACTGAGCCACTCGGGCATCGTCACCGGCGTCTGCACAGCCGTCGCAAACTACCACAACCCGCGTGTCTACATTAGTAAGCATCAGATACAGTACATACCCATATCCATCATGTAATAATAATAATCTGTACGAGCCGATTGCGGCTACAGCGACTGCTGGACAGGCTCTCAGCAGCTGTCGTCTCGTTGGACCGCGCGATCGTGGGCTCGCATGTGGCTGCAATAGCCAATTTCGGTCTTTAAGATCCTTGAGCACTTCGGACAGGTGAATGCGCCGCCACTATAGTGGCATGTTATAGCCGTTGGTGGTCTGGCTTTTAACTCGTCTCTTTTTGCGTCGAGTTCGTCTTGGCACGATCTTTCAAAGGCGTCGATATCTGGGGGCACGGCAGTGCCCCCACCAAGTCGAGCTGAAAGCGGCACGGCCGTACCATCCTTTTCTCGAACCAGTTCAGGCCATTTTTGACCCCCCCATAACTCCCTTATCGATAAGTTTAGAACCCTCATTTTAAAATATCTTATCAAGCACTGTATAGATACGATACATTTCAAATTTCATTCAATTTGGATCAGTAATTTAGAAGTTATAGTTAGTCAAAGTTTCTTAATTTTCTGCCTGACTGACTGACCGATCATCAAAATTCTAAGGTACTTCTAGCAGACTGAGGAGCTTGAAACTTAGAATACACCTTGTATTTAGTGTATGAATAAAGGGAAAACTATAACATTCTGCAAATTCGGTTGCAACCGCATAACTAACTTTGTATTTCCATACAAATGTATAGGATTACAAAGTTAACTTTGCGGATGGGCTTTGAGGAAATCTGTAGCTGAGGTTTAAGAAGTAGTTCCAGATAAGAGAAAGAGGAAGACTATCTACAAAAAGAAATGAGATCCGACCAAAAACATTTACTTGTAAAAAGAACCAAGTCTCGCCTCTCAGTTCATCTACTGTAAAAAGCTGTGAGATCCATGTGATGCCAAGTCGGTTATTGATTTATTCAAGGACTACTTCAGGGAACTTTCATCTTAAGCTATTGCGTAATTAGGTAACAGACATCATCTTACAGTAACTATATCGATATTTAAAAACTTTTATATTTACAATAACTAGAATGACTTGGCAATCGCACACTATTTGCTTGTGAGATACGATGGTCTAGTGCGATGGCCGGGTCATTCTAGTTATTGTAAATATAAAAGTTTTTAAATACTGATATAGTTACTGTAAGATGATGTCTGTTACCTAATTACGCAATAGCTTAAGATGAAAGTTCCCTGAAGTAGTCCTTGAATAAATCAATAACCGACTTGGCATCACATGGATCTCACAGCTTTTTACAGTAGATGAACTGAGAGGCGAGACTTGGTTCTTTTTACAAGTAAATGTTTTTGGTCGGATTTTGTCTACCATAGCAAGCATCATACAGTACAGACCTGAGATCCAAGTCCCGTTGAAGCCGCGCTGCCCGAACTGTCCGCTGAGCCACTCGGGCATCGTCACCGGCGTCTGCGCAGCCGCCGCCGCCAGCAGCGCCGCGAACCACCACAACCCACATGTCTACCGTAGCAAGCATCAGATACAGTACATACCCGAGATTCATCATGTCTACCATAGCAAGCCTTAGATAGTACAGTACACACCTGAGATTCATCATGTCTACCGTAATAATAAGAATCTGTCCGAACCGATTGCGGCTACAGCGACTGCTGGACAGGCTCTCAGCAGCTGTCGTCTCGTTGGTCCGCGCGATCGTGTGCTCTCTTGTGGCTGCAGTAGCCAATTTTGGCCTTAAAGGTCCTTGAGCACTTCGGAGAAGTGAGTGCGCCGCCACTATAGTGGCATGTTATAGCCGTTGGTGGTCTGACTTTCAACTCGTCTCTTTAGCGTCGAGTTCCTCTTGACGCGATCTTTCAAAGGCGTCGAAATTTTGTCTACCTTAGCAAGCATTTAGTACAGTACATACCTGAGATCCATGTCCCGTTGAAGCCACGCTGCCCAAACTGTCCACTGAGCCACTCGGGCATCGTCACCGGCGTCTGCGCAGCCGCCGCCGCCAGCAGCGCCGCAAACCACCACAACCCACGTGCCTGTACAAAAAAACTATTAAACCAAATACAATACACACAAATACGTGCTTCTCTATAGCAAGCCCATGTGGAAATGACCCTGAATATGTCAAAATTAGGCGCAAATAAAACAGAAAATATTGTCGGGGACATACAACGGACAGTAGCGCTCCTTGTTGGGCGCGGATCCTGTATCCTAGCTTCTTTCAAAACCTTTAACACAAACTTAAGTTTTTTGGAAAACTTGCATAATCTTGCAGGATTTGAACCTGCGTCCTTCGGCATCTGTGCTGCCGACGCCACTTCCAACTGGGCTACCGCGGTTCTATCCTAGCCTGCGAATTATGCATATACTTGGCCACTAACGCGTGACAGGCAGGGCTCCACTTCTTGGGTTCGGAAAACCTTAGGTTTCATGATAGAGCTACCTACTTTTGCAACATACTTACTGTCCAGGAAAATATGTTTTCTTTTATATTTTATGATCATGCAAAAGAAGCATATGGTATCATTTTAATAAACCACCTGAAACCAGGGTTCGTATCAGGTCGTTAGACGAATCGGTGTCCCACTCGAAAAGAAGAATAAAGAAATATGGGTACTTACCATTTTGCTTCCCAATAAAACAAGCGGCAACCACCACAATCGCGTATCCAACGCGACTGTCTTAGCACTATCTATAAATTACAACTTATCCAATGATAAGCAAATATCTTCGATAGATATTGACCGAATTTTATATCGTATCGTATAATAAGGGCTCATTATTTTAGATAACATAAATATGTAATAAATTCAGGTAGGATAATTTCTTACAATTTAGATATTTAATTTTCTAAAGTTACTTCTCTTCATCACTTTCATTTGAAATTCTCATGCGACCGCACATTATAGACAACAGTTTGTCAGGGATTTGCCATCGTCGGGAAAAATCTATCTCAAAAATCACCAAGTGGAAATATTACCTAAACGAATTTCTCGCCGATGCAAAAGCATTCCAAATTGCTAGGATATTGAAAACAACTTATTTTATAAAATTATAGTAAAAGTACTAATTTATTGTAGGTATGGATTATGCCTCCATTCACAGTCACACAAGTTTTATAATAAAACCGTAAAGAATCGCTGTCTATTTGCGCTGCTGTTTTTCCATATTAGGTATTGAAGGGCTAACCGTGCTTTTCCGGGAATATTCCCGACTGCACATCCCTATCTTCAGACTTTTGTCACAAATAGGGAAACGGCGCACGGGGTACTCGAACAGCAAAAGACGCTAAATGGGTTAACTCTGAGTGACTTGGGGGTGGGTGCGTCCCGTTATTCCTTACGGCCCCCGAAATTATATGGGATGAAATTTTACTAGTGACCTATAGCGACAACTCAGAACCAGTCAGTGATAAGGAACAACCTTCCCCAAAGAACATAGGTCGAAACAAGAAAAAAATTTTGGTCACTATTAAAATTTCACACTATTTATTTTTTATTTTAATTTCGGGGCCCGTTGAGATATTTTCGTCCTAACGGCCCTCGAAACTCTAAAAGTTTGTATTCGGGGGCCGTTGGGACGAAAAATTCCCAACTGCCCCTTCGGGGGTCGATCCGCGGGGGACGTTGCGTTAGGAATAACTTAGGTTCATTCAGCTGATGTGATCTCTACGCTTGGGTTATTAAAATTCTTAAAATAAGTCTCTAAAGATAAAAGGATCTTACATATAAAAGAAAACTAATATTTGTAAGATATATTACGTTTATTGAACATCAAGTCAGTGAAGAAGTTTCGATAAAAACAAAATTCCATAGAAAACCTTTCAAGACCTGGCTAACAGTTTAAATTCTGGCTAACTACGAGTCGAAGTCCTCTAAACTCAGATACAAAATCACTTTTAGCAAACTACATAAGTTTTGGTATCCATTGGCAAAAAAGTCCCAAAGTTTTCGTGTAGATTATCATTTCACCAGCATCATTCAGTGCGCGTTTTCATCCAATAAGTTGATTCTTTCATAATTGCGTGTTGTCCACAATTCTTTCAAATCCATTCATGTCAATCCAGTTTTGGAATAATCATCATCATAATCTGCAGAATGTCAACAGCTTCAGCAGAAGTTTCGTAGTCATAACATATCACACAGGTGTAAGGCGACCGTATGTATGTGAGAATAGTTCCAAACAAGCGTTAGTGTTGCGAGTTTTGGAAGTCGCAGACTTCTCGACGGCAATCGTAGCATTACAACTCGCGTCGACGATAGTTTGCAGTTTCAGCAGAGTGCTAGTACGCTTCTCTCTTTTGTCGGAGTCTCAGCAAAGTCCTAGCAAGTCCCCTCTCGTTTCGAGCAACCGCGATACTCCGACGACCAAATAAATCATAGGATTTCCTCCGAGCGTGCCTTTCTATAACATTTGTATAAAACAGACTTTCAGGTTCAAGTCTCGTGAACGGCTTCTATTATCTCGAGTCCACATCCATGTGAGCTTGACTAATGTTAAACATACAACTAAGTTACTCTTCTAACAAGAACATATTAAAAATCAAATTGAAAGGACATTTTAAACCTGAAAAAGAAAGTCGAACGAGCGACAAAAGATTAATATGTGTAGTGTGATGGGATGAGTGTGTCAATGTTGTGAGTGTGTCAAGTGTGTCGATGTGTGAGTGTGTCAAGTGTGATTGTGTGTGTGTGTGTGTGTAACGGACCGTGCTAGTGTCGGCGGTCGCGCTCGGCGCGGTGTCGACGCAGCTCGGCGAGGCGACGCTCGTGCTCTTCCATATGTTTACGTCTCTGTTCCTCTTTTATTGCGATCTGTAACAAATACAAATTTTGCGTTTAAAATCCACCAATTTGAACACCATTTGAACAATTTCATAGAGCCAGTGTATCCGGAGATGCTGAAACGAATCTAACGACACCTCAAATCAACATCATCCCAGCCGTTTGAGCTGAAGCTAGTAAGATTTTACTAGATGTCGATAAAACGTCTATCGCTTAATTGAAATTTGGCAAGGGTCGATCGGACGCTCTGGTAGCTAAGTAGCAGAACAGTGGGACTGCACCTCATGTGTCCCGGCCGACAGTTTTTTTTTATTAATTTCTATTTATACCAAGATAACTCTTACAAAATTACCGTTTCTGCCGACAGCGGTAGCCAGTATATGCATGGAGTGGTTTTCGTCTTTCTGAACAAGTCATCTAAAAGTTTTGCAGGCGCTTCTTCCTCCTTCTTTTTGAATTTACGAGCTGTAAAATAAAATAAAATATTTCGATAAAATATCACACAAATTACTAATTCAAATATCTTATCTTCTAGATAAGATTAAAAGGATATATTAAAAGTTTATCCCTACTAATTGTATGGGTATTGATAACTTGAGATTGTTAGGCTTACAACTCGAGCTATCATATCATCCATTCTAAATTAATTTGAATACCTACACAGACATAAGATACATTACTCAAGATGCGACCACGTCAACTTTTCGCAGAGTCGAAAGGGCGCCATTCCATATTAGGTACCTACTTATTATGGCGACTTCACCACATTTCTTATCGTACGTAGATGCGACGCGGTTTGGTTTTGTGTTCAAACATTCGATGGTTCAAACTCAGTCATCGCTGCGTCGCTTTGTGCCCTTAATAGAGCTACTTTCTAGTAGAAGAGCTACACTTTTGCAGTATAGCTTTTGGGAAATAGAAAATGCTAATTGTTTCCAATCATACCTGCCAGATGGATGACTTAAAAGAGAGCGGCTAGTAGCGACTTGAAGCCGAAAACGGGATATCGTTCCTTGGCGTACCCTGGGGAAGGTCTATGTCCAGCAGTGGACTACAATGGGCTGATGTGATGTGATGTAATTCATACCTGGCTCTGGGCTGCGTTCCTGCGAGCGCGGTCGCCTCTTGTCCATCATACGGTCATCGCGGCGTATCCTATCTTTCATCATCCCACCATCCTTATCCTTGTCATTCTTGCCGAGGTCCCACTCGCGCATCGCAGCCTTCCGTTCCCATGGCTTGTCCTATGAAATAGGAGATACATTTTGTAAGCATTGAAGTAAGAGTTAATGCTGGATAACTTTACCAGCAGATAGCTATGAAATTCAATCCACACCCAAATACATCAGCAGACAGACAATGGCACATATTCTATAATACGATAATACTAGTACACAATGGTGTAAGTTGGTACAAATGGATAACATAGATATACAGAGACAGGTAAAGTATGTATAATAACAAGATAACAAGACACCTCTGTCTATCAATGTAAACAAATGGCCACTAA
The DNA here is from genome assembly GCA_024500475.1 of Phthorimaea operculella. Classification (NCBI taxonomy): domain Eukaryota; kingdom Metazoa; phylum Arthropoda; class Insecta; order Lepidoptera; family Gelechiidae; genus Phthorimaea; species Phthorimaea operculella. The sequence goes on along the minus strand of JANFCV010000211.1, from coordinate 590,557 downwards.
GGAATGAATCCAGGGAATAGATAGCAGCAATCTGTGTGAATATCAAAACACCTTGCACTGTGCTTGCCCTGTTTGCCTGCCAAGCGTGGTTTGTATGGCAAAACCCCCAAATAGGGGAGGCCTATGTCCAGCAGGACTGTTGTGGCTGAAGTAGTAGTAGAAGTAGTTTTTGTTTTTTCTTATTAAGTGTCTAACATGTGATTGGTCTTCATACCATAAGCAGTTTATATGAGTGTCTTGAGTCTTGCCAAGGCTTTGGTATGAAAAATATAAAAAAAAACTTACAATCTCTCCCCTTTCCCTTTTCATGTCTTGTTCTCTCAACCAATCTTCCACTGTTCCTGGAATGGCAGATACGGGTGCTGTATCATTCTCTTCATTTAGTTTTGCCTTGTCAAACGCCTCCCGTGTTGAGAAATCCACTTGCAGGGTCTTGGGGTTGGACACAGGCCATGTTACACCATGTAATGCATGCCGGGTCTCCACAGCTTGGCTAAAATAAAAAGACACATGTTAAAAACTATAACATTTGCAAAAGTATTAAATATGCCGTGTGATGGCAGCTTAGAATATGCCGTATGATGCCGGCTTAGAATAGCATCACCCCAATTCTACTCGTGGGTGTCGTAAAAAGCGACTAAGGGATATTCATCCAAGGAATGGGCAGCAGCGTTCCCTGTAAATGTAACATCTTGGCACTGCGCTCGCCAATCCGCCTGCCAAGCGTGGTAAGTATGGCAATACCCCCCGATAGGGGGAGGTCCATGTCCAGCAGTGGACTGTTGTGGCTGTTATGGTTATGGTAAATTGATGACAAGGATAACACATCTTGTATTTTTTCAAACAACTAACATAGTTATTAAGTCATCAGTGTTTTGTAGAAAGGGGGAATAAGCTGTACTTTTCTATGGCCCATTCACCCTTTTTACAAAACACCAGCAAATTAAAGATAATGGACTAAAATAACAAGGTTAGTTGTTTTACAACATACAAGATTTGTCATAAGTGTGAACAAATTTGGTATTGAAGAATGTTACTTACTCTTCATTCTCATATTCAACAAAACATTTAGACTTGATTCTGTCAATCCAGAAGCCATTCTCAGCTATTCTTCCAGTCCTCTGCAGTAAGTTCTTTAGCTGTGGCAGTGTGAATGGCCTCACCAAGTTTGTAATGTACAAAATGTTTGACTGCTTATGCCTAGGAGGACTTGGTGGTCTGGCTATTATGCTATCATTCTCTTTCACAATAGATATCCTTCTGTTGGCAGCAAGGTTTGTCTCTCTTATGTTTTCTTTACTGTCCATATCATCCTGATCTTTCCGTTCGAAGTTCTCAGTATTGTCTATTACAATTTTAGGCAACACAGGTCTTTCAATTTTTTCTGTCACCTCAATCCTTCTGTGTTTCTTCTCTTCAATCACTTCTTCAAACTCTACTGGTTTAACATCTGGTATGATTTCTTTGAGAACATCAGTAGAAATGGTAATTGATTTTTGTGTTGTTAATTTTGGCCGTGCTCCCCACTTTCTCTTCCTGTTCACAACAAAAGGTGTTGTTGGGCCGTTCTGAACAGAATCGTCTTGTGCTGGTTGTGTGCTGTCTGAGCGTTCGTTGTCCCTGCTCCGGTATCTCTCCATAGATTCATCAGCATCTTTGTCCTTGTTGGAATCAATGGAGTTCTTCCTTGACTTCTTTTGTTCAACATTCACAGAGCTTTCTACAACATCATTTTCATTAGTAGGTTTAGATCTGTGTTTTTTGGCAGACCTTTCCTCCGAGCCAGATTTATCTTTTTTATCCTGTTTAATACTTACCTTTTTCCCAGCAGATGTCCTATCCTGGTCGGTGGAATTGTCTGCCTCTTCCTTCTTTGACTGCTTTTCCGGCTTGCTGGGTTCCGAAGACTCAATTTTGCTGTCATCAGCTTCCGCATGGAGCTCCAACACTTCTGATTTCTCAACTGATTCACTTCTCCGGCGCTCTGGGCTCTCTTTAGCTGGTGAAGTTTCCTGATTCTGAGTTTCAGTGTCAGCTTTAGGTGAAACCACTGTTGTGTCAGCATCGGAGGCCTTGCTTTGTGACTCTGTATCCTCATTGCTCTCCTTTGTCTGTGTGTCTGGTTCTGTGGTTTTAGTTTCTTCAGTGGTTGTGGACACCGGTGTCTCGTCTGACACTGTTGCAGTTTTGTGCTCGCTGCTTTGGCTGATTTCATTCTCTGACTTCTCGTCAATGTTTTCTGTAGAGTTGTCTGCTTCTGCTTCATCACCTTGACTATCCTGATTTTTGTCCGATTCGTCTTTAGACTCACGGGTTTTCTTTGAGCGCCTGCTTCGCTTCTTTTCATCAACTCCTTCAGAACTGGGAGTGTCACTAGAGCTGGTGGCGCGCGAATGCTTCCTTTTGCTCCGAGGCGATCTGTCTGCTCTCTCTGGCGTGGAAGGTGGACGAGTCAGGCATATCTTCAATTTTTGTATTTCGCCGACGTTTTCGGACGCTTCAGCTGTTTTGACTTGCCACACCTGATCTTGCGACTCTTCCGGGCTCACTTCCTTGACGGGAGTCTTTGGCGCCTCTTTTACGGGTTCCTCGACAGTCTCTGCTGGACGCACTGGACTGCCTTCATCAGATTCATTTTCAGATGAAGTCGATTGCTTGCGACGTCTTGTTCTAGTGCGCTTCGTCTTTTCAACCTTTTTCTCAGGCGAAGCCTTGGTTTTTTTGGTAGCCGTGCGTTCGCTTTTGCGACGCATTATTTATGCTGAAAGAAACGTGTTTGTATTAGATTCAAAGTTAGTCCTGAATTCAAAATCAACACAAGAACAGATGGAAGCTTCAGCCGGTACCTGAATTCACCTAAAATCAACAATAATTCAAAGAGAAAATCACAGCGTGCGGTTTTGCAACTTCAGTTCAGTTCAGTAAGCTTGTCTGTCCGCCATATTGATTATTGACTGCAGTGTTGCCATTTCTTCCGAAATTGTCTATGACTGTACTGTACAGACGGGCGTTTCACACGATTCGTGCTGTTTTTTGTGTAGTTTGGCTTACAAATCGATCGATTGGTCAACACTAGTACAATGACAGCCAGTTTTGTCAAAAAACTGTCAAAAATTGTGAAGTCAAGTGATAGCCGAGTAGAATTTTCCCTGCTTTTTTTGGCGGGAAAACCTTGAACTGTAAAGGCGCACGCTTTGAAAATATTTTTTGTAAATTGTTAAAAAATTGTAAATAATCATAGTTTTTGTATTGTTTTTGTAAATATAGCTTGTTTATTGATAGGAGTGTTGATTAACAGCGGTTAATCATGGGGAGAAGGGACAGGGATCCCAAGAAGAGAAAAAAAGATCCCAATGATCCGGATGCAAAATCGGATTCTGAAGAATCTGACAAGGAGACGGAGGCAGATAAGTACCGGCCCTTCAAGGTAAAAGATTATTGTAGGAAGTATCCGGAAACATCAGAGAGGAAGGATTTCGTGGTATTCCTAAAACACCAAGTTGATCAAAAACCTTTTTCTGATAACGACAAGGTGGCTTTGTCGCAGGCACTCAGGAAACATGCAGTGTCTGGTGTGCTGCACTTGAGGCCGGTGAACAGGTATAAGGTGGCCATCACATTTGATTTGTCTAACAATGCCAATATGTTTTTAAGTAGCAAAATTTTAGATGAGTTGACATTGTACGCGTCAATACCCGCTTCTGGAACAGAAATAACCGGCGTTGTTAAGTCAGTGCCAGTTAACTTGTCAAATAAAAAAATATTTTCGCTAATTGGCAGCTCACGAAATGTTGTACAAGTCCGTCGTTTCATGCGCAAGCGTGTAGAGGGAGGTCAGGTATCATACACCCCCACGCAAACTGTCGCTGTGACTTTTGCTTCCACTCAGCTTCCGGAACACGTCTTCCTCGATTCCTGGAGACACGAAGTAGCGCAGTATGTTCCACCTGTAAAACAGTGTTTGAAATGTTTACAGTTTGAACATATTGCTAGCTATTGCAAAAACAATGACGTTTGCTCAATTTGTTCAAGGCCACACAACTTCAAAGTCTGCAATGAGGATAAAAACAAAAAACCCATCTGTGTAAACTGCAAGGGCGATCACGTGGCTATTTCAGCTGCGTGCCCCATTAAAAAAGCTAAAATTGAAGAGAATAAAATAAAGTCACATTCAGCCACATATTCAGCACTTTTCGATGAGAAATCGTTCCCGCATTTGGCGGCAAGGAACTCAAACAGTTATTTTCAAAACATTATAAAAAGCAAAACGTTTTTAAACATGATAACGCAAGTCATAGTAAAATTGGTCTCAAACAAACAAAATGAAGAAGTTCCAATAAACACTGAAACTATACGCGCGGCGTTTCAGGACACGATCAGTGAGAGAGTCCATTCAACCAACTAATGGATTTTCTCACTGTCGTGCAATGGAATGCTCAAAGTTTAGTTCACAACAAGCATCAATTTACCCAGTTTCTGTATGATAATAATGTTCATATCGCAATCATATGTGAAACGTGGTTAAAGTCTCATCACAGAATGAATATTCGAGGGTACCACATTGAGCGCAATGATTGCGGTAATGATCATAACGGAGTATGTATTTTTATTCACAATAGTATAAATTATAATAAAATTGATATTTATTTTGATAACTCTTTACAGAATATCTGCATACAAATAACAATAAATGGTAAAAAAATTAGTTTTGTTAGCTTCTATAGTCCAACGAATTGTGATCCTGCATTTAATAATGTGAAATTCGATAGTTTAGTCAGGTCCATCCCTGGGCCATTTGTTCTTGCTGGAGATTTTAATGCGCATCATACTGTATGGGGTTGTGGTTCTGTCTCCCCACGGGGTAGAGCTGTCTTGGAAGTTGTTGATGATAATAACTTAGTCATTTTGAATGATGGTCAACCCACTACCACGGGTACTTTAACTTGGCGTCCGAATGCATTAGATTTAACTATTGTTTCCCCTTCTTTGGCTCCTTGTTGCAGTTGGTCTGTTCATGATGATCCTCTTGGGAGTTATCATCTTCCTGTAATAACAAAAATAGCTTTCAATAATGTTTCTAGCAGTAATAATAATATTAACAGTGGTATACATTTGCCCATTCAACCCAATTTTAGGGATGTGGATTGGCAATTGTATGCTGAAAAGGTGGAGCATTTGCTGTCAAATTTTCAGTTGGATTCGTTTTCGCCTATAGAGGCTTATAATTTGTTTATTAAAATATTGTTCTGTGCTATAACTCAATCAACTCCGAATTATGGTGGACATGCAGCTGGCAGTCCTCGCAATCCCGATCGAGTAAGATCGGGAGTGGGTGGACGTAAACGCAGGTCTACTCTCCCTTGGTGGAATAATAAATGCACTATCGCTGTTCAAAATTCTAAGGAAGCATACATTCTTTTTAAATATCGACGCTTGAAAGGCAAAATTATCTAAGCGACATCAGAGTAACTTTACAGGAGAGCAGTTTGAAGTTTGGATTTTCAGAAAAAAAATCGTATCAATTTTTGTGATAGTCCTAGAAGCCTAGTTTTTTACATATTTGTTTTGTTATTTTTTTACCTAAATTTTAGTATACATATCAATAAAGAATAATGCTTAGTTTTAGAGTTAGTGTCGCTTAGTCAAAAATTACCTAAAAATAAATACAGGCAAATTTGACTAACCGACAAGCTGGGAATGACAAAGGTACGGTAAAATTTTAATAAACACCTTTTTTAAGAATTTACGGCAGAGTAAAAGTTGCCTAACTAACATCAAAAATACTTCGAATTTGAGGCAAAACTACTTAGGTTACAATTTTATACTAAATTCTTCCCGGCAATTTGACTTAAATAACATTTGTTACAGAAAATTTACCTAATTATTTAATTCAAGTGTTATATCAATAACAATAAAAATCAACACTAAGGTACACAGAGGCCTATTTCAACTAGGATCATCTTCACATTAGCCTATAGCAGTCCACTGCTGGATGTAGGCCTGCCCCAGGGTACGCCACAAGGCACGATCATCCGTATTCGCCATCCATTTGCTACCAGCCGGTCTTTTTTCATCGCCATCTGTCCATCTGGCCCGTGGGCGCCTAAAGCTATGCTTGCTGAGGCTTGGCCTACACTCGGAAACCCGATTACAACATCGTCTATCGTTTCTACGGCAAATGTGACCAACCTACTGGACATTTAGAAGATAATCTCTTTCCGGGCCTTATCTATTAGCGAGATCTCTAACATAGACCTTTTCGTCGGTCTCTGAGTGGTGATACATAGCCGGTGGGACAATTCATTTGTCAGCTTTCACGTCTCGCCTCCGTTAGTCATCCATCACCGTACAAGACACTCCGATTGAACATCTTGGTCTAGAGGCATGGTGACAAAGATGGCTCCAGAATAAGACGCAACTTCCAAAATACTACCCAGCATAGCTTTACTCTTCTGGTGATTTCAGCCTCGAAATTGTATGTTCCTAACTGCAATGTTTGCCCAAGATTTCATACTTCTGGACAACTTCAAGGTCTACCTACGTCCTACACCTACCACGGATATTGGCTCAGAAACGACTTCATGTTCATTCAAAATTATCTTGCTCTTGACTTGACCAAGGTCATCCTGAATTCAACATGATTCGAGACCAAATATAAACAGGACAGCATTTTTTGCAGATCCTGAAGCAATTTGGCCATTATTATGACTATGGCGTCGGCAAAGCGGAGATACATAAAATATTCGCCGTTGACTTTGATACCCAACCCACACACACTGTCAGGTTTTGAAGACATCCCATGGCATTTTGGTGAAAAGTTTTAAGGATAAAACGTCATCCTGCTTTACATCTCGGTGTAATAGTATGGACCTTGTTTTGTGGTTTTGTACTTGAACGGGTCTTAGCCAATAGGCTTCTCCGCACCTCCACATATAGCCATTCGATTAGGCACGGCTGCAAGGACACCAGAACAGCCCAAGTTTCTCTCGAGTCAAAAGCTTTCTCGTGGGCTACAAAAGCGATACGCAACGCAACGTTGATTGAACTCTTCTGACTTCTGTATTTTAGGATGTGGTCTATTTGTACTAAAGCCTTTACGATACCCTGCAAGTCCCAATGTAGTAAGGCGTCAAATCTTAGTCGTTTTATTACGATCTCGAGAAAAGTCTATAAGACGTAGTTCAGTAGTGTGATCATCATCATCATAAACCATTCAGGGTTGTCCCATTAGCTATTACGGAGATTAAATTGTCTTTTTAACTCATCAAACCCAGCTTTTTCACTAGCCATTCCTACAAACACCTAGTAAATTTTGTCTGCCCAAACCAAAAGCCCATTACTATTTCTGAGCCACTGTCATAAGCTTGAATGGTCTAGCATCAATATTTGACGGTTTCTAGCTACTGGAACAGACCGGGTCTTGTGAAGGCACTGGGACCACATTCATGCTGTACGGAAGGTTTTACAGAAATCAGAATAGTATGACCAACTGCTTTGTGTGGCTTTTGTGGACTACAAGCAAGCCTTCAACTTCATCGAAACCTGGGCTGTTTATGAATTTTTGTAACGACGCCAAGTCGACTATCGATATCCCCACTCCACAGATACTGAGAAGCCTGTAATTAATAGCAACGATATGCGTTCCAGTATATAGCCATTCAAAGTAACTAAAAGTATAAGGCATTACTTTGCGGAAGTCCATCTTGTTGAAAGTGATAGAAATATGTTTTGCTTCTTCCGCACTTATGAGTGAACCACATTCGCGACCGCAACTTAATGCAAATGTACAAGCGACGCACCTCTCCAACACCACAACCACCGTTTTACACTCTACAGGTATACTTCCACGGAGTATCCTCAGGAGATCATCGACAGTCACGTTCCGAGGACCGACTAATAAGTAACTGCCCCTGTCGATTAAGTTGCGGTCGTACGTGTGGTTCACTCAGCAGCATAACTTGCCATCATAAGCGCGGAAAAAGCGGAACATATTTCTATCATTTTTAACAAGGGCCATTCAACTACTGCGAGGTGTAAAACAAGGTGTCATTATATCGCCCAAACATTTCACCAATGCGCTTGAAGACCTTAGCATTGAATGAACTGGACAATTTCGTCAACAGTGAATACCTCACAATCTCCGCTTTGCCTCCTACATGGGCAAAATCATCAGAGAGCTGAACATAAAATCGCGGCAGTTCCTGTCAAAGGTGTTCAGTTTAAATACGGCCTCGAGGCGTGATGGACTTGGGATGAATTTGGAAAAGACCACGGTCCAGCTCAATAGCATATCTCCGTCGAAGGTGTAGTAGACCTTGAAATTGTCCAAAAGTATGAATACCTTGGGCAAAAAAAGATAACATTGAAGCTGAAATCTCCAGAACAGTGCGGCTGGACTAAATAGCATTAGGGAAGACGTATCTTGTCCTGGAGTCACCCTCGCCGCAATAAGGTGTTTGATCAATGCATCTTACCGCTCATGATGAATTATGGAGCAGAAACATGAAATCTGAGAGTAAAACTGGGACACTGGTTACATGTCATTCAGAGAGATGATGCTATGCTAGGGATCTCGCTAATATGTCGAGGTTAATCCGGAGCGATTATTCGAAGATCAAAGTTACGGACATACTGGAAATAGAAGTGTAGCAAGCTGAAGGGTCAGTGGTCTGGCCACATCTGTCGTAAAAGCGATTGACGACGGAGTAAGCGGGTTCTCGAGTGTATGCCACGCCCAGAAAGAGCATGACTTGAAGAGAGCAGCTGGTAGGAACTGGATGGTAAACGCATACCCTGGTGAGGCCCACGTTTAGCAGTGGACTGTTATTATAGGCTAATGTGATGATGACCGCAGAAGTAGGTAACGAGCTAAGAAACTGAATGAAGCGAATGAACAAAATTTATTTATAATCTGATTTATTTGTAAATTCTACTGAAAGTTTTTGGACTTGTTACATGAAAAGTGCATTTGTCATATTTGGCGACATCGTAATCGAAGCACTCGCGTGCATACCAAGCGACGCCCTGCCATGCACTGAACTATCTAAGTAACTTAAACTCTAGAATCACTGTTTGCACAAGCGACTGTTCGTGTGTCATCCGTAGGAGTAACCAACATTTTTATGTAAACTACTTTAAATAAAAATATTCCAAGCGCCTGTACGTGATGCTACCATAGGGTCTAACCGACATTGGATAATTGTATTTAGTCAAGTAAAAATTGTCTAAATAAGTAAAGAACCTTTGAAAACGGCGGGTAAAAATCGACTAAGCGACAATCAGATTTATTTTTAAGACAGGTAATATATACTGAACCAACTGAATAAAGGAAAATTATAACAAGCATTTTTAACTAAACGCCAAGCACGCAGAAAAACGGGTATGCAAAAATTACTTAAGTGATGAAAAAACGAGATCTTTGTAAGGAAAAAAATAGCTATGCGCCTTACACTGTGTTATCAGATTGAGGCAAAATTGACTAAGTGGAGAAAATACTGTACGAAGAGAACGGTAAAATTTGACCAAAGTCAAATTTAGCATAATTTAATTTCGATAACCACCAAATTTTCAAAAATGGTCGGAAATCGTGTCGGTTAGTCAACCGAAAAAAGTGAATTTTCGCGAATTTCAAAATGTCTAAGCGACAAAAAAGTTATCGTAGAGAGACGTGAGTAGGACCAAACGACGCAGAAAAATCAGGCGATTCCAACAATGTATATAACTCAATTTGGCCAAAAATGTCGCTTAGATAATTTTGCCTTTCAAGCGTCGATATAATCCAACTTTGGAAAATTACCTGGAATTTAAAAGATTACAAGCATTGAAAAAAATTATTCTTATTCTTAAGACAGAGAGAAAAAATTCTTGGGTTATGCTGTGTTCTTCTTTTAATCGATGTACTCCTTTATCAATAATATGGCGCTTCATGCGTAAATATAACAAAACATATATTCCCCAAAGTGCAGATGATAATAACGATTGGATTTTCAGTTTTCTTCAAAAATATACACCAGATTTTGTGGAAAATAAACTTGTTTCTTTTAGTAACACTAATTCAAATAACAATTATCAAAATAGTTTTATCACTGAACCCTTCGCCTTACAGGAACTAAGAGCTGCTATCTTTTCACGTAGAGACACTTCATGTGGGCTAGATGGTATTCCATATATGATGTTTAAAAAACTTTCGCAGAGTAGTTTGTTAGTGTTATTGGATATTTTTAACTCATTGTGGTCTAATAATGTCATTCCTCTTGAATGGAAAGTCGATTGTATAATACCCATTCAAAAACCCGATAAGCCTAAATTTGATCCCAACTCATATCGTCCTATCACATTGACCTCATGCGTAGGAAAATTATTTGAACAGCTTCTTAAGCAACGTCTTGAACATTACGTAGAGCATAATAGACTGTTGCCAGTAAATCAATTTGGTTTTCGTAGAGGTCGTTCGGCCCGCGAAAGTATTAGTTTGCTGCATTTAGATATTTTAAAAAGCATCGGTGGTAGCAACAAACTCATTAGTGTGTTTTTTGATATTGCCGGTGCTTTTAATAATGTAAATATAGATATTTTATGTACAGAATTATTGGATATTTGCTTACCATTAAAAATTGTACAGTGGATCCGTTTGTTTTTACTTAATAGGAAGGTGTATGTCAGGTATAATGGCGCATTGTATGGTCCTCGGCTGTCCTCAGTCGGGGTATGTCAGGGAGGAATCCTATCTCCTCTGTTATTTATTTTGTATATACGTCGATTGAACTTAATTTTGGGACCAGGCATTAAAAATTTGCAGTTTGCTGATGATCTTGTAGTCTATATGTCAGGAAACAATTACAATCATATCTCAAATAATTTAAATTTGGCCTTATCAAATCTTCATAAATATCTGTCATACTTAAATCTTGAAGTTAATGCCCAAAAGTCCAAGGTTGTCATTTTTGGCAAATGTAACGATGCTAATTTGACAACAGTTTTTTATAACAATATTGCTTTGCCAGTTTCTTTTGATATAAAATTTTTGGGTGTTGTATTCTGTCGCAACTTATCCTGGAAAACATATACGAATAACTTGGTGATTAAAGCTAATAAGGCTTGCAATATCTTAAAATCACTTTGTGGTACTAGTTGGGGTGCGGACCCAAAAATTCTACTCATGTTATATAAATCAATAGTAAGATCACATTTTGAATATGGGTTCCTGTGCTATGCAGGCGACTCCAAACTCATTGATATTTTTGATAAGATACAAAATAAATGCATGCGGATAATCACCGGAGCTTTCAGGACTACTCCAATTGTTTCTTTACAAGTGGAGTGTAACCTGCCTCCCCTGGCTATCCGTCTCGCATATCTAAAAGAAAGATTTATTTTAAAACTCTATTCTGAAAAAAATAACAATCTTATAGCTGAGCTTACTCATCCAAGTATTTCTTCTGTTCGAAAACCATGCTATATTTTGCAGGGCTTTTCTGATTTTATCGCCTATTTGAGAAACATTCCTATCTTTCAAAACCAGAATTATCTACCATGTTACGATGGACCTTTTAAAAGTAAATTCAGTCCAATGAGCATAGTTATTGAGAATAATCTTTCTAGTAAGGAAGAAGTTTATGAAAGATTATCACTTTGGGATGGATACAGATTTTTATACACCGATGGTGCAAAGAATGAATCAAATGTGTCTTTTGCAATGTACGACCCTGCTAGTAAAATAGGGATGGGATATAAAATAAATAAATTATCCAGTATATTTACCGCAGAAGCAGCTGCTATATTAGGTGCACTGCAGCACATACAGAGTCGCAATTTTGGTTTTCAAAAATGGGTAATAATCAGTGACAGCATGAGTGTCTTAAAGGCCTTACAAAATAATAAAATAAATGCAAACACAAATTACCTTGTACATTCTATAAAAAATCTTTGGTTTGATCTTCACAACAATCATCAGATAACAGTTGACTTCATGTGGACTCCATCTCATATTGGTGTATCTGGTAACGAAAAAGTCGACTATCTGGCTCGTTCAATTTCGAATTCACAAACTGATGGAAATAATTTAAATTTATTATTACCATATACTGATGTTGTTGCTGTACTGAAACAAAGAATGTATGATAGGTGGAGAGAAAATTGGGATCACATAGTACAAGTAGATAACAAAGGTTCTTGGTATGCTACTGTAAACAATAATTTAAAATCTGTTTCTTGGTTCCGTACGGGTAATACATACCGGTGCAAGAAGTTTTACTCTACTATATGCCGTTTGAGGTTAGGACATTGTCGTCTTAATCATCACCTGTTTCGTATGAAAATTGTAAATAATCCTCAATGCGATCGCTGTCACTTACAAGAGAATCAAACCATTGATCATTTATTCTTTTCGTGCTCGTCTTTCGGTATTCAGCGCCTTTTGCTGATGGACGAGTTAATCCGTATTTACGGAGAACCACACCTGGTCCCGCACTCTGTACAAACTTTACTTCAAAATAATTCTACATACTTACCATTGTACAATTTTGTAATATCTACTGTTAAGGAAATTTAGTTTTAGTAATTGTTGAAATGTAAATAATTGTATAATATTTAAAAAAGTACCTACGTAAAAACAAAAAAACAATAAAAAAAAAAGCATAAAAGAAATGATTTTAATGAAAAGAATGGAGAAAAAGAATTTAAATATTTTTTTCTTAACATTTCTATATTTGGGTCAACACGATCTATCTTCTCACCAAATTTCATGTCGATAGCTCTAAAACTGACGAAGATATGAGGGCGCGCCATACAGACAGACAGACAGACAGACAGACAGACAGACAGACAGACAGACAGACAGACAGACATGACGAAACTATAAGGGTTTCTAGTAGACTACGAAACCCTAAAAATTACACTGAATGGACAATATACTGAAGAAGTACAACTTATAAAATACACTGAATGGACAATATACTGAAGACGTACAACTTATAAAATTCACTGAATGGACAAAACACTGAAGACGTATTACATATAAAACATACTGAATGGACAAAATACTGAAGACGTATAATTTTATAAACACACTGATTGGACAAACACTGAAGACGTAATAAAAAAAAAATACCCAGAAAAGTACTTACTAAAGACGAGGCAGTATGGTCTGAAGACCTTCGCCTGTCCAGAATGGACAAAAACGAAAAAAAAAAAAAAGAATTTTCCCTTCGATTTGCTCTACATTTTACTGAAATGTGCTTTTTATTGTAAAGACATGACAATGTAAAGGTGCGTCAGTACATATTAAATAAATCACGATGTAGGATTGCTATTAATGCTATTGTATCGGTTCCATTTCAAGTGCTAATGCGGTAATAGAATATTCATGGTTACCTTTTGTTTCAGATATTATGGGCTGTTTATGTCATACTTGTGGATCGGCGCACTATTTAGGTGTGTTTAGACGAGCGACAGTGAAGTAGAATGATAAGGAACTCTCAGTAAAAGCCCCTCTTGTAATTTCATCATGGGTAACCAAAACAGTTGCTGTTGTTACCGTAGTCCTTCGCCGATCAGGAAGGACATCGTCAAACTCGAGGACTACCTGCCCGAAGGAGAGGTCAGCTCCAACAACATACAGCACATCAGCGAACGGGAGCCCGACGATGGAGATATCGACCCTTCCCAAGATCCAATTGCAGGTACAATTTTTATGGAAAGGTCTAAGGCGTCAATTGAAAACGGGATGACAAGAAAAAGGAGTCAACACCAAATTGCAGACAATAAGCTCAAAAAAAGCAGTTCCTGTTCTACAATTTATTTAGACGATAGTACCGTGTCTCAACCTAATCTCAAAAACACTGTGAAATGTGTTGCTCTTGCAATTTATTACCACATTAAAAACAGAACATCAGAACGCAGGCATGATATTTTTGATGAAAAGCTTCACCCATTGAGTAAAGAGGGTGTAAGTGATGATTATGATAAGTACAATCCTGAACATAAACAGATATATAAGTTTGTCCGAACATTATTCAATGCTGCTCAGTTGACTGCGGAATGCGCTATCATCACTTTGGTATATTTGGAACGTCTGTTGATCTGCGCTGAACTTGATATTGCCCCCTCCAACTGGAAAAGGATAGTCCTAGGTGCAATTTTACTTGCAAGTAAAGTGTGGGACGACCAGGCTGTTTGGAATGTAGATTACTGCCAAATCTTAAAAGACATAACAGTGGAAGACATGAATGAACTGGAACGCCAGTTCTTAGAGATGTTGCAATTCAACATCAATGTTCCATCTAGTGTTTATGCAAAGTATTATTTTGATCTCCGCACTCTCGCTGAAGCAAATGACCTGGCATTTCCCAGCGAGCCACTCAGCAAGGAAAGGGCACAGAAGTTGGAGGCTATGTCCAGGGTCATGGAGGACAAAATCACAGCAGAGGTTGTTAAGAATGGCATTAAAAAATGGTCAAGCTTGGACAATGTCAATTCAGGTGCTGGAGTGAGGAGAAGTGTGGCCATATTGTCTTAACTCTAAGTCTTGAGCCAAAACTTGATCCAAATTGGAATCACAAATTCCTTTTTAATATTTGTGTATTTTGTAAAAATGTACTGTATTTAGAAATTTTGCACCAATTGATAAATCATTTCAATATTTGGTTATAATAAGCTTCAGTATTTGTTTGAGTATGTGACGAAACTGCCAAACTGCCTTTATGATCTGCTAGAAACCCGGTAATAATCATAATGATAGTCTTCTATCATGTCAATATTTATGCCTAAATGTAAGAACTAATATTTAAGCTGAAATCTTTTAAAGTAACTAATGAGTCAGTCATTTTAATTTTACTGAAGGTGCACAAATGCAAATTAATTGATTATAGTCATTTACTGATTGCAAAAATAAGGTTAATCACTTATAGATATTGCAACAGTAAAAGAAGTGAAATTGAAGACTTTTATGTGGTCCAATATTAATTTTAAATGTTCATTATACTGATCACTACTTAATTCGTAAACATTAGTGTTTATTGGCTTCCATTTTTATTTAATCTCTTAGTTTAAGAAGCACCAATAACATAGAAAGCTTCCAAAAATATTCTGCTTAGTGTTATTTAGAATTCTAGTATGGGCAACTGAAATTTGACTGAATTAAGGATCTTGTGATTGTGGAATGAATGTCTTAGTCAACATTTATACTTTATTTTATAATATGAATGCATTTAGAATTCTGTGCTAGTTATAAAAATATGCCAAACTTATTTTGTATATCAAATTATATTCGTGATTGATCATTTTGATCATAGACAGAAGAATGAATCATTTCAAGTATAATTTTGTTTGAAATTTTCAATACATACATTATTGTATAATTTATATTCTAATTTGAACAATTTAATGTTATTGTTCCATTTTTGTTTATGATGGATGCAATTGAATTAATTAATGCAATCTACATTATGTATCTTAAATCTAATAATTAAGCAGAATAAACATTTTATATGAGACTTTAAAATGTTTTTCTTATTGTTTAGATTTAGATAACATCCCTCAAAATCATTTCTTGTTTTTTCTAACATTTACTGAACTCACATAGACTTATGTATGTCGTAGGAATGTAGCGAAATCCGGTTATTCGCGAAATCCCTAGGCCCTTCGCGAAGAGCCGGATAACTGCGAAATGCATTGATTTATTCGCACATTTCCCGGAAATCTGCGAATTCGTTATTTGCATGGACATAAATCCAGGAAAACTGCGTATAAGGCGATACGCGGCTACGAAGCCGCCTACGCACATGCTACGAAAGGTTCCATATGCAGCAAAGGTTCCATATGCTGATCAGGTGGTTCAGCCTGCAATTGCCTACTCATTCATGTCAGCGGCCCACGGAACGCCCAGTGTCGTAAGAGTTCTTCGGGTGGTCATGACCCTTGGTCATGGTCATGGCCTTGGTCTTGGTCATGGTCATGGCTATGGCCATGGTCTTGGTATTTCGCAGTTATCCGGCTCTTCGCAAAGGGCCTAGGGATTTCGCGAAAAACCGGATTTCGCTACATTCCTGCAACATATATTTAAACTATGACTGCAGACACTTATCGTAAACAGTAACCAGCATGTTTTTGTATGCGACTTTTTATTTACAATAATATTAGTCTAGTCACAATCAATGTGGTCACAAGTCACAACCAGAAAAATGCAGGAATATAGAATTTGGTACCATAGGAGCATGACCACAAGGTAAGAGCTAACAGGCTGTAGTATGAAATCTCAGTAGTAAAAGAATACAATTGAATTTATCTCAATTTATTTACATTTACAATCTTTTTTGTTCTAACAATTTATTTACATTTAGGTACATTCTAAGCTAAAGGCTTGAGGTCCTTCAACAAGGAACTGTAGCTTTCAAACATCTCCACGACTTCACTCTTCTTGTTTATCTGTTCATCAAACTCTGGTCCGACTGCCCAAAGTGTCTCCAAGTCATACACCTGCCTCACCTTATCCGAGAAGATGTGTAAAGCAATGTTACCTTAAATAGAATAAGAGGTTTCATTAATATAAAAGTTCAGATAAGAAACTACAGTATGAAATCTAGAATTATGTATTATTATTTATAGTATTCATTATCATATTATACTTTCCTACTGGTTTATTGCACACACTGATAACCAAAAATTAAAGTCCTATGTCCTGATGACCTTAGAGAAAATAGTATTCTATAGAAAAATCTATAATACAACACAATAAAATTATTTTCAAAGGCTTACCTAAATCTAAAGCCATCCACTCATCAGAATCCTTGCCCTCTATTCTTGGTATTGGATCATTCTTGAGACATTTTTTCTTGTAAACTTTTCTAACGAACTCTGCAAGTGCTTTGATGTGCCTCTTACTTCTAGCGCTCACAATGCAGATGTATTCACAATAATTGATCTCTCTGGGCACTGAGGCTACAAATATGTCTCTAGAGTTCTCTCTTTGAAGTAAATCTACGAGATGCTCTATATCAAAGACACCATTTTTTCCTCCTGAAATAGAAATAATATTAAGTTGCTATTGCCTAGGTATTATAATCTGATGTAAGATACTATTGATTTTATTCAATAAGATAATTTGCTACTGTGTATTAACGTGGAAACTCACTTTCTAAATTGATACCGTCGAATTCATCGCTCAGAATAGGGTATTTGTCGTGTTTATGTATCTCGTCAATGGTGTGCTCTATAACGGGTGAATTCTCCTCTGTTATCACTTGATACTTGCTCGCTATGGCTGGAGATGTTTGATTATTTGTTTTCGATGTATGTCGAGGATACTCTGAACAAACGCCACAGTGTATTTGCCTAAAATGTGTTAGCCTACACACTGGGATTTGCGTATGTAAACTTGGTGGTTTCCGTAGGTAAAGGAGAGAATGTGACACAATTTTCTTAAACATGTTTGTTGATTATGTTGATAAGGCAAACTTATTATATTTTATATAATTTATTTACACTGAAACTGACGATAAAAGGCGATGGAAAATATCAGAAAATATTTGAAGTAAAATAACCTCAAAACAAACCAAATATGTCAAACTGAAAAAATCGGATACACAAAAATGTGGAGATGTCATAATCGATCGATTTTAAACGAAATAAATAAAGTGTGCATTTACTCGTGTGTATCCGATTGTTGCAAGAGCTGCTATTTCAAAAAATAATGTTTGTTTTTATAAAATGGTAACATTGTAATAAAAAGCGCGGGAGATTTAAATTTTTGAAAAGTTTTCGGTTCTTGTTTTGTTTTACATAGAAAATACAAGTTTGTTTATCCCCTTTGTAATCTAACTATTGTGCCGTCATCCGAATAGGCCATATTTGACGTCTGTCAAAATCATATTAATGCTATGACATAAGGTCTATTTTTCTTTGTTGACATGTTTCCTAGTATGGGTTTGACAGACGTCAAATATGGCCTATTCGGATGACGGCACCATAGGTAGTTACTTGCTTCTTGTGTTGAACAACATTTTTAGTATACCTGAATGGTATTTTTTACTACTGTACTTTTTTTTGCGGGTAGACAAGAAAGTGACAACAACATATTTTTGACTCTCTCTGTTTTTAATTAAATTAAAATACTTAACTTAAAATTAATGTGGTAAAACCTTACCTAGGTTACAAGTTGACTAATCACCACTCGGAATAATTGTTTGTCACACCTAAAAAATCATCAACGCTCTCATCATCTTCATTTCACTTCATCACTATGGACAACACTGCACTGCTGGCTAAAAGTGTTAAGGACCTCGCAGCTTGGATGGACTCCCGGATGGCTGAGTTTGAGAAGAACTCCCAGTTGGCTGGCTCTCCAGGTACACCAAAGGTGAAGGACTTGACTACGGAGTATCTCAGTTTCAAGTCCACTGTACTTGACACCTTAGCAATGTTAAGGGCACAGTTGGAGTTGGTGGTGAATGGGCTGATCGTCTTGAGACTCATTCAAGAAGAAAGGTTTTGCTTTTTCATGGAGTCCCAGAGGCGGAGTCTGAAGATTTACCAAAAAAGATCGACACCATTTTACGCGACCAATTGAAGATGACGTCACCTGGTTCGGCGGTTATTGAGGTTTGCCATCGCTTGGGCGCAAAAAGGGATAAGAATCGCCCTGTTCTAGTTCGCTTCACGACTGCTACACATCGCTCAGCCGTATGGAACGCTAAAACGAAGCTGAAGGGCTCGAAAATGTCCATCTCGGAGTTCCTTACAAAGCCGCGCCAGGACATCTTTGCCGCGGCTAGGGATCATTTTGGCGTGAAGAACAGCTGGTCGTCGGACGGCGTGATTGTTATTTTGCTGCCGGATAAGACCCGTAAGAAGCTGGTGACGATGGCTGAGCTTCAAGAGCTTATCAAACAGTATCCGGACAAGTGTGGCGGGAGGCAAAGTGCAAAGTAACACAAGGTTTTGTTTGTATTATATTGTTCGCCATATACTGCTCGTTTAGCGTAATCTGAGTCTTATGCACTACTCCTTCGTGATAAATCTCTGTGTTTACACGTTTTGCTACTCAGTTTTTATATGTATTTAAGGTAGAACACATTAATTTTGATTTATTTTGGCATGTTTTTCTGTTTTTTGCACTTGACATAAACGACTAGTCTGACAGATTGAACTTTTGATAGATTGGCTGCGTTCTGTTTTATTTAGCTGAAATATTTGTTAAAAATTCTGATAGTGTTGTCTTTGTCGCACTCATGTTATGAAGCCTCTGTTTGTTGTGCTGTCATTTGTGTTGGTTGTTTTTGTGTGAACGCAGTACTTCGACGTTCCTTTACAAGCATGTTATTGTTTTTTGTCTTCAACTATTATTTGTCTAGTTTTTTTTTTTTTGTGTGATTCAAAATTAAATCTCCACCAGTCAATTTGTAGCTATATATGAGTATAGTTTAGAAAAGGTATTTTTTTATGATTTAAGTATATTATTTATTTTAATATAATATTTATTTTATATTTATGTTAGATAATGAATATTTTTCGTGCTCATCATCTGATGAGGAATATTTAAGTGTTTCTAGCAATAATAGTTCTCTTTCTGATTGTGAACCGTTAGAGGAGAAACTCTCAACTGTTTTTAAATGTAGCTCGAAGTTCCTATCCCTTGTGCACATCAATGCACAGAGCATTCCAGCTCATTTCACTGATATTCTCACATCTTTTAGTAACACTGTAGTCGATGCAATTTTAATTTCTGAGACGTGGCTTAAGCCTTCTCTTCCCTCAACATCTGTCTGCCTACCTGGCTTCCGTCTCTTTCGTAATGACCGTGTTGGTGCCCGGGGCGGTGGGGTAGGTATCTACCTCCGTTGTGACATTCCGGCCACACCAATTAGTAATTCACCCCCTAAATATTCAGATTCTCTTGAACATCTTTTTTTAGAAATCATCCTTAACCACAAAAAAATCTTACTGGGTGTAGCTTACAGCCCTAGCGATAGTGTGGATTACTTTTCCACGTTCGAGTCCTTACTTGAACAATTTACTACTCTGTATGAACATACCATTATCATGGGTGACTTGAACACCTGCACCTTGAAGGATGATTACCGGTCCAAAAAGCTTCTTTCATTAACTTCTTCTCTCAATTTACATCTTCTACCACTTTCAGCAACACATCATGCTCCAAATTGCAGGCCATCATTGCTCGACGTCATGATCGTCTCCAAACCGGATTCTGTCATGTCGCACGGGCAGATGGTGGCTCCATTCTCTTACCATGATTTATTATTTCTAGCCTATAAAGTGCGCCCTCCTAAAATCAAGAGTAAAGTAATCTTTCAACGTAACTTTCGTAATATGGACCTGGACCGTTTGAGAAAAGATGCTGAAAACATCGACTGGTCGCCAGTATTGACAGCCGATGACATTGATGCCAAAGTAGCGGCATTCAACCTCATTCTGACGAATCTGTTTGATAAACATGCACCCATTAGACCCGTCCGCGTTAAGCATGCTCCTGCTCCTTGGCTGACTCCTATTATTAGGAGAGTTATGGCAAAAAGGGACAGAGCCAAGCGGAAACTTAAAAAAGATCCATCTGAATTGAATACCGCTAACTACAAAAAATTACGTAACATCTGCAACAGAATGTGTAGGGATGCCAAACGTCGCTATATCCATTCCAAATTAGAAAATCTTTCTCAGGCCCTGACCTGGAGATTTTTAAAAACATTAGGCGTGGGTAAGGCCGTGGATACCGTTAATGGCACCATGGATGTCAATGCTCTTAATAAACACTTTTCTACTTCACCTGTCGTACTTGACCCAATTACTAAATCATCTTCTCTCTCTTTTCTTTCCAGCCTTGACCTGCCTAACTGCACACAATTTTCATTTCAACCGGTTACTGAGGACAATGTTAAGAAGTGTATCCTATCAATATCCACAAAGGCAAAGGGCAGTGATGAGTTGAGTCTCGAGATGCTCCTTCCAGTTTTGGATAGCATTACGCCTGTTATCTCACACATTTTAAATTTTTCACTAACGGCTAATGTATTTCCAACATCGTGGAAAAAAGCCTTTGTTATCCCTCTCCCCAAAACTTCCAATCCAACTTCCCTTTCCCAATATCGTCCCATCTCTATCCTTCCTGTACTTTCGAAAGTTCTCGAAAGTGTTGTTCACAAACAACTATACTCCTATCTTACGTCCCATAACCTACTCTGCCCTTTCCAATCCGGCTTCCGTCCCTCTCATAGTACGGTTAGTGCGCTGCTGAATGTCACAGAGGATATCCGCCATGCGATGGATAACACTAGACTGACTGTTATGACTCTGCTTGACTTCAGTAGTGCATTTAACTCGGTCGACTTCGATATCCTCCTCGGAACCCTGCGCTCTCTTAACGTTGCTCCTTCGGTGATCGAATGGTTTCACTCATATCTTCATGGACGCCAGCAGAGTGTGAAAACAGACGATGTATCATCGGACTGGTTGGATCTCACTGCTGGTGTTCCACAAGGCGGCGTTCTCTCTCCTTTGCTTTTTTCTATCTTTATAAATAATATTTCTCGTGTAATTGCTTCTCCCTTCCATCTGTATGCAGATGATTTACAAATATACAGGCATTTCACACTTTCAGAAGTCTCTGAAGCAATTGATGCCATTAACTCGGATCTTTCAGCTATTCAGACATGGGCAAAAAGCTTTGGCTTGTTGGTCAACCCCACCAAGTCGCAGGCTATGATCATTGGTAGTAGTAGACTTAGAAGCAACCTCGAAGTTAGTGACGCTCTCAACATATATTACAATAATATTTGTATCCCATATGCAAACAAAGCTAAAAATCTGGGAGTTATATTCGATTCTGATCTATCCTGGTCATCGCAGGTTAACGAAGTTAGCAAGCGCATGCATTATTCCTTTCATTCTCTCAAACGGCTCCAGACTTTCCTTCCCTTTCAAACTAAAGTCATGCTTGCTCAAGCACTTCTCCTTCCTACTCTTGATTATGCTGACGTGTGTTACTTGGATGTGACGGAGGAGCTGCTTAATAAGCTTGAGCGCCTACAAAATTTAGCTATTCGATTTATTTTCGGTCTTCGCAAATATGACCACGTCTCCGAATTTCGCGCTCGATTAAAATGGCTCCCTATCCGCCTTCGTCGTGATGTGCACATCCTGTCTGTCCTCTACAAGATCCTCAATGATCCATCCTCTCCTGAGTATCTCCGCTCCCGTTTTCACTTCTTACCTCCTGATCCCCGGCCTAGGCGCGCATGTATCACTAAGATACTTGAGTGTCCTAGGGCCAATACCAAATTCCTATTTAACTCCTTCTCTGTTCGAGCTACACAACTCTGGAATAAGCTTCCAAAGACAGTCCAAGACTGTCCCTCTTTATCCTCTTTCAAAAAAAGGTTGAAAGAGCACTATCTATCTCAAGTCCCTTGATATATATGTATGTATGTATGTATGTATGTATTTGTATCTATTTTATATATGTAGATATATTTATATATATTTTTATATTTTAAGATATTAGGTTAGGTACATGTACATGTATATATTTTTTCTCTTTGTGCAATCTTGTCACCGTATATATATCATCTCATATTCAGCTGTACAGGTTGGCTGGAAGAGATCTCTTTATAGAGATAAGCTCACCTTTGTAAACTAAGTTTAAGTGTTAATTTTGTTAATTGTAATTTAAGCACAATAAAGAATATAATAAATGGTTTTCAAGTTTTTGGTAACCTAGTCATCTAAACCAGTTATCCAGTAGCTTCCTATATCTAACCTAATTTAGAGTACGGTTCACACCTTGGGTCCCAAATAGATGAAACCTGTGGATGAAACAAACCGTGAAAAATAACTAACAATTTAACTTCATTACCACCATTTAGATATGTAACTGTGTCACCTGGATTTATCAGCTTGACTCAACGTTTTTAATCTTATCTTCGTTATCGATAAACATGGGCAGTGCAATTTATTCTTTTGTTGGAAACAAAAAACAAACCTACTTTTTATTTTATTAGAAATCGCAATGTTGCTGAGAGTCAGTGCTAATTTTAGTATTTGAACGTGCGTGCCTAGTAAAATTAGATTCTTATGAGAATTGTGTGATAGTAAAACTTTGTAACATATGGTAACAGCCCTCCATCTGAGGCCAACAAACATGATGTGAAGAAGATTTTTTAATGATCTTGGCTACATGGAACGGATACGGAGTTTGGATATAAAAACTGTGTAGAACCTTGCAATGGTGACCTGCGAGGTAGACCCGGAGATCTCCGGCGAACTGCTAGGTAAGTAGGTAATAAATGCAAGAAAAATATCATTTGATTCGGACATCAGAAATTACTAAACGAGTCCTTTTGGAATGTGTTGGGACTCCTTCTGAGATGCAATGCTGAGAGAGTTCCCACCACTTCCCTAGTGGGAAAACAAGATATCGTAGAAAAGCTGGAACTTCCAGAAAATTACTGGAGTGGAATCAAAGTTCTTCTTTTTCATTCGGTCATATTTTTTAAATAAAATTTCTGCTCGCTCTACTCCAGGTTTTCCAAGATATCTTGGCTCTCCCACCTAGAGAGTTGTGGGGAACAGGGTCATCGTAGAAGGAATCCCAATATATTCCAAGTAATATCTGATTTCTGACGTCCGGGTTTTGAGGACAATCGCTGTATGTTTTCAGGTCTTCGGCTGCCGACATGGCAAGCGCTGCTGCTGCATCGAGTGCTGCCATCTTGCGGAGGGCTGGTCGTCTACCTCACCGTCACGTGCTCCGATATTGCATTGATTTACGAACATTACAACAACGGCCATAGCGGGTTTGCATCATTTCTCTAGTACCTACCTAAGGCTGTAGGCCCCAGACCTTAGGGCAGTGGTTCTTTAAGTTCCTACTGGGTGGGGGGAAATTTGACGAAATTCTGTTTATGCCGCAGACCGCATCCATTTGTTTTAATATCGAGCGAAGCGAGTTTGAAATCACTCATTAGGAAGCGAGAGAAGAACCACATCTCGCAATATTAGTACACGTATCGCGTCTGCGAGCGAAGCAAGCTCGACTCACCTTTTCATGAAGCAAGATAGAAGCCGTAGCGTGTAGGCACCTAACTACGACAATACTGCACGTATTATTTGATTAAATTACTAAACTACACGAATTAACTAGTCGTTTTGCGAGTTGCGAGCGAACCAAGCTCGTAACTAGTCGTTTTGCGAGTTGCGAGCGAACCAAGCTCGTCATTTCAACTGCCACAGGGACTAGGTTCTAGGTGTTGATAAAATAAATCAAACCAAGTGATAATAATACCTACCTAGCTACTTATTTGAACAGGGTGGGGGCGTTCTGCATAGTCCTCATGGTTTTCCCAGCGCTGCTCTCCCTGGTATTCACACTAGCGTCTCCCCCGCCTGGCCTGCAGGCTGAGTCCTCAACCTGGACAGTCACGGTGCAGAAGAAGGAAGTCAAGTGGCTCGTCATGCAGTTCGTCAATTTCTTGCTCTTCCCCTTTGCTGCTATTGGAAGGTGAGATAGTCTTTCACGCTAGCATCTGCCCCGCCTGGCCTGCAGACTGACTGAGGCCTCGTCGTGGACAGCGGCGTAGAGGGACTTAAAACACCGAAAATGTCGTAGCAGGTGCGTAAGCATCTAAGAGCATGTCGCTTTATACTTAGTTGAGCTTGATTTTTGTCCATGAAGTTAACGAATTCGTTCTTGACCTAGAGTTTTTAGTCCAAGTGTGAATAAATCGATGCATATCGCACTTGTCCGGCTCTTCGCGATGGGCCTAGGAAATTCGCGATTGACCGGATTCCGTGATTGACCTGCGACATACTATATTTACAAATCAAATTTTATAGGTAGTATAATAAGTCTATGGTATAATCTATCTGTCAGCACACCAACCCTCCCCATTCAAGGTTTTGTTTTGTTCCCCAAACAAACGAGCTGCAGAACAATTTAAAAACAACTGCCTCTGTGGAATTGAAGGCACACGTAATGTCTCAAAATTACTTATCGTAAAAGATAATAACTATTTTCTCCGCAATGAAATCAAACTTACTTACCTATTTATTGCAGCAAGAGCTCTATCTATTGACGGTTATTGCAGGAAAATCTGATTAAAAAGTATTGTTTTAAATTAAATATATTAATAGAACTTTATATATTTTAATTGCTATAGGTATGTTCCTATACAGATTTTTGAAGTGCAACTAACTGCATCTAAAATTGTTCGTAAAAAATTAAGAAAAAAAATTAAAATTTGTTTTAAATGTTTATTCAGCCATGGTCGAGTAGTTTTAAGCCACACGTCTTCTACGAAAAGTGCGTAAAATACCTACAATTAAATTTTATTAATATCAAAATATAATGATGACGTAGTTTTTCCCTTCGGAGTTATAATAACGGATCCCTAGCTGACGTCTGTTGGTGTAAAACAGGTACCTACAATAAAAAGTGTAGGGAATAGAGAATGCTATGTTAACGTCGGTTCGATGCTTTCTTGCATCTGACTGTTGCATGCGTTACGAATGCCAAAATGCACGCAGCAACGGACGTCAACTGAGGGATCCGGCTACACGAACAGCATATGGCTAAACACTTATGGAGATTTCGCGCACTCTGCTGCTAGCACACATGTTTTCTTTGTAGCGCTGTACCAGTACCCTGCTTCTTTGTCACATTGGCACGACGATAAATCTGGAGTACACGACATGCTTGCGCAGCGGGCGTGTGCCAACCGTGATAATTTCGAAGGAGGGCGCAAGAAGGTTGCGCAGTCCCTGTTGCAGTTGTTGCCGCATCCCATTATCTGACCCACTGGACAGTTGTTGGCTGCGATAGCTGTGAACATAATTGAGATTTTTATAATAATGTTGAAGAGTTAATACGTCTACATATCTTGGACATCGTTTATTTATCCTTTAACACAGAAGCACAGGTAGAGGAGATCGAAAGACGAATTGCACTAGATTGGGCTGCTTATTAAAACTAGACGACGTCTTCAAGTCAAAACTTCCACAATGCCTGAAGACCAAGGTTTGTAACCAATGTTTTCTGCTTATTATCACTTATGGTGCCGGAACATGGACGCTCACTAAGCAAAACATGAACAAGATCAAAGTTTGTGATAGGTACGACAAGGGTACGACTATCTCCCTCCTCCTCGTTGATCGCGTATCAAACGTTGAAATTCGTCGTAAAACGAAAGTCGAAGACGTAGGTCAGCGAGTGACAATCGGTGGACAAGAGCAGTCATGGAGTTTGGATTGGCCTATACCCTGAAGTGGGTGGATGTGGGCTGAGGATGATGATGATGAGCTCGTGCGTACTTTACTGTGCTAGAGGAGTTCTATCGTTTCTTTATTTGTCTCGTTTTTTTATAAAAACAAAACTCTAAGATGAGAAAGTTGTTTTTCTAGTATTGATTAAGTTTTCTGATCAAAAATATAGGAACTTAATAAAATAACCTAATACATACAACATTATTGTCATTATTGTGTAGGTACCTATATATAAGGTGTAAAAAAATCAACTGCAAATATTTTATGGGGTGAACCAGCTCATGAAACTAAACAACTTTCCCCGAGGAACATAGGTCGAAATATGAAAAAAAATTTGGACCTCCCATACAAATTGACTTGGTCGGCTGGTACGTTTTGTATGGCGGGGCCAAATTTTGTTTTCATATTTCGACCTATGTTCCATGGGGAAAGTTGTTCAGTTTCACGGGCTGGTTCACCCCTTAAAATATTTGCAGTTGATTTTTTTACACTATGTATTTATTTAATTAAAATATGATAAAGCTATAGTTACCAGATCCAACGATGATGAGAACCAAAGCAAACAATAACTTCAACATATTGAATAACGTCTTTACGCGAAGTGAAATATTCTGTGAATTTCTGTGGTATTTATCCATTCTTATGCCAATTATCGACTACCTACTTATTTCCGCTAGTACAGTTGTACACATTTATTTTTATTTTATATAAGATAAAAATTCGTAAGTTATCTTACAAACGTCGTAGAAAATCAGCGAAATCCGGAAATTCGTGTATTTACTAGTCAATACGCGAATTCCTGGAAAATGGCGAATTACGTTAATCCATTAATCTTATCATGTCAAGGGCCTACTTAACCATGTCTTTCAACTGTGTCAAAGGCATGCCTGACCACGTCAGCCTGCCAAATAGAGTTTTTCAGGAAAATGAATGTGTATCAATGAATTTCGCAATTTTCCGGGAATTTTCATATTGATATACGTGAATTTCCAAATTTCACATATTTTCGGCGACATAAATATCTTCGAATGTATGATTCTAACGTTGTCAAATCGTACGGAATAATATTTTAATAATGTCGAATAAATATGACAGTTCTCGATAGTGATGATTTGGCTGATAATTTGTTAATCATCAAGATGTTCATAAAATTAATATTTTCGCGATTATGTTTTATATAAAAAATAGGTAGGTACCTAGTACCTACCTACATCCATAATAGTTTATGTAATAGGTAGGTTGCTGCGTGATGACGGCCTAAAATAGCAGCATCACCCCAATTCTACCCGTTGATGTCGTAAATAGCAACTAAGGGATAATCATATTAATCATCCAAGGCTTCCAGGGAATGGGCAGCAGCGTTCCCTGTAAATGTAACATCTTGCACTGCAATCGCCAAGCCGCCTGCCAAGCGTGGAGAGTACGTCAATACCCCCCGATAGGGGGAGACCCATGTCCAACAGTGGACTGTTGTGGCTGTTATGGTCTGGTAATAGGAAGGCACAAAACAATTTTGTACCTCTCAGCCTATAACTGGCCATAGTGCAACGTATTTTTAAACCCGACTGCCTAGGATGGTAATATTTTTTGATAGTATGTATGTATTTATTTCTTCTCACGACTGTACCTCTTTTATCCTGTAATAATCATATTTAATTAACATAGGTAGCTGTACCAAAATAACATGACTTTCACTTTTTTATGAATAACTGAACAAATTGTTTAATTTTGTTGTTAAATAGCTGAACCAAAAAATTACCACGGTAATATTGAGTTATGTATAGTATTTGAAAAAGTAAGAGATGATTTGGATTTCTTTGTTTTCGTATGAAAAACCAGTAAATGTTGGTCTAACAGGAAAATCAAATCGGCATTGATTATTCACTGCGTACCTACCTATCGAATTAACAAGAATAGAAAAGAATATAATAGAAACATAGTGACTTAAAAATACAAAGTACAATACTAGTTGTACGCTAAAAAGATAACCAGTTTACAGCAGTATTTTGTGCTAGTATTCTGTGGTACCCATTTGTGTTTTAGCACTGATTATTAAAATAGACGGCCTTTTAGACTGATTTATGGACGGCCCCATATCAATATCACTGAAAAACTTTTTCTCTACAGAATATGGGATATACTAGATGCAATATCACACTACCTACCTACTATTTCCTACTGCAATCAATGGTTTCAGAGAATCAGACTTCAGTAATTTAATTTTTGTCTTGATTTGTCATTTCAGTACCTAGTTTAAATTTTAGACCTCGGTGGGACGGTGCCCTGCGCAACGTTTCCCTAATTTGTGGTAGGACGCTTCCCATACCTACTTCTACTGTTATATTGAACTTATAATGTGCCTATAATACAGTTACGGACATTTAGGGTGGCACAAGAGTTTATAAAATTAGTCAAGGCTCGCTTGTATTAATAATAGCACCACTGTAGTGTTTTCCGAATAGTTGTAGTTTTTAGCATTCTACCTATTAGTAATTTGTTCTAACTAGGCCTGGGGTAAAGAAACATTTCAACATCCTGATTAAGTTGATTGTGCAGTAAGTAACCTAAACAATCTAAAAAAAGTCAACCTAAAAATCGTGTCTATGTAACAAGTGACAATCGCGAAAATCCTAAAGCGGATCGAGTGATACTTCTGTAAACTCTCTATTTTGTCATATTTATCACTTTGTGACTTTGTTTGGTCATTACATCGCAGGCACCACCTTTATTCAAGAGCTTTATTCTTCCAGATACATGCACCAGATATTCTGGTGGACCGAGGTCGTGTTCGCCGTCCGGGCGGAGGACCACTCCCGCACGAAGGAGGCCCTGCGTCGGGCGCGCGCGCCTTCGCCCCTCGAGCTCTATCTGTTCCTGCAGGCCTTCATACACTCCGCTCCTCATGCCATCGTCAACATCCTCGACCTGATGGCGAGGTTCGATAACCCAGCGTTTGGGAAAGGTTGGTTGACAATCAAAGCAGCATAAGATACGATGCAATATTTTTACGCCGTATAGGTAAAAAGGCTGTCGAGAAACATGCCTACCTCCTTTATTCCTTGTGGGGTGAAAATATCGCTAAGTCTGACAAATGCGGGGTGTAGTTTAAGGGATGTTGATGTACCTACTGAAAACCGAAAACTTTGCAGGCATAATCGGACCATGAATTCCGTATTTACACGCCGTTCCTTACATTACACTTAAAATAAATGAGAAGGGGCACCTGCTTTGTGATGATATTTTTAATTTCTAGCTTTTTAATTTGATTGGAGATAAGTACCTAACTGCCGTCTTGCTTGTCTCTCAAAAGATTTTCAAATCTACCTAATCTTTTGGAACCTGTAATTTCCATTTTTACGGAAAATAACTAACTTCGAGAAATGTGAGACTTTTGCAAGAATTTTCTGCTAATCAAGTAAATTTTATACATTTTTCAGTGTCTGTCCAGGCTATGAGCATCGTAGCGTCTGTGATGAGAATGGCTAGTACTGCGACTTTATACAGAAGATTCGAGAGGGAAAAACTATGGGGAAGAAGGTACCCTTGGCAAACAAAGGTTGAATCAAAGGATGATAATAAAAACATTAAAATAGAGAAAAAACCTGAAGAACCAATTTACGAACCTATTTTAAAGAATCCATCACTATCATCGCAGAAGTCTACCGAAAGCAAAAATAACCTTAACAGTGATTTAATACGCTTCTCATCCATAAAACCGACAGATAGTGATAGACTAAAAGCAAACAGTGATCTTATCCAGTTTTCCCCATCGGAAGAACAAAAATCGCACCCATGGGACGACGAATACTATTCTGATTCAGGAACAAGTTCAGATTTCATGCCTAACGAAGTTCAGAGAACTTCTCGACGATCAGTATCACTGAACAGTGACGAAGAATACATGAGACCGATTTCAATAATTGACAAAGTAGCGCCCCGTCGTAGAGCTGAGGACTTCCCGATAGAAAGAGTAGAGATTGTTCCGCCACCGATAATTCCGGCTCCGAGGCCGATGTCGCTCGCGATGTGGGCGGAGAGGATGGTGGAAAACGCGGAGAACATTCCGGCTTGGCTGTCAGCGCCGCAACGACACAGGCACGGCTACGGTAGCTCCCAATACAGTACGGTGATACCTGAGGAGCCTGAGCTGCCGCGCCGCGTCCCTCGCTCTTTCATGCGCGGCTTGGAGCCTCAAGACTTCACCGCCATGCTCATCCAATACCTGGGCTGGTACGCGTTCTTCATATCCCGCCTGCTCTCTATCTCCGCTTTCCTCAACAGCGTCCCAATAGCCGCCATTGTCATCCTGATGTCGCACTACCAAGTGATGCTGTTACTCCTGATAGTTCCCCAAGCGAGTACGGTGCGTCGGGCGTTCTACATATTCCTCGCGTTCGTGTACTTGTTCTGTCTGATGGAGTTCAAGATCCGTTTCCGGCACGTGCGCGTGTGGCACGTGTACTGGCTCATCGTGTGCACTATAGAGACCGTGGTGTTCGTGGCCGTTTGGGCGGTCGTCGGGAACGACTTCGGCGATTGGTGGAGAGATTTCGTCGTGAAAACCGTGTTCTACAATATGATCTTGAGCTACATGTGTCTGCTTTTCTATTTCGTTCTGTTGAAGCCGCGGGAAACTATTGTTTATATTAATAGAAATAATAATAATGATGATACTGCTAAACAATTAAAAAGTAAACAGACGGATGTTTAATAAATGAAGAGACAATAAAAAATTCATAATGTATCGGTAGGCAGTATTTTGCATGTACTTAGGTAAAGCTTTTTATTTTTAATTACAAACGCTTTCGATTATGTTTAATTTGACTTTGGTGTTTTATTCTATGCGTGGACTTATCCTACATATTATTTTAAACCTTAAACCAGCCCAGGTTGTCATATTTCTACAAATCGAAAAACGTGTCTATCCATCCATCATGCATGTGCCTCTATCAGTTCAGTTGTCGTCATCCAAATGATACAGGTGCTTGATGTTAACCGTCATATTTTGTTTCCTTCTTTGCATCCCTTTGTCTGACTGCTTGATTCTTTAGGTACTATTTCCAGCACAGCAACTTACCCATTATACTGGGTTTTCTTGATATTTCTATGAAAAACCAGCATATTATTATGTTGGTGCCTCACCTAAATGGGTAGGTAGGTTGATGTGCTCAAGGTAAGGTTTAAGGGATTTCATACTAGTTTTTCTTAGAATTTCTATGAAAAACCAGCCTAAGTTGGTCAATAAAAAGGGTAGGTTGATGTGCTGGTGATAGTACCTACATACTCTCATGATGCGTTGTACGGGTTGTACGGCCTAATGGCAATAAACAGAATATGCTACAGGAACACTCATTACTTCAAAGAAATCTCGCTACCAGTGTTGCCAGGTGGCTCCGCCGATTTTCGGTGTTTTGGCATATCAAAAGGGACAGTTTTTGAAATCGATTTAGTAAGGCTGTATCCGCACAGAGATTTAATTCTCGCTTTTATATGTCGCAGGAATGTAGCGAAATCCGGTTATTCGCGAAATCCCTAGGCCCTTCGCGAACAACCGGATAACTGCGAAATGCATCGATTTATTCGCACATTTCCCGGAAAACTGCGTATTCGTTATTTGCATGGACTGCACAATTCGCACAGACATCTTTTTGTTACTTACCTATATCAAAGATTGTCAAGTCTAGACCGTCTGAAAAGAGACAGTGGATGCAAACGGACAGAAAAGGGACGGTTCATCACCAAAAGGGACGGAAAACCGACCGTTTTGGGACGGTCTGGCAACGCTGCTCACTACTACCGATTGATTGTTTGAAGACTTGAAGAGTTCCTTTTGTAACAGCTGTTACAGTTTTTAACAGGCGTTATTTCGGGTACGTTCGCAGCGTTCGCTTTTTAGAAATCAAATTAAACGGAGTTTTATGAGAAATACTGAACAAAATGTGCAAACTGATGATTAGAAGTTAAAACACGCGAATAAGATTTCTAATGCATTGTGATTTGTGACTGTGAGTGCATTAAAAATCCCAATAGATTAAGCAATAACTTCATCATTTTGTTAGTACAGTCACTGAACAACTTTTGTTAATGTTGGTAAACTTTTATTTGTCATTTTTATTTTAAGTGTTAAACATACGTTCCATTCCATACTTAATTCCAAACAGCTGACTGACTTTTTATGAAAACTCGATTATTATTCGTTTCCCTCGTAGGCTCCATATTACTTAAAAGTGGTTCAGTTTCATTGTCTGCTTGATTACCTATGCCTGTAACAGCGACAGTTTTATTTCGTTGGTGTATAAATGTAAAAATAACGTTATATTCGCATCAAATCGAATCGCGACACATACATCACATAACTTAATCTTCGTACCCTTTGAACATTCCCTTGCCCTGAGATCGTCGGGCGGTATCCCTCGATGTTAAAACCTGATTATTTTTTGCTAATTTACCGTAACACATGATGCCTGTATTCGGGGTTCGGAAATGAAAGGTCTGAAAGTGGGAAGAGAGGTAATTATCCAGTAATGGACCATAAGCGGAAAACATTGAATTTTATAATGCACCCATTATGTATGGTCATGTCCAACATCAAGCGCAAATTTATAGGAAACAAAAACGATGTAAATATGAATAATCAAAGGCTTTGTGGGAATACGTGTTCAGTTTTAGTGGCGGTTTTTGGCGAAACAAGAATGCATTATTATCATGGCAAGCAGCCACGCTCATTACGCGACGCCGTGCCGCAATAAATTGCGGCTGCGGTTGCAATGCATAAACATTCCTAGTTGATTGCTACATGTCGACACAGATGCATCTTTCTCAATTATTTTTTGCTAATCTACCGCTCCCGCATCACCGGCGGAGATGAGATGCCAGAGACCGCAGGAAAACGACCATCATTATTTCCTACAGGATACCGCTTTACAAATAAGTCATTCTAGAAATCGCAGGGTCGATTACATGTGCTTATCTATAGGTAGGTAGGTCACTAAGCAGCAGTTGATAGCTTGATGTCGGCTCAGATGCATCTCTCTCGATTATTTTTTTCTAATCTACCGCTCCCGCATCACCGGCGGAGATGAGAGTGCCAGAGACCGCAGGAAAACGACCATCATTATTTCCTTTCCTACAGGATACCGCTCTTCAAATACTTTAAGATATTCTAGATATTGCTGGGTCGATTACTTAGGTTAGCTTTTCTATAGGTAGGTCCTTAGTGCCATAAACCGCAGGAAAACAAACATCATTATTTCCTACAGGATACCGGTCTACAAATAAGTCAATGTAGAAATCGCAGGGTCGATTACGTATGCTTATATATAGGTAGGTCACTGAACTTGGGCAGTTGATTGCATGATGTCGGCTCAGGCGCATCTTTCTGGATTATTTTTTGCTAATCTACCGCTCCCGCATCACCGGCGGAGATCAGAGTGCCAGCGAGCAGCGACCGCAGGAAAACGACCATCATTATTTCCTACAGGATACCGCTCTACAAATAAGATATTCTAGAAATCGCAGGGTCGATTACGTATGCTTATCTATAGGTAGGTCACTAAACTTGGGCAGTTGATTGCTTGATGTCGGCGCAGACGCATTTTTCTCGATTATTTTTTGCTAATCTACCGCTCCCGCATCACCGGCGGAGATGAGAGTGCCAGCGAGCAGCGACCGCAGGAAAACGAACATCATTATTTCCTACAGGATACTGCTCTACAAATAAGTCATTCTAGAAATCGCAGGGTCGATTACGTATGCTTATCTATAGGTAGTTCACTAAACTAAACTTGGGCAGTTACTTTTTGCTAATCTACCGCTCCCGCATCACCGGCGGAGATGAGAGTGCCAGCGACCGCAGGAAAACGAACATCATTATTTCCTACAGGATACTGCTCTACAAATAAGTCGCTCTACAAATGGCCGGGTCGATTACGTATGCTTATCTATAGGTAGGTCACTAAACTTGCGCAGACGCATTTTTCTCAATTATTTTTTGCTAATCTACCGCTCCCGCATCACCGGCGGAGATGAGAGTGCCGCCAGCGAGCAGCGACCGCAGGAAAACGAGCATTATTATTTCTTACAGGATACCGGTCTACAAATAAGGCATTATATTCTGGAAATCCTACTTATATACCTACCTACTTGCATATATATATATACCTACCTACCTACTTGCATAATTCGTAGGCTAGGATAAAACCACGGTAGTCGGTGTCGTCGGCAGTACCTACAGATGTCGAATATCCCAGGTTCAAATCCTGGAATGCAATGGTGCAAATGGTGGAATTGCATGTTTTCCAATTAAAGTTACCGGAAAAGTCAGTCGTTCGGTACTATCCTGTAGAGGTGTTACCTAGGTACCCAATTAATCATGAATGGTGGCATTGTTGGCACACGGAAGCCCTTGACAATAGATAGGTACCTATTCTATGATTTATGAACCTACCTACTTAGATAGGAGCTATAGGTACACAAATTACTAGCATGCAAAGTCCATATCAATCTATCTATGCCCCAATGACAGAACAGTGTTTGACATGAACATTTACAATTTGTGTTGACACTTTGGTTGACACAACTACAATTACCATGAATGAAGGTGACAAAATGTCACTATGAAATTATAGCAACAAGCGGGTTCGTTAGAATGATATCGCGTGCAGACAGGCAGCCTGGCTCTACCACGATATCTAGATTCCTGATTAGATAGGTATCTATAGCAGGAAATTCTTGAATGAACTTAGGCTTTCGCTACTTCGTACGTGGTACAGAGGCTTTTAGAAAGAGGTACCTATCTAGATGCGTCAACAAGCAATGTACCTACTTAATACCTATTAAAGAACAAAAACCGACTGCGGTAATTTCAAAATTGTATTTTGTGATAAAAATCCGCGATCTTAAATTTATTATTAAGTTTGTGCCACTCGTGCTGCTAAGACGAATGTAACACAACACCTCACATGTCGAGATCCGTACAGCCGTTTGGGCTGTAGCCCGTGAAAACGTATTTCTGGTCTACACATACATAAATAAATATACCCCTGAAAGACATAACCATCCGGCCAGTCGGGTAAAAAAGAGCCTTAGCATTGAGCTAAAAGCCTGAAAATCAGCAGGAAGGTACTTCTTGCCCTACTTATCAAAACTTGAGGTGGTGCTAAGCAGATATAAAAATTTTCACCACTTGGCACCACCCCCAGATTTGATCGGTAGATGAAGAAGTACCTTCAGGTCGCTTTTCAGCTTTCTTCCTCGATGTGCAAAGTCGAGGACGCTAAATCTCCCAACTATCGTGGTGTAAACGATCATCATCATCATCTTCCTTCCCTTATCCCAATTACTTGGGGTCGGCGCAACACGTTTTGTTGAACAAAATCGTGTTGCAAAGGATTTGGCATAATTTTACGACCGGCCGCGCCTACCAGACGTCAACCCTCCTTGGCCCTGGATGTTTGGGTCGGGTTTATCAATCGGTCGCCTCTTACGACCCCCACGGGAAGAGGGGTGGTGCTATTCTACTCTGCCGGCACCACACGGATTTAAACGATACGAGCACAATATCTTCTACGGTAGAGTCGATAAATTGAAATTCTCCGTCGACGGAATAGAACGTCTCCCCGTTTCATGCGATAGAAATCCGATATTATATTACTCACTTACCTACGTTCCTATTACACTGACGTATTATCGCCAGCAAATCCACCTACCCATTTCAAGGGATCAACACTGGTTTTTCATAGTATTTGTATGAACCATAATAAAGATTTATTAAAAAATACATGTTATTCAGGAAGATGTATTTAATCTAATTGCAGAATAGTAGTTTTTATAACAAGGGAATAAAGTGATATATTTAGGGCGAGGGCGTTAGTTTGAATCATGAGCGGAACGAGGGATTCTAGAGTAAAATCCCGAGCGTAGCGAGGGATTTTAAAGTAGAATCGTGAGTGAAGCGAGGGATTCAATGTAAGTCGCCCGAGAATAAATAACTTTATACCCGAGTGATACATACTACTTTTCATCCCCCTCTATGAGAAAAACAATAAATACTTACTTAATCTACGAAGTTCTTTAAATATTGCTTGCTATTGTCCATTATTTTACAATACATCTTATAAATTGCGTTATAAACATCCAATATTTACAAAAACATTATCACTCATTTCATTTCATATTATTGCAATATAATTGTGAGGTTAATATTGTTGTTGCCCATTGCTGGCCAGTTATCGCGCCAAAAGAAAAATAAAATTTGACACATTACTTTTTAATTTGGAAGTGTCTATATAGCGGGGCGCCCCGCTCGATAGTCATTTAGGCTATTCACCGGGGCGCCCTGCTGAATAGCGCTTTGTCTATGTATAGGCTATTGAGCGGGGCGCCCTGCTAAGTAGCGCTTTGTCTGTGGTTTGGTTATAGACCGGGGCGCCGCTCCGCCGTTATTTCGACTCGTATGTAGGTATCATGGTAGGTATAAGTACGGAGCAGTGATGAGGTTGGGTGATGATGTGATGAAGATGGGTGAGGATGTGATGAGGAAGTGATGGGGATGGGTGAGGAAGTGTTTAGGATGGGTGAGGAAGTGATGAGGATGGATGAGAAAAGATTAGTGTGGACTACTGGCGTCTGTTTTTTCTAGTTAGACAATACCTACTGTCGACAGTCGGTATTGGCGAGGTCAAACAAACATCGATTTACTAAATCAAATCAATGTGGGTTCACTTGCCCTGTACTTATACCTACCTTTTTCTTCTTCTTTTCGTGTGTGACACCGAGTAGTTCAACGACCCGATGAACCCTGGTGTCAGAGTTTTTCAACCGCCTACTGCAAGTAGCAGGCCTCTGACATGGTTGTGTAACGACCGCCATCATAGCATCACAGCAACTGGGACCGACGGCTTAACGTGCCCATCCGAAGCACGGAACCATCTTACTTGCGGACAATCGGTGGTTCAGCCTGCAATGTCCTAACCAGACTGGGAACAAATTCACAAAATGATAAATATCAACTTTGTAAGTGACCCCACCGGGAATTGAACCCGAAACCTTTGCGTGGCAGGCAGGCATACTAACCACTGCGCCACATCGACTGTCATGATACTTACATACGAGTCGAAATAACGGCGGAGCGGCGCCCCGGTCAATAGCTAAACAACAGACAAAGCGCTATTTAGCAGGGCGCCCCGCTCGATAGCCTATCCATAGACAAAGCGCTATTCAGCAGGGCGCCCTGGTGAATAGCCTAAATGACTATCGAGCGGGGCGCCCCGCTATATAGACACTTCCTTTTAATTTCAAATTTTGCTAGGAATTAGGTCTTTTAAGAGCAAAATACTAGGTGTAAAACACTCAATAAAATAGCAGATAACAGGTAGTGTTGCAGAGAAAAAACCCATCTGTAGTAAATTTTCGATTGATTGGCTGCAAATATTTGTGTTCCAAATTCAAATGAATTTTAATCCCTTGGGATTAAAGAACCTATTTTAATCCCACTTAAGTGCGACCAAAGCGTAGTTTTTTGAATAGAGGGGATGAATTATTTTCATTCATAATAATTATTGATATAAAAATATCCTAAAACCCTCATTTTTTCGCAAAACGACGCTCTGAGCAATCTGGCCGGGAAAATTGTATAAGCTTCGTGAAAATCTCAATAGTGTAAATGGGCAGGTGAATTTCTTGACAATACTACCTATGTGACAGGTCAAATAAGCTACTTTTTAAGACGACTGAAAACGAAGTGTCAAAACAATAACTTTTATGTCATTTTTGTGTTTAATAATTTCTAACTTTAATTTATTCTGAAAGATGATGAAAGAAGTTTGTTTTATTTTGGACAATAGTTTTAAGAATAAAAACTTTTATTTAGGACCCCGTCAAGTAGCGAATTGTTATTAGGTAGTATCTCCCTACGTAGGTATCAATTTATAAGAGGAATTTCGCGTGGCAAGCCAGTCACGTGGATAATTTGCTAGCAATCCCGCCCGCGGCTGCGCCTGCGCCTATCTCATGCGACTACCGCCCATAAATCCTAGTGTTAATAGAAAACCATACGTTAAACGTCCGTGACGTGTAGAAATCAATGAAATATTACGGCGTGCCATTCTGATGTGAATACCTTGTATAGTAAATTACCTCTACAGTCTATTCGAAGTTATGAGATAATGCTCCTGCCTATTGTTCATAGGCATCTATCTGGGGGCACGGCAGTGCCCCCACCAAGTCGAGCTGAAAGCGGCACGGCCGTACCATCCTTTTCTCGAACCAGTTCAGGCCATTTTTGACCCCCCCATAGCTCCCTTGTCGATAAGTTTAGAAATCTCATTTTAAAATATCTTATCAAGCACTACATAGACACGATACATTTCAAATTTCATTCAATTTGGACCAGTAGTTTAGAAGTTATAGTTAGTCAAAGTTTCTTAATTTTCTGCCTGACTGACTGACTGACTGACTGACTGACTGACTGACCGATCATCAAAATTCTAAGGTACTTCTAGCAGACTGAGGAGCTTGAAACTTAGAATACACCTTGTATTTAGTGTATGAATAAAGGGAAAACTATAACATTCTGCAAATTCGGTTGCAACCGCATAACTAACTTTGTATTTCCGTACAAATGTACAGGATTACAAAGTAAACTTTGCGGATGGGCTTTGAGGAAATCTGTAGCTGAGGCTCAAGAAGTAGTTCCAGATAAGAGAAAGAGGAAGACTATTAACAAAAAGAAATGAGATCCCACCAAAAACATTTACTTGTAAAAAGAACCAAGTCTCGCCTCTCAGTTCATCTACGCAATAGCTTACGCTAATTACGCAATAGCTTAAGATGAAAGTTCCCTGAAATAGTCCTTGAATAAATCAATAACCGACTTGGCATCACATGGATCTCACAACTTTTTACAGTAGATGAACTGAGAAGAGGCGAGACTTGGTTCTTTTTACAAGTAAATGTTTTTGGTGGGATTAATTAATCTTCAACACACACAGCTGCTTTGTCACACAAGATAGATGATTTAACAAATTATGTCGATAATTTTCCGACTTGGTACTTGGGCGGATTTATTTGATGTCATGTTCAAATATTTTAGAACACCGCAACAAAAACCCACGTAGGCTATACTAGATGGCAATGTGTGTAGGTACCTATAGCCCTGCATCTTTATTTATGCTTTTTTATTAGGATTTACTTAATTGCTGACTATTTATACAATTCATTCACTTAAAGTCACAGTTATCCAATAATAATTAGTAAATACTGTGTATGCAAGAAGTCGATGTCGATCACTATCGGAGGCCGTGATCATCCGAGTTATCAAGAGGTGAAATCAATTATGGCCACGGTTAGGTACACCTCCGTCCCTCCGTGCGGTGCGCTATGGCCTATGCCTGGGTCTCTCTTTTTGTGTGGGACACCGAGTCGTTCAACGACCCGATGAACCCTGGTGTCAGAGTTTTTCAACCGCCTACTACAAGTAGCAGGCCTCTGACATGGCTGTGTAACGACCGCCATCATAGAGAGCAACCGGGACCGACGGCTTAACGTGCCCATCCGAAGCACGGAACCATCTTACTTGCGGACAATCAGGTGGTTCAGCCTGCAATGTCCTAACCAGACTGGGAACAAATTCACAAAGTGATAAATATCAACTTTGTGAGTGACCCCACCGGGAATTGAACCCGGAACCTTTGCGTGGCAGGCAGGCATGCTAACCACTGCGCCACATCGGTTGTCGATTATGGTTGTCGGTTGTTTGTGTATGCCTGGGTGTAATACCTATAGGTACTTATCCCACAAAAAACATAAAAGTGAAAATTGGTAGCCAAGTTCAAGGTTCAAGTAATAAAATAAAACTCCAGGTACAGTGTACCGATTCATTCATTATTCTATGGCGGCTAGATATATTAGTAAAAGAGAAATAATATTAAACCTCCCGTATAAAATGCCCGATCAGCTGACCTAACCTAACATGGGCTCCATTCCATACCATACCGTAAAAATTGTTAAGTTTTATGGTCTAAAAAAATAAAATTATAATCGCAACTGTATTTTTGGCTCACTTTCAAAGGTTTAAAGATAAGGGATGAGGGATCCATAGTAAGTATGTCCCCGTTAAATTCTAACATAACAGTCATCCATCAGCTAGGTACCTACTCCTTGCATTAGTCAGCTGATAATATAGAGGTACCTAATGACCACACTCATGTACCTACCTACACCTACCACCTACCTAGTATCGGCAACCGGCAATAAACCTATAAGTAGCAATAGCTATTTTAAGGGTTCATTTTATTCTGGTGGTTTGCAATAAGTCTATGTAAGACCAATTTAAATAGATATCTTAACAGTTAATAGTAATACTTATTAGGAAGGTACTTGTCTACAGTTTACTAGTAAATTAACTTCCTGGAAGATAGATACAATTTAAGTAAATCTGTGTCATGTCTTTACTTAAATATTGGTAATTTGTAACGAGTATGTAATTTGATTTCTAAATTAAGGACTTGTTTACATGGAAACATACCTAATTGGGTGTCTTGTCTTCCTTTGTGATCCCCCTTCTAGCAGCAATTTAATTAAATGAAAGGTTTGCGGTGTGACACGTGACGTGACACGGATTTGTTTTTTGTTTGCCAGGGATTTTTTAAAAGTCTGGGGGCACGGCAGTGCCCCCACCAAGTCGAGCTGAAAGCGGCACGGCCGTACCATCCTTTTCTCGAACCAGTTCAGGCCATTTTCGACCCCCCCATAACTCCCTTGTCGATAAGTTTAGAACCCTCATTTCAAAATATCTTATCAAGCACTGCATAGACACGATACATTTAAAATTTCATCTAATTTATACCAGTAGTTTAGAAGTTATAGTTAGTCAAAGTTTCTTAATTTTCTGCCTGACTGACTGACCGATCATCAAAATTCTAAGGTACTTCTAGCAGACTGAGGAGCTTCAAACTTAGAATACAACTTGTATTTAGTGTATGAATAAAGGGAATACTATAACATTCTGCAAATTCGGTTGCAACCGCATAATTAACTTTGTAATTCCATACAAATGTATAGGATTACAAAGTTAACTTTGCGGTTGGGCTTTGAGGAAATCTGTAGCTGAGGCACAAGAAGTAGTTCCAGAAAAGAGATAGAGGAAAACTACCTACAAAAAGAAATGAGATCCCACCAAAAACATTCAATTGTAAAAAGAACCAAGTCTCGCCTCTCATTTCTTCTACTGTAAAAAGTTGTGAGATCCATGTGATGCCAAGTCGGTTATTGATTTATTCAAGGACTACTACAGGGAACTTTCATCTTAAACTATTGCGTAATTAGGTAACAGACATCATCTTATAGTAACCATATCGATATTTAAAAACTTTTAAATTTACAATAACCAGAATGACTTGGCAATCGCACACTATTTGCTTGTGAGATACGATGGTCTGGTGCGATGGCCGGGTCATTCTAGTTATTGTAAATATAAAAGTTTTTAAATATCGATATGGTTACTATAAGATGATGTCTGTTACCTAATTACGCAATAGTTTAAGATGAAAGTTCCCTGTAGTAGTCCTTGAATAAATCAATAACCGACTTGGCATCACATGGATCTCACAACTTTTTACAGTAGAAGAAATGAGAGGCGAGACTTGGTTCTTTTTACAATTGAATGTTTTTGGTGGGATAATTAATTACCTATGTAGACCGATGTGGGTATCACACAACATCATGTACCTAGGTAGTACTCACTTTACCGGGAGTAACAAAAATGGTATAACAAGCCGTAAGGAGGTCAATGTACTCATAAAACTGAACAGTTTTCCCTATGGAACATGGGTCGAAACGAAATTTGGAAAAAGAAATTGGACCTCCCATAGGGGGTCGTCCACAAATTACGTAACGAAAAAATCACAAATTTTTGACCCCCCCCCCTCCCCCCACGTAACGCGACCGTAACGTTTGGTCATGACCCCTCCCCCCCTCCCCTTTCCGTTACGTAACGCTTATTTTGTAATATTTATCAGTTTATTTTTTGTGATAAAGCAATGAAACATTTTTTAGAAAACTTGCAATTTTTTCTACAATTAGACTGAATTTGAAGCTGCGAATTTCGGCACTATAGTCCGACAACTTCGTGCGTGACCCTCCTGCGGGGTACAGACGGTGGCGGGGCGAGGAAGCACGTCATTTTAATATGACGTGCGGCGCAGATGCGCGCGTCTCCCTTCCCCGCTACACCTCCCGCTACCCGCTGACATCTCCCCCCCCAACGTCTGTCACCCCTAGGGAGGGTCGCGCACGAAGCTGTCGCACTATAGTACTGGCGACGCCTCTCCCTTCTGAGCTACTGAGGCTCAATCATTGTCTGCGAAATTATATATATGTGTAGGTATGTATGTTTGTAGGCTAATAACGCGTGGCAATGGATCTATTTACAGGGAGAGTTTTACAAATTTTTTGGTTTCAGTTTGTGTTATGTTGCCAAAACGATGAAAACCTGCTACAAATAGGATATAAAACTTACTCACGCACGATTAAGCTGCAGTAGCCCAGATGGAAGAGGCATTGTCAGTACTACTTCCGATAGTCGTACGTTCAGATCCTGCCTTTGGCAGATTTTTTTAAAATAATTTCTAAAGTATTGCATTCCTGACAATGACACCAGAAGTGTTTTAAAAGTTTGTTATACAATTTAATTTGGTAATATCTGAATAAGGTATAAAAAAGACATGAAAAAATCTTTAAAAAGGCGTTACGTAACGCTTGACTCTGACCCCCCCCCCCTCCCCCATAGTAACGGGACCGTAACGCCCGGTCAGAACCCCCCCCCTCCCCCCTAAGTGCGTTACGTAATTTGTGGACGACCCCTAGGTAGTAAATCAATCAGCTGATCGGCGATTTTTGTGGAGTTAGCGCATTAAGGCCAACAATGCGCTCACTACTTCGCTACTGTACCTACTTAGTTATTTTAACTATCTTATTTATTACGTACTTAACTTACCTACTCCTATAAGGTTAACCTAATCGTCGTTTTTCATACAGGTTTCACACAGTCGAGGTGCAACGAAAATAGTTCCTACATACCTACCTTCGTGTGTGGTCTTAATTGACCTGCGTAGCTTAACGCAACACCTGCCATAAATGGATAGTTGGTTACATTACGGTTGTTTGCGTCATAGTGCCAAAAACAGGAGTATTTTATAGTATTTCTACACATCTTCACATTTAATTACCTACATGTAATGAGATTATGCTTTGCGTCATAGCTTTGCGTCAAATTGATGGACACTATCACCAAAGATATGATGTATCTACGCAGGCTATGGCGAGAGGAGAGACACACGTAAAGTCCGTGCGTTATTTATGCGCAGCGCTATCCGTTGCGTTTGAAAAATACGATTTTCCATCTTATTTTCTTACGAATACTGTTTATATCAAATGGTTCGACAGACGTATCTGTCGACGAAGCGTTGGTGATGGATGCGTCTGTCAAATTGTTTCACATACCTACATAACCGACTAACCGTTTGGGCTGTATGTTACCCGGGAAAAAGTATTTTCTTGTCCACATTCATAGGCCCATACCATAGCGTATACACACCTACATACATACATACTTGCCTTCTCCTGAGGCAAAAAAAATGCAAAACTAGGTACCTATGAGGCGTCGGAGCGGGTGGAATCGGAACCAGGCTCTCTAGTCTCGCCCCGTCGT
Organism: Phthorimaea operculella; assembly: GCA_024500475.1. NCBI lineage: Eukaryota > Metazoa > Arthropoda > Insecta > Lepidoptera > Gelechiidae > Phthorimaea > Phthorimaea operculella. The sequence continues at coordinate 546,585 of JANFCV010000211.1, read as the reverse complement.
GATTTATTTATGACTAAGATTGTAGAGTTTCATATGTCTTAGCCAGTCGTATTTTCACCCTGATACGTGATCCAAGGAGGACATCGATATGTAGCCGACTTGTTCTCCCAAGGCCAGCTGATGACATTTCTAGGATATAGGATATATATAGGTCAAGTAAACTGTTAGAAGTCTAGGTCATGCAGATGATATCTAGGTACAGTCGCCAACGATACCATACAATACCTATACACGTAGGTATCACGCCCATATCCTTTGCGGGTAGGGCAAAGCGTAGACGGTTAGAAAAACATGTGATAGTGATTCAAAATAGTCGATATTGGCAAGTTGCAAAATTCGGTTCTTAGATTTGGAAGGAAAAAGTAACTACAACTATCGCCAGAATTTTGGATCAACTTATAGGTACTGATTTTTCATTCAAATACTGAGAAAAAACAGTATAATTTAATACCTCATATGGATAGGTTAAGGTGCTGGCGATAAGGTAGGTACACGATAGATAACCTAGGTAGGTAACCGAATTTCGCAGATTCGCAAATGTACCCAAAACTACATAAATGTGACAACGATGGTAGTTTTATTTAGTTGCAGATCAGAATTCCGTGTGTTGATGCGGCGACGAGACGGTGACCTACAAACGGAGTAGTGCACAAAGCCCTACTGTCTGCAGTGTAATACCAGGCTCCAATTACACATCTGGGGGCACGGCAGTGCCCCCACCAAGTCGAGCTGAAAGCGGCACGGCCGTACCATCCTTTTCTCGAACCAGTTCAGGCCATTTTTGACCCCCCCATAACTCCCTTGTCAGTAAGTTTAGAACCCTCATTTTAAAATATCTTAACAAGCACTGCATAGACACGATTCATTTCAAATTTCATTTAATTTGGACCAGTAGTTTAGAAGTTATAGTTAGTCAAAGTTTCTTAATTTTCTGCCTGACTGACTGACCGATCATCAAATGTCTAAGGTACTTCTAGCAGACTGAGGAGCTTGAAACTTAGAATACTCCTTGTATTTAGTGTATGAATAAAGGGAAAACTATAACATTCTGCAAATTCGGTTGCAACCGCATAACTAACTTTGTATTTCAATACAAATGTATAGGATTACAAAGTTAACTTTGCGGATGGGCTTTGAGGAAATCTGTAGCTGAGGCTCAAGAAGTAGTTCCAGATAAGAGAAAGAAGAAGACCATCTACAAAAAGAAATGAGATCCCACCAAAAACATTTACTTGTAAAAAGAACCAAGTCTCGCCTCTCAGTTCATCTACTGTAAAAAGTTGTGAGATCCATGTGATGCCAAGTCGGTTATTGATTTATTCAAGGACTACTTCAGGGAACTTTCATCTTAAGCTATTGCGTAATTAGGTAACAGACATCATCTTACAGTAACTATATCGATATTTAAAAACTTTTATATGTACAATAACTAGAATGACTTGGCAATCGCACACTATTTGCTTGTGAGATACGATGGTCTAGTGCGATGGCCGGGTCATTCTAGTTATTGTACATATAAAAGTTTTTAAATATCGATATAGTTACTGTAAGATGATGTCTGTTACCTAATTACGCAATAGCTTAAGATGAAAGTTCCCTGAAGTAGTCCTTGAATAAATCAATAACCGACTTGGCATCACATGGATCTCACAACTTTTTACAGTAGATGAACTGAGAGGCGAGACTTGGTTCTTTTTACAAGTAAATGTTTTTGGTGGGATAATCTCTACCATCTCCACTCAGACTTAAAAAATACACATGGTGTTGCAAAAAGGTACCTCTACATATCACATTGAATCTCAGCTTCGTTTAACCAACCTCCAGCTGCTTTTTAGATTTGTTTTCATCATCATCAACAAGCAGATGTATTGAAAAACAAAAACCTGATTGCAGTAATTTCAAAGTCGCATTTTGCGATAAATTTTGTATTTTTGAAATTTTAATAGCCAGTGTCACTCACGCTTCTGAGACAAATCTAATGACACCTCGCATGTCAAAATCCGGGGCTGAAGCCCGTGAAAACGAATTTCTTGTCCCATATTTGCGGGTAAACTTTCTTGCCTCGCCTTCAATGAGACAAATCTCTGAGCAGGATCTTCAAAGAGTACCTGTTAAATAAGGAGGTTAAACCGTGTATAGTCTGTGCCTACCATCGTAGCCAACAACACCCAGCAACGAATAAACAATGGTAATTATGCACACAGTATGTAGATGTAACAGTGAGGAAACTAGACTCGTTTCTGTTGAATCGCAAGGATTGTCATTTTCGGTTGTAATAATATAAAATTTAAATACCTTTAAAAATCTTTAATCATTTTTATATATTCTTTATTGTACCTGCACAGAAATTTATAAAAAAATGTACACAGAAAAAAAATTAAACTGCAGCCCTGTAAGTAACAAAGGCTAGGTACTTATTACTACCTGTATGGAAAAACACCTTATTCCACGAGTATTCGGGGAACATTTCGCTCCGGTGAGACTGGGTCAGTTTCCTTGTAAGCAACGTCGAGCGTCAGTTTCGACAGTTTGTAGGTAGGTATAAGTATATATGCAGTTTCCACACTGCTGAGCGCAAGCGAAGCCATTATTTCGCTGTGTTATTTACATGCGTATGCGCTGCGAATGTGAATCCTTGAGCGCCAGTACAATTCCTTTTAGCGTAAATTACAAAAGATATTAGTAAAAACAGGCCCATGCCTATAGCATGATACGGGAATGGGCAGCAGAGTTTATCCGCATGCCAAACGTGGTGAACTGGTGAGTATGGGAGACCCATGTCCAGCTGTGGACTGTTGTGGCTGTTCAGGTATAGCATTGATGTGTAGCAGTCTAGCCGCAACCGCCCAAAGCTGATACGATTTTTATGGCATAGGTAGGTAGTTAGATAGAGTATAAGGCGCTATCCACATGAGTTGTGACAATTGTAACGCCGACCGAGAGATAATGTAATAGGTAGGTACTAACCGTATAGCACGTTTTGCTAGTGTATGTCTCTTCTTTTTCATACATTTTGTATGTAAACGGTTTCATACATTTTATATGGAGCGTCACGCTCTCCTCGTTCAAGACTGAAGATAGAGATTACTAGGTAGTTACTGATGTGTGAGTGTGAGGAGAATGAGGCCATTTTTTGTAAAGTTCAACCTGTCTCTTTATTTATTTTATTTCAATTAAAGGACCTTTTCCCAGAAACTTCACTTTCAATTAAGCGAATACCTACTTACATCAATGTTTTTTACCTTATTGAAAAATGCTTTTATCGCGATTGTTCCGAGAAGCGAGGTACAGTGACAGAGGGAGGATTTCCTTCTATTTTAGGTGTTTTAATTAACAGCGACTCTAATAAGGAAGGTCTTTGTATTGCCAAAAATACTAATTTAACACTTATGTAGATATTTACATGAAAAACAGAACTGACCGCGGTAATTTCAAAGTCATATTCAATCCAATATAAAAAATACTAACCTAACCTTAACTAGGTACATTGGGAAGAGGTCGTCCATAGCCTCCTTCTTCTGAGGCATTCGGGTAAAAAATAAGTAAGTAGGTACAGTCGGGGTCAAAAGGAAAGAAATAGAAAGGAAGTAAATTATTTCTTTCCTTTGTTTGGCAATACAAAGACCTTAGAGTCGCTGTTAATTAAAACACCTAAAATAGAAGGAAATCCTCCTCTGTCACTGTACCTCGCTTCTCGGAACAATCGCGATAAGCATTTTTCAATGATGTAAGTAGGTATTCGCTTAATTGAAAGTGAAGTTTCTGGGAAAAGGTCCTTAATTGAAATAAAATAAATAAAGAGACAGGTTGAACTTTACAAAAATGGCCTCATTCTCTCACACTCACATCAGTAACTACCTAGTAATCTCTATCTTCAGTCTTGAACGAGGAGCGTGACGCTCCATATAAAATGTATGAAACCGTTTACATACAAAATGTATGAAAAGAAGAGACATACACTAGCAAACGTGCTATACGGTTAGTACCTACTATTATATTCTCGGTCGGCGTTACGTTACAACTCATGTGGATAGCGCCTATACTATCTAACTACCTACCTATGCCATAAAAATCGTATCAGCTTTGGGCGGTTGCGGCTAGACTGCTACACATCAATGCTTTACCTGAACAGCCACAACAGTCCACAGCTGGACATGGGTCTCCCATACTCACCAGTTCACCACGTTTGGCATGCGGATAAACTCTGCTGCCCATTCCCGTATCATGCTATAGGCATGGGCCTGTTTTTACTAATATCTTTTGTAATTTACGCTAAAAGGAATTGTACTGGCGCTCAAGGATTCACATTCGCAGCGCATACGCATGTAAATAACACAGCGAAATAATGGCTTCTTAACACCACAGAAAATTGTGCATTATCATTTTTCAGTTTCCCACGCAATAATGAAAAGTAAGTAGAATTCTTTCATTTGATAAATAAATAAAACACTAGAAATGGAAGGATTTCTTTTTAAAAATCTTATTCTTCGTTCGTAGAAGTAGGTAGGTTGCGCTTTAGTTTGATTAGGTAGGTTAAATGGGTTTAGGTAGGTACCCACCCACAGTAGATAGATACCTACCTAGTCAGCATTTGAGGTGAAGCGGTGAGTACCGACATACCGATAGCAAAAGATCCAGGTAATGTCATCTTCATTTCCGATCATCAGATATTTTTTCATTTTTTCGTCACGGTAGCTAGTGACCTTTGAAACTATAGTAGTTAAGTAGGTATACTTCGAAACTAAGGTAGGTACCTAGCTACCTACCTACCAACTTACAGCTACAGATACAGCTTCCATGCCCGCATTTTTTCCGGACGCGGCCCCGCGTTTATCATGTCGTCATGTTCATGTCATGATAGGTACTTACCAACCTACCTACCTACCGTTCCCAGCGCGTATCACCCGCCCGCCAATAGGTACATTAGTAGGTGGGTAATCTGTGTGCGACTGACTAGTGACGGTACGTTTGACTTTCATGATGGAGGAACCTTTTGTCGTGTCGGCCGCCGGCCGGTCCTCTACCTACCTACTAGGTACCTACTCACCTACCTGTCTGTCTACCTATAGGTCGCTTCGCTCACCACCTAGTCTCGTGACCGAAACCCATTACCTATCTACCGATTTGGGTGGGGACCTACTTATTTCCTATTAGAAATGTGACTTTCTACTTAGGTAGGTACCTACTGCCATATGGTAAAAAATATTTTATATCGGCAATTTAGGAGTTTATCAATTGCATTTGCCTAATTTCATACTTACAAACGATAGGAAACTTCATTAAGAAAACCAGAAAGTAAAAGTAGCAACCCTAAAGAGTAGGCATAAGTGATCGAAAGAAGGGGCGAGCTGGCCTTCTGTAAATTCTCTATTTTGTGACTTCGCTCTCAATTACAATCCGATTATTCACATTTTCCACGGGTATAAAGTAGACACGTAAAAGGCAGGATTCTGTGCAGACACTTACAATTTCAAGCGTTAAAAGTTTATATTACGTATCTAATCCCATTAAACATTGAAAAGTCTAAATTAATACATTAAAATAACAAAATTTATAATAACAAAAGGTTGAGTTGACTACTGTCAGAAATATTACCTAAGTAATAAATATAAGAAATAAATAGGTACCTCTTGAAATTCTCTATATCAAAACCTTAAATTAGCCTTACTTTTCAGTAGAGCTCTAGAGCACGCAGCAGCGCGCGATTTTGATCTTCTCCACACCTTTGTATCAAAATTCTTTACTTATTTTGATAAGTTCCATACGATTTGTAGAACTCTTTTCGCACGCGTGATTAGCGTACATGTTAGCCAGGCAAATCCAGACAAACAAAACTAATAATTCTTTGAAAAAAAGTATACCTACTGTGGTTATGTACGTTGTACCCACCCACAGGTTGTACCTATTTGTAGTATGGCTATAATATAATAATAATCATTTATTTCATAATACAAAATTTTACATGTCAAACTAAAACTAAAATTAAAACTAAACGATTTCAGTCAAAAATCCCACCCCGTGACATTCCCGGCGCAAAGGTGCCCATCACACTCGCCGCGTTACCACGTTGAATGGCAATGGACAGCCTCTGCACCAAAAATGACCCGGAGCGAGGGTCACAACCTCTCTCCCTCAGACGGCACCCAATGTCTTTAACGAAGGCTTTAGCCTCACTGCCCCAGCACCCAGTCGTCTCAACAGCAAAGGGCACGAACAAATATCTCTGTTCTAGAGCAGAGTATTTCTGCCTCTTTCTTACAGCAGCCAGTTCCGCGCTGCTCCCGCCGATCTGGTAGTGCGCCCAAGATGTGAAGCCGCAAAAGTGCTGACACACGTTGCATCCCACAACAGGCACTTCCCTTTTTTCCACGGCACCATGGCTATAATAGATAAGTAGGGTCAAGTGGGGTAAAAATGAGACACCTGATATTTTGGGTAAAAATAAGACACTTGAAAATCTCAATTAAAAATAATCATTAATTTGTTTATTTTCATACAAAAACAAGCCTTAGTGTTTGTACAAGAAGGTACAAAATTTATATTACATTATCTGATTATTAAGTATAAATTTTATTAAATTTCATTTTTGCTTGCAATTTTTGGCGCGAAAACTTTCGTTTAGGGTCAACAAACTTTTGACCTTGTATCTCGCCCACGCGTCATACGCGCGCTACCTACCGTCCGGCGCTTGCGGCTGGGATGATACTCCCGCGTTCGCGCCGTCATTTCTGTCTCGTATGCGCTAGAGCACGGAACGGATGTTCTAAATTTTTGGGAAAATATGAGACGCCCTTTCGGGAAAATATAAGTCACCTCACAGTGTAAAAATAAGACAGACTATTGAAATGAATTTATCATAATACCTCGGAATTAAGTAAAGAAACTGGTAGTTGCTCTCGAATTTGGAATCAGTGATTTCATTTTTGTTACAAAAGAAACAAAACTATTATATAGCATAAATAGAAGGATCAGATGATGAAGAAAATTTGACAGTTATTTACTTGAAGCAAACAAAAAGATCTTCTTCGGCTATCCTGATAATCACATTATTTACTCAGTACACAAAGACGAAATCGTCATGAAGTTGTCATCACCGATGCAAAAAAATAAAAAAGATGCCCTAATATTCGATTTAGACCTTGAAAAGTATAATATAAAATAGATTTTTAATGTCTTATAATTGACCGCATTTGAAAAATTTTGATTTTATAAAAACTTTCTTGTCAATATTCTAGTTCCTATTAATAATTGTGACCTCAATAACGTAGTCGTATATGTATCTAGTTTATTATTTCTTATAATATTCTATTTCCTAAAAATTGCATTCCAAAGACTTATAAAATATTTAGCATAATGTTCAAGTTTTGATTTTTTGAAAAAAAAAAAATCATAGTAAAAGATATTTGAAATTTATTTATACACATTGTATCATTTTTTCCCACTCTGTCTTAAATTTACCCAGCCGCTTTAAAAACGTTTAAACTATAGAAGTTGTTTGCTGTCTTATTTTTAAACTCGGGTGTCTCATTTTTTCCCCATAGAGGCGGAAAAAAATGAGACACACATTTTGTGGACAAACTATATTAATTAGTGCGCATAGTGACAAACTGACAGTAATGCCAGATAGAGAGTGCGGCATTTCATAATACGAATGCTTTTGCAGATGTATAAAGACGCTTTATTTTATTTAAATTTGTAAAGTTCATATTTTTGTTTCATAATTACCCCGCCTGACCCTATTATATTAATTCAAAAGAAATATGCCTATGCCTTGATATTACTACCTACCTAGACTCTAAGTAGGTCCTAAAGGCGGCGGTGAAAATATCTCCATGGTTAGGTAAGTTGAGTACGGAATAAGACCTTAGCCGCAACAGTGTAATCCAACACCATTGTCACGGTTATAGATTTCAATTTGGCCATAAATACTTTGTTAAGTGTAGTTTAGCGTTTAGCCACTGCGGGGGCAGAGTGGACATTAAGTGGACGCAAGTCGATAGTATTTATCACCATAAAGACAACTTATGAAGGCATATAGATGTCGGACTTACGCCAGAAGCCTGCCTGCTTCTGCAGTTACGAAACATGACGTCTTAAATATAGAGATTTGATAAATCTAATCAAACAATAAATAAAAATATTAGCACATACCTATTATACCTATTCCAAGAAAAGTAAGAATCTTTATAGTCCGACAAGATCGTGCGCGACCTTCCTCCGGGGTACAGACGGTGGCGGGGCGAGGAAGCACGTCATTTTAATATGACTTAAGCAATTGCGTAATTAGGTAACAGACATCATCATATCGATATTTAAAAACTTTTATATTTACAATAACTATAATGACCCGGCCATCGCACCAGACCATCGTATCTCGTATCTCGTTATTGTAAATATAATAGTTTTTAAATATCGATATGGTTACTATAAGAAGTTCCCTGAAGTAGTCTACACTTCTACATCTACACTAATATAATAAAGAGGAAACCTTTGTTTGTTTTTTTGTTTTTTTGTATGTATGTAATCGATAAACTCTGAAACCACTGGACCGATCTCCAAAATTCTTTCACCATTAGAAAGCTACAACATTCCTTAGTAACATAGGCTACTTTTTACCACGGGAAAATTCCTCATTTCCACGGGAAAACAGTTAGCAGCAGGAAAAGCGGAAAATACAGCGGATATTTCCCATATTAGCCAAACTTCTTTACCGATCTTCGCGAAAATTGGCACTGATATTACTAGCACATGAAAGACGGACATGGACTACTTTTTGTCAGCCCTCGAGGATATGGAGTACCTGAAGAAGACCACCAGCATCCCGTCTAAACTATAAGAGATACGGTCATGGCTTCATAGAAAAGTTGTTAACCATGACGGGCCGCTTCTGCTGGCACGTGGTCATCGAGGATCTGGAGTACCTGATGAAGACCACCAGCATCCCGTCTAAACTATAAGAGATACGGTCATGGCTTCATAGAAAAAGTTGTTCACCATGACGGGCCGCTTCTGCTGGCACATGGTCATCGAGGATCTGGAGTACCTGAGGAAGACCACCAGCATCCCGTCTAAACTATAAGAGATACGGTCATGGCTTCATAGAAAAAGTTGTTCACCATGACGGGCCGCTTCTGCTGGCACATGGTCATCGAGGATCTGGAGTACCTGATGAAGACCACCAGCATCCCGTCTAAACTATAAGAGATACGGTCATGGCTTCATAGAAAAAGTTGTTCACCATGACGGGCCGCTTCTGCTGGCACATGGTCTTCGAGAATCTGGAGTACCTGATGAAGACCATCAGCATCCCATCTAAACTATAAGAGATTAGGTCATGGCTTCATAGAAAAAGTTGGTCACTATGAAGGGCCGGTTCTGCTCGCACATAGTCATTGAGGATCTAGAGTAGGTACCTGATGAAGACCTCCAGGATCCCACCTAAACTGTAAGAGATACGGTTATGGTTTCAAAGTAAAAGTTACTCTTCATGGCGGGCCGCTTCTGCTGGCACATTCACTTCTGCTGGAACGGAGTAATGGACTTTTTACTACGGGCAAAGATCCAATTTCTACGAGAAAACAGGTAAGTAGCAGCGGGTGAAAACGCTGGGCGGGCCGCTAGTCCTTGAATAAATCAATAACCGACTTGGCATCACATGGATCTCAACCCATTTTATAAAAGTAGAAGAACTGAGAGGCGAGACTTGGTTCTTTTTACAAGGTAATGTTTTTGGTGGGATCTCATTTCTTTTTGTAGGTAGTCTTCCTCTTTCTCTTTTCTGGAACTACTTCTTGAGCCTCGGCTACAGATTTCCTCAAAGCCTATCCGCAAAGTTAACATTGTAATCTTATACATTTGTATGGAAATACAAAGTTAATTATGCGGTTGCAACCGAATTTGCAGAATGTTATAGTTTTCTCTTTATTCGTACACTAAATTTTGATAATCGGTCAGTCAGTCAGTCAGTCAGTCAGGCAGAAACTTTGACTTACAATAACTTCTAAACTACTGGTATAAATTAGATGAAATTTGAAATGAATCGTGTCTATGCAGTGCTTGATAAGATATTTTGAAATGAGGGTTCTAAACCTATGGAAAAGAGGGTTATGGGGGGGTCGAAAATGGCCTGAACTGGTTCGAGAAAAGGATGGTACGGCCGTGCCGCTTTCAGCTCGACTTGGTGATTTTTAAGATAATGACAACTTTTCCGTATATCTTTGACGTCATATTTTCAGGCTTTGACTTTCTGTCCCGGAATTACATTAAATAAGATAGGTAGTGACAAGTTTTACGCATATCTTTGCTTTGACTTATGGTCTCAGAATTTTACATTAAATAAAAAAGTGACAAATATCGCGCATAACTTTGACGTCATTATTTTCAGGCTTCGACTTACCTAATGTCCCGGAATTTTACAAGATAGTGACAAGTTTTACCCATATGTTTGACTTCATATTTTCAGATTTTGACTGTCAGTACTAGAATTTTACATTAAAAAATAAAATGAGATAAGCCGATATTTTTAACGCTTACCTTTGATTTGATGTTACATTTTTCGAGTAAGTACCTATCAATCCAAAATTTTACCACAAACTTGTGATTCTACCATGGAACTAATATGGGATAAAACTGTCAGCCCAGTCTTGCAAAGTTATCCCAACTGTCCTAGGAGACAAAGTAGATAAGTTTTCCATTATCCATTCCATTTTCAGGTAAAGTTGTCACTAACTTTCAGCAGTTACTTAATAGGTAGCTATAACGGTAACTTAGCGTCAGACACCAGTTTAAATTTGTAGTAGTGAAAGTTTTGTTGATACAAGTGCCTTGGACAAGAGCAAAGTAGTAAATGGAACAATAAGTAGGTTGATAAGTAAGGTTCCGGGTTCGATCTCGGTAGGTCACTCACAAAGTTGATATTTGTCACTTTACAAAGTTGATATTTGTCACTTTGTGATTTTTTTCCTAGACTGGTTATGACATTGCAGGTTGAACCACCTGATTGTCCGAAAAAGAGAGATAGTTCCATGCTTCGGACGGCACGTTAAACCGTCGGTCCCGGTTGCTGTCTATGACTACCTAGACGGCGGCCATTACACAACTAAATCAGAGGCCTGCTACTTGTAGTAGGCCGTTGTAAAACTCTGACACCAGGGTTCATCGGGTCGTTGGAAGACTCGGTGTTCCATACGAAGAGAGGGAGATAGGTAACTAACTACTTCTTAATAACTACCAATTATGCGAACTTTGTTTCACTGAATAATGTTTCAGTCAATAAACTTATTTCTGGCACACTGTTTAGAGGTTCTCAAAATTCAAAAATTCAATCTTTTCTTTCTTAGTAGGAATTTACAAGATTCTCTTTATGAAAGTCACATTCTAATTCAATCTTAAAAAAAGAGAAAATTTCTAATGCAAAATTTTCTCTTTTTTATAAAAATTTGTGTTCCTACACTAAACGCGGCTCGGAAGTTCAGAAACTGATTTGGTACCTATCTTTTTCAATTGCTTGTGACAACACACACACACACACACACCCACACACATGGTGATATCGTGAAAACTCGGATCGATCTCAAAGGATTTGATTGAATAATATTCAATGAACATGACGTGAAAGAATTTCCACGTGAGTTGTCACATCTCATCATCACATGAAACATGAAATTCCGTGAATATCTATAGGTATTATCATCAGCAAATCCTACTACCCATTTCTGGGAACTGGCACTGCTTTTTCATACATAAACCTATGAAAAAACAGTAGGTATAAGTTGATCATACATGTGAAAATAGCATTGAAGATGACCGCAATGCTAAAATAGCAGTTGTAGCTCGCATTTTTTTTTATAAGTAGGTACATAAACTAAGAAAAAACAGTATGACTTGATCTGTAAAATGGGTAGCTAGATTTGCTGGTAACAATAGGTATACATACCTAAGAACCTATACTATAACGCATAGGGACTTTACGTTATGGCCGTTACAACCTAACCCCAACCCTAAGAACCACACGCTGCAACTCGTTTTCCCGCAGGCAAAAGGCGCTTTCCCGGCAAGTGGCATATGAACTTTCCTCCTATCACAAAAAACCGCTTCACAATCGGCTGCGTGGTTAAGGAGGAGTTAGAGAATTCCACGATAGACACACAGACAGGGAAACGCAAAAAGCGACTTCATTTTACGCTATTTAATGATGATAAGTAGTACCTATAACTAGGTATCAATGTGTTTCACAAACCACGTAGGATGATTAGAAAGTAAAGTTTGGAGAAGATTTAAATCACCCACAAATAATGTCAAACATACGTCGAAATAAGTAATTCGATTTATCAAACTTTGATTGATGTTGGGCTTCCAACAAAACGTGTATTGAATGAACGAAATTCTATTATTTTCTGTTCACACGTCTGTATTTATTAACGTACAGGATAATTACCTAATTATACCTGCCTACAGCTTTTTGATGATATAAATAAGGATCGCACACGTACCACGAGATTTTAGGGTTTTTGACAACAGGTTACCAAATGACAGCTTGTAACTGCCGCCGCATGAGATGGTCAGCCATTTGAAAAATTATGTCGCTTTTCACGCTCTCTGTCTGTCTGTGTGTCGTAGAATTTATTAACTACTCGTATTATATCGTAAACCATACAACGGATTTTGATGCGGTTTTTTGCAAAAGATAGTGTGATCCAAGAGGAAAGTTTAAATGTAGCTAGGTATAACACATGCCCGAAAACTTCTTTTTCCAGCGGGATACCTAGTGAGTTGCAGCAGTTGCACACTAGAAATTTCAATAGAGATCCTTTATCGCCGTTAACAACCATTGAATACCTAGATGATAGTACAACCTACTTTAAGCAGACTGTTTGATTCCGAAGCTGATCTTAGCGCAGTGGAAGCAAATTAAAGTTATCTTAAAATCTAAAACTAAATGGTCGATCAGCCTCGGAACAACATTTGACTACGATTCGTAGTGCTCTTTACTATAGCTAAATAAAATAAATTTAATGAGAGAATTTTGTTCCGGAAAGTTTCCGGCCGAGAAATTCTTGTTTCCAAAGTCTACTTAAACAGGACCTAGCAGCGAATTGCTTACCGTGCGAACCATGACGCCGCCGTTTCCTTGTAAGTCTAGTTTTTGACAGGAAAAAAGGTATCAGGTTTTGGAGGAAGACATTTGGATTGGAATTTAGGTACTAGACTTACTGCACCCGGACACCAGCTCGTGTGGCACTCCGTCCCTTCAGCAATTTTGGTTTCACCTTAGTTTTCACAAGCACTTGGGTTCACTGTTGTTCATAGTTCGGCCACGTTGGCCCTCAATAAGAATCCTGCCCAGTTCGCATTCAAAGCGCACTACAAAACCACTATTCACTTGGTTTACTACTGCCCAAGAACAGGGAACTCTTCCCTGGCAGCAATTGCGCATGCGAAAACAAAGATTTCTCCGCACACCACTGCTCGCGACAGCAACACGTTTTACTGTACAATACGCGAACCAAAGGACTTCTCCCGCATGAGAAATTACTTAAAAATATGTGGCTAACACTGGACGCGCGAGTGACTAAAAAGTAAGGTTATATCGCCGACGGCCGCGTGGTTATCGAACCGACTGAACGAACAAAAAGAAAAAGATGGCGTCGGCCGACTAGCCGGTGTCAGACGAAATGGCGCGAAACTACAAAACGTATGGTACGAAACTAAACATTCACCCGCCCCGGACCGACCCATCGGTCCGCTCTATGCATGGCAGGCGTGATAATGTAGCTACTGCTCGCTTAAGAACTGAATCCCCCACCTGAACTTCTGCAACTCGAGGAGTGCCATCACTACCCGGAAACAGGTTGAGAATGCGCCCCCGGCGCCAACGCAGTGGCGGTAGGTTGGCATCCTTAACCAGAACGAGATCCCCAATGCAGGGGGGTTCAGTCCTGTCCGTCCACTTAAGGCGTTGCTGCAGAATGTGCAAGTACTCAAGCGACCAACGCTTCCAAAAGTTTTGAGTCATTTGCTGCAACAACTGATAACGCGACAAACGATTGCTATTCACCTCCGTATAGGGATATTCCGGCAAGGCGTTAAGTGGGCGGCCAATTAAGAAATGCCCTGGCGTCAGGGCCTCTAAATCATTTGGGTCTGAGCTGAGCGGACACAAAGGACGCGAATTGAGTACAGCCTCAATTTTACAAAACACGGTCGCCAGCTCCTCGAAAGTCAAAATTGTTAACCCTACAACGCGCAACAAATGCGTCTTAGCGGACTTTACAACCGCTTCAAAAATACCACCCCAGTGAGGGCACGCTGGTGGATCGAACACCCAGGCAATGCCCTGACGGGAGAGGCCCGTGCTGATGGCTTCTTCGTTCTCCCTTAAGAACGTTACAATTTCCTTCATACACCGATCAGCACCCTTAAAGTTGGTACCACAATCCGACCTGATCAGCGCTGGTCGCCCTCGTCGCGACGTAAATCTCTCCAGCGCTGCCAAAAGGCCTCCGTAGAAAGGTCGGCCACGAGCTCCAAGTGGACGGCCTTGGTGGCTAGGCACACGAACACGCACAAGTACGCCTTGATAGACTTTGCGTTCCGTAGGCGTGATGCCTTTACCATGAAAGGGCCTGCGAAATCCGTTCCCACACCTGCAAACGTCCAGGCCTCCGTCACCCGGTCCGGTGGAAGATCTCCCATCTGTGGCTGCATTGTGGCTGCCTTCAAGCGGTAACAAGGCAAGCACCTAAACACAACGCTACGTACCGTTCGTCGTCCCGATAAGATCCAAAACTCGCGCTGTAGGATGGCCAATAGCGCATTACAGCCCGCGTGCGAGTTTTTCTCATGACGATCCCTGACTAAGAGCTCAACTAAGGGTCCCCTTTTGGAAGTAACAGTGGATGCCGAGCCGAAAAGGGCAGGCTAGCGTTCCGAAGTCTGCCTCCAACCCTGAGCATACCTTGCTCATCCAGGAATGGGTTGAGGCGCACAATTCCTCCCTTCAGCTTTCCACGTCCATCCCTGAGCAGCCTGACCTCCTCTTCAAAATGTTCCGCCTGGACGACTCTAACTAATGAGCATAGAGCCGCATTCCGTTCCGCAGGCGAGAGGACTGGTGCAAAGTTCCGTTCTGCTTGAGGCTTCCTGCAGTTGTTCACGAACCGTTTGATCCAACCTGTCACCCCAAGAAGTTTGTCGAGGGAGCTATACCGTTCCAGCAAGAAAGCTGGGTTAGGCTTCGGTACGAGTTGCCCCACGTTCACTCGCAAACCTCGATCAGGTGGCCCAAGCGGCGCCCTGCACTCGTTGAATGGCCATTCCTGCGGCGACTCAGTCAGCCATTGAGGTCCCCACCACAGTGGGTGACTCACCAAATCAGGTGCCCTGCACCCGCGCGAAGCGCAGTCCGCTGGGTTCCATTCTCCCGGTACGTGCCTCCACACTAACGGAGTTTCCGACCCCGTAATCTGTGACACCCGATTTGCCACGAAAACCTCAAGTGTATGTACCGACGTCTGCAACCAGCACAGAACTATCCGACAGTCAGTCCACGCGTACACCGTTTCATCCAAGTTGATGGTACCACGCAGATTGCAGGTTACATGATTTAGCAAGCGCGCTAGAAGAGCTGCCCCTGCCAATTCCAATTTGGGGATGGTCCATCTAGTTCTGACTGGTGCCACCTTACTTTTGGCCATAACCAGACGCACGTGCACAGTTCCCGTTGAACTTGCTGTCCGAAGGTATACAGCTGCCGCGTACCCTCGCTCCGAGGCGTCACAAAACCCATGTAGGGTAGCCTTACATCCCACCGATGGGACTAACTTGCGGGGTATCGCGATGTGCACAATCCCTGGTAAGGTGGTCACAAACTTGAGCCAATCCTTCAACAACTCTCCGGAGAGTTGGTCGTCCCATCCTAAGTTGGCTAGCCACAACCTTTGTAAAAGCACTTCGCCATGAACGTAACCGGGGCGATCCATCCGTTAGGATCGAACGTTCTAGCGATTGTCGACAGTACCGACCGCTTAGTCCAAGTTTTCTCCAAAAGGTCGGGCTCGATCTTGTACGTGAATACGTCATGCGTTGGCCTATATTGCACCCCGAGGATGCCCAACGTATTTGGATTGTCCGGGTTCTCAAAGAGGTGCGGGTCCTGATGGAACTCGCCTGGCAAACCAGTCAGGAGCTCTGGGCAACTGGACAACCATTTCCGCAACTCGTAACCTCCTGAACCCATGATCGCGATCAGCTCGTCTCGTAGAATTAGCGCCTGCTCCACGCTATCAGCACCCGTGCAGATATCGTCCACGTAGACGTCGCGATCCAGTACTGCTGCGGCTCGAGGGTATCTTACCCTTTCCTGTGCGGCCAACTCGCAGCGTACGCACTGCCAAATACGGACTTGGCTTAAGTCCATACGTCACCGTGTTAAGTTCGTATGTGACCATCGGCTCATCTGGGCTCTCACGCCACAAAATCAGCTGATACCGACGGTCATCCGGATGTATCATGGTTTGGCGAAACATCATTTTGACGTCTGCGACGAACGCTACCTGGTGCAAACGAAAGTCTGTGAGAATGTCCACAATGTCCCGGTTCAATTTAGGACCCGCGTGCAAACATTGGTTCACAGACACACCATTCGAGGTAGGAGCAGAACCGTCAAACACCACACGTATTTTCGCCTCAGGTGACTTCAAGACAGCCAGGTGTGGAATGTAATAATGCTCGACACACCTCCAATCCAGGCTGGACACCGACATGTGGCCCAATTGAATATATTCCCGCATGAATTCTATATACTTCTGCCGAAGTGCTGGGTCTCGCCTCATCTTCCGCTCCATTGCGAGTAGTCTCCGTTCCGCGAGCTGTCGCGAACTACCTAAAGCGTTAAAGGTTTGGGAGAAAAGGTAGCCTGGTCACGAATCTGCCTGACGAGCATCTCGCAGTGTTGTATTGATAGAACAACTCGCACTCGTCATCCTCTGGCTTCCGTCTGTCCGCCGTGGGCGGCTCTTCAGACTCCCAAAACCTCTGCAGCACCTCTGACAGCACACTACCATAGAGGACCGTATCCCCTTCTGGTAGGTCCTGAGGTCTCCAAACTGGGCCGAAAACAACATACCCCCCTGTGGTATCTACGGCCACCAAACCAGCTTCCTGGAGTACCTTCTTCCTACCGCACCATAATCTCCCGAGGACGTCTGACCCGAGAAGTACGTCCACCGTACCAGGAGTATCAAAATCAGGATCAGCTAACTCCAACCCTGTGGTTAGCCCTCGTACCGTTGGTGGTAACCTAACCTGAGGGAGTTTCCCAACCACTTCATCCAGCACCACGGCTGAGACTTGATAGCTGACCCCTGTACATGTGCTACCTAATGCGAACTCAAAGTTCGTCTGACCCCGAATGTCAGGCACATTTAGGCCCCCGATGCCTACAGCTTCATCCGCACTTGGCTGTACATTTAGGCCTAGCCTACTCACCAGCTTACTCGATACAATACATCCCTGAGCCCCTGTATCCAGTAGGGCTCTTACTTGAATGGTCCGGCCACCGTATCCCCATATCCAAATCTTAGCCGTTGGCGAAAGTACCGTGATTGGACGGGGAGCCGAAGCTGATGAGTAGGCGGCGATTACCTAGCGGGAATCTAAACGCGGTGAGGCCGCGTCCCGCGGGGGTATCGCCTCGCTACCCAAACCTGTGTATGGGTCCCACTCCTGCTGGTAGGGAGGTCTGCCCATAAAGGCCATGGCTGGAGTTCTATAGTACCCCGACGGCAAACGTCCGTACCGAGGTTGCGCCTGTAGCCGCGGGTACTCAGGCATAGGCGGAGGCATGCGTGGGTCTTGAGACCCAACCAGGTGGCTCAAGCCCACAGAATACTGCATGTACCCTGGTGGCTGCCTAGTGCTCCCTGACACCCGCCCGTTTGATCCCGTACCTGGGATGGGTGTCCTGGCCATGTTCCCGTGTCGTTCCTCCCCAATCCGGCACCTGCTGCCGTGGTGGAGATCGTCCCCACGTCCGTTGGTAAGTGGGCTCCGACTGTTGACGTCCCCTGCCTGTCCCTGTGACTGATGCGGAGGTGGGCTCCTCCTTGGAGGGTGGGAGCGTTGCTCCCTCCCTTGGTGGGCAGGCTCCTTCGCTGACCCGATCCAGCGCTGCCCCGGCGTCTCCGGAGCGATTCATGCAGAGCAGCGGATGGTGTGCACCCTGGCAGTACCTACAGTTGGTGCTTGAAGGGCACTCGCACCTGATGCGGCCCCAGGCACCGAAAACACCAACGCCTCTGCTGTGCCACACCCCGTCTCCTCTGAACCCGCTGCGCAGCAAACTCCTGACACGCTGCCACCCCGTGGCCTGTCTCCCTGCAGTAGGCACACCCTGATTCCAATGCGGTGTTGTACCGCCTGGGTTGCCTACTGTTGCCTCCTCGCGCCGGTGCACCCGGCCGTTCCGGGTGGCGAGGGCAGAGGTCTCCTTGCGTGGGGCTTCACCAGCCTGGACGTCCACTCGCCTGCTTTCGGCCTCGAGGAACGACTTCAGATCCTCGTAGGTCGGGAGGTGGTCCGAGGACTTGCCCCCATGGAGCTGCTCGAATCGAGCGACCATTTCGCTCGGCAGGCGGCGAAGCACTGTGTGGACCAAGATATAACCGTAGCCCGCCACTGGCAAACCCTGTCGCTCTAGTGCGCTGACCGCGACACTGACTGGGTGGAAGATTTTCTCGCGGAGGTCCGTACCTCGCGTTATGGTTGGTATTGACAGCCACTGGTCTAACAGCCTGTCTACAATCAGGCGCTTGTTCCGATACCGGTCGGTAAGGATCTTCCACGCCACCTCATAATTGCTATCCGAGACAGCCAAATGCGTCAGCAATTCATGAGGCTCTCCATGTAGCCTGGACATCAGCTGAGCCATCTTGTACGCTGGCGTTATGTCCGTCCGTGTGTGGACCACACTGCTATACAGGTCCTCAAACGCCGGCCAGTCGGCGTAATCACCTGCAAAGACTGGAACCGTAACAGGCGGAAGAGGCACCTGTAATCCTTGTCCCACTTTACCACGGAATGGCTTTTCCTTTCCGTCACGTCGCCTAGATATGTCCGCAGCTGCCTGCGCAATGTCCTGTGCCAGCTCCAAGCACTGGCTTACATCGCCCTCGACCAGCTCCTTATCTTCAGGGTTAGGAGCTTCCTCAAGGAGCATGAGGCACTCTGTGAGGTGTTCCGACACAACCCGAACCCGTTCATCTGCCTGTAGTGCACCTTTCAAGAGCGCGTCCTCCCGGTCCTCGCGGCCGATCATTGCCGCTGTGGTAGTAAACCACCTTAATTCTGTCTTTATAGCAGCCTTATACCTGGCGATCGAGGGAGCCATGGTACCAACTTTTACACTCTCGACTTAATAAAACGAAAACCAATAAACAAATACCACAAAATAAATGTTAGTTGACTGGCCTAGACCTTACCGATAAGGTACCGTTCACTAGGCAAACAATACAGTCACAAAAAAAAACCGAAACAATATTTTCCAAAATTAATAAAATATGTGGGTAATATAAAAAACACGCTTAATACTAAATTACGGCTAACTATGTTGCAATAAAGTAACCACGCTCTGCTACCAAAAAATGTTTGATTCCGAAGCTGATCTTAGCGCAGTGGAAGCAAATTAAAGTTATCTTAAAATCTAAAACTAAATGGTCGATCAGCCTCGAACAACATTTGACTACGATTCGTAGTGCTCTTTACTATAGCTAAATAAAATAAATTTAATGAGAGAATTTTGTTCCGGAAAGTTTCCGGCCGAGAAATTCTTGTTTCCAAAGTCTACTTAAACAGGACCTAGCAGCGAATTGCTTACCGTGCGAACCATGACGCCGCCGTTTCCTTGTAAGTCTAGTTTTGACAGGAAAAAGGTATCAGGTTTTGGAGGAAGACATTTGGATTGGAATTTAGGTACTAGACTTACTGCACCCGGACACCAGCTCGTGTGGCACTCCGTCCCTTCAGCAATTTTGGTTTCACCTTAGTTTTCACAAGCACTTGGGTTCACTGTTGTTCATAGTTCGGCCACGTTGGCCCTCAATAAGAATCCTGCCCAGTTCGCATTCAAAGCGCACTACAAAACCACTATTCACTTGGTTTACTACTGCCCAAGAACAGGGAACTCTTCCCTGGCAGCAATTGCGCATGCGAAAAACAAAGATTTCTCCCGCACACCACTGCTCGCGACAGCAACACGTTTTACTGTACAATACGCGAACCAAAGGACTTCTCCCGCATGAGAAATTACTTAAAAATATGTGGCTAACACTGGACGCGCGAGTGACTAAAAAGTAAGGTTATATCGCCGACGGCCGCGTGGTTATCGAACCGACTGAACGAACAAAAAGAAAAAGATGGCGTCGGCCGACTAGCCGGTGTCAGACGAAATGGCGCGAAACTACAAAACGTATGGTACGAAACTAAACACAGACAGTAAAATCATGCGATGCATCTACTAACATAAAGTTATGCTTAACATTTGTATAGCTTGTACTACTAGTTACATTACAACTAAGTCCTTAATGCGTTCTCAAAGGCATAGTCGATTTGTATGCGGTGCTAAGCGGACCCGCCTTACTGCGAAGGCGGGTGTCACATCTGACGTTCGTTGACGCAAAAGAGATCATCGTCTTAATATTCAGTCTGTCAATCAAATAACGCAAGTTTTTGATGAAATACGAAACGTACCCCTACTTTGGCGGGTCCTAATACCAGTTTAAAATTAATAAGAAACTATAGGATTGCCAATTTCCATTTTTAATTAATTGAAGTCTCAAGTCATGTTTCGCTAATTTTTTTTTTACTTTTGAATGAAAATTTAATAAATTTTGATGATACAAGATTGCAGATAATTTTATGATAGAAAGTACAAATTATAGAAATTGTTTTCAAAAAAAAATTTGTTCAACTACAGGCTTTAAAAAACAAAAAAGTCAATAGAATTTTTATCCAAAAAAATATTTTAAAAATTCATATCTCGGAAACTACAAAAATCGTGTAACACATGAGTTATTTTCGGTAAAGAAAGTGAAAAAAATTGACGTCACTTTATGGACCACCCTGTATACCAACGCAAGTTTTTGCGTTGATCCTGATCCTGATCCTGTTTTTAGTTTCGTCTCGCATCTGATAGACTCATGCGTTAACGTGGTCTAAAATTCGCAGGATCGGACGTCAAGTGTGGTGCCAGCCGAATCGTTTGTAGTCATTAGTTTTTAGCACTGCAGGCCAAACGACTGCAGCCTACATTAGCTAAGCGAACAGCTGATAAACATTGTACCACAAATTAGAGAGTTTACAGAAGGTTCACTCGACCCTATTCAGGATTTTTGCGATTGTCATTTGTTACATAGCCAGGGTTCCTATTGTCAACAATCTCAAAGTAGGTAGGTACTTTAATTCTTATAAGAATATCAAAACAGTAAAATCTGATAGGTACCAAACGTCATATGATTCTGAGCCAATTAAATGTTAATCCACGAAATATGACGTTCGTGGTAACCAATTTCTTAGTTACCTTAACTCCCCCTGAGGTTCCGGTTATTTCCAGTTAAAGTCAGTAAGCGTCAAAATCATTGCTAGTACTGAGTGCGAGCCATCTGTATAGGCGCCCCGCGCGCCGTTTCCCTAATTTGTGAATGTACCTTCTTATTTATGTACCTACACAAATGTGTTTGTTGTTTGTGTGGGGTTATAAGTGTTGTTTGTTTTGTTATCATTTGGTAATTGGCCACATTCGAATACTTTGTTCACATTGCCCAGAAGAAAGGCGACAATCTTGAAAAACTATTATTATAACGGTATGATATACCGGGAGTAACGGTTAGCCTTTCTGTTACTCTCTGTATATTGTATGAAAACTCATGTAAGTTCGTCCCTTAAATGGGTAGGTTGAAGTACTAGCTAGCGATAGAATATCTAATCGTACTCAGCTACGAAACTTCCAGTCGTAAAAGAGTCAATTTTGAAATATGACGGTTTGGGTGAAAAATATTGGATGCCATGCCATATTCAAATTATTTGGACCTTCCGTCATTAATCGGTGCGGTAGCGGACCAAACCATAAAATCAATTACTTCATTAAAGAAACAAAGACACGGCTCTGTATTTTTTTGCGCATATATCCATTTCGATCGACTAGATTCGCAATAAGTAGGTACTAAACAAAATTAATTAAGGACATACCTATCGCCATTCGTGTCAAGCCTTATCTAGGTATCAAAAAAGCGGTTTGCTAATCGTATGCGGAGATTTAAGATCGGTGCAACATGTTTTTGTCTTCCATTCATCTCTACCAGCCGTCAAACCTTCATTTAAATCCTTTTGATCAATAATAATTCATCCCAAGTCCTCTTTCCTTCTTATCTGCGTCCATCCACATTCATATTCATTACTTTTTTCGTGACATGATATTCATCCCTCCACAGAAACCGTATCACGATAAACAGCTAGCTTTCTCGGAGCTTTTAACTAGAGGTAGCTAATTGGAATTATGAGCTGAGAATGAGACTTCTATCATTACGCGTTTATCTTTAAAATATTTATGAACTAACGTTAGAATGTCTGGCTGAATGTAAACGTCTGACTCAGCAGCAATCACGTCTCTACACACATACTCTTTGAACTGTTGACCCGACTATCACGTGTATCGCATTACTAGATGGGCCTACGTAACGATGATAACGTAGCAACTGGCTGGCAAGGGATGAAATTGGTGCGTGATTTATCAGAGCCGTACGGGGGGCGGGGCGGAGGCGGCGCCAGGGTTGCCAGATGCCAAAATTTTTTTTCTCTCACCAGGGTTGCTAAAAATCTCGTAATTTCAACAAATAATCTCGTAAAAGCATGAATGAAAGAATCTTAAAAAAAATATAATTTTATATTATTTACTATATTATGTAGGTAACTTGGGTAGTCACATTCTTTGTGCTTGGGGCTATTAAAATCAAAACGAAACAAATTAAAATCATGTTTTTGACGTCAGGGATAGTAGTAAAATATCATATTTATTTCTACCGTATAGCGTACATTTTATTTGATGGTTCGAACGCAATTACCTTTACGGTTCGGGCCTTTATCGCTTTCGAAAGCTAAAAATGTACCATTTACAGTGTCTATAATAAGACTTGTTAAAATCTCTTGTGTTAATCTTGAATCTCGTACAAACACTGTAAATCTCGTAATGTTACGAGATTTCTCGTACGTCTGGCAACCCTGGGCGGCGCGGTATGGCGGCTCGATGAGCTGCCTCAGCCACTCTACGTGAAGCGGGAAACGCTGCGGGACGCCTCCCGCCAACCGCCCGACCGGTTACGCGCCAAAACTTTACGCTCCTCCGTTTTCCTCCCGCGAAAACCTGTCCGCTCGGATTTCCAGTTCCTGAAATTCATCGAAAGAAACTTGGAATAACTTTGTTAACCCGATTTGTGACCTGTGTAGTGTGTTACTGTTATCTAAGAAACAAATTGTGCTGTTCGATGATAAAATGTGTTCTTCATGGATTCGTTTTCAAGTGAAAAGTTGTGCAGTTGATTTCGATAGAGAGGCCTTGAGGAACTATTTTGTGAAGCTGCTGTAAGAACTGTTAAACTTCTGAGGATGAGGAGGAGAAATCATGATCCCATGCATGGGACGGATAAACCGAAAAGCAAGAGGAGGGTAAGTTTTATTGATTACACTAATTTAGGTCATAATAGGTCGGAAAACCCTTCACAAATACAAATAAATATCTATAAATAAGAAAAATATTTTTTTCAATTTATCAGAAATAAAAATTAGGTATGAGATGAAAAAAAGCTATGCAATTTCCTTTTTCCACAGAAAATAAAAAAAAAGTTCTTTCTTTCGGGGTTTTTTTTTTTCAAGTATATGTAGGTAGGAAAATGTTTATAGTAGGCCTTAATGTAAAAAACAATAATTTTAGCTCTACAATACTCTACATGCATTATTCGGGAATTAAATAGGGGAAAAATTTAATAAATGGCGGAAAATAATCATCACTCTATGGTATTCTCTTATTTAACTGACGATTTGTAGTAAATCACTAAAGATAATATTGTAATATAATTTAATGAAATAATAAAAGAATTATTCGAAAAGTAAACAGAAGAATACCACAAAATACCCCGTGTGCCGTTTCTCTAATTTGTGGGATACGTAAATATAAAAACAGCTCTAGGGATTGTTCTTAATATTTTCACGTCACCATTCTACATTATACAACCGGCATTTTTTTCTGATTTTCACTCAAGCTATAGACAAGAATACAAGACTGTTTAGCTTTTATTTTTGTGTGTAAGCACCTACGCGCATAAATTCATATAGGTACGATCCCTTTACAACGTTTGATGAGCGATAGTCATAAAAGGGGCTTTATAACGTTTCTTATTGGAAACTAATAGTAGACGTTTTGTATCATGCGTTTTGGGCACACGTTCCGCGCTATATTACGGTTACAACTTGACAGCCAAGTAAACAAAAGACAGCCAAGAATCAATGACAGACGGAGGGCCGCACTACGATGCGGTACGGTACCCTGTGTCACAAAATAGAATGCGTCGCTTGATGCGTCGGCTCCCTTATTTGTGATACATAGGTACAGCAGTAGCACCTGTGGTAGCACAAAATAGAGAGTATTGCAGGAGGATCAACCATACCATAACCATAACAGCCACAACAGTCCACTGCTGGACATGGGCCTCCCCCTATCGGGGGGTATTGCCATACTCACTATGCTTGGCAGGCGGATTGGCAAGCGCAGTGCATGATGGTGCATTAACAGGGAACGCTGCTGCCCATTCCCTAGATGAGTATCCCTTAGTCGCTTTTTACGACACACACGGGTAGAATTGGGGTGATGCTATTTTAAGCCGGCATCACACAGGAGGATCAATCGACCGTATTTAGGATTTTCGCGATTGACACTTGTTACAGAACCAGGGTTGCTACTGTCAACAATCTTAAAGAAGAATAACGAAATCTGATACAAGAACGTAATAATAATATGATTCTGAGCCAATTTTAATCCAAGAAATATGACGTTCTTTGCAAACATCTTAGATTTACTCTGAGATTCCACGTTACTGAGGGAGCCATCTGTAAAGGCGCCTTGCGCGTCGTCTCCGGACTGACAAAATTGCAAAGTCGTGTGGCACATGTGAGAACCACCTTGCATATTAATGATAATAACTTCGCGTAGCCAAATGTAACTTGACACTGTAACACAACTGGATATTTACCCGACTGTCTCTGAGGGGGGTTATGTTTTCCTAGAGTGTGACACAATTAGGTAAATTCTTTTTCACGGGCTACAGCCCACGCGGATGTTGACCTTTAAGGTGTCGTTAATTTCACAGCGCGAATGACACTGGCGCAAAATACGGTATTGATATAACAACAGTCGGGTTTTTGTTTTTATAAAATATTCTAGGATATTTTATTTTACACACATTTACGAACAAACGCTAAGTGAGCTGCAGAAAACGCAATTTAGTTGCAAAATACCATTTGACAGGTCTATAATCGTAACCACAGTATTTTATTTAACACTTTCCCACCTTAAAATGTTGTTGAAATCATATTACCCACCTCGCTGTTGCCACATCGGCTAATAACAATAAAATGTTAACCTTATTGTACGTATTGACTTCCTTTCTTATCTTATAAGTAACTTATATTATAATAAGTATACCAAACATGTAGCATCCTTGTAGCATCTCATGTATGGTTACATGTTAAGTACAAAAAAAAATAAGATTAACATTTATTTCTTAGTAGGAAATTACAAGTTTCTCTTTAAGAAAGTAACATTTCTAATATAATCTCAAAAAATGAAAATTTTGCATTACAAATTTTCACTAGGTATAACAATTTGAGTTCCTACTTTAAACGCGGCAATCATGGTAGAGATGGATACGATGGACGTCGTGTATTTTGTTTTCTTTTAATATCTTTCATCAAGTACCTACAAGAAACACTATTCTAATAATTCTATAGCATAACAAAGCTTATCACTGTAGTTTCGTAATAATACTCACCAACAACAATACGTTGGCGACCCCTGCCCTTCCCGCGATACGGAATTAGGAACAACTTTACGAATTGTACAACATCTGAATTGTGGCATTATGGCTGGTTCCCACACGTAAAGTCCGTTGCTACACTTTTTAAGCGCAGCGCTAACGCATGCGCCTGTCAGATGCAAGGAAACTTCAAATTCTAAACTAAAAGACAACGCAACACAGAAACTTTTGCAGTTTGAAAGAGAAGTTTCCAGCAAGTTTCTGCGTTGCGTTGATTTAACGACTATTTCTAGCATGGGGGGGGAATTAGAAATTTGAAAACTCCTGACAGATTCATGCGTGAGCGCTGCGCTAAATTGGCGTAGCAGTGGACGTTACGTGTGGGCCCTGCCGTAGAATATCTGACTGAATTGTGGCATTTCGTAGAGTTTCCTTCCCTTCGAGAACTGACGTCACTTCATTTGAACTTTGCCGATTGAAGGACTTCAAACATCTTCAGAAGACGTATCAGACGAGCAAACTTTGACAAGACTGGTGGTGCTCTTACCATGAAATGACTACTTACATGAAATGACCACAGTATATGGGGTGAAATTGTACTAGTGACCGATAGCGAAAACTCAGAACCGGCTGGTGATAAGGAACAACTTTCCCTAAGAAACATAGGTCGAAATACGAAAAAAAAATTTGGACCTGCCATACTAAATTGCCGATCAGCTGATTTGATTTACTATAGGAAGTCAAAATTTTTTTTTTTCGTTTTTCGACATTATGTTTCTTTGAGAAAGTTGTTCTTTATCACCAGCCGGTTCTGAGTTTTCGCTATCGGTCACTAGTAAAATTTCATCCCATTGATTAAAACTTTTAAGCTGGAAGAAAATCATATTTTATTTCATTGATTAAAACTTTTAAGAAGAAGGAGAAAGAGAAGCTGGGTTGATTATTTTATTTGAATGAAATTGACAGCTTTGCCGAAAATCTTTTATGTAGGTATCTTCGTAAAAAAATTGAAATAACATTGAATTTCCCGTCAAACATATCAAAATATTTTATTGAACGAGATTTGAAATGCTTAAAAACCGAATAAAGTAGGTCCTATTGTAAAATGCCTTCGCTTAAGCATTTAGGTAGGTAGTTAGGTCAGGTTAGGTTAGGATAGGCAGGTATAATAATGTAGCGTTGTGATGTGGTTAACCAACGAGACATGTAAAGAAAGCAGAGAAAATATAGCACCTAATTAATTTCAACTAAAAGGTAGGTACCTAGCTTGAGTTTGTAAATAGAAACTTTTTTTAATACAACTGTATTGTATCAAATTAAACTCACTTCATGTTGCGAGGCGTATTGAAGAGTAGGTAGGGTCAGGTAGGCAACAGTGACTCGGATTTTTTCAATCATCAAAATTTTATAGAAAACTTTAAAGTATCAAACTCAAATTCATACCTAGTATGTATCGATTATTACTCTTTCGTTTCGCATTATCAATTTTTGCAATAACACGAAAATAAGGCCACCAGACATTTTTTTCTAGAAAAAAAATTGTGAGTCACTGTGTACGTGTACCTGTCTACACTGACTCAACCCCTGTAGTACACAGTGACTCTAACATTTTATATGGACTCTGCAACCCTGTCATGCTAGTATAATATTTATTGAAACTTTGCATTATAATCAATTATATTTGTCAAAGTATTCTTTTCATATCATTACTATTGCCATAGGAAATATTTTACAATTGTCTGTTAATGTTTGTAAAAACAGACAGACGAGCCAGTACTAAATGTTAGAGTCACTGTGAGCCTACAAAAATTACCAGACTTCTCTAAGAGCTAGCAAATGTAGCTTATTACCTAGTATATGAACACCACTTTCGATGACAATAATTACATTTCCCTAAATCTTTCAATCTTAGCCGATAAAAATACGTTTAGGGTACCTTTAAAAGCATTTTTAGATGTGCAAAACCTTTCGCACATTTTTTTCACAATCAAACCGTACTGGAGTGGACGGATGATTGGTTTGTATGTGGTTGGTTGTCAAGAGCTACCATTATGTTAAGAATACAGATAGATATTGCTGTCCTATTACGAAATATAAGCGTGAGTCAATGTACCCGCCCGAGTCACCGATCCCTACCTGACCCTACCTATCATGTCACGACTTTATTAATCGCGGAAAAGTTAAATACATTGGACACAATACCTATTTCAAATGTAGATGTTCATTAGATGTAGGTAGGTAAGATATTTGATTACTTTTAATGAACTGTTTTTTTTGTCCCAACCACCTCTACATAAAGTCGTGGCTTTCATGAACTTAAGTTACTGCTTTTAGCAGGTTTCAGATTGAGCCATAGATAAATTTAAAGAAATCGGTGAGAAGTGGCACTACTGTACTGAATTAATTTGAATGTTTATTTCCTGTTTAAATAATGAGGTACAGCTGTGATAACACTCAGTTTTTTTAAAGCTGTCGACCTGCTGAAAGCAGAAGGTACGTCAGTTCGTAAAACCCACGACTACCATCTGCAATACAAAAGTGCAAAATCATGCTTGAAGTGACATTTAGGTAGTGCCCCAATCATCGACTACTCAACTGTCGGCGGTAGCAGCGGTAGTGACTTCGCACACTTAGGAAAGTGGATAAGACTACATCCGCATACCTGCCTACTCGAAATGTGTCTTGTCATGTAATAGGTACCCCAATCATAGACTGCTCAGCTGTTGGTTAGATTTCCTGCGTACGCGCAGTCCCTCACTGATAATGGCTATTACACTACATAATACCTACTCGAAATGTGTCTTGTCATGTAATAGGTACCCCAATCATCGACTGCTCAGCTGTTGGTTAGATTTCCTGCGTACGCGCAGTCCCTCAATACTGAAAATGGCTATTACACTACATACATAATAGCTACTCGAAACGTGTCATGTCATCTAGTACCCCAATCATCGACTGCTCAGTTGTTGGTCATAGTGACTACGCACGTGGAGTCCCCCAATAGCGAAAGTGGCTATTATGCTACCCTCCTGCCGACAAGGTCTGATTGTGAATACATTGCCGGATACCTCGAGTTCATCCAGTGCATCCTACCTAATACTGTATAACTTGCGGGGGTTAAGAATGGATCCGAATTGGCAACATTGTTGTTGACATTCTGCTCAATATCATATACCTAATATTGGGAAAGAAGACAACAAACTGTATAAACTACTGAAATACACGTTACTTATGATTTAAACACTGTTAATTATTAATTAGGTACCTAATACAACTTGACTGGGCAGAATTATTCTATTGCCAAAAATCAAACGATACCGCGTTTCAAAAATACACTAACGACATCTGTTTTCGTCTCGTCGATAACAACGCCTAAGTATATAACAGCAATGTATGTAAAATCGCCAATCGGGCCATGTCTGCAGGGTAGTGTAGTAGCCCGTAAAGTATAAGCAAGCTATAGAGTGCGCCTAAAAAGTTAAAATTGTTGACAGTAGTCAGAACACAACCTCTCTGTCCATCAGTAGCAAAACACCAGTGACAACACTATTGAACCTCTATTACTTCTCATACGTTTGTATGTATCTAGGTACTATAGAGAGCAACTGCTTCTTACGTTTTGACAACACGGCGCGGGGCGAAACGCTCACTCTATAGCTTGGTTATATACTCTATGTAATAGCCACTTAACAGTATGTCCGGTGTCACTCACTGTGTCATGCACTGTCATCCGATTTATTTTTAGGCAGGTTCCTGTTCTGTTTTGATTTATAAATCGTTTGTTTGTCGCGTCAGATGGGGGACGCTAAGGGGCAAGCTCCACAGAATAGACGCGAGACGCGACGCGCAACATGACATCTGTCAGACAGGCGATCGTCAGCCGTTAAGGGCGCCACACACCGCCTCCGTATGCGTGCGTCATCACACACGTAACTACACTCCCATCAGAAAAATTGGGACGCATAGCAAGTTTACGTTTTGTACGAATCACATTATTTGAGAAACATGTGTACATACATACATACATATATCACGCCTTTATCCCTTGCGGGGTAGGCAGAGCGTCAACGGCCGTAATAGTACGGTCGTTATCGCCACGTCTGACACATATTTGAGGGCCGTTTTAGCTATTGTCGTGTATCGCTATAGTGACAGGTTGCCAGCCTGTCGCCTAAAATTGCAATACACATGACACCCTCGAGTCCTTTAGTCGCTTCTTACGACACCCACAGGAAAGAAATGGGGTGATGCTATTCTAAGCCGGCATCACACGGCATATTAAACATGTGTATTAAACATGTGTATTTAGGAATAAATTTCTAACAGCGTTCAATAGTGTGTATTACGGTTTCTAAATCCTACCTAGTAACAGTTTCCTATAACTTTTAATTGAATTTATTTCATATTACGTTTAACTATAAAAACGAAAGTGTCTTGATTTTTTTGAGGAGGAGTATATGATATTGTATTGTACGGGACCGTATGATACATCTCACACCGTCACAGACACCGTGCTACGCGCGTGATTACGCTCACCAATAGGCAGGCAGTGTACTGCGTCTCATACAATCCTATACATCACAACCGGTACGTGCGTCATCACGCGCACGCATACGTCCTGCATACGGAGGCGGTGTGTGGCGCGCTTTATCATTGCGACGCGCGTGTCACGTGTGTAGCTTTGTTTCTTCTGATACATACATATTATATGGAAATAGTTTCAAGCGCCGCGTTGTCGCACGGCTCACGTCTCCGACGAACTTGTTTGACAGATGTCACATTCTACTCTGTGGGGCTTGCGCCTCAAAATGCTCAACTCAAAGCATCGTTGGCCTTTTGACACAACGGGTCAGCTGGAGAATCACATTATTTTTTATAAGTTACTGACGCCAGCTTTATCTTATCAAATTACAATGTTTTGTTTGGTTTGGTTAAATATTACATTATTTATTCATCATCATCTTCCTGCCCTTATCCCAAATACTTGGGGTCGGAAAGGATTTGTACAACCGGCCGCCAACCAGACGTCAACCCTCCTTGGGAATGCTTTTGTGGTGGATTAACCGCCACCACACGGTTGGCCCTGGCTGTTTGGGTCGGGTTTATCCCTCAGACGCTTCTTACGATCCCCACGAGAAGAGAGGGGGTGGTGCTATTCTACTCTGCCGGCACCACACGGCACAAAAAGAAAAGAAATGGTGCCATGACCAGGATTATTACATTATTTATTACCTACTTAAAATTTCCCCATGCAAAGACCCCCTCCAAGAAAATAGGCTTTTATTATATTTTAAGTTCGATTAAGTGATCTTGCTAGCTAATTTCGTTACTCGTTGCTAGTATATGGAATTCGTTCGTGTGAAGAATTTCAAAGATTTTCTGCACAAATTGATTTAATTATTTAAACCTGC
Source organism: Phthorimaea operculella (assembly GCA_024500475.1). Classification (NCBI taxonomy): domain Eukaryota; kingdom Metazoa; phylum Arthropoda; class Insecta; order Lepidoptera; family Gelechiidae; genus Phthorimaea; species Phthorimaea operculella. The sequence continues at coordinate 515,096 of JANFCV010000211.1, read as the reverse complement.
TACATAACATAACAAAAGGAGAATTTTTAATTTTCGTGTAGTACCTATCATATCAAGGATTATACGTTCAAGTTGTCATCTCTTCGACTGAATCATACGCAGGTGGGTTCCAATTTTGACCCTTAAGCCAAAAAACGCTTGCCTTGACTTTACAGTACAGACATACAGACATAATTGCGACCTTTGAGCATGGTTCCGTCTGCCGTGGATGTTTCTGTATGTGGACCGCACTGTTCTTGACTTCAATCGAACTTTGTATCCCTTCAGTATGTTATTTGATATGAACGTTATTAAGATGCTAGCGAACCGTTCATCAGTCTAAATCGCGGGTAACACGATACTTATCTGAGAGCGAAATTAGTTTCAGAGCTGTTGTTTGAATGAAAATCTTATGTAGGTAGGTAAGAATCTCTTGAGTTCACAGCAAATTAATAAATAGAAAGATTTCGTGCCTACAAACTCTACGTACCTATAAGCTGTACTTTTTATTTCTAAACTTACTTAAATTATAATCTTCGTCATTTCTAAAATTACCTACTTAACTACTGTTGGTATATCAAAGTTTTGTGTAATAACCATAGATATTTTAAAAGTTAGATATTTAGTCCAATTAGTATTTTGAATTTAGGTGATTTAAAGTTAGGTATTAGTAACTTATGTATTTAAAACCATTATGTGTTCAGATTTTAGGTATTTTGTATTTTTAACGTAGGTAATTTTAATTTAGTTTTTATAACTTTTGGCAATGTGATAGGTAGGTACGTACCCACTCAGATAGATACTTTGCTACCTACTTGTTGCAGGATAAGATCTCTACTAGATAAGTCTATTCTACCTAGGCTAAGCTAACAGTAAATTAAATGTTGGTAGGCTAATCTCCTTATCTTAATAGTTCTCTACCAAATGACAACGCTGCTAAAGACAAAAATGAATTTAGGGGCTTCTATACCGGTATCCCGATATCGGTCGGTATCGGGCGATACCGGGATCCCGGACTTTCTAGGCCTATTTTTAATTCCGGTTTTGAAAACCTATAAAAAAATACATACTTCTTCGCACTCCTACCATTACAAAGCGTGAAATATTATTAAATAATTGCATTGATACTTTCGCCTTCTGTAAATCACATCTTGGCGTTATCGGTCGATCTTTTAATAACACGGCGAGGTGGTCCCGAGGATCGTAATTCGTAAACCATCGGACGGCAGATCGGCCTCCTAAATTAATGGCTACAGAACAACGGCTTTCTTATTCATTAGATGTACCTACCTACCGACCGACCGATCACAGACCCTGCAACAGGTTAGATCACGCATGTTGCCTTACATACTGCGGTAACCTAGACGGAATCGGATACCTTACTAGCTTGAGCTGGCTGGCTTTATCATTTTCAAACCATATCCACAGTAATTTTGACTTTAATTATTGGCCACAGAACAACAGCTTTCTTATTCATTAGGTGTACCGTACCGACCACTGACCCTGCAACAGGTAGATCACGCATGTTTTGCATTGTGCGGTATTTAGTGCCCCAAGTCTGCTAATTTTTAGGTATTGTAATGCCAGTGACACTTAACTGCCATTCTATTTCCACTGTGATTTTTCATAATACGAAACCATCTAACTGACATGGCAACGATATCTAACTGGACCGATTTTTATTTTTACAGACTTCGGGCCCTGAACAGAATCGGATGCTCTAACTTTCTAGCTTGAGCTGGCTGGCTTTGATATTTTCAAACAATACAGTCATTTTGACTGCGCACGCAACGTTCTAAATTAATGGCTACAGAACAACGGCTTTCTTATTCATTAGGTGTACCCATCGCAGACTATGCAGCAGGTTAGATCACGCGGGTCCCTTTTGTTTGACCAAATGTTGATTGTCCTAAAGTCGATCGACCTAACACGTTTGTTCTTTTAATCCATTATCCTAATATTTGTTTGACCTAAATATTGATTGTCCTATTGATCAGATGTCCTAATAAGTAGTAAGTTCTTTTTTGCAAAGAGTAAAAGTTGTAACTCGTAATTTATGTAAGTAATAAATAGAGAAGGAATTGCATACACAGAATCGACACCAGTACAGGCTAAAAAGTAAATACAATGATTTCAGGATCATGCATATCTTTCCTCTTGAATCACTTTATCTATTACAAAAAACCGCAGAATGAATTCCACGACAGACAGACGGACCGACTTTAATACTATGTATCAATTGATATTGATAGATGATTGTCTTAAAAATAATGAATTGTAATCAATCATGTACAGTCAAAAATCATTGTTCAATGTAAATGTAGGTCATACATAAATAAAAAACATGGCAAGCATCATCTACTCCATACAATTATGTTAATACGTTGTCTCACATGTTAACATGTCTGTGGTGCCGGTGGATTAGGATCGCTTTAATTCGAATCGATCTGAACTGAAAGGCTAAAAATAAATAAGTGCCTGTTCTTACTTCTGCAGCAGCTGTAATACTTTTATCTCATTTGAAACGAAAGGCTTATCTTGTCGAAAGTTAGAATTGGAATAACTTTCAAGTTTGTCGCTATCCGTCCTAGTAATCTTGAATGCGTAATATTGCCTTAGGTATTCATTTGCAATTTTTCATGTTCTCTAGTCCCACGTAGTTACGCCATTCGCAGCTCACTTCCTAAAAATAATGGAGACATCAGGGAATGTTCTACTCGTGAATCTGAGCAACTGTTCTTAGTAAAACAAAAATGTGAAAGAAATTTCGAAATACGAATACGGTCATGTCAAACGGTTTGACAGACGCATCCCGACGTAGTAGTCTTCTCGACGGCCGTGAAGCCGTCGGCACAGAGTTCCTTTTTCGGGGGGCCGTCTCTACTTACTCGGGGAGGCGCCATTTAGGCAGGGCCTATTGGGTGTGATGTCTTTCGCTGCCCGTTAAAACGGGCAGGTCATGGGGTATAGGGCCGTAGTAAGTGTGGGAACACTCCACCACGGCCCGAAGGGTCAAATTAAGGCCCGAGTGCGACCAGACAGAACCAGCAGACGGACCAGCAGTACCGCCAGCGAGCTCCTCCACCACAGCGAGCTCAGTTTCCAGTCAGGAGGGCGCGCGTGGTAGGTACGGGGCCAGGTCTCGGATGTGCCCGAAGTCTGTCCTGTCTGCGCGCGTAAACATTCTGGTCGAGAGCTTGGAGACGAATTCATCCAAGATCTCGACTTTAAGGTCCCTCCGAATGTCTTCGTTGCGGACGAACTTCGGCGCGTCGGCTATGATACGTAACGGGCCCGCAGTCTGGCGGTTGGTCTCAGAGACCAACGCTTACCATGCCGGAGCGACGTACGTCAGGCGACTCATGTACCCCTTAGACGCATCGCTATGACTTACTAGTCCTTAAATACCGTTATTTACGAATAATACTCTAGTATTTACGCGTACATGCGTGGTGGCCAGTACAGGAGGGCGGGCGGCGCGGGCGCAGATAGCGGGGTCACGTTCCCGAGATAAAACCGGAGATAACAGCGAAAAAATGGTTTCACTCGCGCTCAGCAGTGTGGAACCTTCATATAAATGCTCCAAATAGACGTGCGACGCTTGCACCGTGCCGATGGGATATAGTTGCGCATGTTTCACGCACAATCCTCTAATCTATGAAGATCTATGAATATTTTTTTAATAGATAAATAAATTCTAAAAGAAAACGCGCGACGCTTCTTAGGGTAAAGTACGGATAGATGCGCCGGTGGGATAGTTGCGCACGTTTCACGCACAACCCTCTAATCTATGAGGATTTTTGAATGAATTCTTAATTTATGAGTTATATAGCATTTTCAAAAAGGCGCGCAACTATCCGTACTTTACCATACTAGGAAATTAATCCAGTCTCACCCGTGGGAAGGGAATACCTAAGGTGTTTTCCCAAACTAATAAGTACCTAGCCTATGTTACTCACGAGGACAATGCAGTTCAAAAATCGTGAAAGATCTTGAAAGATAACATTAAAAAGTTATTTCAATTTAATATTATTATGAAATGCGATAATCCTTGCGACTCAACAGAAACGGGTCGAGTTTCCTCACTGTTACATCTATATACTGTGCCGAAGATAACAGCGTCTTCTCTCCACAGAGCGATTGTCTTCGAGAAACGTTCGTGTTGTTTCCAATCTCGAGACAGTCCACGTTTGTACAAAAACAACGGGCTTTGAACTTTTTTAGCTAGCTGCCTTGATAAGGCAGCGCGATGTGTCGTCTTTCCTAGTAAATTTTGAGTTAAGTACCTATTATAAAATGAAGTCGCTTTTTCCGTTTCTCTGTCTTTCTGTCGTGGAATTTGCTAACTCCCCCTAAACCACGCAACGGATTTTGATGCGGGTTTTTGTAATAGATAGAGTGTTTCAAGAGGGAACTTTAATATGAATTATACCTACATGCCGGGAAAATGCCTTTTTCACCATAGAGTCAGGTTGTCAGCCTGTCGCCTAAAATTGCAATATATACAGGGTGGACCACAGAGTGACGTCAAAAAGAAATTAGATTCTTCACATCCATGTATGTTCCGCGATTATTTTTAGTTTCCGAGTTATTCAACTTTTAAAGTTGTATGGGAAAATAAAAAAAATTAAATATTTTCCTTTCTTGTTTTTACTTTCGTATACCTAAAGTCGCTTAATTTTATAGCACAATCTTTATGATTTATACTTTTTAGCGTACCAAAAAATAAAAAGTTTCTGCATTTGAGTTTTTCCCATACAACTTTAAAAGTTGAATAACTCGGAAACTAAAAATAATCGCGCGCGGAACATACATGGGGTATTTTCGAATACCCCAAGATGTGAGGAATCTAATTTCTTTTTATTGACGTCACTGTATGGTCGACCCTGTATTACTCTCAAATTCTTCAGTCGCTTCTCTTACGACACTCACTGAAAAGATTTAGGGTGATGCTATTCTAAGCCAGCACCACACGGCGTACGCGGCGTACGAATTCTACAGCCCTAATCGTGAGTCCTCTCCGATATTACGAAATAATTGGAGTACCTATATTAAGAATCTAATTATTTCTATTCCGGAATTTCTTCTCCATCAAAATATTGTTTCTTGTAAGCTTGAAGCGACAAACACACGCAACTTCCGCTTGTGCGTCATTTATTCGATTCCACCCTACCTTTTATTAGCCGACTGCCTCAGAAGGAGGGTTATGTTTTTCGAGAGTATGTATGTAGGTATGGCGTTCCCTGGGGGAGGCCTACGTCCAGCAGTGGACTGCAATAGGCTGAAATAGAATAGAATAGTATGTAGGTATGTATGTATACCGGGAGTAACAGAAAGGGTATTACAAGCCGAAAGGAGGTGAAGGTACTCATGAAACTGAACAACTTTCCCTATGGAGCATAGGTCGAAATATGAAAAAAAAATTTGGACCTCCCATAGTAAATCAATCAGCTGATCGGCAATTTTGTATGGGAGGTCCAAATTTTTTTTTTCTTGTTTCGGCCCATGTTCCATAGGGAAAGTTGTTCAGCTTCATGAGTAGCTTGACCTCCTTTCGGCTTGTTATACCCTTTCCGTTACTCCCGGTATATGTGGACAAGAAAATTCTTTTTCACGGGCTACAGCCCAAACGGATAGTTGGATTTTGACATATGAGGTGTAGTTACAGCGCGAATGACACTGTCTATATTAAAAAAAATAAAGATTCAAGATGGCGGATTTTTACAGAAAAATACTAGGTACTTTAAAATTACCGCAGTCGGGTTTTTGTTTTTTAACACATCTAATTGTTTCAAACGGCATCGCACAACGCTGCGTCGACGGATGCGTCTGTCAAAACGTTGGACACCGTATTTTTATGAGAATAATATGGAAAATCGAAAATGACGCACAAATGGACGTGTGTTTCTCGGCTAATTCTTATACTTACAAAAGAGAGATGAAATTATTTTGTTAATTGGTGGCCTTGAGTCGGAACTTGAATTGATTTGTCTATTTTCGTTTTATTTTAAGTAGGGCGGAAAATCTCTTTCCCATATTAATGTCAGCGTAAAATCACAGGAAAATTACAAACATCGCTGGATTATAATTTTATCTCGCTAAGTCAGTGTTTTTCAATCTTTTTGAATACGCGACTCCTTACCAGCCAAAAATTTACTGGCGACCCTATTGGGTCATCATAGAAAGACAAAATTAATCATTATTAATCAGGAAATACAGTTTTTTTACGACCTATAGTTTTTTGGGAAAAATTTTCAATTTCATAGACTAGTTCACTCAAAGTTCACCCCTTAAAATATTTGCAGTTGATTTTTTTACATCCTGTATAATACCTATGATACTTCCAATTTAGAGGTAGGGTAAATATGCCAAATCCCGGCACCCCGGATGCATTTTTCAACTTTGACTCTCTTTAGCTTCTTCAAATAATGTCCCATAAATATGTTTGATACATTTTTAGGTAGCTTATTTAACCTTTTTTCAAAAGTAATGCTTAAACTTTTGTAAAATATGAACGTTAAAAAGAAGGAGGCGTTTAAACTCGGGAAGGGCGAAAAGCTCTAATGTCGGCCGTTTTCAGTCTATTTCCGGCCACGATTTTGTCAAATCCCGGCCGTGTAAAGGGTGCTCCAGAATGAATGGATTTAATCCATGTTTTATTGAACAATGGACTTGAAAATAATTTATTTTGTTAGTTTCGTAAGTACATAATATGACTTACATGAAAATAATGTAAAAATGAATAAAACACAAAGAAAACAAAAAGAAACTCTTTCGATGTTAGTTTCGAACATCCTGTACATCGCCCTGCAAGTAATTGGAGACGGCCGGCTTTACGTTGTTCGGGATATCTAATGTCGGCCGCATTTTAAGATCTCAATTGCTATGAAACTAGACAATGTAGCCCCGGCCGGTTTTTGAATAGGAGATGCATAAACAGTAAATCTACAATACGACATGAACAATTTCATCTTTACAACGATAGCCTTAAAATAAATGGAATTATAAAAATGCACAGTGTTTGATTTGACTCAAAAAATTTCCCTATGCTGTTTATTGCATGAATAGATCAAGAAATGCATTAGAAACGCATGTAAGAAGGTCCCGCGTGTCTATTTCAAATACTTTTTTTTATAAAAAACATTTTGTATTTCGTGACCTTGAAGGGCAAAAACTATACAAAAAGCTTTGTAACCGTGTGTGATCATGATATATAATTTTTATTTATACAATTCAATAAAGCATCTTTAGGCACATATTTCTCCGTTTTTATTTTCAGAATACCACTTATACTTACCGAGTTATGTACATTTTTTCATAATTTTGTTATAATTTTTTTTCTCCAAAAATACTCAAATGTGGGACTTGTGACTAGGACTGAAATATTGTTCTTAATTAGGTCTATTAATGACAAAAAAACCACGTTCCTACTTGGAAGCGTTTGGGAGTTACAGACTAAGGTCAAATTGTACATTTTAGGGTTGTCACTAAAGGTCACACAAATAAATTCACAGCGTAAATCGTTTAACATTTTTTACGGGTGATTCAAATAATGTACTTGAACATTATAAGGAATATTGGTCCGGAAACGAATAAAATGTGTTATCTTCGTCTCACCTACTTTGATAAAATAGTAGTTTGCGTACTCAGGGATTGATCTTACACCCGCGGTACGCATACTACTTTACATAACGAATGGAAAATAAGTAAAATAAAGCGATAAATACAAAGAATAATCCATAAACGATTATTGTATCGTCTGGTAAGCAAATGCAAAATGGAACGTGATTTAATCGTAATTTTTACCTTTGTTGTCGTATTATTGTGTAGTAATTCGACAAAATAATTTTATGAGGTTGTAAAAATACAGATAAAAATTATTGTTCCTTCCACGCGTTTTCTTTTTTATCCGGTGTTCTTATTCAAGCGACACACAGTTCATACTGGCCAGTTCGAAATTTGAAATTAAATGTATTGAAACTGTTTCGATTCGGGATATCGATTTTAAATGGGTAAGCCCCTGCTGAGGCAAAGTGGCGCCATGGGTCTGTTGCGGCTCCATGGTGCCTCGCCCCCGTTTCTCCAGTTCACATGTATGAGCATGGGGTTTCAGCATAAGCTTATCGAGGGCGGACCCCTTCCCATGCTACATGTGAACCTTCATCAAAAAAAAATCCAAATGTAAAAAAAAACAACTATATAATAATAAACACGCTAAGGTACCTGTCAAGAAATGTTTATTAAGATAAGATAAGATAAGATAATTTCTTTATTAATAAACTTAATTACAAATAGGTAAACTTATATTAATTTGTGATCATGTTTTCAGATTAATATCTAAAAGTCCTCACTTCAAGTAAAATAGACATAATATGTACATAATTATCTATTTACGGTCACAAACATTAATATATAAACACTTAAGTACTTTATTACACTCACCCGCCCGATGAAACTTTTACATAGGTACTTACTTCTATCATGCCGTGACGCCATGGGGCTAGTTTAACAAGGTACTAAAATTCAACAAAATATCTACGTAAATATTAGTGCAGGTAACAAAATAGCATAACAACACTAACATAAGAAAATAATTTAAAGGTTTGTAATACTAGAAAAAAATTACGAATTTTGGCCAAAATCAAAGGTCAAGTTGAGTGGCAACCCTGACCCAATATTTTGAAATTCAGTAACTCGTAAACGCTTCCAAGTAGGAAGATGATTTTTTTTATTAATGTTAGGCCTAATTAAGGACAATCTTTCAGTCCTAGTCACAAGTCCCACATTTGAGTATTTTCGGAGAAAAAAAATTATAACAAAATTATGAAAAAATATACGTAACTCAGTAAGTATAAGTGATATTCTGAAAATAAAAACGTGGAAATATGTGCCTAAGGATGCTTTATTAAATTGTATAAATAAAAATTATATATCATGATCACACACGGTTACAAAGCTTTTTGAATATATTTTGACCTTAAAGGTCACGCAATACAAAATGTTTTTTATAAAAAAAAGTATTTGAAATAGACACGCGGGACCTTCTTACATGCGTTTCTAATGCATTTCTTGATCTATTTATGCAATAAACAGCATAGGGAATTTTTTTGAGTCAAATCAAACACTGTGAAATGGAAGCAAATAGCTTATACTCGGCCACCGGCCGAAATTTGAAAATTTTCGGAAATCTTAATCCCAATACCGGCCCCCCTAATTTATTCGTAATTAAGCAATAAAATAAATTTAAAATGCAGTTAAAATATAGTTTTAACAATCTTCTAATAGATATGATTCAATAAAATTGTAAAATCCTTTTCCTTCCCGTCATAAATGCAATGCCCAGAATGGACGTGAAGAGCTTCGATCTTACTTCTTCTGGAACAAACTGTCCGATCCAGCACCTCGGTCACAACTAACGTCTATTGCTCGAAGTGTGAGGTGGGTAAAGGATTACCAATGATTTTTTAGGGAAGCAGATATAATCAGGTTGTAAATAGAGTGAACAAGTTTTAAGTTTATCCAGTATTTTGGGAATGCAAGCCAAAATTGTGAAAAAGGCCGGGATTAGGCGGGGGGCCGGAATTCGGCATATTTACCCTATTTTCATCCTTCTAAACTTCATAAAAATTTAACTAGGCATCAGAATCTACCTACAGTATCGCCGCTGGAATAAGCCATAATTGACAGTTGACAAAATTAGTTTTAATGATACTTATGTATTATTTTTATGACATGTCTTCCAATATGGGTTTGACAGCTGACATAATTGGCTTATCCGAACTGTAGGTACTTTATGAATTATGTGGCTGTGTTGCGCACTCTGGCCCACCTACAATATTGTTATTGCACCTACCTAATAATTTAATGATTTATGAATAGGTAGTATTCGAAGTCGCTTTATGATGTAGCCTTATTGCCAAACAATGTACCTACTAAGTACATCTTGCTGCATTATCCATATCTACAATAATAATACAATGGAAAGATTTGTTTGTATGTATGGTATGTAAGTAATAGATAAATTCCGAAAATACTAGACTGATTTTAGAAATCTACACTAATACAAGGTGTTCCGGATTAATTACATTAAATTGGAGACGTTTTGTAGCTGTAGGTCATCGTAAAGAACAATTTCCATTTTGGGACCTAGTTTGAATTGAATTCATAACAATAAAAAAGTTAACCTTTGCATACAAACACAGCTATCATAGAAACAAAATACTCCTTTTTCAAAAGTCTCAGCCTTCGTGCCACATTACCGCCTCAGACTACTATGAACTCCTTTTGACTTAGATTACCTATAGAGACGCAAAGGCAAAGGCAAAGAGCCAATCAGAGAACCCTGGAGCAGTATCCATAGTGTCAGTTTTTGCCACATTACATTAGACATGACCTTGATCGGCGACAGTTGTGGCGGAGCAACTCAAAAACTTTTTCCATGACGGCAAAATGACATAAATAAAAGTCTTTAATATTATAGGTATTTTTATAATGAAGCAATCAATTAATTTTTTTCAATTATAATTAGCTACTTACTTATTAACTAAGAGTTTTAGAACTTGGCCCCACAGGTAATGAAAATCCGGAACTCCTTGTATATTCTTTTTATTTTTATGTAATCAGTAAACTCCGAAACCACGGGACCGATTTATAAATCCTTATTCCCACGGGAGAAATTGTAATCAGCGGGTAAAACCACTGGGCTGACCATTAGTAAGTAGGTAAGTACTCAATAATTTACACAACAACAAACCAATCTTGTTACTATTACACAAGAAGCAAATAAACTTATATCTCCCTATAAATGTCCAAGTCACTTTGTATGTATGTTTGTTGTCTTTTTATGGCCTACTAGCTAGTGCCCGCGAACTTCGTTTCGCTAAGAAAAGTTTATGAGCCGACAGAAGCGGCACATCATGCAAAACAACTTTTTCAATACAGAAATTTTCTTATCTCCTAAAGTTTTGCCGAGCTCTATGTGTTCCGTCAGATAGGCAGACAGACAGGCCCTCCAGAGTTGATAAAGGTTCTCCATACCATACCATAACAGCCTCAAGAGTCCACTGCTGGACATGGGCCTCCCCCTATCGGGGGGTATTGCCATACTCACCACGCTTGGCAGGCGGATTGGCGAGCGCAGTGCATGACGTTGAATTGACAGGGAACGCTGCTGCCCATTTGAACGCTTAGTCGCTTTTTACGACACCCACGGGTAGAATTGGGGTGATGCTATTCTAAGCCGGCATCACACGGCAAAAGGTTCTCACTAATCATAAAATATGATCAAGACGTTTATCTTCCACCATACCACACATCCAAAAATATCGCAAACTTTTTGCGTGATTCATGCACATTTAGGTTTACCACACAGACTTCTTCATCTTCCTTCGTGTTTGCTCTTCTAATTTTTCGGCGCCATAAGGTTGTTTCTGGGGTCAGGTAGGTCTTCTTTTTTTGTGAGGTCGGTCATACACACTAACAGATTACATTTTCAAATGTAGGAAGTGTAATATTTTTATTGATTGTTAGCTGGTCCAAGCGAACTTCGTGTCGTTTCGTTTCTTATACCTATTTAAAAATACAAATTTTCACACCAGCGTCTTAAAAATTGTATCCATCACGCTAATTATGTATTAATTGTTGGAACCATATTTCTAAAACCGTAGATGCATTGCCAGCAGATGCCAGCAAAGGCGTTCCGTCAAGCTGAACAACTTTTGCTTTTGAGCCATTTCCATATCTCTAATAGTTTAGCTGAGCTTCTAGTGGTGTTCCTGGTGGTCTACATCAGCTACTCCAAAGTTTCGATGTCTTTTCGCCAGCAGAAGCGTCCCATCAAGCTGAACAATTTTTGTCTTGGAGACATATCTGTATCTCCTATAGTTTACCTGGGCTGCTGTTGGTACACCTGGTGGTCTATCTACATAAGGTATTCCAAACCTTTGATGTCTATTCGCCAGCAAAAGCGTCCCATCAAGCTGAATAACTATTGCTTTGGAGTCATATCTGTATCTCCTATAGATTACCTGGGCTCCTGTTGGTGCGCCTGGTGGTCTACATCAGGTACTCCAAACCTTCGATGTCTATTTGCCAGCAGAAACATCCTATCAAGCTGAACAACTTTTGCTTTGGAGTCATATCTCTATCTCCTAAAGTTTACCTGGGCTCCTGTTGGTGCACCTGGTGGTCTACATCAGGTAGGTACTCCAAACATTGGATGTCTATTCGCCAGCAGAAGTGTCCTATCAAGCCGAACAACTTTTGCTTTGGAGTCATACATCTATATCCTATAGTTTAGCCGGGCTCCTAATGGTGCTTCTGGTGGTCTACATCTGGTACTCCAGACCCTAGAGTGGTAAAATGTATCCTAGATGTTGACCCGACTAATAAGGTATTACGACACAAAATTTGGTTAAAATCCATCCAGTAGTTTATCCGTGAAAGATGGACAAACAAACAGACAGACAAACAGACAGACAAACAGACAGACAAACAGACAGACAAACAGACAAAATTTTTTTTATCGATTGTTCTGAGATCTGTATCCTGAGCACAATTGAAAGTAAAAATCCTTTTTTTAAACTATCCCATGTACAGAATTGGTTTCGTTTCTGCTTTATTATATGTATAGATGTATAGATTCGGTTACCATAACATTAATAATTTTGACTTAGACGTACCTATGTATTATGTTGCAGTAGTAGGTAGGTATTATTGAAATTAGCTGTTATCTAACGCATTTAAAAGGAATAGGTACCTACCTGGTTATTTTTAAAAGCAATTTCATGACGAACCAACTGATTTTGGTTCGCCTGGGTAAATTAGTATAGGTATGTAGGTAGCCAGGTAACTATTTCCTTTGAATAGTTCAACTAGGTACCTTGGAACTTTTACTCGCCCACATCTTTTAAAAACTCGGTAAAATATTTTTATTTATATGGCATCCGAAAGTTTTTCAGTGGCATCGAAATGGCTTCATCTATGTTGACTATTTTAACCTTCATATCTTCAATAAGAAAGTAAGAGATTGCTAAGTTTATGTACAAAATTAACAAGTTATAACACTAAATACTAAATAAAATACTTTTATGCTGGAACAACCACTTTTTATTACCAAACTTCAATAACAAGAGAGAAAACTACTGTCTTTTGTTTTACAAGCGTTGTTCGAACAAAATCAATTCAAAAAAAGAAAACAAAAAGGCGCGAACGCCGGCTGGCTGGCTAGCACACAGAATGAGGCCTCATTCTGTGAACCACGGCGGCTTGTCTTCAGCTCCGGCTTGGCTGGCTCGGCTGGCTTGGCATGGCATATACCCTGGCATGGGTGGAGCTGAGACATGGCCGGCTAAGGCTAGGCTGGCTTGCAACTCGCGGCGGCATTGCGAATGTGCAATGGTCTTACACTCGGCCATCCTGCAACAATTGCCCCGCAATTGAGAACACAAATTTAAGTAAACTAGCATCAGCATACACTCTAAGTTGTAATTAGAGATGAAAAATGCCAGAAAAGTGACATTTACTGAGACAATTTACTTGAAAGATTCCAATACTGCTTTTGGTAATGTAATGAAGGTTATTAGTATTCAATATTTTGTCACATTTACTGTTGCCTAGTAGTTCTACGATAGTTTACATTCGGAAAACCCTACACAATCATTAGGCTAATTGATATTAATATCATTAGTTCAAATTATAGCAATATTGTCAGCAGACGCAAGTGCCTAGTGGCTCATTTTGTCTGAAAAACAATGGGCTGTGTACATACACTCAATTGTTTTACAGTGACCTGACTGACTGACGGACAAACTAACTGGCTGGCTGCCTGATTAGCTAATTGACTGGTTGTCTGGTTGGCTCATTGACTGGCTGTCTGGTTAGCAAACTGACTGGCTGACTGTCTAACAAGCAGACTAGAAGGCTGTCTGGCTATATGGCTGACGGATCGTCTGACTAGCTGACTGATTGGCTTTGTGGCTTTCTTGCAGACTGATTGGCTTACTGGGTAAAGAGCAGGCTGGCTGTCTGACTAGATGGCTGTCTAGCTGGTTGCGTGACTAGGTGACCAATTGTCTAGCAGGCTGAGGGTCCGGCTTGTTGACGGACTGATTGGCTTACTCTCTAGCTGGTAGACTGGCAGGCTGACTGTTCGGCTGTCTTACTTACGGCCTGTAAGGCTGGCTGTCCTATTGGCTGGCTGGATGTCTTGCTGACCGACACGCTGATTGACTGGCTAACGTTCCCATTGGCTTACTGATTGCCTAGCTAACCGGCTGGGTGACTAGCCATTTGACTGACTGACTAGCTAACTGACTGACTGGCTGACAGACTGACAAGTTGGCTGACAGACTGACAAGTTGGCTGACCGACTCACCTTTTGCCTGAATCATGTGACATTGAATTCGAATGACTTTTTGCAGCTTATTGAAAAGGGAAACAATAGGGTATCACGACTATCACAATTTTAGCCATTGGGCTGACATTATATCATGTCTCTATCTCATCTGGTCTGCTGGCAAGGATTTGTTTTAGAAATAAGTTGACCTGTTGTATATTGTTTTTATGTAATGTCCAAATAATTAATACAAGTTGTTGCTATTATTTTCTTTTTGCAATATTTACAATGCAGAATGTAATATCCTGCATCCACATTTATACCGACTTGCCAAATTGACAGAAAATATTAATTGCTCATATTAATATTGGATATAATATTTTGCCAAAGGTATTCGGATTGCAATTTCTACCAGGCAAACCTGCATACTAAAGTGAATGTTATGTACTAATCTGGTTTAATTTATGACTGGCAAGTGTATTTGCTCTAATGCCTACTTCAGTAAGCAATATATGTGCGGAACCTATTTCAGAAGAAACGGTTTTGAAATTACAGTCTAGGTACTGATTTTAGTCACAGAACACATACCTAATGTTAAACTTTTATAAATTGCATAATACAACAGTTGTTTGTTATTCAAGTATTTTAATTGGTTGTGAAACTCTGACACCAGGGTTCATCGGGTCGTTGGACGACTCAGTCTCCCACACAAAGATAAGAAATTAACATAACACTCTGTATCAAATATTCTATTTACTTATTGATCTTATCCTTGGTATCCCATACTTTCTTATCGGCCCCCAGAGAGACATTGATTTGGAACCTCACTACAAGCATCTACCTACAATGTTACATTATTATAGGTATGTATCCTAGGTCTACAAGCTATGTAAGACTGTTCTGTAGCATTGTGAGGATAAAATGCATGAAGAAAACTTATTTATTATTGCACTGCTGGTAAATGGCCACATCACTTCATTTTAATAGTTTTCTTTTTTTTTTTATCTTGCTACAACCAACATTTTGTACAACCTTAGTGAATGGATAGTAACATAATGAAAGCATAGCACCTGATATAATCAAGCTTCCAGTAGGGCTTCTAATGCAGGTCCTATAGATCCCAATCTTGTGACTGGCCACCCGCTACACATGAAATGCTTTGTTGACAGTTTAGCTGGCTGCTTTGACCGCTCCTCACTCTGTTGTCGCTGACAAGTAAATTCCAGCTAGCCCCATTCAGATACCAGGAACACTTTCACTTGACAAGAAGCATTTTAATCCATAGTCTGTGAACAATTAAAACATTGCATGTAATGACTGCTTAGGTTTTCTCTGAAACTTTTTCATGAATACAAGAAATAAATGAAAACAGAATGTTTACATGACCTTATAACTTCCTTGTAGCGCTGCCTTAAACCAGAACCACTGCTCGCAGCCATCAGTTGCAGCTGCTTCATGTCACTCCGCATTCCGCATGGACAGGAATAATTCAGCTTGCTTTGAACAGTTCGCCAGCACAGCACCATGGCAAGTGTAGGGAAGGGGCACATAGTGCACAAGCAGCACAGAACACTGAAACAAACAACTGCATATAATCACTGCGTTGATCTCCATATTTGCTTTCACCTGCATTGCAGACATATAGGTATGGAATTAGAACGAGCACATGACCTTTTCACGTCCTTAGAGCGTCGAGAAGCATGCATGCCTCTATCTGTGATTGTAGCCTCCATCATCACGTACAGAATAGCAGCGACATCCAGCATGACAGTTGTAGGTTAGGTACCGGTACGGAAATCGGTCAGGGTAGGTATATTTTCATCCAGGGCACATCGAAAACTCTCGTACAGCTCTTCAGGTTAAGTGCATAGCTCTGACAATGCGTTCCGTCGCCTGTGATCATAATTATGGGGCTATCAGCACCAAAATTGTACCACGCAGTTCTTATGTATTTTCTGGATCAAATGTCCTGTTTTCTTTTGTCCGAGAGTTGTAGGTATTATTCGAAAGGGCCTAGCCGCCTCTGCCACTGGATTCACAACTTTCACGAAATAGGTAATATTTTGTTGTTTTATTTATGTTAGGTTAGGCCTTGTCGTTGTTGTTGTTGTTTTAAAAATTCATCCATCAGGATAGGCAATGGTACTAGCCATACAGCCTAGTCTTTTATTAGTTCTTTCTGTTATCTTTTCAAAAATAAGGCATTAAATGCCAATTCTTCTATAGTTCATTTCTTATTTCCAATAAAAACAAGGCAAAAATGCCATTTCTTCTATATATTCTTGTGTAATTTTCAGGTTCATAAAATTCCATGTCCGGGTTAAATCCATGTCAAAGCTCTCCAACCGTGGAGATAATAAAGTCAAATATTGGATTAAAAGTGGCAGGGTTCGATAGAAGTTCTTGAAGCGAAGGCGGGATACTGTCTTTGTAAATATCTTGCAGCTTGTCAATTAATAAAATTCGGTTAATATTTAAAGCAGGACAGTTGAAAAATATATGTTCCAGCGTTTGATTTTCATTTAGAGAGCAATCTGTACATAAAGGTGAGTTAATAATTTTCATGCGGTGTAGATGGGCTTTAATTTTACAATGACCAAATCGTAACCTGCATATTTGTGTGAAAAATCTTCTTTTTATAAAGGTATTATTCTTAGCGAACCAGGGTTTCTCTCCAAGATTCTTATTGATTGCAGCATACCATGCACCTTTTTCTTGTATTATAATTTGATGTTGATTTATCCAGCTTTGTCTAATTTCCTCTTGAATCAATGGGATTCAATCTCTCCATGGAACTGACATTCTTCTGGGTTGTCCAATTAAGCTATTGTTTATTGTTCTGGCAAGGTAGTCAGCTGTTTCATTACCTGACACACCTTTATGTGCTGGAGACCATAAAAATTCAATTGAAACATTGGCGTTGTATAGTGTTTGCCACAGCTGTTTAATTTTATAAATAATATAATTTGTACTCAGAGTGTTATTCTTTAAAGCTGATAAAACTGACATACTGTCACTAATAATAAGCCATTTAGGGAAAGAGTGATTTAAATTGTTTATATATTCTAAAGCGGCTTGAATTGCTGCAGCTTCTGCCGTAAATATACTGCAGGTTTTGGTAGTTTATATCCATTTCCTGTCTTCAAGGCACTGTGATAGTATGCAAGAGAGACACCAGTATCAGTTTTGAGCCATCAGTGTAAATATGCTGGTATTGTGGCCATAATGATAGTTTCTCATATAGCTCTTCTCTAGTTCTAATGGAGTTATCTATAACTATATTCATATTGCAAAATTTGCTTTCAAAAGCTCCTTCGTAACATGCCAACTTGTCAGATTTGTGAATGTTATGCCTTTCATTATAAACTTTTATTTCAGAATAATCAAGCAGAATAAAGGGGAATTTAATTGAAGTAGATGCAGAGGCCAAAGTTTGATTTTCAGCGATTTTCTCTAATAAGGAATGGTGAGTAAAAGAAAATAATTTCAGTAGAAATCTAAATTTGAGATATTTAAATCTTAACATCAATGGAGGTATATTGCATTCAACTTGCATAGAAACAATAGGTGTTGTTTTCATTGCACCTGTTATTAAACGTAAATTTTTATTCTGTAAAGTTTCTAACTTTTTAACCAAAATAGGATTGGAAGCATAACAAAGAAAACTATATTCAAAGTGGGAACGTACCACAGACTTATATAACATAAGTAAAACTTTAGGATCAGCCCCCCATGATGTTCTAGCGAGGGATTTAAGAATATTAAAAGCTCTAGAAGCTCTATCTGACACATAACTTACATGCTTATTCCATGATAAATTTCTAGTAAAAATTACTCCAAGAAATTTTGCTTCATCTTCTACTGGCAATAAGCTACCATCATAATATATATGAGATATTAAAAGTCTAGATCTACTAAAGATCACAACTTTAGTTTTCTCTAGACTAACACTTAAATGTAAATAATCAAAGTATGTTTTTAATCTTTCTAATGCTAAATTTAATTTGATTTCTGTTGCTTGCATGTTAGACCCAATACAGTATATAGCCAAATCATCAGCAAATTGTAAATTTCTTACTTCGGTACCCAGTATACTATTTAATTTATTAATATACAAGATGAACAGCAAAGGACTTAAAATTCCACCTTGACAAACACCTAAATATGACGATTGTGGTCCATATAAATTATTTTAAACTTGACATATACTTGCCTACCATTTAAAAAGTTGAATATCCAACTAATTAATTTTCCAGGTAAACCTAACAACTGTAACTCCGCAGCAAGCACATGGTGATTAACATTATTGAAGGCTCCAACAATATCAAAGAAGACACAAACAACAAATTTATTAAATGAGAAGGAATGATGAATGTCAAGAAAGAGATTATTCAAACTTTCGATTGCAGAGTGACCACGTCTAAAACCAAACTGATTTGGAGGTAATAACTTATTAGATTCAATAAAAATTCCAGTCTTTGTTTTAGTATTTGTTCAAAACTTTACCTATACAGGATGTTAATGCTATAGGTCGATAAGAATTACAATTATCCGCATCTTTACCAGGTTTCAAAACTGGAATTAAACAATCAACCTTCCATTCAGTGGGAATTATGTCATTAGACCAAAGAAAGTTAAATATGTCCAAAATCATTTTTTACTTGACAATGAAAGATTTTTTAATAACTTATATGGAATATGATCTAAACCAAAAACAGTATCTCTTCTAGAGCTAAGTGCACTAATAAATTCATTTAAAGTAAAAGGTGTAATTAAATAATCATTACCACCAGTGACTGGAGAGTTAACAGTAGTAGTGACAATATTTGGAGAAACGGTTGTGTACTTATTTAAAAATGCTGGTATCCAATCTGTGTTAGAAGACCGTATCACATTACATTCAGAAAAGATTTATTAAACATGCGCATTGTTTTCCATATTACAGACAGAGGTGTTTGCCGGTTAAATGTTTCACACAAAGCCATCCATGAAGATTCTCTTTCCCTTTTAATGGTAAGTTTTTTAATAGCTTGTTGTTTTTTAAAATAGATATAATTTTCTAATGTTGGGTCATTTTTAAATTGAATGTAAGCAGCTTTAGAATTATTTACTGCTAAAGTGCAGGCATTATTCCACCAAGGCAAACGTGGTCTTTTCCTACGTGTTAAATTTGGCTGCACTGAATTATTTCTGGTTGTGGGATTAGCCTCAAATGCACAATTTAGTAGTAAAGAGCAGAGATTAGAATAGGATTCCTGGGGTCGTTCAAAGTCAAAGTTAAAAGTAGTTAATTTGTCACTAACTATTTCTTGATATTTTTCCAATCGACATTTGAAAAATTTGGACGGATGTAATTTCCTTGATTTAAATTGGAATTGTTAATTCTATTTACAGAACCAAGGATACTAGTAACAGTGGGAAGATGATAACTCCCCATTGGATCATCATGAACTGACCAGCTACAACGTAATGATAATGAGGAAGAAACGAGAGTAAGATCCAATGCATTTGGTTTCCACACATGTGAACCCACAGTAGTTGCTTGGCCGTCATTAAGGAGGCATAAATTATTATCATCAATCACATCTTGCAAAATTATACCACGCGCATCAGTTGACGTGCAACCCCACGAAGTACTGTGTGCATTGAAATCCCCAGCTATAATAAGAGGCCCCGGTACAGATTTAATCAAACTATCAAGACGGGAATAAGTAAAGTTGGAAGGAGAAGCCAACGTGGGACTATAGAAACTAATTATTGTAATAATTTCATTGTTGAAATGTAACTGAACTGCCAAATTTTGTAATGAGTTATCAGAATGTGTGTTTAACAAATTGTAACGCAAATTATTTTGTATTAATATAGCAACACCATTGTGTTTAGTACCTATATCTAATCTTTCGATGTTAAAACCTTTAATTTTAATTTTTTCCTGGTTTTAACCAGGTTTCAGAAATAAGTGCTACATGAATATTATTATTATATAAAAATAAGTAAAAGCATGTAAATTACTAGACAAACTTTGAGCATTCCATTGAACAATATTTAACTGATCCATAAATTAGAATTTACTTAGTTTTATGGTCTGTGGTTTTATTGATACTGAATGAATCAAGTAAAGCGCTTTTATACTTTGAGTAGAGATTGGGATGGGATTTTCAGCATCTTTACTAGCGGAAATAATTTTTATAATTGAAGAAATCAGAAGATTCATGAATTGTTCCGATTTAAACAATTGTTGAACTGGGTCTACTTTACTTTTTAGTGGGGGGAAGTTTTTGTTATTAAAAACTTCAGAATACGAGGCCCTGCGCATCTGAACTTTTATCTCCTCTGCTTTTGAATTTTCACTGGGCATGATTTGGCAATTGCAACATGTTTTCCTTTGCAGTGAACACAGACTGCTTCTTCTGGCCGTTTTACGCAATCTTTATAATTGTGAGAATCACCGCAGATTGAGCACCTCTGGGCGTTTTTACAGAATTTACCAATGTGCCCAAAGCGCAGGCATCGCAGGCATTGGCTCACAGGAGGCGTGTATGGCCTTACTTCGAAATACCAGCTGTTAATATCCACA
Organism: Phthorimaea operculella; assembly: GCA_024500475.1. Lineage (NCBI taxonomy): Eukaryota > Metazoa > Arthropoda > Insecta > Lepidoptera > Gelechiidae > Phthorimaea > Phthorimaea operculella. The sequence goes on along the minus strand of JANFCV010000211.1, from coordinate 494,205 downwards.
TAATCAGGAAGTACTGCACTAGCGAAAGTTATCGATACCGCTTGTGTTGGTACCAAGCAGGAGTTACCTTCGTCGTCTTTGGAACGTCGCATGAATCGGCGTACAGATACAACATTTCTGCAACTAGAAATTCCATCATATATTTTTTGTTGCTCATGTATGTTGGAACGTTTGTTATTACCCTGTCACTTCCGTTAATCTTGCTGGAATAGTCGCCCTCAACTTTAGCTCTTTTTGAGACTTGAGATTATTAAGAGCTGCATTTGCTAACCCTGGTCGCTCAAATATAACCGCTATTTTGTAACGATTGATTCTTTTCAATTGCTTGATACCTTTGTTACTAAGCTTCAATGCGCTTCCCAAGCCCATCAAGTCTCTCTCACCTATCGGCGTCTTGTCGTCCGCGCTCTCGTAAATTACTATATATTCGAACTCACCGCCATCCTCCGGATACTGACGAATGTAGTTTTCCGTTTTGTATGGCTTGTATTTGTCTACATCGTCGTCGCCCGCATCATCGCTCATAGCGGGGTCCTCTCCTTCGCTTACCTCTCCGCCATCGTTTCCCTTTTTACGTTTGCCTTTGCGACCCATGGCTGGGCAGCAAAGCTGTGTTGCTTTTTTATTGCACTATTAGAATATAAGTTACTAGAAATTAAATTTACTAAGAAATGATCAATTTATTCTGCAAAAAGCAATTTTAAAATTTTCTTTGAAAAATTTTCACCCTCTTGATTCAAATTCCCGCCAAAGAATCTAAGCCTTGTCGTTGTCTGACAGATAGCTTTTGTTGAATTTGGCGGGAAACCACAATTCACGACATAGGTACTCAATGCTCAGCAGATGCACGGCAGCGTATTGTAAAACAGAACATTGTACGACATGATGGATGGATGGTCTTGAAATACGATCGCGGCGGGCACCGGACCAAATGTACAGGCGGAATCTTGACTAGCTTGCTAGCTTCGGCTTGCTTTGACGCCTTACGCCCTCGGTTTCTGTTCTGAACGGCCGCCGCCTGGAGACTCCATGTCCCAGTCATCCGCAATTCATGATCATCAGGCCTCGTGGTAGTTTACTCGTTTATCATGTGGGCCGTGTCTTCTAGTAGGTAATTATTATCCCACTCTTCTGAAAATATAACACTAAATCTACACTAATATAATAAAGAGGAAAACTTTGTTTTTTTGTTTGTTTGTTTGTTTGTATGTAATCGATAAACTCCGAAACTACTGGACCGATTTCCAAAATTCTTTCACTATTAGAAAGCTACAACATCCCTGAGTAACATAGGCTACTTTTTACCACGGGAAAATTCCTCATTCCTACGGGAAAACGGTTAGCAGCAGGAAAACGGGGAAATAAAGCAGATATTACCCAAATTAGCCAAACCGCTTTACCGATCCTCGCGAATTTTGGCACTGATATTACTATCATATAAAAGACGGACATGGTCAGCCCTCGAGGATCTGGAGTACCTGATGAAGACCACCAGCATCCCATATAAACTATAAGAGATACGGTCATGGCTTCATAGAAAAGTTGTTCACCATGACGGGCCGCTTTTGCTGGCACATGGTCATCGAGGATCTGGAGTACCTGATGTAGACCACAAGCATCCCATCTAAACTATAAGAGATAGGGTAATGGTTTCAAAGTAAAAGTTATTCAGCACGACAGGCTGCTTCTGCTGGCACATGGTCACGAGGGTCTGGAGTACCTGATGTAGACAACCAGCATCTCATCTAAACTTTATTAGACTCGGTAATGGCTTCAAAGTTAAAGTTATTCAGCATGACGGGCCGCTTCTACTGGCACATGGTCACGAGGGTCTGGAGGGCCTGATGTAGACCACCAGCATCCCATCAAAACTATAAGAGATACGATAAAGGCTTCAAAGTTAAAGGTATTCGCCATGACAGGCCGCCTCTGCTTGCACATGGTCATGATGAGTTACTTCTGCAAGAATGGATTAATGGACTTTTTACTACGGGCAAAGATCCCATTTCTACGGGAAAACAGGTAAGTAGCAGCGAGTGAAACCGCTGGGCGGGCCGCTAGTACTAAATAAAATACTTTTATGCTGGAACAACCACTTTTTATTACCAAACTTCAATAACAAGAGAGAAAACTACTGTCTTTTGTTTTACAAGCGTTGTTCGAACAAAATCAATTCAAAAAAAGAAAACAAAAAGGCGCGAACGCCGGCTGGCTGGCTAGCACACAGAATGAGGCCTCATTCTGTGAACCACGGCGGCTTGTCTTCAGCTCCGGCTTGGCTGGCTCGGCTGGCTTGGCATGGCATATACCCTGGCATGGGTGGAGCTGAGACATGGCCGGCTAAGGCTAGGCTGGCTTGCAACTCGCGGCGGCATTGCGAATGTGCAATGGTCTTACACTGTACTTACCTATGAAGTTAAAAATATTTCTAATATAAAGTTGACAAAGAGGGAAGAACCAAGCAGTTGAGGTCGCGGGAACCGCATAGCTTGTAAATTTAACAAACTGCATTCGATAAAGTTGTTTTGTATGGAGGTGGGCAGTATAATATTCCTATTAATCACTGACCAAAGGAATTCCCGTTACGAGGTTTTTTTACAAACATTGTATTGAATCATTTTGACCTCGAGGTCAGCGATTTATCTGTGGCGCTGAGACTAAGACCCTCTTAACGATAATTTATTTTTGGGACTGTTATTGATTAAGTTTTAAAAACAAGCAGATGTTTTAAGAAACAAAAACCCAACTGCGGTTCTTTCATAATAATCAAAGTAGTATTTTGTAATAAAAAATCGCCATCATGAATTTATGAAATTTTAATATCATTCGTCTCAGCAATACCAGCTCCACGCCAGTGAGAGTATAGTATTCTTTGAATACCAGTGTCACTCGTATTGCTGAGACGAATCTTACCATACCTCACCAATCACCATGTCAAGATCCGCCCAACTGTTTGGGCTTTACCCGTGAAAAGGAATTTCTTGTCTACTTACATACCTACATACAAACATACTCTTGAAAAACATAACCCTCCTGAGGCAGTTGGGTAAAAAGCAATTTGATTAAGTTACCTAACGATAGAAAACCAATATTGTTAACACTCTATTCATCACTGGTATAATTCCTATGGCGACAAACGTCCACTTGTGTGTTATCTTTGCGCAGCGCTATCGCATGCGTCAGGGAAATTAACACTAACAACAGTTCGGCGTTAACAAAAATAACGTACAAACGAACGTCACGTGTGCTACTCGCCTATTTTCTTGGTTTACGAAAGTAGGTTTTTACTTTTGTAAGTAAAATGATGTTGGGACATACATACTCTGTGGTCTTGCCCAATCAAATGGAAAAACTTTATTTTTTAACAGTTTTGATCACGTTTACTGCCATGTTACAGGAAAAATCCACATAAAAATTTACACAGAAGTTATTTTAGTTTAGTAGTAACTAGTAAGTAGTTTTAGTTGAATTCGATGCGGTTGGATCAAATTCTTCTCCATAGCTCCATAGTAGGTAAAATCTACGTGCCCGGAACCAAACCCGGAACCTTCTGCATCGCAGGCAGGCGCACTACCATTGCACCGCATCGGCTGTCAATAATTTATTGCTTGATTGATAGGTGTGCCTTTTCTAAACAATTTTGTAATATTACGGTACGCCTTTGCATCGTCCACAACTGGTCGTTCGAGGAAATAATTAATCTCTTCCTACACAGGAATGGGTTCGTAAATAAAGTTGCTAAAATGCAAATTGTTAGTGACAGGCAATCACCTTTCACAACATTTACATGAACTAATATAATTCGTGATAGATTTATCAGATATGCGGAGATAAACATTAGTTACTTTACTACATACATAGAGTATGAAGACTTGATGAATGGGAGGGTAGGCTCTAAACAAATTAAGCAATGGCTTAGGGCATCACGTCTTGAGGGGCCGGCACCAGAAGAAGTGCCAAGGCCCTACGACCGATTGGTGCCCCCATTTGTAGCATGTCAGTATTTTACTTCTTTGTTCGTTGCTCGTTCTCAGTATCAAAAATTTAACAGTCCATTTCTCTTTTCTGCCGGTACATTATTATAGCCGTGCTCTTTTCGAACTTAAAATTTTGCACTCGCTACGCTCGCGTTCTTTTTGTAAGAATGTTCACGCAACTGTCGTTTTAGCTTCTTCCGTATTTAAGCTTCGCTCACGCAAGTTTTACATACCCACGTACCTATAGAGGGACCCACGGGCGTGTAAACAGTCATCTTTGCTTCTATCAAACCTTTTTACATAATATTTGTTTGCAAATAAAATAAGGTAGCAAATCGCACTTTCCTAAAGTAGCGTAAAATTAACGCACAAACGGACGCTACGTGTTTTTCTACCCTTACACGAATAAAAAAAGCCTCCGGGTACAAAAGCCTATGTTGAGATTTTATGGAAATAGGAATATCTGCGCAAAATAAACACATTTTTTTGTTTGCAATGGTTTACGTAGCATGCAAAAATAGCAATATCGACGCCAGCGTTAAGTGCTAGACGACAGTCAAATAAACAGAACGGACGCTCAAGGGCGAGCGCTTTTTTATCTGTTCGAGCTTTTAAAACTAGATATTTGCATTAGAATTTTATAGGCAAACATTGGTATTGTATTACTCAGTATTGCTTCCGCGCGTACCTAAGGTCCAAGTGTCGGCATTTAGTTTACGAGATATTTGAAATTAGGGTTTTCAGAGTAACATCCTTACCTAAATGAAAGTTACAAAACAATGACAGTTTTTTTTTTTAAATTTGCTTTTTTATTCATTGAAACATAATGTACAAATATTTACATATGACAGTCTCATGTTCCCCGCCGTAATTAATTTTACTATGTTATTTTCTTTAAATTCCAGAAAAAAGTACCTAGTCTTGCTTGAGGGATAACGTAATGGAAGTCCTTGTAAAACATTGCTCGCTTTAGGCGTTTACTCTTTACTCGTACACGAAGGCGTACCTAATACAAGCGTTGTAAAAAATGTGCGGTTTGTTTTGCATCGTTTAAGAGATCTATACTGGGTTTCCCTAATAAATTTATGAAGTTATTACATTTATTTAGGCGAAAAACGCACGGTCGTGTGGTGCTTAGAATAGCATGACCCTATGGTGACGTAAGAAACAGCTAAGGGATTTGAGAGTTGATGTGCATTGTAATTTTAGGCGACAGGTTGACACCAGTCTCTATGGTGATACGCAGTCTTACGACTAAGTATGAGTGACTTTTAAACTATTGTCAAACGTATAGGTAAGTGGTTGATTTATACGGCCGTTTACGCTGTGCCTACCCCGCAAAGGATATAGATAGGCGTGATATGTAATGTGTGTATGTATGCTTAATGCTTATAGCATAGTACCTACCTACGATTTGCATATTGCTGCGCACGTAGAATATTAGTCATGTACCTAGCGTCGATCAATTTAGAGGTTGCGTGAAACTTTTACAAAAAATCATTACACAGCAAACATATTTAGTAAAAACTAATTAAATAACACTCAATTTTCTTGTAGATAGACAAAATCAAAATACATATATCATGCCTATATCCCTTGCGGGTTAGGCAGAGCATAAACGGCTGTAAAAAACGGACATTTACACCACGTCTGACAAAAAATTGAGAATTTCTATTTGAGAGTTTGATGAGAGTTTCTATGAGAATACCCTTTTTGCTATGGAGGATAGTTTCTAATAATAACAATCATGATAAATACTTATATTAGTAAGCATACATAGACAGATTGATGTGTAGTTGGTACGTTTGAAGCGTGTTTGATTGAAGCAACACAGACACATCAAAATAATCGTAGCGTATTAGCCAACCTAGGTACCTATACAAAGTGTTCTGGGGGAAATACAATAAATTGGAGACGTTGTGTAGGCCATCGTACTGAACAGTATCTCTTATGGGACCAATTCTTAACAATAATAAAGTTAACGTTTTTATACAAACTAAATGCCTTCATTTATTACAACGACTAGGTATTATTACTCCTTAGCCAAGATTGCAACCTTGCGTTTTTCTTAACTTAAGACGTTACGACATTTGATGAGAAAATCAACAAAGACATTTATATCTGAGTCGAAAAAACAGTTGTTAAAAAAATTCAATACTCCTTTTTCAAAAGTATCACCCTTCGTGTCACATTTGACTTATAGTACGGTCTGTGACTTTTGGAAATGTATGGAAAGGTGACGATTTTTGTTTAAGTGAAATTTCGATATGGGGCCGTGTAGAGGATCTCAATCTAAGGTTTTTGAGCCCGGTTACCAAACTCCAGCACATGGTGGGGGGGAGAGGGGGGCGTTCAAACTTTCGCGTTACCGCGCTTCAGTAAAAAAAATATGTGGCGTTGGCTTTACATACAATTTTGATTTTGGTATCAATTTCTTATAAATCGAGGATGTACCTTTAATTTTTTGTATCAAAATACCTATATTTCTTACGAGAAATATGAAAAAAATTGATATAAATGAAAAAAATCCGCAAAAATTTGTAATTTTTTTCATTTGACAGGCTATATCTTTAAAAATATATATGAATAAGTCATAAATAAAAATATTATCAGTTAGTCTTATTATTAAAATTTATGAAATCACTCACAGTAATGCCAATATTCGTAGAAAAACTCCCAAAAATAAGAACCGTGCCTACTGCAATGTGTACCCGTACGTACCTACTGCTATGTTTACCGCATAACATTTTTCATCATCCTGAACAAGCGTTACAGAGTTATTATTTGTAATGTCATTTATTATAATAGATAAAGTAGACGTATCTACACTAATATAATAAAGAGGAAAGTTTTGTTTTTTGTATGTATGTATGTAATCGATAAACTCCGGAACTACTGAACTAAATTAAAAAATTCTTTCACCATTAGAAAGCTACAATATTTCAGACTTTTACTTACTTTTTTAAGCTACTTTATACCACGGGGAAATATCTTATTCCCACAGGAAAACGGTTAGCAGCGGGAAAACTGTAAATTTAGCTGATATTACCCAAATTATCCAAAGCACTTGACCGATCTTCGCGAAATTCATCACTGATATTGCTAGCATATCAAAAAGGGCATGAACTACGTTTTGTCAGAACTTGAGGATCTGGAGTACCTGATGGAAGGCACAAGGAGCACTGCTATACTATTTTTATCTAGTTATTGTTATTAACTCAAGTTATTTGTTCTTGAAAGGGAGACTTTGAATAAAGTTCATCATTGCATAGATCATCATTTATTAGGCAATACCATAAATATTGTAGGATAATAAAATCATTTTTATAACAAACTAGCGGCCCGCTCAGCGGTTTCACCCGCTGCTACTTACATGTTTTCCCGTAGAAATTGGATCTTTGCCCGTAGTAAAAAGTCCATTACTCCGTTCCAGCAAAGGTGAATGTGCCAGCAGAAGCGGCCCGTCATGCTGAATAACTTTTACTTTGTAGCCATTTCCGTATCTCTTATAGTTTAGATGGGATGGTGGTGGTCTTCATCAGGTACTCCAGATCCTCGATGACCATGTACCAGCAGAAGTGGCCCGTCATGATGAACAACTTTTTCTATCAAGCCATGACCGTATCTCTTATAGTTTAGATGGGATGCTGGTGGTCTTCATAAGGTACTCCAGATCCTCGAGGGCTGACAAAAAGTAGGCCATGTTCGTCTTTAATATGCTAGTAACATCAGTGCCAAATTTCGCGAAGATCTGTAAAGCGTTTTGGCTAATTTGGGTAATATCTGCTGTATTTCCCGCTTTTCCTGCTGTTAGCCGTTTCCCCGTAGGAATGAGGAATTTTCCCGTGGTAAAAAGTAGCCTATGTTACACAGGAATGTTGAAGCTTTCTAATGGTAAAAGATTTTTTGAAATCGGTCCAGTAGTTTCAGAGCTGTTTATCGATTACATACATACAAAAAACAAAGGTTTCCTCTTTATTATATAAGTGTAGACTAGCAACCCGACCAGCGGCTTCACCCGCTGCTACTTACCTGTTTTCCCGTGGAAATGACATGTTTAAAAACCTTTTCTATAAAGCCTTGCACATATATCTTTCAGTTGTGCTAGGCTTCTGGTGTTCCATACTAGATACGCTAACATCATCAATATCTAAGCGCCAAAAAATAGCCATGCTTAACAACTTTTATTTTGAAGTCAATACCGTAACTCAAATAATTCTGATGGAATGCTGGTGGTCTACATCAGGTACTCCAGACCTTAAATGACAATGCGCCAGCAGAAGCATCCCGTCAAACTAAACAACTTTTACTCTGTATCCGTTACCAAATTCATCAGATCCTCCAGACCCTCTATGACCATGTGCCAGCAGAAGCAGCCTGACGTGCTGAACAACTTTTACTTCGAAGCCTTTACCGTATTTCTTATTGTCTGGATGAGATGCTGGTCATCTACATCAAGTACTCCAGACCCTCGATGACCATGTGCCAGCAGAAGCAGACCATCATGCTTAGCAAGGTCTGACAAAACGTAGTCCATGCCCTTTTTTGATATGCTAGCAATATCAGTGATGAATTTCTCGAAGATCGGTCAAGTGCTGTGGATAATTTGGGTAATATCAGCTAAATTTAACGGTTTTCCCGCTGCTAACCGTTTTCCCGTGGGAATAAGATATTTTCCCGTACTATAAAGTAGCCTATGTTACTCTGAAATATTGTAGCTTTCTAATGGTGAAAGATTTTTTTGAATTCATTTCAGTAGTTCCGGAGTTTATCGATTTCATACGTACATACAAAAAACAAATCTTTCCTCTTTATTATATTAGTGTAGATACGTCTACATTATATATTATAATAAATGACATTACAAATAATAACTCTGTAACGCTTTTTCAGGAAGATGAAAAATGTTATGCGGTAAACATAGCAGTAGGTACGTACGGGTACACATTGCAGTAGGCACGGTTCTTATTTTTTTTGGGAGTTTTTTCTTCGAATATTGGCATTACTGTGTATGGTTTCATAAATTTAAATAATAAGACTAACTGATAATATTTTTTATTTATGACTTATTCATATATATTTTTAAAGATATAGCCTGTCAAATGAAAAAAATTACAAATCTTTGTAGATTTTTTTCATTTATTTCAATTTTTTTCATAGATCTCGTAAGAAATATAGGTATTTTGATACAAAAAATGAAAGGTACATCCTCGATTTACAAGAAATTGATACCAAAATCAAAATTGTATGTAAAGCCAACGCCACATATTTTTTTTACTGAAGCGCGGTAACGCGAAAGTTTGAACGCCCCCCCCACTACGTGCTGGAGTTTGGTAACCGGGCTCAAAAACCTTAGATTGAGGTCGTCTACACGGCCCCATATCGAAATTTCACTTAAACAAAAATCGTCACCTTTCCATACATTTCCAAAAGTCACAGACCGTACTATTAGTACCCGTAGAGACACAAAGACATAGAGCCAATCAGAAAACCCTGCCTGTAGAGTCCATAGTGCATAATGTCAGTTTTTGACAAATTAGACATGACCTTGATCGGTGACAGTTGTGGTGAGTTGCCCCAACACAAAAACTTTTTCTAAGACGGCAACATGACATAAATAAAGGTCTTAAATAATAAAGGTCTGTTCATATGAGCACTAAATTACCTAAATTTCCAATTTTAATTAGCTAATTACTTCTAAGCGAATGGTTTTATAGAACTTAGCCTCAAAATGAAAATTATTCAGTAGGTATAGGTACGATGGCCTACATGCCGTCTCCAATTAATGTATTTCTTCCGGAACTCCTTGTACTATAGCAATAGTCCGGTCGGCGTTAGGTGGCAGCCCTACCTCACAAAATACCTACATACCTAATATATTTCTGTAAAGGGACGTTTCTGAAATATACGAAACAAGAAATGTCACTGATTCGGATGTCTGCCTCAGACCGGAGCCGTAGTTCCGAAGTCCGTGGCCGGCAATTCGCGAGCGGCGGCGGCGGCGGCATGCCCCAAATGCGCATTTCCGTATTAACTCCCGCGATGTCAACGAAATTGAACGAAACAGCTGACACTAAAATATCGTCCAAATAAGAGACCTAGGTAATTGTATATCTACAAGCGATTTTTGTGCAACAGGTGCATACGCATAGCCGTGTGGTAGCGGCTAAGAATACTGCCACCCTTAGTCTACTAAGGGTGTTTCGTAAAAGGCGACGTAGAGTTTTTGACCTCGGCTGAACATCTGTTGTTAACCGCATGGTGGCGGTGATACCACCTACAATAGCATTTCCAAAGAGGGTTGACGTCAGGCAGGTGGCCGGTCATAAAACATAGCCAAATCTTTTGAAACATGATTTTGTGTTCAAACAAAATATGTTGCGCCGACCCCAAGTAATTGGGATAAGGGCAGGAAGATGATGAGGCGCATACGCTTTAGCTATAGCGGTTCGAGACAGCAATCAAAGAAATGTCAATTTGTGACTACTTCGATGGGGATGGGGCGACACGTGTGCCATGCATGATATAGGTATGTTTTATATGGGACTTTGCAAATTCCTTTCTTCAAAACACCGGAAAAACGTGGTGTTCGTGTGACAACCAGTCTAGGTATGTAAGTAATTCAAATTACCTATAGATGGTGTAGTGTAAGTATTTAAGTAATAATTACATAGACTTAAGTAGGTAAATAAAAAACACTTTATTTCACTTCCTTCCATAAAGATAACAGAAAATGTACGTACACTTACACTTTTACTTAATGCAAGTGGAGATTCAAAACGTAAGTGTACACGATAATCAAAATATGACTTTAGTACTGGCAGGCTTTAAAACCTCCTTGCAAGGTACTTTACAATCTTGCACTATTATTGTAAATCTGCATCATCCATACTTAAATTACTATACGACTTAATGGATACAAGTATACCCATATAGTTAGCGTATACATTTTGCAAATACTGTAGAATAGCTTATATAGCTGCCATTTGTCGCTTCTTTAATAGGGTGTCTTGCCATGTTAAGCCTTTAACGTTACCCTACCAGCACTTTCTAAGGGCTAACTTACTTGCAAAGGGCAGGTTAAAGATTTTACGCTATCAAACTAATCTTGCTTACAAGCTTTCATAAGTAATTATAGTTTGACAACTTCGTGCACGACCTTCCTGCGGGGTACAGACGGTCGGGGGGCGAGGAAGCACGTCATTTTAATATGACGTGCAGCGTGGATGCGCGCGTCACCCTTCCCCGCTACACCTCCCGCTACCCGCTGACATCTCCCCTCCCAACGTCTGTCACCCCTAGGGAAGGTCGCGCACGAAATAGCCGGACTATAGGCAGTCGTGTAAAAAGGAACGTCTGCAATATCTATGCCTATGCATAAAAATAATTCGAAATTAGGATTTTTTTAATATGAATCATGATATGAATGACTTTAATTTGACATTAAGGATTACCTGTCAAAGTTGTCATTTATCTCTATTGCCTCAATTCGGAAAATTAAATATCTAAACTTACCATAAATTAGCGTTGTCACTTTCCGACAAATAAATGATGGGAGATATCTTAGTCACGTCTGTCTGTCGTGGCATTCCCTAAACTAACTAGCTCCTCCTAAACCACTCAACAAATTTTGTTGCAGTTTTTTGTGATAGGTAATTCAAGGTAAATGATTATAATATGATACACATGCCTGGAAAATGCCTTTTCCCGCGGCAATATGAGTTGAAACGGGTGACAGTGACACCGCTAACCGGCCTCAGTTTATGTATAGTCTAAAAGATAGACTTACAGTCCTGAAAGATTTTTAAAGCATTGAAGCTTTATCATAAGCATACTATTATTGCCAACATAGTAGGAAATGTATCCTAGATAAATTGCAGTGGAATATCTAGATAAAGGCACATTTACAGTTACACCTTTCTATTCAATTTACACTGTCAGATCCGTCTTATCCATTAGGTACAATGGGACCTTGCTCAGGGCCCCGCGACCGATGGGGCCCCCACTTGCAGTTCCCCATTTCAGTAAAAAGCTGTTCCACTTCAGAGCTCTCTTTTCTAGCTGCCAAAAATTTCGCACTTGCTGCGCTCGTGTTAGTTTTTTTGTATTGTGCCATTATGTCTATGCAGAATATCGAGATCCTATTAAACGTTATACGCTAACAACTGACTAGGTATACAAGCATAGAAACATCGTCTACTGAAAACATCGATTTAAAAATCTTCTAACCTGTTGGTTGACTGATCATGCTGACGATTTTGGAACATGTTTGCCTAGGTAGTGCCTATTCACTCTTGCCTTAAAAAGGCTCAAGTTATAATGTTGCGGAAACAGATCCGCCGGCAGGGAATATATAAGGTCCTATTAAATTCACTGCAAATATTTTAAAGGCATGCGTAAATATGTATAAGAAAAACATCTAAGGTATTTTTAAAAAAATCTACACGTTACATTTTCTTTTTCATTTTCAAACAAACTTTTTGATTAATTATGTGAACACCCTTTAACTCACCCGACTGACGTTCCGCCACGTAGACAGGATTCACTTACACGGCACGCACACTAACAACCAACCAATCACAGCTTTTTTTTTGGCGCGTAATTTAAATTTATCGATGTGTGTGTTTCTAGGACAAACAGTGTGCACTTTTTTCGTTTTGTGTTTTTTTAGTTAAATGCAATTTTCTCGAAAACTAGCGTGTAGATTTCTTTAAAAATTTGCCTAGTACATGCTTATATTTTATTTGATCTGCCCCTAAAATATTTGCAGTGAATTTAATAGGACCTTATATGTGGATCATATGTCAATCTGTAATTATCATATCTATAATGTCATATCTAGGGGGCCCTTATCCTTGTGCCCAGGGCCTCTCAAAGCTTGAAGACGGCTCTGTACACTGTAATCTTGTGATCTTAGCCGCATACCGCAAACGTGCATTCTCACATATGTCAATCCGCTATTGTCATAGATAGGGGGCCCTTAACCTTGTGCCCAGGGCCTCTAAAAGGTTTATGACGGCTCTGTACACTGTAATCTTGTGATCTTAGCCGCATACCGCAAATGTGCATTCTCACATGTGCCGTAGCTTTCTCCGCCAGGCGAGAACACGGGGCCCATTCAATGTAAATACTTGCATTTCTTTGTAAAAGACTTTTGGATTTTATTTAAAGTTTATGGAATTTTGCACTCGCATTATAATAAGGCAACAAGCTCAAGTCTAGGCCACAAAGTAAGTATTGGCCAATCTAGGCCACGGCTAACATATCCCCAAATTCTTTTTTTTCTGTGTCTACACATTACACATACTAAGTATAAGTTACCTATGTGCCAACCAAGCTTTTACATAGAGCTTGAAGGAGAACTTCTATTCATAAACGAGCACTTTTTATCAATTAAGTATTAATTAGGTAAACTAATAAAATGCGGTTTTGCTTGCCTAATGCGTAAAATTACTTCATAAGCAGTTAACGCGTTTTACCATATATGTATGTATGTACACGACAGCTTATTTATGCACATAAGTTCTTGTTAATAAAAACTTATTACCCTATTAAGGTCTTTTATCTATCACTTAGTAGTCAAAAGGTATAGATTTGATTGCACTGTAAATTCTTTCTAAGCAATGATAAATAAAATTCATTAACTCAAAATCTTACAAAAATACAGACAAATACCTACCTAGGTCTAACCAAACTACTTTAAAAGCAACAAATCTCCAAAAATAACGTTCGCTTTTCAGGCCGAACTGAAACTATTGAAAACAAAATTTTATTGACAAATAAATCCCATAACAATAAACCGTGAACCAAATTCAATTTTATTGTATGTCAAATTGATTTAGTTGCAATAATTTTATCGTATCAGAGTGGAGTATAAAACTGCGATCGCAGATCAAAGCACTTGCCCGCCGCGCACGCGCAGCCTTCGCGGAAGATTTATTAAAAATAAACACTTACGGAGCGCAGAATCGGGAGTTTACGGGTTGATGGGATAATAAAGTGTTCTTTTTGACACCAATCTGGTGTTTATTATTCAAGACAAATGTGACCCGGCGGTAACCCGACACCGCGCCGCCTGCGAACGACTCTACTCGTCTTGTTTGATCTACTGAGAGCTTTTTAAACTTTTTATGTCATACTTTAGTGCGCTTTATGGCTGAGTAAACAGTTCAGGATTACGCGGCCTAGCGGTCGGCTTGACGAACTTTCCCCGTTTTGACACTTCCAGTTATTATCTATTTCTGTGATTTTGATATGAGCCACACTTTGTAGGGTTACGACCTCCCCAAAGCGTAGATAAAAGCTGTATAGTCAACAAAACGTAACGTATTTTTTATGTATTGTGTATATGGTTGCTTTCAACATTACATAAATGTTATAAGTACCTTCTTATTTTGCTCTTACAATAGTTTATTTTGTTTGAAAAGTGTGGAATGTTTTTGAAATCAAAGACTACTGAAAGTCTTATGATAGGGGAAACATATCTACCGCGAGGCAATTTTTTCGCTTTGGCTTAGGTACTTACCTATGTTGATTGAAAGGTTATATTCGTTGGTGTGTTGTTCTAGTTCCAGAAAGAGTTTGTTATGTTGAAAAATACAATAGCAAAGTTGATGTGCCGACCGAGACTCTAGGAAAATAGACAGATGCGTGGGATGGTGGTATACAATCATTACATGACTGAGATAGGAATAAAAATAAGGATTCCACGAAAACCTAACGCTTGGCAAATCATTTGTGTCCTATATATTGCTTGAAGATTTTTCACCACCGTTTCGGTATCGTACCTACTTACCTACAAATTCGAAGTTCCGTTGGAAAAATATGAAAATAATGGATGGTCCAGTTCAAAAAATCACTACCTAATATCATGACATGACAGTTGAAAATATTGAAAGTATTGCTGCTAGGTACTTGCGGTAGGCGGTTAAAAAACTCTGACTTGGTGTCTCACTCGAAGAAGAAGAAAAAGTTGAAAAGATGCTCAATTTTAATCTTTTTTTAACATGATTGTTATTTTAGATGGAACTAATCATGAAGGACATTTTAACCGAACCATCTCTTCGTTGCGGAAGTGGGTTCCGTCCCTGAAATCGACACTTGTTTTAATCTCTTTGATGTAACAATCAATACGCATTGTGAACGGCTACTGCCGAATAAAATAAAGATAAAAAGAACAGCATTATCTGAGAACCCTTGTTTGTTTCCCCAGATGGTTCCCTCCGGCAGATCACTGTCCGGCGTTAAGAGGATCGTGAGTCTGGATTTTTTCATACAAACGATGTTACCGTATCCCTCAGCCAATTCGCAACCGATCAAAACAATTTTTGGCACGATAACTCTTCTTGACTAGATCTATGCCTAATATTCATTTTCTGGTTGGAATAATGCATTTAAAAAAAGATATGACCGTCGCAAAATGTCTCAAAATAATCAGCAAGTTTAGGCCCTGGTATCTTCTTAATATGACGATAATTTCAGCAAAACAGATAATACGGGCATAGAATATTTTATTGGCAGCAAAATGATGCTACTATCAACAAATTTGGTGGAGATTTCGAACGGGGAACCTAGTAAACCCAGAACGCAAATTTTATACACGTTTCCGGTACCGAGCTACAACTGTCTCTTTCATGGCTGCGGGGTGAGGGCAGGAAGGGGGTGGCGATACAGATTGACCCTCTGGCCCTCATTTAGCAAGTATACAAGGTCTCAATAATACCGGGTCTTTTATTTTTTACTTTGTTTTGATATGTTTTAAATTCAATAATTCATGTCTACGTAGATATTTTCTACTTCTTGAACACTAGTCAAACTTTAATGTGTAGTTTATTTTTGTACAATTTACATTATGTAAATTAACATAGACACCAAACCACCAGAAGATAGGCTAAATAATGGATCATAAAATAACTCGTAGTACTAATTGAGTAGCTTTACTTCAGTTACCTAATTATTTATTTGAACTTGAATGAAGGTAGGTACGTACATATGTAAGTACTACAACGACCAATACAACATATTTGCAATATAAATCACAATTTAGCGGTAAAAGTTTTAATTGCACCATAGTAAAGAGCAATATAAATCATAAATTTTACTGCATGGATAAAGAAAATAAACCAATGATTACCACAGAGGCGGTTTTATTGCTAAATGTAGGTAGTTATTACTAGTTATTCTTACCAGGTATAGTTAATTTACAAGGTACTGCTTACCCTATGTGGCGTATAGCAGATATTGGTATGACATAAGACGCGATTTGATTTATATCAGCTATTTCGACCGATTACGGTATGGCAAAATAGCTCACATGGTCAGATGCGAGACTTTGAAACAAAGAGAGTGGAGTTCAATTCCTGCTAATGCTAATACATATTTTGTTTTCTTTCAAAGCTTTGTATAAATTTTTTTGCATCTTTTATAATCCTTATAAAATGTGTCATGCATGATCATGAATGCACAAAATGTTTTATCATTATTTGTAACAAAATAGGCAGAGTAAGGGAGGAGTTTCAGATTTGTTTCAACAAGGAGTTTGGCCTTATCACACTAGCAGTTTGAGAGCGGATGCGGAACGGAGCAGGTGCGCAGCAAATTCTTTGTGAATGCGTGGCAGATGTGCAGCGAATTCGCACCACCGACGCGCGACGTAGCTGCGAAGGCGCGGCGGATGCGCAGTGAATTTCTCGCGGACGTGCGGCGGATACCGTCGTTATTTGTATCAAAACAATGCAAATCCATTCGCTACGCATCCGCCGCACGTATGCTACGAATTTGGTGCGCGTACGCTCCGCTCAGCATCCGCTCCAAAAACGCTAGTGTTATAGGCTCTTATGTCTTGGAAAGTGTCTTGGGTGGGTGGGTATTTTGTTTTGTTTCTTCGATCAAAAAATGACGGGAAATGTCAGATAGAAAAAACCTTAGAAAAAACTATTTCTTACATTTTTTGATTTTTTCACAAGTTGGCAAAAGTATGGATAGGACTTTTTATTTGGGAAACCTATAAAAAAACAGACATTTATGGTGTAAAAAAATTAACAGGATATATTTTGATGGGTTGAGTTCAGTTCATAAAACTGAGCAACTTTCCCCAAGACACTCAGACCAAGAAAAGTAAAATGAAATACTTTGGACCTCTCATGCTTACAATGGCATGTAATTAAATTAGTCGTAAGTATATGTATGCGTTCACCTTTTTTTCAGGGTTATGTTTTTCGAGAGAATGTATGTATGTTTGTATGTATGTATGGAAAAGAAAATTCTTTTTTACGGGCTACATACAGCCCAATCGGATAGTTGGATTTTGACATTATGAGTTGTCGTTAGATTCGTCTTAGTAGCGCGAGTGACACTGGCTATATTAAAAAATTATAGATTTAAGATGGCGGATTTTATACAGCAAAATACTACTTTAAAATTACCCCAGTCGGGTTTTTGTTGTTTAACACATCTACATTAGACATTCATACCAAAATAAACATATGTCTCAGATAATGTGATCCGTACAAAACGTAAAGTTGCAAAGCGTCTTGATTTTTCTGATCGGAAGTGTAGTTTTCGTTTAGTTTTGAATCGCTTGGAACATTGTCTGTCTGTCTGGACGCGTCTGAGTGGATCCAAATTTTATTTATTTATCCGCCTATGTTTCTTAGGGAAAGTTGTTTATTTTCGTGGACTGATTCACCCCTTAAAATATTTGTAGTTCATTTTTAGACACCTTATTTACATCCTGAAAAAAATGCGGTAATTATAATCCAAAAATAAAGTCTTATCCATACTTTTCCAACACTAAGTCTAGTAGATTTTTAGGGTGCCGTAACCAAAGGGTGGAAACGGATCCCTGTTACTGAGACTTCGCTGTCTGTCCGTCTGTTCGTCTGTCAGCAGGCAGTATCTAATAAATGGTTATAGGTAGAGAGACGCAAATTTCACAGACGATGAATTTCTATTGCCGCTATATATAACAACAAATACTGAACATTTGATACAAATAAAAATACAGCCAGCCATACAAAAAACGGCATTTTTATGCTCGATTTTATCTATGATGGTTCAAATGCTGTATCTCATGAACAGTAACAGTTAGACAGTTGAAATTCTCACAACCATGTATTACTAATATTACTATTGCCCTATGACAACAAAAACTAAAAAAATAGAGGAGCTCCCATACAACAAATGTGATATAAATGCTATTTTTAAACACAATGGTACGGGACCCTTCGTTTACGAGTCCGACTCGCACTTGTCCGATTTTTGAGAATCTGAAACGTCATCCATCAGAGTGATTAGTTTAGATAATAATTGTATGATTGTATGTGTAATTGATTTCTAATATTGCAAATATAATCAAGAAATATCTCACACTCTGCCTACCCTGCAAGGGACGTAGGCGTGATGTGTGTAAAAAAAAGGCAAAAAAAAAACTGATTTTTGAATAAAACGACCCGTCGTCGTCGTGACTCGAAACCTGTACTCTCAATAAACCGTTGATCCCAGGGGGAGCGGCTTACATTTTACGCCACGCGGTTACTTGCACTCAGTGGTCAATTTTGTGAATGGTTGCAAAACGTAAATGTCATTGATCATATACAATGAGGGCAAGGGGGTAGCGGGAGGGTCCACAGCGGGGCGGGAGGGATGCATAAATGAAATAGAAATATTTTTATCAACTGACAGTTCGCGAACTTTCAGGTTGCTATTGTAAAGTCTTAAGCGGTCGGATTTTTAAATAAACATTTTTAACGATCGGCCCGCGCTTGCGCCGCCAGGTGTACGCAGACGGTGCGTCCGCGCAACCCCCCCTCCCTCTCTCCCCACCCCGGAAGATCCATCTCTTTTGTTCCTAAAACAGTAACCTATTAACTAAATAAAGGGTTAAGGCACCCTTACGATAACAACGCTGAAATTCCTGTAGCTTTTTCTTCTTTTTCCTTTTGAGTGGCACATGAGGCGTCCAACGACCCGATGGACCTTGGTGTCAAAGATTTTCTTTGATTGTAGGTATTAAGAAAATCAAGAAAATCGTAAACAACGACTACTAGATGTCGCATCAAGAGGTTGATCGTCACGATCGATCAAGCCCCCGTAGCTCAGTTGGAAGAGCAGTCAAACAGTAGGTATCTCAAGTTCGGCCGACACGGTAGGTAACGAATTTTTCAATTTTCTCATTAAAATCCCTATACATAGGTATATTGCAAATTTAGGCGACAGGCTGACCACCTGTCACTATAGTGATACACAGTCTTCTGAATGACTCTCAAACTTTAGTCGGACATGGTTTAAATGGCCGGTTTATGCAACCGTTTACACTCTGCCTACCCCGCAAGGGATATAGGAGTGATGCAAGAAATGTTACAAGTGTACGCCCATGACTAATAGGCGTTAGTTTGTTAGTTGCGCACTCCAAATACTCCGAATTAGGGTCATTGTGCCCGTTCGCGACCATGCGTCAGTTCGCGACCATTTTCAGGTCTGATCTCAGTAATATTGCAATAATAGGAGTTATATTTCACTCCTTGTAAAAAAGTGTGGCTTAAACAAGAGAAGGATAACTGTAGAATCTACGCCTATTCAAATCTGTTCATTAAACCTCACCAATGTACCGCAAATAAATCATCCATTTTGCCAGTCGCTCTGCCCTCGAAAACACACCGAAAACCTATCCAAAAAATAGCGACCACGTGCCACTTCAAAAGTGAAATTTTCATGTATTCGTCAAGTTTTTATAACTATAACGGTTTTATGGTGTTGATACTTTAGTAAAGTATCTAATTTAACGATAATTTCGTATTATTTTTAAGTAAATTTATGATTTATTAGATGGTCGCGAATGGGCAAGCAATTTTTAGAAAAATGCTGGATAGCGACCGGCCGGTCGCTATCTAACACGATGCTTGAAAAAACGTTTATTTTTTCCAGGTTATCTTTTAACAAAGTTTTGATTCTTACAACATTAATCAATTCTTATAGACGTTTTTTATAGCGTAGTTAGTTTGCGACCGTCAAATTATGATTATTTGACCGATTTTGGCACAGTTATTTAGTTGAGTGGTCGCTAACTAGTACATGCTAAAAAACCATGTTTAGTTAGCGACCGCCTCAAAAATGTATGAAAAATAGACGGTCGCAATCAGGCTCTAAATTTTTTTTACGTTACTTAGCGACCACCACTTTTGCTCTTGCACTGTTTTGTTGGCCCTTTGATAGGTTTTGTTACAAATGTCTTTAACTAGCCTATTATACTGCTACTCTTAGGCTCTTTGTCTTGGAACGCTCTATAACCCTGGAATCTCTTACTAACAAATAAAACAGTGTGAGACGCCGCGCGCCCCGCCAACAGCATCTCATGGACCCTGTTGGCTTTTAATATAGTTTCCGCGTTCAGAAGTAGAGGACCTGTTTCAACTTCGTGTTCGTTTTTGTTGGATCGTGCACAATGGACATATGTAAAGAGCACCAGCCGTACCCACTTGCCTTCCTCGAGCTGTGCCAGAAGTACAGGCAGAGTTTCTTTGGGCTGTCCTGGTCTATACACGCCACCCCTAAATCTTCACTCTTCAATCAGAGCTATTTCGTAACGTCATAAATGCCTGGGGTGAGGTTCCAGTACGTGCGGGTCAGCTGCGTGGAGAAGATGCACGTCCTAGGCTCGGGGCCCGGGCGACTTCTGTGCACTTTGAGCTGAACATTCAAATACCTCATTGTCCAGAGAATTCAGCCCAGTTTTTGTTGTGCAGCAAAGTGTTGGCAGAGAAACTCCTTATAGCGTATAATTATAATTCGTTGGACTCTCTCAGGAGTTGGGTCTTGTAAAGTAGTTCACCACAATAGGGCACCACAGCAAGTTCTCGCTGCTTTTTTACTAACTTTGAGGCTTTGGAGACAACGAAGAAGCAGGAAGTTCTCACTTCTTACTGACCTCCACACAGTCCTTGCCTTAAGGGAGAAGGGTGCTGCCATGTAAAAGCAATGTTTTTGGATACAGGGGTATTTTATTTCACTTTGGCTACCGATGCGAACCCACCTGATTACAACGATCACATTTACATTGCACCAGAACTTCCATGCCTTACCTAAAGCCCAGCACCATCACTTCTGCGCCATACACCCATGCCCCCACGCTAGCGTAAAACTGGGCCTATAATTTTTCAGCGTAGCTTGCGTTGGCAGCTTCTCGAGCTGTGTCATACATAATTGCTGGCAGTGGTTGAATCAGGCTGTGCTGCTCTCAAATCCTTCAAATTTCATGTTGGGTTGAGCAGTTGCATGACGTCATAGATACCCGTTTAAAAAAGGTAGGTGAAAAAGATCTGCGTTTGGTGCACCCACACCAGTTTACCTGGCGCAAGTAGCCTGGGTAGTCATAGTCAGCTAGGCCTGCAGACTGCAGACTATAAAAGCAATACAGTGGCCAATATAACGACCCAAGGGTTCTAGAAAAATGGAAGAAGGCTAGAGGCTTGATGAGCTCCTGCGACGTGACTGACGAAGATACCTCCAACAGAGTGAAGTGAATACAGGAAACCAGAAAGGACTCACCATTAGATGAAGAAAATAATTGCCAAGGATAGAGAGCTACGTTCTTATGTGCTTCTGCTGTGTGTTGTTGGTCGACAAGAGTCTTTGTGCAATATTTATAGGTCGCTCTTGGTACATCGTGGGTCGTACTGTGTAAGTGAATCAGGAAGTTCCAAGACCGATACTTTGTAGCACCGTGAAGTAGTGACACCCGGAATTCCTACTAGCTTTTGCTAGGGACTCGAAGACCGTCGGTCTATGTGCTCTAGCGTCCGCGCATATCTAAAGGCCTGTCTCCTGAGCTCCCTTCGATGTTTGTCCACTAAAGAATACCTCAACCGAGGGTGGAATTTCATGCCCAGTTGCTGCGTAAGACAGATTCTGCTGGTCGAGTTTGCGGATGGAGCTGAACACCCCTAACATTGCGCGCTGGCGTGATTGGTACAGGCAAGGGTAGTGTTTATGAGCACCAAGTTATGAGGCTTGGACAGTTCTGGTGCGGTGTGACCTTGAGAGCTAGAACCGGGCTAGGTCCTTGGCGGTTACATCAATGAAGTAGAAGTAGGTGATCCTCCTCAGTATCAGAAAATACGCATTAGCCTAGCTAGGATCGGTACCGTACAAATGCGCGCTGAAGACCAGCGAGGTGTTGATGCCTCTTCGGTTCACGCTGAGGCTTCGGAGACAATAAAACGTAATAAACAGCGTCGGCAAGGGTTGTGAGGCAGCAAAGTCAGCAGTAGTCATTGCTGTGACACCTGTTTGGCACTATGAAATATTGTTAATTTTTTAATCATGTCTAGATAGGTACTAGGTCACAACCTTAGGTGTAGATTTAAAAAGGATTGTTCAATATGTACGAGAAATGTGCAAAAGTAATTTCTTTTTATTAAATAATGGTTAATATGCCCATAATAACGATAGTAAAACGGGCGGTCGCTATCTGACGCACACGTGGTCGCTATCTGAAAAAAGCGGTCGCTATCTGACTCTTTGGGTACTTTTCGGTTCAAAATTATTTTTAAAATAAACTGTTACAGTATTTCGCTGATACTTCTCGAAAAGAATATCTTGATTATATCTGCTATGCTCACAAAAAAAATCAACCTTCAAATATGAAACCTTCATATTAATATCATGGTGCAAAGTTGGGAAGTCGACTAATCGGTCGCCAACGGGCGCAATGACCCTACTATTGTTGCCGATTTGTTGCCATTACTATTGTGGCGGTTACATCACCTTCGGAGGGGATCACACGTAACGTCCGTTGCTGCATTTTTGCGCTGCGTAACACATGCGTAAGAACAATACTAATTTCCTCCTTCCCATACAAATACGGTTTGTGTCTAACGGTTCGACAGACACATCCTTCGACGCAGCGTCACAAAAAAGAGAGTTGTTAACTCGATCCTATTCAGGATTTTTGCGATTGTCATATTTGTTCCATAGCCAGGGTTGCCTCCTGTCAAAAATTTCAAAGTATAAGAATATCAAAACAATAAAATCTGATATCTAACGTCAGATGATTCTGAGTTATTTATAATCCAAGAAATAGAACGTTTGTGGCATCCATCTTCTTAGTTAACTTGACTTCCCCTGAAATTACAGTTAAAGCCAGAAATTGAGTAAGCGTCAAAATCGTCGCTAGTACTGAGTGATCTATCTGTAAAGTCGTTTCCCTAATTTGTGCAAATTATACGGTTTGTGTCTAACAGTTTGACAGACGCATCCTGCGACGTAGCGTGTGGTGCCGGCAGAGTAGAATAGCACCACCCCTCTCTTCCCGTGGGGTCGTAAGAGGCGACTGAGGAATAAACCCGACCCAAACAGCCAGGGTATAGTGGCGGTTAATCTACCACAAAAGCATTCCCAAGGAGGGTTGACGTCTAATGGGCGGCCGGTCGTAAATTTAAGCTAAATCCTTTGCAACACGATTTTGTGTTCAACGAAACGTGTTGCGCCGACCCCAGTAATTGGGATAAGGGCAGGAAGATGATGATCCTTCGACGTAGCGTTGTGCGATGAGCAGTGCTAGTATTTGTATGAGAATCTCATCGAAATTCGCATCTTCCTAATGCATGCCTTAAGCAGCGCTAAAATACCGCATAAACGGTTACATATGATAGTCAATTTTCTAGCATTTGTTACACTCATTCATTATTCTCCTACCTGATCTCCATCATCTCATTGTACTCAAACCAAACGTCATTATCAGAAACAAAAGCTTGTAAAGATAACTAATAGGTGTTAATTTTTTGTCTGACAAACTAACTAGGTAGGTAAATTAAAAATAATGTGAGAACGGTTTTACAAAAGCGAACGGTGTTATGTAGGTGTAAAAAATAAATCAACTGTAATTTATTTAAGGGCAGAACAAGCATATATGAAATCGAACAACTTTCGCCAAGAAATAATTATTGAGCGTCCCATTAGTAGGTACGAAATGACACGGTTGGTTTTTTATACCTAATAAGTACCTGTTTTGACCTACGTTTCTTTAGGAAAATCTTTTAAGGCAAAAAAATAGACGAGCGTTGAACACGTTTACCTAATAGGTAGTAGGTAGGTACATATAGCGTTTTTATTTTTATTTTAAACACGCGTTTAACACTTGTCTAACTTTTTGTGGTAAGGCCATTATAGTTTCCTGTATTTGAAATATCTACTTTTCGTGGCTTTTATATTTATGAATCTCTTGTTTTATTTCTAGCATTCTTTTCAATGTAAACAAACTGGATTTAACGATCCTAAGACCGATTCTGCGTTCAGTCTTCGAATTTTCTCACGAACAACTTATAAATTCTTTACGACTTATTTGGTAATTTTAGATAAATTGGGACAGGAACGACCACAATAAACGCTATTTTGTTGGTGATAATTAAGACAGCTGAATTTATGTGCTGCGTATTTAAGTCTATGTAGGGTCATTGTGCCCGTTCGCGACCATGCGTCAGTTCGCGACCATTTTCAGGTCTGATCTCAGTAATATTGCAATAATAGGAGTTATATTTCACTCCTTGTAAAAAAGTGTGGCTTAAACAAGACAAGGATAACTGTAGAATCTACGCCTATTCAAATCTGTTCATTAAACCTCACCAATGTACCGCAAATAAATCATCCATTTTGCCAGTCGCTCTGCCCTCGAAAACACACCGAAAACCTATCCAAAAATAGCGACCACGTGCCACTTCAAAAGTGAAATTTTCATGTATTCGTCAAGTTTTTATAACTATAACGGTTTTATGGTGTTGATACTTTAGTAAAGTATCTAATTTAACGATAATTTCGTATTATTTTTAAGTAAATTTATGATTTATTAGATGGTCGCGAATGGGCAAGCAATTTTTAGAAAAATGCTGGATAGCGACCGGCCGGTCGCTATCTAACACGATGCTTGAAAAAACGTTTATTTTTTCTAGGTTATCTTTTAACAAAGTTTTGATTCTTACAACATTAATCAATTCTTATAGACGTTTTTTATAGCGTAGTTAGTTTGCGACCGTCAAATTATGATTATTTGACCGATTTTGGCACAGTTATTTAGTTGAGTGGTCGCTAACTAGTACATGCTAAAAAACCATGTTTAGTTAGCGACCGCCTCAAAAATGTATGAAAAATAGACGGTCGCAATCAGGCTCTAAATTTTTTTTACTTTACTTAGCGACCACCACTTTTGCTCTTGCACTGTTTTGTTGGCCCTTTGATAGGTTTTTGTTACAAATGTCTTTAACTAGCCTATTATACTGCTACTCTTAGGCTCTTTGTCTTGGAACGCTCTATAACCCTGGAATCTCTTACTAACAAATAAAACAGTGTGAGACGCCGCGCGCCCCGCCAACAGCATCTCATGGACCCTGTTGGCTTTTAATATAGTTTCCGCGTTCAGAAGTAGAGGACCTGTTTCAACTTCGTGTTCGTTTTTGTTGGATCGTGCACAATGGACATATGTAAAGAGCACCAGCCGTACCCACTTGCCTTCCTCGAGCTGTGCCAGAAGTACAGGCAGAGTTTCTTTGGGCTGTCCTGGTCTATACACGCCACCCCTAAATCTTCACTCTTCAATCAGAGCTATTTCGTAACGTCATAAATGCCTGGGGTGAGGTTCCAGTACGTGCGGGTCAGCTGCGTGGAGAAGATGCACGTCCTAGGCTCGGGGCCCGGGCGACTTCTGTGCACTTTGAGCTGAACATTCAAATACCTCATTGTCCAGAGAATTCAGCCCAGTTTTTGTTGTGCAGCAAAGTGTTGGCAGAGAAACTCCTTATAGCGTATAATTATAATTCGTTGGACTCTCTCAGGAGTTGGGTCTTGTAAAGTCGTTCACCACAATAGGGCACCACAGCAAGTTCTCGCTTCTTTTTTACTCACTTTGAGGCTTTGGAGACAACGAAGAAGTAGGAAGTTCTCACTTCTTACTGACCTCCACACAGTCCTTGCCTAAAGGAATGTTTTTGGATACAGGGGTATTTTATTTCACTCTGGCTACCACCGCGAACCCACCTGATTACAATGATCACATTTACATTGCACCAGAACTTCCATGCCTTACCTAAAGCCCAGCACCATCACTTCTGCGCCATACACCCATGCCCCCACGCTAGCGTAAAACTGGGCCTATAATTTTTCAGCGTAGCTTGCGTTGGCAGCTTCTCGAGCTGTGTCATACATAATTGCTGGCAGTGGTTGAATCAGGCTGTGCTGCTCTCAAATCCTTCAAATTTCATGTTGGGTTGAGCAGTTGCATGACGTCATAGATACCCGTTTAAAAAAGGTAGGTGAAAAAGATCTGCGTTTGGTGCACCCACACCAGTTTACCTGGCGCAAGTAGCCTGGGTAGTCATAGTCAGCTAGGCCTGCAGACTGCAGACTATAAAAGCAATACAGTGGCCAATATAAACACCCAAGGGTTCTAGAAAAATGGAAGAAGGCTAGAGGCTTGATGAGCTCCTGCGACGTGACTGACGAAGATACCTCCAACAGAGTGAAGTGAATACAGGAAACCAGAAAGGACTCACCATTAGATGAAGAAAATAATTGCCAAGGATAGAGAGCTACGTTCTTATGTGCTTCTGCTGTGTGTTGTTGGTCGACAAGAGTCTTTTTGCAATATTTATAGGTCGCTCTTGGTACATCGTGGGTCGTACTGTGTAAGTGAATCAGGAAGTTCCAAGACCGATACTTTGTAGCACCGTGAAGTAGTGACACCCGGAATTCCTACTAGCTTTTGCTAGGGTCTCGAAGACCGTCGGTCTATGTGCTCTAGCGTCCGCGCATATCTAAAGGCCTGTCTCCTGAGCTCCCTTCGATGTTTGTCCACTAAAGAATACCTCAACCGAGGGTGGAATTTCATGCCCAGTTGCTGCGTAAGACAGATTCTGCTGGTCGAGTTTGCGGATGGAGCTGAACACCCCTAACATTGCGCGCTGGCGTGATTGGTACAGGCAAGGGTAGTGTTTATGAGCACCAAGTTATGAGGCTTGGACAGTTCTGGTGCGGTGTGACCTTGAGAGCTAGAACCGGGCTAGGTCCTTGGCGGTTACATCAATGAAGTAGAAGTAGGTGATCCTCCTCAGTATCAGAAAATACGCATTAGCCTAGCTAGGATCGGTACCGTACAAATGCGCGCTGAAGACCAGCGAGGTGTTGATGCCTCTTCGGTTCACGCTGAGGCTTCGGAGACAATAAAACGTAATAAACAGCGTCGGCAAGGGTTGTGAGGCAGCAAAGTCAGCAGTAGTCATTGCTGTGACACCTGTTTGGCACTATGAAATATTGTTAATTTTTTAATCATGTCTAGATAGGTACTAGGTCACAACCTTAGGTGTAGATTTAAAAAGGATTGTTCAATATGTACGAGAAATGTGCAAAAGTAATTTCTTTTTATTAAATAATGGTTAATATGCCCATAATAACGATAGTAAAACGGGCGGTCGCTATCTGACGCACACGTGGTCGCTATCTGAAAAAAGCGGTCGCTATCTGACTCTTTGGGTACTTTTCGGTTCAAAATTATTTTTAAAATAAACTGTTACAGTATTTCGCTAATACTTCTCGAAAAGAATATCTTGATTATATCTGCTATGCTCACAAAAAAAAATCAACCTTCAAATATGAAACCTTCATATTAATATCATGGTGCAAAGTTGGGAAGTCGACTAATCGGTCGCCAACGGGCGCAATGACCCTATCTAAGTAGAGTATAATACGCGCTAGCCGTTGCGTTTGAAATTTTTATTTTCCACCATGTTTCATATAAATACGGTTTATGTGAAATGGTTTGACAGACGCTTCCGTTACCGTTAGCGCAAAAATATCGCACAACGCTGCGTTGATGGAAACATTTGTCAAACAATTTGACAAAGACCATATTTTTATGACGTCGAATCGGACGTTACGTGTTTAAAGTGCCTTAGGGTGAGAATCCACCAGAGCTGTGCGAGGAAAATGTCTCGTACGAGGATGCGTAGCTGTGCTGTGGAAATGTGTAGGGGTTTCCACCAAAGCTGTGCGAGTAAAATGTGCCGTACGAGGATGCGTAGCGGAGCTGTGAAAATGCGCATTAATGTGCGGAGCGAGGATGCGTTGCGAAGCTGTGAAATGTGTAAGCGGGGGGAAAGCGATGTAGTGAAAACCTCGCAACGCATTTCTCGCAACGCATTCCTCGCAACGCATTCCTCGCTACACATTCCTCGCAACACATTCCTCGCACACATTTCTCGCTTGTTTTGTATGTAGAATGGCCTCGCTTCGCTCAACCCTATTCCACTCCACCAGAGCTGAGCTGAGCGAGGCTAGGAAAATGAAGTGATTCTATTGGTGGATTTTTTCCTCGCTCACCGCCTCGCTACCTCGCACAGCTCTGGTGGATTCTCACCCTTATGGTCAGTCACAAAAGTCCTCTAGATTTTTTTCCTATGTCATGTACTCGTAGGTACTTTCGCGCGCGATCTGATGCATTCGAAGCGAAGACGCTATAATGACATTAATGACATAAAGCTGCAATCAGATGTGACTATAGGTACCTACTTAGAAATCAAACGAAAGATAAATCTGCCGATTCGACCCTTAAGTAGGAACACAGGTATTAGACATACTTTTAAGCACTATTACCACAGTATAATTAATAGTACTAGCGTATTATGTATTATTAGCGTATGCTATTACTATATCGCTTGCACCTTCATGCACACACATTTTATTTATTTAAGTACTTCATTACTGTAGTAAAAATAACTGCGTGTTACAGTAATCCTACGCACTTGAACTGGATGTAAGTCAGGTCATAAGATCAAAGCTATATTTAGCCATCCACGCTCGAACTGCTTGAGGAAAACAGAAGATCGACAAGTGTTAATAGCACTCATTCATCCTATTTGCCAACCTTGGACTAGAAAATGCATTTATCACAAGAAGATGATTTTAGGGCTACTTTCTTTCTTTGTGAATAATAAATAAATATGGTGGACAACTCACACAGAACTATCTAGCCCCAAACTAAGCATAGCTTGTATCTACTATGGGAACTAGATAGCTGATACTATCTACATAATTATACTTTTTTTGTAAATAAACACATATATCATACACAGAAAACACCCAAACTTAACAGATATAAAATATTTGAAAATGACTTAACACATATTTGTGTCGGTGGGATTCAAACCCACGACCCTCGGCTTAGAAGGCAGCTACCCGACCCGCTACGTCATCGGGACAGTCAACGGGAATGGGACAATGAATCGTTTATCGAACCGATGAACCCTGTTGTCACAGTTTTTTCAACCGCCTCTACTTTTAAATAGGTAGTAGGTCTCCGACATGGTTGTGTAACAGACGCCGCGGTTAGGTCATCTACCATAACGTGTCCTCCGATGCATGGAACTATCTTTCTTTTTGGACAATCCCTTGGTTCAGTCTGCAAAATCATAACATAACTTGAAACAGATTTACATTCTAAGTAACTGGCTAATTTATTACCTACTTGGGATGGCTAAATAAGTACTCGTTCTACGGAATATTTTAGAAGAAAAATGTGTGGCTCTACACACATAACGTCCGTTTTGGCGTTATTTTAGGACAGTACGAATTTCGATCTTATTCTCATACAAATATGGTTAATGTCATATTATTTGACAAATTCTTAGCTCGACGCAGCATTGTGCGATATTTTTGCGCTATCGGATGCCTCCGTCAAACCATTTCATGTAACCGTATTTGTATAAGGTGGAAAAACGTATTTTTCAAACGCGCAAAGCGCCTACTTAAAAGGAAAAAATGTCACAAACACAATCACAAAGCCTCGATCGAAAATAGAATATCTATTTACATACCTACTTTTTATGTATTTATTCGGCCACGTGTAAGGTTAAATAGATTCATTCGAGATAATTACCTACAATACGACGTGATCAAACTGTAAAACAATCCCAAGAAACAGAGCGATATAGGGACCTTATATAAGGTTACAGTTAATTAAGGCGCTATACACACATAACGTCCGTTAATTTTGCGCAATACGGTTTATGTGAAACGGTTTGGCAGACGCATCCGTTAGCGCAAAAATATCTCTCAACGCTGTGTTGACGGAAGTATTTGTCAAAGAATTTGACATACCTAAACCATTTTTGTATGACAATAAGGTCGAAAATCCGCTCAGCTGTTTGGGCTGTAGCCTGTAAAAACAAATTTCTAGATACAAACATACATAGGTATCTACCTACATACTCTCGAAAACATAACCCTCCTGGGGCAGTCGGGTAAAAATCAACAAATCACAAAATTATGAATTTACCGTGGGACAGCAGCTTTCCTCATTTACCTACCGATCATTTATACCTACACCCTGTCTATGCCATAGATAGATAGCTCACTAGCTACATAGGCTGTGTGAACAAGCAGATGTATTAAAAAACAAAACCCGACTGCGGTAATATAAAAGTAGCATTTGGCGATAAAATCCGCCATCTCTAATTTATGGTTTGTTTATATAGCCGGCGTCACTCACGCTGCTGAGACAAATCTAACTACACCTCACATGTCAAGTTCCGCGCAGCCGTTTAGACAGTAGCCTTTAAAAACGAATATCTAGATACAAACATACAAACCTGCATATTCTCGAAAACATAACTATCCTGGGGCAGTCGGGTAAAAATTAATCACGAATGCAATATGCAGTCGGCAAACACCCTCGCTTCATAATTTCAGCAAACATTGTGCGCCCACGTGCCACGTGCCTACCTACTTACCTAATAGGATTTTCGCTATAGTAATTAATTAGCTTATGTACAATCATAATTAATTCTAATATTCATAGGTATTCAATATGAGAGTTGGTTGGTTAAGTTGGTTTAAACGAAAAACACGATGGAAAACTGTTTTTTGACTAAAATAAGTTATCTATACCGTTTTTTTCTAATTGGTAACTATAACATAAATTGAATGCAAATAACTGGCCAATTTCAACTCTCTAACTACAGCGGTGTCAGACGGACGGGCAGACGGACAGACAGCGAAGTCTCAGCAAAAGGGTTCCGTTTTCATCCTTTAGGTACGGCACCCTAAAAATGCGAATGTCTTATCGACAAAGTTTAGAAGGATGTGACGTGAATGTAGAGTTTAGAGAGATTTGACGTGGACATGAAAAACAGCACGTAAAAACTTTGACGTCATATTCGTAGAATCCGAATTTCTACGACTTAACTAGAAATAGATAGTATACAGAAGGTTCACTCGACCCTTTCCAGGATTTTCGCGATCTTCAATTGTTACATTGCCAGGGTTGCTTCTGTCAAAAACCTCAAAGCAGATGAAAATCAAAACAGCAAAATCGGAGAAATACAAGAACGTCACATGATTCTGATCCAATTTTAATCCAAGAAATATGACGTTCGTGGCCAGTTGGCACTGGCAACCAACTTCTTCGTTACTTTGACTTCCCCTGAGATTCCGGTTATTTCCAGTTAAAATCAGTAAGCGTCAAAATCGTCGCTAGTACTGAGTGAGCCATTTGTATAGGCGCCCCGCGCGCCGTTTCCCTAATTTGTGTAGCTACGCAGCAGTGAGAAATTATTTCAACGTTTTTACAGTGTCGCAGTCTGTTTTTCTGAATTTATTTTATAAAAATTAATTACTTTGAATTTTCACAAAACATTTTAATATTTTCATGACAGATGCACAAAAATACTTTCTTACTTAATCCTTTGAATGAATTCAGCGGAAATAGCCTTGAAAAGCAGTTCATTTAAATACTCTCTCAAACTCTGGTAAAATAAAACTGGTGATGACTAGTTTAGGGACCGTGTACTGTAGGTATGTATGTACTACAATTTTAGGCGACACGCTGACAATAAATTATAGTGCTATGCTACACGATTTTTCCAAAAAACCTTCAAGTATTTTTGCGGCCGTTATCGCTGTTTACCCTACAAGGAATAAAGGCGTTTGTCCCTATTGGATAGCAATGGAATGTAAACGATATAATAGTGATATAAATAATAACTCATTTGTTGATTTATTATAACGGGCCCGGTCTCGGAGTGCTTGCTGCTCTGCCGATAACGTGGCCAAAATAACTCGAGCATCTTGTACTTATGTCGTATGTATGTACCTAAATATATGCTGTAGGTAGGTATATACAAGTAGATGAGTAGGTAGGTATAGCCAAAAATAAGAAGACTTGCTAGCGACGATTTTGACGCTCTGACGTTAACTGGAAGAACTGGAATCACAGAGGAACAAAGTAACTAAGAAGATGGTTGCAACGAACGTAATAATAGTACCAAATTATTTATTTTAATAAAAAAAATCTCAAAATCATGTTACGTTCTTGTATTTTATATTGATGAAGATTTTGCTGTTTTATTATTCTAATACTATAAGGCTAAAGTCGATAAGTTCACCCGCTACATTTGCGGCTGTATCAGCCTTACGTATGGTAAATTCAGAAAGAGAAAGGAGCAAACTTAGGGTGTAAGTAGGTATAAATGATCGGAATAAATGGTGAGCTACCCTTCTGTGTAAGTTCTCTATTTTTGTGGTACAACTACTACAGTCAGCTTTTATTTTTATTACATCGTACTACTAATATAACACTTACGGCTACTTATGGGCAATAAAAACGCTTGATATTTGTAATGGCATATGTATTGATATTTATTACTTACTTATTCTATTAGACTACGCAAAAATATATTATTTTATTATTTCTTTACAGTTTAAATACATACCTACTACATTAATGTATAATATAAGGTGGAAAAAAATCAACTGCACATATTTTAAGGGGGTGAACCAGTCCATAAAACTGAACAATTTTTCCCAAGGAACATAGGACGAAATAATAAAAAAAGAATTGTATGGGTAGGCACTTTTTTACACCTGTACAAATAGGTAGGTATAAAAAAATACTTTGACAACATCAAAATACACGTGCGTAGCTATACTGTTTAAATACAACATCAAAGATTTCCACAGGCTTTAATTTATGCGCCGTTCGTCACAAATGCCCTTTTTCAAAACAATATTACTCAGTAGATATTAGCTGTGGAATTCTAAAAAAAATATATATTGCAGTTGAGGATCTAATAGAGGGAATTTGGCCTTCAGTTACACGATTTGATTAACATTGCTCGATAAAAAAAAATACCAAAGTTGGCTCTATTCAAAATTTATTTTCAATATTATGCCTAAGATATTAAATTTAATATAAACATAATTTTTATACCAATCTTTAGATAAATTGATAATCCAGGGAATTTGGCTTTATCAAAGTTGTAGGGTTATATTGTAAATTAATATGCCTAAATACCTACAAAAAGCGCGAGCGGCGTGGCTCGGCGGCCTCGTCAGTCGCGCGGAGGCGCTTACGGACGACGGATGTGTGCCAATTCTTCTCCCGACGCGCGACGTAAATTGGTTTTATTTTTTAGTGGCGATCAGTATAGTGCCACAGTAGGAAAAATGAAAGCAGTATTACCACGGGTTTCAAAACTAAATTCGTCTTATTTGAATATTAAACTTAATTTTTAAAAATATGCCGTGGCAAAACAAGATACAAGGACACAGTCTAACAAAATCAGTACATCTACATATTTTGTAATAGTTATCTGTAGGTATGTATTACGATTATTTTACCAAAATGTTAAAGTTTTGGGATGATTATAAAATTATGTTTGGCGTTAATATCACAGTAAGTATTAGTAATTTATTGTATTATCAATATTGATTTATAACAACAAAATAAATTTTTCTTTTATTTATTTCAGCCCATTGATAACTGGCACTTGTTGGGAGTTGGTTTACTCACACATTGATATTGTTGATTTAATTAAACTCTGATAGCCAATTTATGATTTTATTGATGCTAATTAACTATAGAGAAATTATAATGATAAGTACACGCGTTATGAATCAATCATTCGCAGTAGTTCCATTGAGTTTAGTTCCATGGAAATACAGCGAAGTTTTTTTTCGCATTAGTTCCATTGGGTTAGACAATGGAACTATCGCGAACCTTAGTTTACGATCTTTCGCAGTAGTTCCATTGAGTAGTTGTCCGTGATCCACCTATTCAAATAAGTCTCAGCACGCATAAAAGTTTCTTTGAAGGAGTTGTAGGTCTTGACGAGACCTACATTTTAAGTGACAGCTGTCAAACTTCAAACTCGTTTACCTCGTTAACTACGTATTTAACACCACTAGTTTCTTCGGAATAGTTGTAGATCTGGATGAGATCTAAATTTTAAGTGACAGCTGTCAAATTTTAAACTCGTTTATCTCGTTAACTACGCGTCTTACACCACTAGTTTTTTGGAAAATTTGTAGGTCTGGATGAGATCTACGTTATAAGTGACATCTGTCAAACATTAAACTCGTTTATCGCGTTAACCATGCATGCTACACTACCAGCTTCTTTGAAAAAATTGTAGGTCTGGACGAGATCTACATTTTAAGTGACAGCTGTCAAACTTTAAACTCGTTTAAAGCTGCTATTCCGAACAGTGCAGCCGACAGCCGACAGCCGACAGCATATGCTGCAACGGCTGCAGCTATCGGCAGTTGCAGCACATGCTGTTGGCAGTTGCAGCACATGCGATTCCGAAGGCACCGGCCGACAGCCGACAGCCGACGGCACATGCCGTGACTGCCGATAGTTGCATGTACACTTAGGTAGATATTATAGGTACCTACAGGTAATAGGTACCTACATACATACATAAATCACGCCTTAAACCCTTGCGGGGTAGGCAGAGCTTCAACGGCCGTAAAAATACGCTCGTTATCGCCACGTCTAACAAATATTTGAGGGGCGTTTTAGCTATTGACGTGTATTACTATAGTGACAGGTTGTCAGCCTGAGGCCTAAAATTGCAATACACATGTTGCCTTCGAGTCCCATAGTCGCTGCTTACGACACCCACAGGAAAAAATGGGGTGATGCTATTTAAGCCGGCATCACACGGCAGAGTAGCAGATAGATACATAGGTAGTTATAATAGGTACCTACAGGTAACTCACGCACGAACTGTAAGTACTTGTAAGTACTGTTATTCGAATAGGTCATATTTGACAGCTGTCAAACCCGTTAGGAAACATGTCAACAAAGAAAAATAGACCTTATGTCATAACATTAACATGATTTTGACAGCTGTCAAATATGGTCTATTCGAATGACGGTACTATAGTTGGTACTATTCAGCTTACCGCAACTCGAACCTAGGTAGGTATAATAAGTACCTTTGAAATTACCGCTGTCGGGTTTAGTTTTTTAATAATTATGATAGTTTATTTAATTCATGATTATTTCTGAACCACACATTTTACGTTTTATAGCAAAATAGCAAAAATAGATACATGCGTATCGCATTGCCGCTGCAGCAATACCGATCTGCAGTCACGGCAGTTGCGGCATATGCTGCAGCGGCCGACAGCATGTGCGGTCGGCTGCAGCCTTCGGATAGCGTTCCATAGAACTCCATACAAACCAGTAGTGCTGCAACGGCTGCAACTGCCGTTGCAGCATATGCTGTTGGCTGTCGGCTGTCGGCTGCACTGTTCGGAATACCACCTTTACTCGTTAACTACGCGTGTTACAACACCACTAGTTTCTTTGGAAAATTTGTAGGTCTGGATGAGATCTATATTTTAAGTGACATCTGTCAAACATTAAACTTGATTATCTCGTTAACCATGCATGCTACACTACCAGTTTCTTTGAAAACTTGTAGGTCTGGATGAGATCTACATACTAAGTGACAGCTGTCAAAATTTAAGCTCATTTATCTCGTTAACCATGCATGCTACACAACCAGTTTCATTGAAAAAAAATTAGTTCTTGACGAGATCTACAAATTTTCTGAAGAAACTAGTAGTGTAGCATACACAGTTAACGTGATAAACGAGTTTTTAGTTTGACAGGTGTCACATAAAATGTAGATCTTGGCAAGACCTACAAATTTTCTGAAGAAACTAGTAGTGTAGCATGCACAGTTAACGAGATAAACGAGTTTATAGTTAGACAGCTCTCATTTAGACTTTAGATCTCATCCAGACCTACAATTTTTCCGAAGAAATAAGTGGTGTAACCACGCGTAATTAACGAGATAAACGAGTTTAAAGTTTGACAGCTGTCACATAAAATGTAGATCTTGGCAAGACCTACAACTTTTCCAAAGAAACTAGTAGTGTAGCATGCACAGTTAACGAGATAAACGAGTTTAAAGTTTGACAGCTGTCATTTAGAATTTAGATCTCATCCAGACCTACATATTTTTCAAAAAATTTGTGGTTTAACACGCGTAGTTAACGAGATAAACGAGTTTAAAGTTTGACAGCTGTCACTTAAAAATGTTACTCATCAAGACCTACAACTCCTTCAAAGAAACTTTTATGCGTGCTGAGACATATTTGAGAAGGTGGATCACAGACAACTACTCAATGGAACTACTGCGAATGATCTTAAACTAAGTTTCGCGATAGTTCCATTGTCTGACCTAATGGAACTAGTGCGAAAAAAAACTTCGCAGTAGTTCCATGAAACTAAAGTCAATGGAACTACTGCGAACGAAGTTATAAATGAGTGGTGATCGCGGACTGGCGTGTAATGGCCGTTCAATCATATTAGTTTTATTCATTAATTGTATTGTGTAGATACTTATATAATAAATACCTAACCTGACTAAACATTTGTTTTAATATTCTAAAAGAAAAACTAATAATACAAATAAACCTTATTTTCCTACTGCATTATTTTATACTGTGGCGTTCTCGCCCGCCGACAAAGGTCAACGGAGTTCAAAACCAAACAGCTCCCTCGTAGAGCGGAGGCAAGCCGCCTGGGTGCGATAAATACCTAAAGCTGCCCCAGAACGCGCCCTTAATTAATGAATCTACTCTTACCCTTAATTAATTTAATATACACCACTTAGTTGAAATCCAAATAATAATAGCTATGCTTACTAACATTTAGAATCATTTACTCCTTGTGTTTTGTGAAAATCAAAATTCATAAAGCATAAAATAGCTTAAAATAACAAAAACGGATCTGTTTATATTTACCTACTCTAATTTGTTCCGCATTATATAAAATTGTATTGTTCTGTTTTGTCTGTTGCCACGCCAAAGCTATTATACTCGCAAAACATCTAATACCTTTAAACGAGCAAGAATTTAACAAGTAGACTTGTTAAAAAACAAAAAATCTGCGATAATTTTAAAGTAGTATTTTGCTGTAAAAATCCGCCATCTTGAATCTATAATTTTTTTATATAGCCAGTGTCACTCGCGCTGCTGAGACGAATCTAACGACACCTCATATGTCAAAATCCAACTATCCGTTTAGGCTGTAGCCCGTGAAAAAGAATTTTCTTGTCCACATACATACATACATACTCTCGAAAAACATAACCCTCCTTCTATGGCAGTCGGGTAAAAACGACTCCAACGATTTTCATGAAATTTCGTATGCAATAAATCGATTTAGCTAGGTTTCATTATAAAAAATATTCTTTTCACCTGTTCTTTTGAGAAATGTTTTAAAACTAAGAACGACATCTATTGATTATTCGAGAATACTTAATCAACCAGTTAGTAACTTCATATACCTAAGTAAAATGTGTATAGTCGGGAAGTAATCGTCATAAAATTATTAGGGCCTTTGATTTAGTAAAATGTATGACGTACCTTTGTCAGTTGTATTTGTGGTACTCTGTTGTAAAAAATCACAATGGCAAAATGCGTAAAAACTTCTCTATTTCATTACCTAACCAAAAATCTACTATTAAAAAATTTTCATAAAGATAATTTGCTTTAAAGCAGAAAGCAGCTTGCAGCACCCACAACTGACTAATAAAAAATCAAAGGATAGGTATACCTATTATTTTTTAAATTATTTTCCACGTACGTCGTATTTCTTGAATTTTCGCTGAGAATCATATGACGTTCTTGAATCACATTTTGCTGTTTTGATATTCTTCTACTTCGAGGTTTTTGACAGTAGCAACCCTTGCTGTGTAACAAATGAGAAACGTAAGAATCCTGAATAGGGTCGAGTGAACCTTCTGTAAACCCTATTATTAAATTGGCTCATAATCATATGATGTTTTTGTATCAGATTCTGCAGTTTTATGACGATCGCGAAAATCCTAAAAAGGGTCGAGTGAAGCTTCTGTAAACTCTTAAACTATATTTTGTGGTTCTATCAAGTTCTATGAAATCATATGTTTGAAATGGCCGTCTCTATATAACTAATTTAGTATTCCTATTGGAAACACTATTTCGAATCAAAATCGTGCTTCAACAGGAATATAAGTAGCTTTACTACAGCTTAATGTTAGGTTCCTTGATGTTGCCCATTATGTAAACTAATTAGTATGAAAATAGGATTCAAAGGACGAATTGGAATTGCTGATTGCAACTGGGTATTGGGTACTAAGGAGACTTACTGTCTCTACCTGTGCAAATAGTATTGCGTTTAAGACCTAAGATGTTACATGGTATTATGAGGCGTAGTATGTCCTATTACCTAAATGTATTTATTTACTTACAAAAAAGTATACGTTGTCTAGTTCCCATAATACAAGCTTTGCTTAGTTTGGGGCTAGATGGCGCTGTGTGTCTCGTTCAGAGATATTATAAATTTTATTGACATCAGTTTTTCTTTTTTAATTTCAGAAAAACCGGGACTCGTACGAGGATAGGCTGGCTCGAGTGGCACGCGAGCAGGCGCGCCCGGACCACAAACAAAACACTACTAGTAAGGAAACATCTTCTTATTTCGTCTTCAACAGCCACAACAGTGCATTCTGCTTAGGTGCAGGGATTGGCGCTAGCTAGCCAATACTTACTTACTTTGTGGTGCAGATAATACGCGTCAAAAAATATTTAACCAAAAATGTTCATCACAAAATGTGCAGTAAATATTTGGCGTCAATAGACAAATATAGACCAGACGTCATCTTAGAGCAGGATCGAATTATATGAAATTATCATTACTGATGTTTTTGGTTGAATATTTTTGACGCGTATTACCTGCACCCGAGTATTGAGTATTTGGTTGTAAAAACAACTAGGTACTAGATAACGCTTGATCGTTGCTTCGAGACGAGCATCAAGAGGTTAAGAAATTCATCAGGGCCCGTCAGGCGCCCGTAGCTCAGTTGGCAGAGCGGTGGGGCGGTACCCCACGGTCCCGGGTTCAATTCCCGGCGGTCACTAATGAATTTTTCAGTTTTCTATTTATGAAAATTACTAAAGGTAATTTATCTACTAAAACATAACAATTTCCCTCAGCTAAGTACCTGCCTGGGGGATGCGAGCTGTACTCGTGCGGCGCCGAAGCCGCCTGCCTACCCCACAACAGCTCATTCCACTACTGCCTGTGCACCACTAATGGGGAGCCGCCCACCGATGACTTCAAGTGTCCCCGGAGCACAGGTAACTTTATTTACGATACAGATGGCTCACTCAGAACTAGCGACGATTTTGACGCTTGCTGACCTCAACTAGAAATAACCGGAATCTCAGGGGCAGTCAATGTAACTAAGAAGGTGATTGATTCGAACGCCATAGGTATTTCTTGGATTTAAATTGGCTCAGAACCATATGCCGCTCTTTATCAGCTTTTGCTATTTTGATACTTTTATACCTTGAGATTTTTGATAGTAGCAACCCTGGCTATGTAACAGTGCCAATCACGAAAATCCGAAATAGGGCCGAGTGAAACTTTTGTAAACTATCTATTTTGTGACTAATGTAGCGACCTTCTTAGGCGCTAAACTTTTTATAGAATTAGTTTGTATCATGGGTTTGTATAGAGCTGGCGAAGTGTCACGGTGGCTTATGTCATGCATGTTTAAAATTACTATCGGCTGCTAGAGCTAAGCTCTAGAGTATTATAAAAAAACTAGAGCTAGAGACTACGATTCTGGATGTAAATCTGTGATTCATGTTACGCTATCATTATTGCAGGCTGTTTACTTTGTGTTTATATGCATCTCCATAATAAATGCTGCACAAATTATTCGGAGGAAGTTTCACTTCTATCTCCAAAGTCAGGCAGGCACCCTTCGCTAAGCGTACTTAATAAGTAAGAGCAGTATGCGCCGCATCGGCCGAAATGCTGATACTACGAGTACTAACTATTAAACTATGCACCAACAACGGCTTCATGAGGTAACTTTAATTCTCTACAAGGGCTCCACACACATACACACAAGTAGATACATAAAAGTTGGATCAGATTTTAATAGATACCTATCTAGTATCTAGGTACTTCCGATGCGATGCATTGGCCACCGTTCCAAAAAAAACTGGAAACTACACAGCAGAAAATAAGTGAAACGAAAGCTCAGCGAATTTTTGGTAACGTTAACGCTGCTACGGAGATTTTGAAAAAAAGAAACTGTAACTTACCCTTTACATTATAAAATTATTACTTATCCCGTAGTACGTTCATGCGTTATTTTTGCTCTAAGCATGCGTTGGGACGAATTTCGAGCTTCTTCTCGTAGAAATCTGGGTAATGTCAAATTGTTTGTTTGACAAATGATTCCATCAACGTAGGGTTGTGCGCTATTTTTGCGCTAAGGGATGCGTCTGTCAAACCATCATCTTCCTGCCCTTATCCCAATTACTTGGGGTTGGCGCAACACGTTTCGTTGAACACAAAATCGTGATGCAAAAGGATTTGGCTGAATTTTATGACCTGCTGCCTACCAGACGTCAACCCTCCTTGGGAATGCTCCAACCCTTCTTGGGAATGCTTCAACCCTCCTTGGGAATGCTTCAAACCTCCTTGGCAATGCTAATTGAATCTGTCAAACCGTTTCACTGAAAACGTATTTGTAAAAAAATGGTGGAATATCATATTTTTCACCTACATTTGAGTAAAATATGCAAAACAACACAATTTATTAAACAGCATTACTTTCAAAGCTTTTTATTTGTCGTTATCTTTTTGTTAGCAATTTCTTTATGACCTAAGGTAGCTCATTTGACAAAGTAGTAGCACAAAAAATTAGAGAGTTACTGTTCACAGAAGGTTCACTCGACCCTATTCATGATTTTTGCGATTGTCATTTGTTACATAGTCAGGGTTGCTACTGTCAACAATCTCAAAGTACCTATAAGAATACCAAAACAGTAAAATCTGATACAAAAACGTCATATGATTCTAAACCAATTATAATCCAACAATTAATCCAAGAAATATGACGTTCGTGGCAACCAACCTATTACTTTCCTGGACTTCCCCTGAGATTCCGGTATTTCTAGTTAAAGTCAGTAAGCGTCAAAATCGTCGTTAGTTCTGAGTGAGCAATCTGTAAAAGCGCCTCGCGCGCCGCGCCGTTTCCCTAATTTGTGGTAGTAGTTTCGCCAGAAGTAATCTAGAGCGATGTAAGTATTAATAAATGAAACCTTTGTCTCTGTTAGATTAATATCCAATCCGCCTACAGACGATTTTAGGTTGCCACAGGCTCTTAAGGTTAATCATAGACTAGTGGCGCCACCAAATAGGAAGAAATGGTTGAATTCGCTATACGGCTGGACCAAATTTCTTCTACTATGTTACGAGAATTACTATTTCAACTAGATATTATACTTAGATTATAATTGTTTAGAACTGATGGAATCCATGATCTACGTAAGACATAATCGCCAATGGGTAGGCGTACTTACCATACTTACCTATTTAGCAATGTTATATTGTTCTAACTAATCACATGTATTTTCTATTCTTTAATGGGCCTCTACATTATAAACATTTTCGCAAACGAAAGTCTGAAGCGAGTTGTCTAGGTAACCCACCCGTATTCTTTCTACAACTGTAATTGGTTCGTGTAGGGGGGGTACGTGTGATTGAAATTGCATAGGTACCTAAATAAAAGAACACATCAAATACAAGTAACACCAGCGCGGTTGTAGCAGCCTTTCGCATGCAAATTTGTTTAAAAAATATAAACCCCTTAAGCGGCGCTAGTTTCGCTTATGGCGCCCTTTAATAATTAGAACGCGACTGATTACGAGACAACCCATTGTTCCAAACAGCTGATTGACCCTAAGGCTGTGTACAAGAGACCTTTAAATTGTGGACTAAAGGGCTATACACACATGGCGTCCATTGGTGCGTATTATTTTTGCGCAGCGCTATCAGTTGCTTTTGAAAAATATGATTTTCCACCTTATTTTCTTACAAATACGGTTTATGTGAAACTGTTTGACAGACACATCCGTTAGCGCAAAAATAGCGCACAACGCTGCGTTGACAGAAGTATTTGTCAAACAATTTGACATTACCATATTTTATGAGGATAAGGTCGAAATTCAAATTGTCTCAACGCATGCGTTACGCATAATGCACAAACAGACGTTGCGTGTGTTTCTCGCGTAAGGCTGTGTACTTACAAGAGACCTTTAAATTGTACACTAAGGTTTGAGAATAGGTCATTTGTATTGTACTCGTAACTATGACTGAAATGCAGACTGATTGGAGTCATTATTTGTTGTCAGCGGCAATCAGTGGCTATGTAAATATCACCAACAAACCTTACAAACAATATTTCACTGTCATACTGAATTATGTAGATTATTATAAACAATCTATGGTGTAACGAAAGCAAAGCAAACATTGAAATCGTGTCATGGAAAACATCTAATCATATCTATGAAAAAAATACTTACACAATTGCATTTCTGAAAAGAAATTTTATGCGGAAATACTATGTAGGTTCCTAAATTACAGATTTTTCTTGCAAATCTAAATCAATTACTTGTCAAGATGCAACAAAATAAAGTAAAGACACATGAATGACAGAGACATAAAAGTAT
Organism: Phthorimaea operculella; assembly: GCA_024500475.1. Taxonomy (NCBI): domain Eukaryota; kingdom Metazoa; phylum Arthropoda; class Insecta; order Lepidoptera; family Gelechiidae; genus Phthorimaea; species Phthorimaea operculella. Next base: position 451,381 of record JANFCV010000211.1, on the reverse strand, counting down.
TAGACTACGGAACCTTGACGAAACCTAAAAACTTAACCAACCGTAGCATTGCGGAACTTCGCCGTCGTCGTAGCAGATTGCTACGAAACATAGCTTTTATCAGCGGATTTACAGTTTCATAAAAACAGAACAAATCTTTTACATTTTTCTTTTATGCCTACTAAGTGCTGTGTATGTTTTCAGTGCCAGTGACTCCTAGTCCGATCCACAACGTGATCCCGCCGCGGACCGCCAACAGCTCGTCGGACCGCTACCCACCGTCGCCCACAGCACAAGTATAGTAGAAGATATTTTTAGGGGAATTGTGACACATCACCTAGAGCTAGCCAAATTTTTACCACGAATAGAGTGGCCCTAGATGATCATTTTAAGATGTGGAGGGAAAAAAAATTCAGCCAGGGGGCGCGGGGGGAGGGCGTCAAAGGGGGTAACTAACGCATTTCTATGATATTTTTTTAACGGGCTCATTTAAGTGAGAATAGCAAGTTTGGTGTCATTTTCATATAAAAGAAACACAAAGAATTCATTTCTGAGGCTTAAAAAGTATGATTCCATACTAAAATATTATTTATTTAACAATTGAATGACCATCAATTTTCAAAAAATATTTTCAACACGTTATATTTTATTAAAATCATTGGTCTGTATGAACACAAAAAATACTATAACAAAGCTTATTTTAAGTAGTTTACAAAAATATACAATAGTTGTATACTATTCATACAAAAAGTATTGACAAAAAAATCAAGAGCATGTCTAGAAACTGATGCGCACGATGCTCTGGGGTCAAGTTTCTATTAATGGCTCAATAAATGCGACAAGTACCTATGTAGTATCGTTTTTATAGAAAGCAAATACAAGGAATTCAGTTTTGATGCTTAAAACGTATGATTTCATACATAAAAATATATTTCAAAACGATAATAACAATACAATTACAAGCAATGTTTGGGTATAGAAAAAACTTTAACTCGTCATATTTATTAAAAACTTTCATTCATATAATCATGTAATTTACAAAAAAAATACTTTTAATGGTTGTGTACTTTTTAAATAGTAAAAAAAAAACGCATTGTGAAACAATTTAAGCAGTACCTACTTAGGTACTCCAGACATAGCAAGCTAGCGATGCGATGCATGAGCGATAATTTTTACAGGTTTGTTAATGTATTCTGGTTGAGCGGAGGTAGAGTAGAATAAATAGATTACCTTACTTTTTTTAAAGAATATGTAAATTAGCCGGTTGTCGGCCAATCTTGCGAACTTTTGACTGTAAGATAATATATTTGTATCAAAAGGTGGGTAGAGAAATATGCAAAAAATATTTTGAGCTCAGCAGATATTATTGTTTTTGCAATGAATTAGCATTTTATTATAAACTGCAAGAAAAAAGAGTAAATAAATAATATATCCGAAATTAGCTGTTTAGGGGGTTCTCGGCCACGTCATTCAATTTTCGGCCGTTATATCAACTACTGCTCGGCCACCTTGCAACTCATTGAAAAATAACCCTTGTTCTCTTGACGTTAGAGTTAGTTTTTTATTGAAAGAGACATAAAGGTTTTAAATTAACATATTTTTATTCAAATGGATGAGAAAGGTGTTGAAAATTGTATATCAATGCGCAGACCGAACCCATGAAGCATCATTTTTGGAATTGGGTACACTTGTTTCTATTAACATAAGCAGCATTGTTTTTATCATATACGTCGTTTTTATCGTGGCCGAAAATATAATTTATTATAGTCACTTTTTCGGCCGTCTTTCGAGGCATGGGCCAAAAACTAAATTAATGGAAATCAACTTTCGGCCGTTGTATTGCTTACGGCCGAAAACTCGATTTATTCAAGTTACTTTACCGGCCATATCAGCTTACCCTAGGCCGAGAACTAGAATATCAAAACTCACTTGTTGGCCGTCCGTTACAGAATATTTTTAGCGGAAATTTGTGCAAAATATTTGTATGAAATTGCACGGCCGGCAACTAACTATATAGTTCAATACAGGTTTAAGAACGCCTTCAAATATATTTAAGTTATTAAGTCTTAAGGAATATAATTTAACAAATGATGAAAGTCGAGTGGTTATGAGCTAGCTCTCGACCAGTAGGCCGAGAAATAAATTTTCTCCAGATTTGCATCTAGTTATCCGACCATCTAATTTTAATTACTAATATTGAATATTTCAGGTATTTTCATAGATATACATTAAATATAACTCATATAAAGTATACTGATACAATATTTATTTCCACTAAACCACAAACAACGCTGTGACTTACCTCGAAAAAAATTGATGCTCCAAGTTTTTTTGTCTGATTTAGCACACAACTTCACTCTCTAATTTTTGAAAGTACACTGACGAATCAATTTAACAGTTACAATACTGACAAATTTAAATGTGATAGGATACATCGAAAATTTTTGAACGGCGATGACTTTTCTAATTATTTACATAACGTTTTCATATCCGGAGCGAATAACTGAGAAGTGGCCGACAGCTAATGGTGGCCCGCAAACCGGCACATTTACCCTATAGACTTTTTGCCAATTTAAGAAAAGCCTGAAATGTTAAAGTGATAAAAAGTTTCTAGGTCTAGGTACTCGTTAAATAATAGGATAAATGTAATGATAAATAAATAAATAGCGTCTGCTTTAACGAGGATAACAAGAAGCAGGTGGTTCTTGAGTTGTATAATAAAACAATCACCGGCACAGAGACATAGACAGTGCTGTACATTAATGAGTGCAGCTTTCCTGCGTTTGCACCTTCTGGTGGAACCTTTTTAACAGCTACACCTTATCTTTTTTACAGCTGCACATGAAGTCCGAAGTGGTTGCCTCTCGTCCCTGTCCTTCCTCCATCCCCAATCAGATGGTTGAGGCATGTCAGGAGCTTTTACTAATGCTTGCGTCCATATGTGGGCTTGATAAGAGGCGCGCTTTAAGTGCTGAAGAATTACTGCCTTCGTTGGGTGCATGTTTTCAACGGTGCGGGGTTTTTGAGTTCAGGGAAGAGAAAGAACAGCTGCTTTCTGGACACAAGCATTAGTAAAAGCTCTAGACATGCCTGAACCTTCTGATTGGGGACGGAAGAAGGACAGGGACGAGTGGCAGCCACTTTAGACTTCATGTGGAAAAATGTTAAGGTGCGGCTGTAAAAAATAATGCACCGGTAGGTGCAAATACGAGAAAGCTGCACTGGTTGAGTTATACAACTCAAGAATCACCTGCTTGTTGTGATCCTCGTTAAAGCAGACGCTGTTAATCATAACATAATTTGATTCTTATCTACCATTAAAAAAAGCAAATATCTCAAGACAGAAACATTTAAATGACTTTGTTTCAAATAAACCTTTCCTTAGCTCTAAAAGACTTATTCAATATTACTGAAAAAAAAAAGAGTTTTTGTCCCACTTTCACTTGTATGGGAGGGGGTCCACATTTGATATAATTTCATGTCGATAGCTCTAAAACTGACGAAGATATAAGAGCGCGGCATACAGACAGACACACTTGACGAAATGATAAGGGACTACGAAATCCTAAAAAGAAAGATAATGTATTTATTCTACCCTTTTTCTCTAGTCAAAGATTCTACCTTACCTGCGCTCAACCAGAATACATTAACTAACCTGTAAAAATTATCGCTCGTGCATCGCATCGCTCGCTTGCTATGTCTGGAGTACCTAAGTAGGTCCTCCTTAAATTGTTTCACAATGCGTTTTTAATATTTAAAAAGTACACAACCATTAAAAGTAATTGTAAACTAGATGATTATATGAATGAAAGTTTTTAATAAATATGACGAGTTAAAGTTTTTTCTATACCCAACATTGCTTGTAATTGTACTCGTATTGTTATTATTATCGTATTGAAATATATTTTTATGTATGGAATCATACGTTTTAAGCATCAAAAATGAATTCCTTGTATTTGTTTTCTATAAAAACGATACTACATAGGTACTTGTCGCATTTATTGAGCCATTAAAAATAGTAACTTGACCCCAGAGCATCGTGCGCATCAGTTTCTAGACATGCTCTTGATTTTTTGTCTGTACTTTTTGTATGAATAGTATACAATTATTGTATATTTTTGTAAACTACATATAATAAGCTTTTTTATAGTATTTTTTGTATTCATACAGACCAATGATTTTAATAAAATATAACGTGTCGAAAATATTTTTTGAAAATTGATGGTCATTCAATTGTTAAATAAATAATATTTTTGTATGGAATCATACTTTTTAAGCATCAGAAATGAATTCTTCGTGTTTGTTTACCATGAAAATGACACCAAACTTTCTATACTCACTTAAATGAGTCCGTCAAAAAATTATCATAGAAATGCGTTAGTTGCCCCCTTTGACGCCCTCCCCCCGCGCCCCCGGACTGAATTTTTTTTCCCTCCACATCTTAAAATGATCATCTAGGGTTACTCTATTTGTGGTAAAAATTTGGTTAGCTCTAGGTGATGTGTCACAATTTTTGCCCTTTTGTAGGGAACGTATCTTCTACTAGTAAGTTACATTACACTTCAGTGATCGGCGATGGTACCAGCAGTACTCACTGTTTCTTTGATATCCATCCTATGGGTCGTTATTAGGCCAGCATCGCGAGCTTGCGCGCGAGCGTTCTTTTCTGATACTCGCTATTTCTACGGCGAGATCAGCGACATTATGCTTTAGCTGCTGAAAAATTTGCTCTTCCTTGGACATCGTGTCTTAGTCGGGTTTCACATCGTTGTGACAGTATTGCCACAAATTAAGGAAATAGCGCGCGGGGCGCTATAGTCCGGCAAGTTCGTGCGCGACCCTCCTTAGGGGTGACAGACGTTGGGAGGGGAGATGTCAGCGGGTAGCGGGAGGTGTAGCGGGGAAGGGAAGCGCGCGCATCCGCGCCGCACGTCATATTAAAATGACGTGCTTACTCGCCCCCTCACCGTCTGTACCCCGCAGGAGGGTCGCGCACGAACCTGTCGGACTATAGCGACGATTTTGACGCTTACTGATTTTAACTGGAAATAACCGGAATCTCAGGGGAAGTCAAGGTAACTTAGAAGGTGGCTGACACGAACGTCATATTTCTTGGATAAAAATTGGCTCAGAATCATATGATGTTCTTCATCAGATTTTGCTGTTTTGACATTTTTATACTCGGAGATTTTTGACAGTAGCTAGCAACCCTGGTAGTCCGAGCGACGACTGGTCTCATCCATATCTCACAAAAGAATAGAATAATTTAGCTATGTACGGGTAGAGGAGCTCGAGTACTTCGGATTGGTCGTGGTCTGCCGCGGCGCAGCTTGGCACGTTTGGCGGAGTAGCTAAAAGTTTGCCCTCTGAAAAAAGTCAAAAATATCTCATCGAAGAATAGAATGAGACATGGCTGTAGCGATAGGAGCAGTTTAGTAAAGCTTATAAATCTTGGTCTGCCGGCTGCTATCTTGGCACGTTTGGCGGAGTAGCTAAAAGTATGCCCTCTTAAAAAAGTAAAAAATATCTCATCGAAGAATAGAATGAAAATATATCGTACCGATAGCTTGCTTGAGTCTGCCTACATATATACTGGTCTGCCTGGCCACAGCCTGGCAGTTTTCCCGGTCTGTCCACTTTTACATTTTTTAGTAAAATTTTTATCTCTTCGAATAAAAGAATAAAAATATGTCGTACCGATAGCTTGCTTAAGTCTGCCTAGAAAAATACTGGTCTGCCTGACCACAGCCTTCCAGTTTTCCAGATACGACCACTTTTACTTTTTTTTGAGAAATTTTTATTTCTTCGAATAACAGAATGAAACTAAGTTGTAATAATAGTTTATTTAAAGCTGAACACATATCCCTTGGTCTGCCTGAGCTCAGTCCGGTAGTTTCTCCGATGCGATCACTTTTCACTCTCAGTAAATTTCAATTTTAAAGGACCCTGACTTTGTTTATTAGGCAGTGGGCCTCGCCAATAAAATGAAAATTTGTCAGTGTATAGAAGTGAGATTTACAGAGCTGTAATCTCTCAATGTCCAGATGAAGAAAATGTTTTCCCAAGTATTGTATTTTTGAAATAATTACTACGAATACATCTGAAGTTGTAGATTCTTCAAATTAACATACTTATTCTTCATCTAGACATTGAGAGATTACAGCTCTGTAAATCTCACTTCTATACACCGACAAATTTTCATTTTATTGACGGGCCCACTCCTAATAAACAAAGTCAGGTCTTTAAAATTGAAATTTACTGAGAGTGAAAAGTGATCGCATCGGAGGAACTACCGGACTGAGCTCAGGCAGACCAAGGGATATGTGTTCAGCTTTAAATAAACTATTATTACAACTTAGTTTCATTCTGTTATTCGAAGAAATAAAAAAATTTCAAAAAAAAGTAAAAGTGGTCGTATCTGGAAAACTGCCAGGCTGTGGTCAGGCAGACCAGTATTTTTCTAGGCAGACTTAAGCAAGCTATCGGTTCGACATATTTTTATTCTTTTATTCGAAGAGATAAAATTTTTACTAAAAAAAGTAAAAGTGGTCGGACCGGGAAAACTGCCAGGCTGTGGCCAGGCAGACCAGTATATATCGTCCCCTTCAAAACGTAAGGACGTAACTTGATTTTTTACCAAAATGAGTTATATACACTAAAAGATTCAGAATTTTTTGTAGTTTTTTTCACGCTTATGGGTGTATCTCTAAGTACCTTAGTTTCCAAAATAAGGTAAGTCGTAACTTATTTCACAACATATTGCTTTATAACATAAGGATGTAAGTTAACTTACCCCTTTACGTTGCAATTTTTTTAATTTCATTTTTAGAGGTATCCTTAGATACGTCTGTATGAGAAAATCATCATCATCCTCATAATCAGCCATAGGACGTCCACTGCTGAACATAGACCTCCCCTAAATATTTCCACCTTGTCCGATTAGAAGCGGCCTGCATCCAACATTTCCCCGCGGACTTGACCAGATCGTCTGTCCATCTCGCGGGGGGCCATCCTACGCTGCGCCTGCTGGTACGTGGTCTCCACTCGAGAACTCTCCTGCTCCACCGATTATCAGTTCTTCGAGCAACGTGGCCTGCCCATTGCCACTTTAGCTTACTGAATTTTTTAGCTATGTCGGTTACCTTGGTTTGTCTACGGATCTCCTCGTTTCTGATCCGATCACGTAGGGAAACACCGAGCATAGCTTTCTCCAAAGCTCGCTGAGTGACTCCTAGTCTATTTAGGAGGCCGACAGTTAGAGACCACGTCTCGGCACCGTAGGTCATCACTGGCATGACACACTGTTCAAACACTTTCGTCTTGAGACGCTGAGGAATTTTGGACGTGAAGACTGCCCAGCCGAGCTGGATTCGCCGAGTGACCTCCTTCTCAAAGTTGGATCTTCCTAGTTGGACTGTTTGTCCTAGATAGACGTATTTGTCCAACACTTCGAGTATCGAGTTCCCTACTGATATTGGGGTGGGCGCTACATGAGAGTTGGCCATGACTTTCGTCTTGTCCATATTCATCTTGAGTCCCACTTGTTGGGAAACCCGATTGAGGTCCTGTAGAATTTTGCTGAGGTCTTCGAATGACTCTGCCATGACCACGATATCGTCAGCAAACCGAAGGTGAGTGATGTATTCGCCATTGATATTGATGCCAAGTTCTTCCCATTCCAGGAGCTTAAAGGCATCTTCCATCGCATTGGAGATAATAATTATCCTTGTTTTACACCCCTCTGCAATGGAATAGCCGCCGTGGTCTGATCTTGTATTTGAACTGACATTGTGGCGTTTCTATATAAACAATTCAACACTTCGATATACCTGTAGTCAATGTGGCACCGCTGTAGAGCCTGCAGTACTGCCCACGTCTCGATAGAATCAAAGGCCTTCTCATCACTCACAAACGCTAAGCATAGTGGCAAATTGTACAGCTAACCATAGAACCGTTCGACTTCCCTCAGTACCTCTGACCTCGTGGACGCTACCCTACCGTCCTCCGTCTTCAGCTTTGTCAGCTGGCTCTGCCCAATAGACTGGTCCCTGGCGAAAACTTTGATGCCCTTGTTTTGCTCAATCGTTTTTTTAATATTTTTAGTATCAAAGTTTCGAATATCGCTTCGCAGGGACTGGCATATCTGTCTGTTGAGCCGCCGATATGACTCCGTGTCGTCAGAGGATTGCAGCGTCATAGAACGCCTTTCAGCCATGAGGTTCAGAGTTCGATCGGTTAGTTTTTGAGGTCTATTTTTACGACAGGGCTTAAAGAACTTATAGCCGACTGTGTGGACAGTTTCCACTAAACTGTTATTGATACCGTCCACGGTATCGCAATCTAGGCAAGCAAAGCGATTTGTAAGTTCCAGTTGGAAGCATTCCGGGTTTTGAATATGGGTCGCAGATGGTCGGAGCGTAGACTTCACTAGGCGAGACCGTTCTAGTTTGACGTTTATGTTCAACGTGCCTCTGACCATTCGGTGATCGCTTCCGGTTTTAACCCTGTTGATCACCGAGACATCATTGAAAATTTGTCTCTTTGAGGCCATAATGAAGTCTATCTCATTTCTGGAACTGTTTTTCTGATCCGAATATATTTTTATAGCTTAAGCCAACAAAAACATTGCAAAAGATTTCAAAACGAACTGCCGTAACTATTGATTTAAGCAGGTGTAACTTCAATTGCTTTGAATTTTTTTTTTGCATATAGACGTAAGTCGATTTTTATTTTTTTTATAAAAAAACCTGTAGCTTTTTTTGAAATGTATATGTATGTTCTTAATTTTAGCCATTTGACGCATTCACATAAAAAAAATTATGATCGTAAATGTAAACACAAATTTATGACACAATTTTAAACTTTTCGCCAACTTTCAATCGCTTCTCCTGTAAAATCAAGTTTTTCAAGTTACGTCCATACGACTTTTAGGGGACGATATGTAGGCAGACTCAAGCAAGCTATCGGTACGATATATTTTCATTCTATTCTTCGATGAGATATTTTTTACTTTTTTAAGAGGGCATACTTTTAGCTACTCCGCCAAACGTGCCAAGATAGCAGCCGGCAGACCAAGATTTATAAGCTTTACTAAACTGCTCCTATCGCTACAGCCATGTCTCATTCTATTCTTCGATGAGATATTTTTGACTTTTTTCAGAGGGCAAACTTTTAGCTACTCCGCCAAACGTGCCAAGCTGCGCCGCGGCAGACCACGACCAATCCGAAGTACTCGAGCTCCTCTACCCGTACATAGCTAAATTATTCTATTCTTTTGTGAGATATGGATGAGACCAGTCGTCGCTCGGACTATGGCTATGTATAACAAATGCCAATCACAAAAATCCGAAATAGGGCCGAGTGAACCTTCTTATCGCGCCAATACGCATAGCGTGCTGCGTGGAATTTAATGTACTTATCTCATGAAAGCCCATACGAACCAGTGCGTTTGACAGCGGCATAACGCACAGCACGCCCGGTCTTTACCATGCATGGCACCTTTACAAGCACCTTTAGCATGCCACCACGCGATTCCGACTTTGTCCCCACCTGTATGTCAAAATTCATCACTTTTTTTATAAATTTCTTATGATTTGACACATCTGAAGTCTTCTCGCGGTTGTTTATATTATTTTCGTCTCACATGTACGTAAACGGCATCTCTTCTGTTTTCTACATTTTACATGGTAACAATTTCAAGTGTGGAGTTAGCGCCTTAAAGTTGGTATCCAAGGTAAAATAAAATCAGAATTAGTATACCCTAACTCTGAGTAACAAATTATTCCTGGTATCTGAGCACGCTACTCGTATGTCCCACAAAATTGGATTTGTATTCGAAATACAAAGTGTATTACAGAGCTCGCTCTACACAACTGGGAATTCAAATAAAGCTTCGGATGTTATTTTAATACAGATAACGAGATTTTTCTGCGTTCTACTTTGTTTTTTTCTATTTGATTTAGCTACACACTAATATAAGTGTGTAGATACACTACGACCCTACAACCGAAATTACGCGATCGAAATTCGGCGGCTGAATTCCATTCTGTCTGTTGTCGGCGTTTTCGGTTGTATGACACACTATAAACGTCGAAATCACTTACAAATCACGCCAAATTACTTCGGACTGACATTCGGCGACGGAATTTCGGCTAAAGTGGCGGCTAAAATGTGTCTGTCAAATTGTTTGACATATACCGTATTATCATGAAAATAACTTGTATTGTTTTAGCGCAGCGCTAAAATATCGCAACAACGGACGTTTCGTGTGATTCTCGCCTAATATAATTAATTATACAAGGTGTTCCAAAGGAAATACATTAAATTGGAGACGTTGTGTAGACCATTGCACTGAACAATTTCCATTATGGCACCAAGTTTGAATTCTTAACAATTAAAAAGTTAAAATTTTCATACAAACTAAATGCCTACATTTACTACAACCATTATGTATTACCCCTTATCCAAGATTGCAACCTTGCATTTTTAACTTGTTGGATTTGAATCTTCGAAAAAGTTTGGAACATAGTTGTCTATGTTTTAAATTGAAACGAAAACTTAAGACAAAAGATCTCTTTCTTTGGTTTTATTTTATTTTATTGCCGCCTCAAACTAAAAACTTATTTTGACTTAGAGCATCCATAGAGACGCAAAGACAATGGGCCAATCAGAGAACCAAGTAGAGTCTGTAGTGTCAGTTATGTCAGTTTTTGACGAACATGACATTTGACCTTGGACTACGCCACAACTGTTGCCTTGGCAACTAAATTACCGCCAAACCCGTTGCCTTGGCAACAGTTGTGGCGGTAATTTCAAAAGTTTTTCCAAGACGGCAACATGACATAAATAAAGGTCATGATCAATAAAGCTTCTTTCATAATGTGGGACTCAATTAAATTTAACAAACTTAAGTTGCTAATTACTTCTAAACGAGGGGTTTTCATAACTTGGCCCCATAATGAAAATTATTCGGTACGATGGTCTACACAACGTCTCCAATTTAATGTATTTCCTTTGGAACACCTTGTATGGGCAAGGCTAACTAATTTTATTAGGCTAACTAACTGTATTTACCTACTCTCGAAATAATATCATATAGGTTTATACAATGGAAATAATACCTATATCAGACAGGATAAAATATACATATAAATACAGTCACGTACCCTAATCATTTAGGGTTATCCTAGTTGAACTCTGTTTCGGCGAAAAAATATCCAATTACTCACATAAAATTCAGTAGGGCTTAGTTTAAACACAAACATAAAGGTAAATGTAATAATCAAAACCCGACAGCGGTAATTTCAAAATTATTATTTTGCTTAATACCGTCACACACCGGGCCCGTATGCGTAACGTGCACGTCATCACGCGCGTAGAGGTGTCGTTGTATCAAATGGGATTGTATGGCTGGCTGTGTGCGGTGTCTCATACAATCCCATACGATACAAAGTCATCTCGTGCACGTCAAATTAAACAAACGGGCCATGTGGCGCCCTTTAAAATCCGTTTAATATAGACTTTGTCGCGCTGAGACGAATCAAGATTCATGACTTACGCGTAGCCGTTTCAGCTGTAGGTAGTTTGCAAAAAGAATTTAGGTACTTGTCCTCATACCTGCTTCTTCTGTCGTGTCCTTTATGGAAGTCCTTAATGTTTAATACGACAGCCGATGTGGCGCAGTGGTTAGTACAACTGCGACGCAGAAGGTTCCGGGTTCCCGGTGGCCATTACGCCTTACATTACTTAGACTTTATTGGAATAAAGGCTTTAAGTAGGTACCTATTGGAATGGTGACTCTACTTTTTTGCGTGTTGGCATATACAGGATGAAAAAAATCAACTGCAAATATTTTAAGGGGTGAACCAGGCCATGACACTGAACAACTTTCCTCAAGAAACAAAAGTCGATAAATGAAAAAAAATTTGGGCCTCCCATACAAAATGTACATGCCGACTCCGATTGAGTAAATTTTTCTGGGAGAACCTATTTTTTCGTAAATCGACCTATATTCCTTAGAAAAAGTTGTTCAGCTTCATGAGCTGAACAACTTTTTCATTTACCCCTTAAAATATTCGCAGTTGTTTTTTTACACTTTATAATTATGTGATGTGATCTTTCTTCCTACACATGGCCTACACACTCCAAAAAATGCTCTACAAATGAATAAAAATTAAGGCGGTGATCACACGTAACGTCCGTTGCTGCGTTATTTTTGCGCTGTGTACGCAACACAAGCGTTAGGAGTACGAATTTCGACCACTAATATCATACAAAGACAGAGATATCCATTATTGCTGACATAAACTATTTGTACGAAAATAAGGTCGAAAATAACGCATGCGTTACGCAGCGAGAAAATAGCGTAGCAGCGAACGTTACGTGTGATTCTCTCTTAACACCCACTGGTAGAGAATGACTTTGATTTATCAATGGTGGCCTCCCACTATAGGTATTGATTTTGTACAGCGCGCGGCGCGCAAACAGAAAACAAATTCAGTGATTTTCCATGAAAACTGATAAATATTCATGGCGGTCAGCTCAGCAGTGATAGATAACGGTGTTTCGTGTCACCTACAAGTAGATGTGTTAAAAAACAAAAACCTGACTATATAATTTTTTTAAGTATAGTATTTTGCTGTAAAAAGCCGCCATCTTGAATCTTTGCATTTTTAATATAGCCAGTGTCACTCGCGCTGTTGAGACGAATCTAACGACACCTCACATGTCAAAATCCAACTATCCGTTTGAGCTGTAGCCCGTGAAAAAGAATTTTCTTGTCCACATACATACATACATTCATACATACATACATACTCTCGAAAAACATAACCCTCCTTCTGAGGCAGTCGGGTAAAAATGAGCGGCGACGTGTGAGTTTGATAGATTGTAAATGGTAACGAAGTTTGGTAATGATTTATGGTTTCACGAACACCACCTAACACAAAAGTGGCAGGTAAAAGTTTTAATTGGTTACGTAGGTAACGTTGGAAATTGTGGAAAACCTCGGTGGAAAACTCATCGAATGGAATTATTAGATAAATACAAAAAAGTTAGATGAGCGTTGAACGCGTGTCTATTGCATTTTCTGTATGAAGTTTTGTTACCCGACTGCCTCAGAAGGAAGGTATATGCTTTTCGAAAGTATGTTTGTGCACTAGAAAATTCTTTTTCACGGGCCACAGCCCAAACGGATAGTTGAATTTTGACATAATATGAGGTGTCGGGTGTCGTTAGATTCGTTTCAGCAGCGCGAGTGACACTGGCTTAGGGTTTCTGCCCGGGAATTCTCGAGGCGAGAATTCCCGGAAATAATGTCGAGAAAAATCGAGAAGTCGAGAAATCATAACAAGGCATCCTTATTATTAAATTAGTAAAATTTGCTTCCCTCACTACTATTTACTGGTCTTTTTGCCGTTAGGCCTTTAAACAAGCGGCGTTGTCCTTTGATAGCAGTGCGGCATAGTAGTCCACTGCTGGACGTAGGCTTCCCCCAGGGTACGCCGCAAGGCACTATCTTCCGTTTTTACCTTCCAGTCGCTCTCTTTAAGTAATTGGTCCATCTGGTTAGAGGACGCCCAACGCTACGCTTGCCGAGACGTGGCCTCCACTTGAGGACCCGCTTACTCTACCGTCCACCAGTTCTACGACTGATGTAACCAGCCCACTGCTGAAGTGGGTCATCGTGTTTGACCTTGGTCTGTTTGTGGATAATCTCGTTCGAGACCTTATCATTAGCGAGATCACCAGCATAGCGCATTATATAGCCCTCTGCATGACAAATAGCCGGTGGGAGAGTTTTAGTCTGGGCCCCACAAGTCATAACTGGTTGGTTAGGTGTTGTTCTTGAGGCATTGTGGCAAGGTTGACTTCAGAATATGACGTTCTCAGTTAATGCTATGTTATGTTTGCTCAAGGAAATACACACTTCTGGACAACTTCATGGTCTACACCATCGAAGGACAGAGGCACAGGGATTACATGAAGAATGAACATGACCTTGGTCTTGTCTAAGTCTAACACGCTTCGAGGTCATATCTAGACTGAACAACACAACGGCACTACAGTTTTAGAAGAAGGTTGTCTCCTTTCTTGAAAAACAATGCGACACTACTCTATGGATGACATTGTCAATCCTTCAAGGTTGTCCCACTGGCTATCACAAGGTTGAAAAGCCTTTGCAGCTCTTTAAGGACATATTTTCACCAGCTTTAAGTAGCACAGAGGCCTGAGAGCCGCTTCGTTTTCGTCTATACTTTGTGAGACGGATATTAATCTCCTTGTTAATGCACAATTAAAGTTCTTGTTAACAATGCCTTTCATTTCAATTTCAATAAATCTATTAAAAAACGTATAAAGTGTATATTTGTGAATTTTTTTGTGATTTACATGGAAAAATATAAGTAAATTAAAATTTCTCGAAAGACCCGAGAAGACCCGAGAAGTGACGCTCGAGAATTCTCGATTCCCGGGAAATGAAAAAGCTCGAGAAGTCAGAAACCCTACCTGGCTATACTATAAATTCATAAATTCAAGTTGGCGGTTTTTTATCGCAAAATACAACTTTGAAACTAACGCAGGCGGGTTTTTGTTTTACAGTTGTCTAACTTTGTTCCTGTTTGAGCTATTTAGTTTCTTCCTGGAAATTATGTTCCTCTTGTTTCAACGCATCTATGTAAATACTTTCGGTTCTAATAGACTTTGTGTTTTCGGGACTAGACATTTTTCATTTATTTTTGCATCTTTTGCGTACAGTCACGTTGTTCGTCTTTGTTCGTTGTGTAAACTGAAAACAAATGCCTGACTCAGTGTACCTCCTATAATGCTCTATTTTTTTTCCAGTCTCCGAAATATATCTTCGAAGATGCGTCATCCAGCGAATACCCTACAGCGACCACTCACGCTGCGAACTCTGGAGCCTTATTAGTCGCCTTCGCAATTGGGGGCGCGTTACTACTAGTCGTGGTCCTAGCCACAATCATCATGTGCTACCTCAGGAGACGGATCGGCCTAGTTGACGGAAAATCTCAACCGGTAAGGGATTTGTATCATCGTACCTAGAGATCGTAGTCATCGGCTTCAAAGCTACTTGCTGCATTCTGATGGCATGCTTCTCAATGGGGCTTTTTCTGACAGCTATTTAAAGTAAAAATTAGGCCTTATAGTGCATTTCACAGCCGATGGGTACTGTGACATTTATAATTTTAAATAACTAGTGATGTAGTAGTGTTTAATCGAACGAAAATATAATCGTTTTTATCTACCAAAATGATGAAACTGGAGGACTGGAGCAAAGTGGTTGAAAAAGACAAAGAAAATTTGTGCTCCACGTTTGGGGGTAGGGGGGATGGGGAGACATTATACAAATCCATAATCTTATTGACAACCAATTAGTCATACATTTAAGCGAGAATTAAAGCGACTCATCTGATGAAGAATAACTATTTAAGTAGTATATAATATTAACACAACAAAATGCCTTTTTTACGTTATTAGAGTAATATTACTCGGTATAGGTAATCGTTTCTTTTTCGTTCGATTTGCTTTTCACCCTTCTACATCTCTAGTAAAGTTGCCGGCGCGGATCATTAGATGCTTGCGATATTTTTAAGTATGAGCCTATCCTAACGTGGCATCACAGAATTGGTGGGTTAGCGCATGCAATTACGCGCTCGCCACACCTGGCGTGTTCTAAACAACGGATGGGTATCCATGGGTAAAACATTAGAAAAAACAACTAAAATCGTAAAAAAATATACAAGTCAAGTGTAGGCAAGGATTGTGGTTAAAAAGTAAGGGTTCAATATAGTTAAATTTTAATCGACCCTTCTGGGTAACATCGGATCCGATTGGAACCCTCAGACTAGTTTTCAAATATTTTGTAGTCGAGTGCCGGCAACACTATGTCACAAAACGTCAGCCTACCCTTCTTATGTGAAATGCAGTATAGTAGGTAGTAAAAACATCGATAGATGGCGCTGAATGACTTGCACTGGCCTTTTTTGACAGCGATTATTAAGCTCATGCATGACAATCAAATCGTAAAGGGAGTTTCACGAGCCGGGAAGGACGTTTTGGTAGTTAGGAAATGCGTTAACGTACAGCAGTTCGAATATACCATATTTGACGGCTGTCATACCCATATTAAAAAAAGACATATCAACATAGAAAAAAAGACCTTATATCATGGCATTAACATGGTTTTGACAGCTGTCAAATATGGCCTATTCGAACGGCCTTGCTGTAAAAGAAATCATAGACCACACTAAATAGCTGCCGTAGAAAAGCCGAGCTGGCCTCATACTCTTGTTTCGTTGCCGCTGTGCCGCAATCACCCTCATTGCGTTCATTTTTAGCGTGTGCGCCCCGGGGAACCACTGCTTGCTGAACGGTATATAACCAACCCGCAGTACGGAGTGTATGGCGCCGGGAGCCTGGCCACGGTCACCACGGGGACTCCGGCCCCGGCTGATGACACGCACGACCAGGTGCCCCTGCTGGATAGACACGCGCTCACCTTCCTTGAAGAGGTTGGGGAGGGGTGCTTCGGGAAAGTTCATAAAGGTATGGATGTTGCCGATTCAGGATTCTTTGGCGAGAAGCACACCTCACGTCCGTTTGTGCTATACGCTATACGCTAGTATAGATATATAGAGTGAAATTTTACTACTGACCGATATAGCGAAAACTTAGAATCAACTTTCCCCAAGGAACATAGGTAGGTCCAAATATAAACAAAAAAAATGGACCTGCCACTCAAATCTGCTGATCGGCAATTTTGTATGGAAGGTCCAATTTTTTTTTTTATTTATTTCGACCGTTCTTTGGGGAAAGTTGTTCCATAACACCAGCCAGTTCTGGATTTTCGCTATCGGTCACTAGTAAAAATTCATTCCATATAAGTCTATGGTTTATGCGTTATTTTTGCGCAGCGCTATCGCATGCGTTAGGAACATAAGATTTTCCACCTTGTTTTCATAGAAATACTGTTTTGACTGACAGACGCATAAGTTATCGCAGAATACCGCACAAAGCTGCGTCGACGAGACATAAACCGTATTTGTATGATAGCAAGTAAGGTCGAAATACGTATTGTCCTAACGCATGAATTACGCAGCGAAAAAATAACGCACATACGGACGTTATGTGTGTTTCTTGCCACGATAATCTTATAAATTCAAACAGCAGCTAGTAATATTACTTAATTTACAATCATTTTCTTTCTGTTTACCCTCTGTTTGGCCAGTAGAGACTGCCGCGTGGCATTAGGCCCGCGTTTTGTACTTTGTGCAATAAAAATAAAATAAAATAATAAATAAATAAATTTATTCACAGGTCTTTTGAGAACCGTTGATGGAGAAGATATAGTAGCAATTAAAGTACTGAAGGAGAGCGCCGGCCGCTCCGCAGAAGAAGACTTTGTAAGAGAAGTGTCCATCATGTCGGCCTTCCGACATCCCAACATCCTTTCCTTAGTCGGAGTCGTTTATAGAAGTAAGTGGCTTGTTCTTCTTTCTTATTGTAAGACGCGGCGGTCCAACGACCCGATGGACTGTAGTGTCAGAGTTTTTCAATACCTACCTACTACAATATTCTACTACAATACCTACAAGTAGCAGGCCTCTGACATGCTCGTGTAACGACTGGCGTCTAAGTAAACATAGACAGGACCGATGCACGGAACCATCTTGTTTTGCGGACGATCAGGTAGTTCGGCCTGCAATGTCCCAACCAGACTGAGAAGAAATTCACAAAGAGATAAATATCAATAATGAGCGCTGTCAACGTCGCTAAGTTCTGGGCCGGGATCATATAAATTTTATCATCGACACGCTAAGAAAGAGTAGGTATCAACCTGTGAGTGAGTAACCCACTGAAAATCAAACCCGGGACCTTTAGCGTGCAGGAAGGCAGTCGCTCTACCACTGCGGCACAACGGCCTTCGAAGCCTATTGAGTTTTATGTTTTTTATTTCTTACGTGTTGCGAATTTACTTACATGAATTTTACTCTTTCATCAGATGACATCAACGCCAGTCCCTGGATGGTGTTCGAGTACATGGAGTGGGGAGACCTGGCGGGCGTGCTGCGTGGCTCAAGAGGCGGAGGCCGCGACGCTCCCACCCTCGACAACTCGGCCTTACTACACGTGGCGCTGCAGGTAGCTCGAGGCATGCAGTACCTCGCCTCGCGACGGTTCGTGCACCGCGACCTCGCCGCCAGGAACTGCCTCGTCGGAGCCAACCTCACCGTCAAAATCGCCGACTTCGGCATGTCGAGAGACGTCTACACCAGCGACTACTACAAAATGGGCGGCGAACGCCCCATGCCCGTCCGCTGGATGTCCCCCGAGAGCATAGTCTACGCACGGTTCACACACGAATCCGACGTGTGGTCGTACGGCGTCGTGCTGTGGGAAATATACAGCCGGGGCAAACAGCCCTTCTACGGCCACAATAACGAAGATGCGACGAAAATTATACTACAGGGTATAGTGTTAGTACCTCCCGAGGACTGTCCCAGGTTCGCTTGCGAGCTGATGCGGGAATGCTGGAGATCGGATCCGCGTGATAGGATAAATTTTGAAGAGATCTGTAGGAAGTTGGAGGTGGCGAGTGCGGCGAACGGGCCGAGCATGCAGATAAGGTTGCCGCGCCCGCCGCCGCCGCCGCAGGACTCGGCGGGGTACCTGGTGCCCGCGCCGCGTCCGCCCGTGGACTACCTGGCGACGATCCCCGACCCCGAGTCGGAGTCTAGCGAAGACGACGACGAGGAGTTCACCTGACGCAGCGCGATGGCGGCGGCGCGGGTGATGTTGACGTCGCAGTACGTGCCGCGCACTTCGCCCAACGAACTCGCTGCGGCCGGCGCTTCTGCCGTCTTCACATTCCTACCGACTAGAGCCGAACTCTCAGACTGCTAGATTACCACGCAGCAGGGATTGTTTTCGGTTAAGGTACAGAGTTAAGCTCTCGGTATAATAACGGTACCGGCATACGTTTTAAAGGTAGACGGAACAAGGTTATGTAGGTATGATTATAGGTTTAGGAACGGGTAAAAAATAACGGTACCACTCACTACGATATCGAAAAATATATTGCGCTGTATGAGGCGACGTTGAAGTAACGCGAGTGGTGTATTTGCAAAACCCCATGATAGCGGTTAGATAGCGTAAAAAATAACTGTGCCGATAAAGGAGGGGTAGTGAAATATTTCGGTACCTAACCTTATGAAATCATTACATAACGGTATGACGTCATACCTATTATTTCGGTAAAACAATCCCTGCCACGCAGAAGTCCAAATAGAAGGACCATTATAACGGGAATAGTAAATTAATACTCAATTCAAATACCTAGTGTGATATTTTTCATAGTTGTATAAATGTGCTTTATAACCGTATGTAAGACCATGTTACCTTGGAGTACCTTTGAATATGAAAATATTTATTAAACTGACCTTCTATCATAAAATAGTAGGTACTTACCAAGTAGGTTCCCCGCTTACCATTATTTTTGTGCCATAGGTAAAAACCAAAAAGAATTAAGTTAATCTGTGTAAAATAATTAGGAAATTAAAGCATTAATGAATTAAATTAAGGATTTAAGTACCTATTGCTATTTTTATTGTATAAAATGACTGATTGCGTTAAGGAGCATGAATTTAAATTAACAATACCTAGTGTAAGTTAGACAATTAATAAAGTCGTAAATAATAATCTACATATTTATGTTAAGAGCATCAGCTCTACTTGCGCAGATATAGAATGGATCCCAAATTGGCGACATTGTTGTTTGCCTCTCTATCATAATTAGGTATAAGACATATGAGCAAGATTTCAACAATCATGTTGACATTTCGGGTCCATTCTTTACCTGCGCGAGTAACGATTAAAAATACCTTCATACCACAGTACCTATCGATAACTCACAACTACGTTGCGTGGCTTAGGAGGTGTTAGCAAATTCCACGCATACAGGCATATAAACGCAAAACGCGAATTCATTTTAAACTATGTACCTATTGATAAGGTAATTGCTAAACTTGATCACAAGATACAAATATATTTAAGATGATTGTTATGTTCTTATAAAAGAACTTGGGTACCATGCATAATCTCATTTAGGTCTTCTTGTATTTGTAAGAGATTTAATTTTTATCTATTTTGTGATATTTGATCAAGTTTAGATATACCTTTGCCTTTCTATTTGGCGCACTACCTACCTGTTGTATAAATTATACGTGAATTTTACGAATTTTACTGTATTATACACACACTTTAAAAACTATTTGTATGTTTTATCGTAATAAACGTGACTATTTTCAATGATTCTTTTAATTATTCACAAGCTACAATACAAAAAAGTTATCTCTTGTTTGAAATTCAAGGACTTTTTGTTTGACCACAGAACACTATTTGAATTTGACGCGCGCGCCATTTTATAGTCTCGATTCTGACTGGACACTTTCTTAGCTAAATCTGATCATTCTATACCAAAAATCTACAACTTTCTTGTCTCATTAATTTTGACTATAAAAATTTTATACATATAACATTATTTATTTGTAATTTTATTTAAAATTCGGAATATTCATACCATTTATGTATGAACCATTGAACGTCTACGGTCTACGGACTGAACTGGAAGTCATCATTGGTATGATCATTGGAACAAACAAGCACATACACACAGCGCTATCTAGTCCAAACTTCGTGTACTACTAGCAGGAATGAAATGAATCCTCTGCGTTTGCGACGCGTCGTTTCGTGTCGATTCTGCGGCTGTCTGACAAAAAACGCTCGTCTGTATAAGCCTTTGATTTTTTTTTCTAATGGCAACACTAATATTCTATTTTGTCTATGGTCTAGAACAACTGTCAAGCAACCAAATGTGAGGATTCTTTGGCGGGAATTTGAATCAAGAGGGTGAAAATTTTTCAAAGAAAATTTTAAAATTGCTTTTTGCTGAATAAATTGATAATTTCTTAGTAAATTTAATTACTAGTAACTTATATTCTAATAGTGCAATAAAAAAGCAACACAGCTTTGCTGCCCAGCCATGGGTCGCAAAGGCAAACGTAAAAAGGGAAACGATGGCGGAGAGGTAAGCGAAGGAGAGGACCCCGCTATGAGCGATGATGCGGGCGACGACGATGTAGACAAATACAAACCATACAAAACAGAAAACTACATCCGTCAGTATCCGGAGGATGGCGGTGAGTTCGAATATATAGTAATTTACGAGAGCGCGGACGACAAGACGCCGATAGGTGAGAGGGACTTGATGGGCTTGGGAAGCGCATTGAAGCTTAGTAACAAAGGTATCAAGCAATTGAAAAGAATCAATCGTTACAAAATAGCGGTTATATTTGAGCGACCAGGGTTAGCAAATGCAGCTCTTAATAATGTCAAGTCTCAAAGAGAGCTAAAGTTGAGGGCGACTATTCCAGCAAGATTAACGGAAGTGACAGGGGTAATAACAAACGTTCCAACATACATGAGCAACAAAAAAATATATGATGGAATTTCTAGTTGCAGAAATGTTGTATCTGTACGCCGATTCATGCGACGTTCCAAAGACGACGAAGGTAACTCCTGCTTGGTACCAACACAAGCGGTATCGATAACTTTCGCTAGTGCAGTACTTCCTGATTATGTGGATATTAACAGCTGGTATTTCGAAGTAAGGCCATACACGCCTCCTGTGAGCCAATGCCTGCGATGCCTGCGCTTTGGACACATTGGTAAATTCTGTAAAAACGCCCAGAGGTGCTCAATCTGCGGTGATTCCCACAATTATAAAGATTGCGTAAAACGGCCAGAAGAAGCAGTCTGTGTTCACTGCAAAGGAAAACATGTTGCAATTGCCAAATCATGCCCAGTGAAAATTCAAAAGCAGAGGAGATAAAAGTTCAGATGCGCAGGGCCTCGTATTCTGAAGTTGTTTTATATAATAATAATATTCATGTAGCACTTATTTCTGAAACCTGGTTAAAACCAGGGAAAAAAATTAAAATTAAAGGTTTTAACATCGAAAGATTAGATATAGGTACTAAACACAATGGTGTTGCTATATTAATACAAAATAATTTGCGTTACAATTTGTTAAACACACATTCTGATAACTCATTACAAAATTTGGCAGTTCAGTTACATTTCAACAATGAAATTATTACAATAATTAGTTTCTATAGTCCCACGTTGGCTTCTCCTTCCAACTTTACTTATTCCCGTCTTGATAGTTTGATTAAATCTGTACCGGGGCCTCTTATTATGGCTGGGGATTTCAATGCACACAGTACTTCGTGGGGTTGCACGTCAACTGATGCGCGTGGTATAATTTTGCAAGATGTGATTGATGATAATAATTTATGCCTCCTTAATGACGGCCAAGCAACTACTGTGGGTTCACATGTGTGGAAACCAAATGCATTGGATCTTACTCTCGTTTCTTCCTCATTATCATTACGATGTAGCTGGTCAGTTCATGATGATCCAATGGGAAGTTATCATCTTCCCACTGTTACTAGTATCCTTGGTTCTGTAAATAGAATTAACAATTCCAATTTAAATCAAGGAAATTACATCCGTCCAAATTTTTCAAATGTCGATTGGAAAAATATCAAGAAATAGTTAGTGACAAATTAACTACTTTTAACTTTGACTTTGAACGACCCCAGGAATCCTATTCTAATCTCTGCTCTTTACTACTAAATTGTGCATTTGAGGCTAATCCCACAACCAGAAATAATTCAGTGCAGCCAAATTTAACACGTAGGAAAAGACCATGTTTGCCTTGGTGGAATAATGCCTGCACTTTAGCAGTAAATAATTCTAAAGCTGCTTACATTCAATTTAAAAATGACCCAACATTAGAAAATTATATCTATTTTAAAAACAACAAGCTATTAAAAACTTACCATTAAAAGGAAAGAGAAGCTTCATGGATGGCTTTGTGTGAAACATTTAACCGGCAAACACCTCTGTCTGTAATATGGAAAACAATGCGCATGTTTAATAAATCTTTTCTGAATGTAATGTGATACGGTCTTCTAACATAGATTGGATACCAGCATTTTTAAATAAGTACACAACCGTTTCTCCAAATATTGTCACTACTACTGTTAACTCTCCAGTCACAGGTGGTAATGATTATTTAATTACACCTTTTACTTTAAATGAATTTATTAGTGCACTTAGCTCTAGAAGAGATACTGTTTTTGGTTTAGATCATATTCCATATAAGTTATTAAAAAATCTTTCATTGTCAAGTAAAAAATGATTTTGGACATATTTAACTTTCTTTGGTCTAATGACATAATTCCCACTGAATGGAAGGTTGATTGTTTAATTCCAGTTTTGAAACCTGGTAAAGATGCGGATAATTGTAATTCTTATCGACCTATAGCATTAACATCCTGTATAGGTAAAGGTTTTGAACAAATACTAAAACAAAGACTAGAATTTTTTATTGAATCTAATAAGTTATTACCTCCAAATCAGTTTGGTTTTAGACGTGGTCACTCTGCAATCGAAAGTTTGAATAATCTCTTTCTTGACATTCATCATTCCTTCTCATTTAATAAATTTGTTGTTTGTGTCTTCTTTGATATTGTTGGAGCCTTCAATAATGTTAATCACCATGTGCTTGCTGCGGAGTTACAGTTGTTAGGTTTACCTGGAAAATTAATTAGTTGGATATTCAATTTTTTAAATGGTAGGCAAGTATATGTCAAGTTTAAAAATAATTTATATGGACCACAATCGTCATATTTAGGTGTTTGTCAAGGTGGAATTTTAAGTCCTTTGCTGTTTATCTTGTATATTAATAAATTAAATAGTATACTGGGTACCGAAGTAAGAAATTTACAATTTGCTGATGATTTAGCTATATATTGTATTGGGTCTAACATGCAAGCAACAGAAATCAAATTAAATTTAGCATTAGAAAGATTGAAAACATACTTTGATTATTTACATTTAAATGTTAGTCTAGAGAAAACTAAAGTTGTGATCTTTAGTAGATCTAGACTTTTAATATCTCATATATATTATGATGGTAGCTTATTGCCAGTAGAAGATGAAGCAAAATTTCTTGGAGTAATTTTTACTAGAAATTTATCATGGAATAAGCATGTAAGTTATGTGTCAGATAGAGCTTCTAGAGCTTTTAATATTCTTAAATCCCTCGCTAGAACATCATGGGGGGGCTGATCCTAAAGTTTTACTTATGTTATATAAGTCTGTGGTACGTTCCCACTTTGAATATAGTTTTCTTTGTTATGCTTCCAATCCTATTTTGGTTAAAAAGTTAGAAACTTTACAGAATAAAAATTTACGTTTAATAACAGGTGCAATGAAAACAACACCTATTGTTTCTATGCAAGTTGAATGCAATATACCTCCATTGATGTTAAGATTTAAATATCTCAAATTTAGATTTCTACTGAAATTATTTTCTTTTACTCACCATTCCTTATTAGAGAAAATCGCTGAAAATCAAACTTTGGCCTCTGCATCTACTTCAATTAAATTCCCCTTTATTCTGCTTGATTATTCTGAAATAAAAGTTTATAATGAAAGGCATAACATTCACAAATCTGACAAGTTGGCATGTTACGAGGGAGCTTTTGAAAGCAAATTTTGCAATATGAATATAGTTATAGATAACTCTATTAGAACTAGAGAAGAGCTATATGAGAAACTATCATTATGGCCACAATACCAGCATATTTACACTGATGGCTCAAAAACTGATACTGGTGTCTCTCTTGCATACTATCACAGTGCCTTGAAGACAGGAAATGGATATAAACTACCAAAAAACTGCAGAGATTTAATCCCATTGATTCAAGAGGAAATTAGACAAAGCTGGATAAATCAACATCAAATTATAATACAAGAAAAAGGTGCATGGTATGCTGCAATCAATAAGAATCTTGGAGAGAAACCCTGGTTCGCTAAGAATAATACCTTTATAAAAGAAGATTCTTCACACAAATATGCAGGTTACGATTTGGTCATTGTAAATTTAAAGCCCATCTACACCGCATGAAAATTATTAACTCACCTTTATGTACAGATTGCTCTCTAAATGAAAATCAAACGCTGGAACATATATTTTTCAACTGTCCCGCTTTAAATATTAACCGAATTTTATTAATTGACAAGCTGCAAGATATTTACAAAGACAGTATCCCGCCTTCGCTTCAAGAACTTCTATCGAATCCTGCCACTTTTAATCCAATATTTGACTTTATTATCTCCACGGTTGGAGAGCTTTGACATGGATTTAACCCGGACATGGAATTTTATGAACCTGAAAATTACACAAGAATATATAGAAGAAATGGCATTCTTGCCTTGTTTTTATTGGAAATAAGAAATGAACTATAGAAGAATTGGCATTTAATGCCTTATTTTTGAAAAGATAACAGAAAGAACTAATAAAAGACTAGGCTGTATGGCTAGTACTAATAAAACTCAAGAGTGACTTGGCAACAACTAAACGTATATTCATAGTTCCACATAGAGGACAACAGGTGGCGCTAGCAGTATCAAAGTTACATTATATTGTTACTTATAATGAATAAAGACATTTCAACATCCTCCCATAACAAAATAATGTAGAACTAGTACACACAATAAGATATTACATTTTTATTATTTAGACTTCCGAGATGCCCATCAACTTTAGAAATTTATAATGTTTTCTAGGACAAAGACTTTTTGTAAGTATGTCTGCGGGCATATCAGAAGTTGATACATATTCAACTTTCACCTTATTCTCTAACAAACATTCCCTGATGAAATGATGCCGGATATCAATATGTTTTGTTCGCTTGTGATACATTGGATTTGCTGATAACTTTAAAGAACTTTGATTATCACTGTGTAAACATATTGGTATGCTGCTATCTAATATACACATTTCATTCATCAGATTTTTCAAGTATATAGCCTCTTTACATGCTTCAGTTAATGCCATGTATTCCGCTTCAGTACTACTTAATGCTACCGTTTTCTGCTTCTTGGACTCATAACTTACTACACAACCTGATAAAACAAAGTTATATCCAGTATGAGACCTTCTGTCTATAGTACAAGAACCCCAACTAGCATCTACAAAGCCATGTAAGTTTATACCAGATTTTTTATAAACTAGACCATAATTTTTTGTCTTCTTTAAATATCTTAACAATCTTTTTAAATGTTTCCAGTGACTTTCATTGAAACATGTGTTGTACTGACTCAAGAAACTGACACTATAGGAAATATCAGGCCTTGTAAGAACAGATAAGTACATTAAACACCCTACTAATTGCTGATAAGGAAATGACTCACTACACTGCTTACTTAAATCTTTTTCTAATTTAAGGCTAGTTTCCATTGGCGTGTCCGATGTTTTACAATCACTCATATTAAATCTAGCTAATATATTTTCCACAAATTGTTCCTGATCAACAGTTACACATTCTTTCTTAACATTTACATTCATCCCAAGACACTGCTTTATCTGACCTAAATCTTTGATTTTAAATTCTTTTTCTAATACATTTTTTAGCTGTTTATAACTATCTTCACAGTTGTAAAAAACAAAGAAATCATCCACAAATAATGATACATATACTTTTACATTATCATGACATTTGATAAAGAGGCAAGGTTCATATTTGGACTTTACATAGCCTAATTTTAACAAACATTCTTCTACCCTTGAATACCACTGTCTGGCAGACTGTTTTAAACCATAAATTGCTCTTTTTAATTTTAATACTTTGTTTTCACAATTTACAAATCCTGAATTTTCTGGTATTTCAATAAATACACATTCATTAAGAAAACCGTTAAGGAATGCTGTAGGGACATCCAAGTGGTTCATTTTTAAGTTAAGTTCAACACTCAAAGCAAATAACAGTCTTAGTGTAGAATACCGCATAACTGGTGAAAAAGTCTCGTTAAAGTCCACACCTTTCACTTGGGTAAAACCCTTTGCTACAAGTCTTGCACGATAACGCACTTCACCATCACTGTTATACTTTTTCTTAAAAACCCACTTATTTTTCACCACCGTACCTTGACTTGGTCTGTCCACTAACTCCCACGTGTCATTATCACTGAAAGATTGAAGTTCCTCCTTCATTGCTTTCTTCCACTCTTCTTTCTCCGGACTGTTCAAAGCATCGTTCACTGACATTGGCTCACTTGACATTTCTTCAACACACATGTTCGAAAACCCAAAATACTCAGGCTTTCGACGATTACGCTTCACTGGCTGATTGTCAATTTTCTGCTGAGAAATGACATCCACATCTTCTGTTGACAAAGACTCATAAAAAGTACTTTCAGAATCACTTGATGATTCATCTGCAACATATGTTATGTCATCATCTTTCTCTTTCTGCTGAGTTTTCAGTAAATCCTGTGCTTCACTTTCTTCTGACACCTCCTTCTCTGGCTCTGGAACTGGCTGCTGCTCTTCTACTGTGATATTCATTGTACAGCTGTCATTCTGGATATCTTCCATGACTACAACGTCTCTGGCCACAGTCACTACTCGGTTCCCTGGATTATACAACCGATAACCTTTAGTATTATCTGCATATCCCACCAAGTACATCTTCTGAGCTTTCTTGTCCCACTTTCTACGCCTTTCTTTTGGAATGTGGACCATAACTGGACTACTAAACACTCGCAAATGTCCTAGGTTTGGTTTACTGCCTGACCACACTTCATACGGAGTAATATTCTTGTCAAGTCCGGCTACTGGTGATCTATTTTTCAGATACACCGCTGTGTTTACAGCTTCTGCCCATAACTGTTTATCAAACTGAGCATCAAACAGGAGACAGCGTGCTTTTTCTACTATGGACCTGTTGTATCGCTCTGACAGCCCATTTTGTTCAGGCGTGTAAGCATTACTCTTCTGGTGAACTATACCATGCTGCTTCAAGTAGTTCTCCATTTCTGTGGAACAGAACTCGCCGCCGTTATCAGATCTTAATGCTTTTATTTTGGTAGACTGCTGGTTCTCTACCAACTCTTTGAATTCTTTGAAGTACTTGAAAGTTTCATCTTTACTTTTCAGAAAGTACACAAAGCACATACGGCTATAGTCGTCCACAAATAACAGGTAATATCTAGCCATACCGAGTGATTTGTTCTCCATAGGTCCGCAGAGATCAGTGTGAACCAATTCCAGTACACTTTTTGTTTTGGTAGAACTGGATGGGAAAGGCAGCCTGGTCTGCTTGCCCTCACAACATACTACACAGCTTGATTTGCTTGTATCACACTTCTCTGGGTATGTCACGCCTTCAACTGCTCCTTGTTTCATCTTTTCAAGGTCATTTGAGTTGATATGACCTAATCGCCTATGCCAAGTTGTACACGAAGTCTGTACTGCTGCTGCTAAGACTTGCTGAGATTTCACAACATTTAATCTGTACACACCATTCTCCAATACAGCTTCACCAATCCACTCATTCTGAGCGTTGAAAATGTTAACTCCTTCCTTATGAAAGTCAACCCAGTTACCACTTTCATATAATCTGCTCACTGATAAAAAGTTTGTGGTGAGGTTAGGTACGCACAAAACATTGTTTACTTCTATCTCATACTCTGTATCCTGCACACGCGTAGTAATGTGCGTGTCCCCAGAGCATTGCACGTGTACACTTGCCTGGTTTGCCACTATAATTTCCTTAGTTATCGTATCGTACGAAACGTTTGTCAACACTTTTTCACTTGTAACAAGATGTGTACTGGCGCCGGAATCAACATACCAGTTATCTTTTCCAAAGTCTCTGGTAAGAAATACTGCACTAAAAGCGTTCTGCTTCTTCGGTTTACTATCCGTAGTACTCATGCCACACTGATTTATGTAATGTCCGAGCTGTTTGCATCTATAACAACGAATTTCCTTTTTATTCGATGTTTTTTGGTTACTTTGGCCATTGTTGACATTTCTACCACTGACAGATTGCGTTCCGATATTGCTATGCGACCTGTGCGATTTGCCGCGTTTTTGAGCAAAAAATGCATTTCCAGCATTACCCTCATATTCGGAACTCATGTCCAGTAATTTCGTTTTTATCCCATCAGCACTAATTGTAATACCCGAATGCTCGATTGCCATTATCATAGGGCTAAACTTTTCAGGTAGACCTGCGAGCAAAAGCGAGCCGATCCATTCGTCATTGATCTCGAAACCGGTGCCTTTTAACTTCTGGGCGGTTTCTACAAGCTGGTTTACGTAACTGGTCATGGAGTCACTGGTCTCTAAACGTATTGATATCAAGCTTCTTAGCAGGCTTATCTTGCGTGTGAAGCCCGTGTCATCAAACAGAGATTTCAACTTTTTCCATACGTCCAGCACTTTTTTCTCATTCTTGATATGAATATACAGCGACGGATCTATAGTCATGATCAATTTCGCCTTGGCCTTCTTGTCTTCTGCATCAGCTAGAACGACAGTTGCATCATCTAGGCTGACACCTTCCAAAACCATGTAATGCTCGACGGCAAACGCCCAATCGTCGTAATTTTCTCGCCCCTTGAGCTTGGGCACATTCACTGAATAATTTGACGACATATTTAGCACTGGGTCCGTTTTAAAACTGATTATTTTCATATATCACTGTTTATTTTATTGTTTTTAGCACTGATTACTGAGAAATTACTACGATAACTAACTGAAAACTATTTAAATATGGGACTGGGCCCAGTGTTGCCAACTCGGATTTTGAAAAAGGCGTAGGCCAGATTAGAAAATTACGTAGAATTAGTAAAAGTTGCTTAAGAAAATTTCGTAGATCTACGTATTGATTTTTCTAAGTGAAATGGGGCTTTTTCTGTTGACAGTTCTCTTAGGCTCTCTTGATAGTTCTGAATTACAAACTAGAGGGCGCTGCGCAAGATGTAAAATTTTGTCATTTGAGTGATATTGACAGTTGCTATTGCTATAGTCGGTCGCGTGCCGTGTATGCTAAAGTAATTTGCCGAACCGGAATGCGATATAATAGGTATCTAACTGATTGATTATGAGGTTGCAAGGAAAGGAAAGGAAAGGAACGTCTTTTTCCATCTTTCGCAGCGCCCTCTAGTTTGTAATTCAGAACTACCAAGACCCTTAGGGAACTGTCATTACTGTCAACAGAAAAAGCCCCATTAAGAGTTCTAGCGTACGAGACGTTTCGTTTTACACAGTCACTTTTAGCACGGCATGACAGGTCGCGTCGCGATGTAGCGTGGAGAGTGGAGGGAGAGTGGCGGCGTGGCGCCTAGATAAGTGACGGCATGAAACGGAACGCACGTTGACATTGTTTTTTTCTCGAAAGTAACGGAATTTGGACCTATTCAGCCTAAAGTGTTATTAATTACATAGTTTGTACATTTTATAGAAAATACGTAGATTTTGAGACTGAAATACGTAGCCTTTCAAAAAAGGCCTCAAATACGTAGATCTACGTAAAAAGACGTAGATCTGGCAACGCTGACTGGGCCCATAACCTAATAAAACTCAAGAGTGACTTGGCAACAACTAAACGTATATTCATAGTTCCACATAGAGGACAACAGGTGGCGCTAGCAGTATCAAAGTTACATTATATTGTTACTTATAATGAATGACAGCGTTTTACCTATCAATAAAACGCTTATTAAATAACTTACCCTATTCGAAACATAAAACAAAACATGAGAGAGGCGTATGCGGTTCCCTTTAGGAGACGGTCGGTAGCGGCTATATCTGTCCCTTTCTAGCATGTGACATCTCTTTCTCGCATCCCCTCCGATTGCGACACGAGGCAGGCGCGCAGCGCTCTTGCCTTCATTGGATCTCATGTTTATAAAAAGAAATGTATGTTTGCACACATTTTCTTTTTAATTAATCACCAGGCAGTTGAGAAACTTTTATGTTTCGAATAGGGTAAGTTATTTAATAAGCGTTTTATTGATAGGTAAAACGCTGTCATTAAACAACTGTACCGCTATTCGAAACATAAAACAAAACATGAGACCTGTTTGTTATCGCCTGGTGGAGCAATCACCAATGTGAAAGACAAAAATAATAAAATGACCTATTTTATTAAGAGAAAGAGGAAAAAATTATCAGCTTTAAATAAGTAATATAAATATTTAATATTTCATGAATGTACTTTTATTTATTATAGGATAGAAAGATATGTAATACTATTACAATATATAAAATTTGAAACAGCAATTGATATAGTGTATAGGAAAGTACACATTTGTTTTATCATTAAGATACTTTATGCAACCTTGTTCATTAAGTTCTTACAACAGCTACACAATTGTAAATATTATTGAGAATTGATATTTTTTTAAAGATAGTTGCTTTTAGCAAGGTTTCACTTGAAAGTATTAAGTTATAATTATGAAGAAAACAAGTAGGATGTCAAAAGGTTGTGCACTTGGAGTGCACTCGTGCATGCTTCGAGTAAGAGCACTCTACCCTACCTTGAAACATATGCTATTGAAGTCACTCCTGAACCCCATGGGGGTTGGTGAAGGGCATGACTGAAAAACAGTATCTATTTTATCTTATCATGATAGCAATTTGAAGGATTTGCCCTTTAGTGTAACCACTTACTCTGGTCTAGTGAAGTATGGTATAATCAGGATAAAGTACAGGAATATATCAGCTAGACACTAGATGCCACAATTACGGTCATTAGTCGTTCATATCATAACATAATAGTCGTTACGTGTCATATTTGAAGTATGGCAAACTTTTATTTTGTTGCTTATGACAAGATACCAAAATTTAGGCGGAGGATAATGAGATTTCAGCAGAATTACGCATAATACATGCGTAAGAAAATAAAGTATATGCACCTAGAAGTTTTATTTCACACGCTTATACTTAATGCATAAGCTGAGATTTGGAGTTGATACATTTATTAAATCTTATCTCATTTCCACTTTAGGTCATCGTCATTATGAACATGATTCTGCATTCTTCTTGCAACGAAAAAGGTTGAAAGTATCGACAAGAACCTGAGTCGGATTAATAAATCACCAGAGACAGATTTTGATTTTAAACGTCAACTATATTCGTATTGATATTGATCCTTTATCTAAAGAATTAAGCATTTCTAAGGAATTCAGCATTTGCAGCATTCTTCAGTGTATGTACTAGTTAGCTCGACATTATTGTAAGGTCCTTTATAATAAGACTCTGTATTCGTGCGATTCATATAAACGCGTTGATCGCGCACTTATTTGTAACCATGCATTACTTACTATTACTTACATTATGCAATTTACTTCAGTTAGACATTAGACGTACTTCGGATTTGACCGATTTGGCGCCTTTCTTTATTGTGATTTCCTTCCGTATAACAAACAGCAAACCACATAAAATTAACATCAACGATATTTCTTACACAATTGTACAATGTACGTGACATTGTACAACTTTTAACAACGCTGTATTACTAAATAACGTGTGAGTTGGTACCTACACACATATTCCATGATTATTTACATTCATAAATGTTATTGAGGGTAGATAGATTTTATACGTAAAGACTCCTGTTGGAATACAGTTCGATGTTTCATATACGTATGGATGAAAGGAAATCTTCACATATCGACTAGTGTTTTTCATGTAAATCTGTTCGTGAATAGGGTTGCCAAGCCGTAGCAGTATATACGTAGAAAAGCCGGGCTTACATCGTGTCGAAACCAACTGAAACCGAAATCTCATTAACTTGCAGTTTTATGCAACCGGCTGACAACCTGTCACTATGTTGATATACAGACTTCTGAATTACCTTCAAACCTTAGTCAGATATGGTGTAAATGACCGTTTTTTACAGCCTTTTGCGCTCTGCCTACTTCGCAAGGGATATAGGCGTGATATATGTACGTATGTAAGTGTGTAGGTATTAGATCTCAACACACTTGAAGGCTGGTACAAAAGTACGCTGCCACGCTTGCAAAATATTTCTTTTACGAGATTGAACGACGGCATGCATAGAAATATAAACACGAGCGAGTAGTATAGAAATTGATTGCACTGCACGCACTGAAATTTGCGATTGCACTCAACATATCCGTGAATTTGTGGGTTGTCCATTTCTTTGAGAATGTTTCCTCAAGTGCGTGGCCTAGCTAAAAGTTCGGTCAGGCCAGACATGTCGTATTTGACCAGACAGGGCTCTGCACAGTCAGACGGTAGGCAACCCTAACTATGAGCAAGAAGGAAAATAGTTTGACTTGCTACACAAATACTTGGCTGATAAATGTTATTTCATTTATACTATGTCCTTGTGAGCACCATGTGTATCTATAAGGATTTTAATCAATGGGTTGACGTCGTGTCAACGAACGTGACGACGACATCAATGCGATTTTGTTACAATGTTCATTGAATATTTGTTCGACTTGCCATTAAAAGTCTTTACGCTCTGCCTATCCCACAGGGTAAAAGGCATGATTTTATGTGATTGTGTCAAAATTATGGAACGCCTGTCAAAGGCGCCATTTTTAACGGCGTATATTAACGTTAAACTGAACAATTCAACTTGTTCTTGGAGGGGCCACATTTCTTGTCTTGGTACCTACTTTACGCATCATATATTAGGTTGTTTAATGTTTAGGTACTTAGTGACTGAAATTGCCTTCAGATGCGATAATCTGAATTTCTTCGCAACCTTAGCAGTCCTGAATCTTCTGAATCGCATGTCAACTTTATGAACAAGTATTTTGCTAGTAAGATTAGTATGGAAATATTTCGGTAGCTATACCCTCGTTTTTGTCATAGTTGTCAACTCTTTGAGAATTGACTCAGTTGGTTATGGATTGGGTAATGCAACTACGGGTTATAAGTACATATCTTGTACCCGATTTGAGTGTAAACAATAGAGTGGACTTCAGTTAGACCTGTTTTTATTACAATAATAAAACTGTGTAGAATGCACTGGGCTATTAGGGGCTATGTTGGTAAGTAGGTAAGTACCTTACCATCTGTATGTTATCTTATGAATGATATTACATTACAGTTTTAAGTATCAATGCATGCTTAGGCATATACCTACCTATATATAGGTATGTTAGCTTAGGTATAGGTTCGTTTCGAACGCTTCGTATTATGTTTTTTGCGAGATTAGATATCTGCGCATAACTTTGAAAATGTAGCTTGTTCACCAAATTAAAGGTGACAGGACAGTGAATTATTTTGCTGTGACGTAACTAGGTACTTTCACAATATGCTCCTACAGACTAATTTTGCATATCCGTTAGATTTGAGAACGGAATAGATTTGATTTCCTGAGGATAGTTTCGAATGGCAGGGGTTTTCCGAGTACCCACGACAGGCAGGCCAATATTACCTATATTGTAGGCGCTTGTAATGTTTTCCTTACCCTTTGTCTGTTTCATGTATAATGTTACATGATAAGTGCTTACATTAGTGGGTAGTATGTGAAATATCGCATTGTATGTTCATTTTAGAACATGTGTTGACATGCAAGCAAGCACGAAATGAATCATTATTTTAGCGTATTGATTGCGCTAGTAGGTTTTACAATCATGAATCTTTTTCAAATTGCCGAAGGGCATGTATAAATGTTAAGACATAGAATCAGTAATATTTGCGTTGGCTCTTAGCAACATGACGTACTGCAGGTAGAATTTCGTAGGTGAGCATTTGGACAAGTTTGGGATGACTCACCGACTTCAAATTTCGCAATTACATCTTGTTATGATTTTTATTACGTAAATGTGCGAATATTTTAGGCAGGGCTAAATCGTATCGCGCTGCCAGTAATTTTAAAGGTATGGCGCGGCGCGGGGCGTTGGCGCTTAAACAGTATTTTCGTCTGAGGCGCTGAGTTTGCAGGCGCTCTTTATGCAGTTTTGCAACTAAAATTAATTTTATTGCTTCTTTTTTTTTTTCTTAGCAGCAAAAGGTATTGCAATTTTTAAATAAAATCATGCAATTTCCTTGTCGTTTAGCCTTAGACATTGTTTAAAATAATTTCAAAGCTTTATAACATGCAAGATTAGTATTTTAGGTTTAGCACTTTTATAGTGCCAAACGGATTTGCCGTGCATTTTATAATGACAAGCTTTAACTTTAGAGAAAGTATCATAGCTGCACTGCACCTTAACGCTGCTGTAGAGCTGAGCTCGTTAGGTACTTGAAGGTTAGGTTGAATTAGAAATTATGCGACCACGTCTGAGTGAGATCGCGAATATGTCATTCTCTAGGTACATAGATACCAGAGAAAGAATAAATATTGGTGCCCAATATGGCAAATATTTTTAAGATGAGGAATGCATCGAAATGGACTTTACATACTTATGCTGGACTTTTTAGCTTTGACTCGGGAGTGACCCTGCAAATAGTTTGCGAGGACAAAAGCTTAGCATCCATTAACGAGTTTTTAGACATTGAAAATCTCCTTGCGCAGGAGTTGATTTCTAGGTTTTATAGAAACCCGATATGTTAAGAACAACCCGCTCGTATTATTATAGTATAGGTCACACTTTCAAATTACATTGTTGCTTACCTTACGTATAATAGCTAATCATGCTACTACAGTATAGAACTTGAAAACTATATTATAAATTTCATATTTTTGGGTCCAAGCGTTTTCAAGGGCTGTGTTCGAATGGAAGCACATTTTAAATAAGTTTTCGTCAGCTGACGAAGACCTCGTAAGATGTTCAGACAATTGCATGACAATTGACTGTTATTTACGTATGGAAATTACGTGTTTTCACAAATATGGCATA
Organism: Phthorimaea operculella; assembly: GCA_024500475.1. Classification (NCBI taxonomy): domain Eukaryota; kingdom Metazoa; phylum Arthropoda; class Insecta; order Lepidoptera; family Gelechiidae; genus Phthorimaea; species Phthorimaea operculella. The sequence continues at coordinate 415,636 of JANFCV010000211.1, read as the reverse complement.
ATCAAAGCACTGATTTGTCAACTTAGTATGGTATTTGACTAACCTTTTATGTAGATTGGATCCACACGGTATTTTTGCACATTGGCTTTTCCGTATTTCGGAAATAAGAAATGTATGTCGAGCTCGTAAGCAACAATCATTAAAAGCTGAAAAATAAAAAACCTGAAAGAAAACCTGGAATAAAATTACACTTAAATAAAATAAAAATTCATGAAAGGAACAGATATAGACCAATTAATTTTTTCGTTTAAGAAAACGATAATTTTTTCGAACGGAAAAAACCGTTATTGAAAATAATTTAAATAAAAGATTTGAAATTATTTTCTCTTCTCACCACGACCGCTCTCGCCGGGAAGCACATCACCAATGAAGGCAAGAGCGCTGCGCGCCTGCCTCGTGTCGCAATCGGAGGGGATGCGAGAAAGAGATGTCACATGCTAGAAAGGGACAGATATAGCCGCTACCGACCGTCTCCTAAAGGGAACCGCATACGCCTCTCTCATGTTTTGTTTTATGTTTCGAATAGCGGTACAGTTGTTTAATAAAGACATTTCAACAAGTACCATTGCCTATCCTGATGGATGAATTTTTAAAACAACAACAACAAGCAACCAAATGTCATTCGCTTTTCGCAGTTGTAGTTGTATGTATCGTGCGGGGGCTTGATTTTCGGCGTTTTGTGTTCTGCATTGATTTGTGAATAATGTAAACAATCGAGAAACACCGTGCTCGTCATCATCTATTTTAGATTGTGTGCGGTGGTATAGTTTCAACATGCCGCCAGTTAATTCCAAGTCGAAGAAGAATGGTGCGGCAGAGTATGAGGTAAACTGTCCGCCTTTACCTACTCATCTATTTTCCCTCGTAGTAATTAAGCCTTTTTACGGTCGGCATTTAATAACTTTCCTGCTGATAAATTAAATACTTCACATTCTAGTTGGACTTGCGTTCAAACGGCATGTTTAGAGAAAGCACATTTACATCAACCTATTTACGGCTTTTCTAATGTTTGTTTTACTCAGTAAGAGTTGAGTAGGTATGCAGGAGAAAACTATTTGTACTCGCCGTTACACAGCGAATAGTTTTTCTTAGAGGGAAATGCGAAGATTTGTATAGTTGCAGTGAGTTTGATGTACCTACCTCCATTAGTGTATTGTCTATAAATAAAAAAATATAAGCAGAATCAAATAGCATTGTCTGTAATGATTTGTTGAAACCCTGCTGAATGTATTGAGGGCTTATCTAATGTAGGAGACCATTAAAATGAATGGTTTTCCTTGTATTTTTTTACTGTATTACTGCACTGTACAACTCTTAACTTTACTCTCTAACATTGTAATTATGAAAATAAATAAATGGTTTGTTTAAACTAAATTAGTTTGTTTATTTACAGAACATAATACCTACAAAATGCACAGCTCTCGATTTTGAGAGATACATCACAGAGAATAAAACACTGCTGATGAATGACCCTCTCCGGGACATACTGCTTTATCCTTCTGATGATGTATCTGTAAGTATAAGCTCTGTTTTTATTAGCTAAGACTGGAAATAAAATTCTTTCTGCATATTTGTGTTGTAAACAAATGCAGGTAAACAATGAATAGAGTACTTGACAGGGAAAACTACAAGAAGACGCAAGGTGTATGATTAACTACTGTTACTTCAAAAATAAAGATATAATCAACATTTTTCATTTAAAGTTAGAATTTTACAACAGGAAAATAAAAGTAATGTGTTGAGCCATAAAAATACTGGCAAAGAAAAAATACCAAAAATGCTAAAAGAAGCATAATTGACCTGTCTGTCAAGTGCCTTATTCTGGGAATGGACTGCAATGGTCCCTATGAATAAGAAACTGCACTGCCCTTGCCAATCTGACTGCTCAGTGTGGTGAGAATAGCAACATCCCATAAAAAGGGGTGGCCTCTGGCCTTTGTCCACTGTCCTTATCCAGCAGCAGCTGTTAAGTTTGAAGAAATCAGGAAGTCTTTGAGCCAGGTGGTATAAAACCAGGAAGGCTTTTGTCACTCAGTAGGATATAGAAAAGGCTGTATTAAAGTAAACATTGACACTGAGTAAAATACAGTGTAAACTCTTTATAACGAAACTCAAGGGACTGAGCATTTTTTGTCGTTATAGAGAGTTATCGTTATATGGAATGAATAAGAAGAACAACCAAATTAACAAGAATTTTGATATGTCTTATATAAAATATGCTTATAAATTATTACTACTAATCGCTTCTCTTTTACAGGCCATGTTAACAGTTTCAAAGTAGGGTTACGACTGATAATACGATAGGTACCCAGCAGGCTTGCTTGGTTGAAGACATCACTTCCGAGAAAACAATGCGTCCTGCTGCACGTGTTCAAGGCAATTAAGGATAACAAAAGCTAGACCGACCTCGGATGTTTCGGAGCTTCAAAGTCTTTTATAATAATACCGATAATAAATATTTACTGTCTTGAACTATGAACACATTCCTTCGTAATAGAGAATGGCTGTATCGCTATAAAGAGTGTATCAATGTGGGTTTTAATGCAAACCAACCAAATTGTGCTCTCTTCTACTTTATAGGGAGTTTATCGTTATATAGGATGACGTTATAAAGAGTTTACACTGTATAATCTTTAAGAGGATACCTGAGTCATGCATGTTTTCTGCCTTTTCCTACAAACATATAATTCTCCTCTTTTCTTCTGCATTAGCATGTAGCATGTAGAATGATAGTATTTTTTTGGAACACTTGGTGTTTTAATCAAACACTAGATATTGATATTAACTTTTTGGTTACAAAGTTAATACAAATGAAGCAAGCGGAAAAAATTAACTTTGTAACCAAAAAGTTAATATCAATATCTAGTGTTTGATTAAAACACCAAGTGTTCCAAAAAAATACTATCTTGTGGAAAAATTTCTTCAAAATAGTAAACATTCACAAATCGGAAAAAGCTCCATCTCTCGTCAACTTGTACATACGTAATGTTGTCAGTTGAGTGACTGTATAGTTCTACTACAAAGTCATAGATGGCGCTCAAGCTACCCGTGAGTAGTCAAGTGACAAAGCAATATGAACGAATCAAGTGGATCACAATTTCGCCGCCTCGGGCAGAACCCGCCGTGGTGTAGCGGCTTAACACGTCTGACCCGGCTTGTCAGAAGACGTGGGTTCGAATCCCGCCGGCGGTGTGAATTTTTTCCGCTTGCTTCATTTGTATTAACTTTGTAACCAAAAAGTTAATATCAATATCTAGTGTTTGATTAAAACACCAAGTGTTCAAAAAAAATACTATCTTGTGGAAAAATTTCTTCAAAATAGTAAACATTCACAAATCGGAAAAAGCTCCATCTCTCGTCAACTTGTACATACGTAATGTTGTCAGTTGAGTGACTGTATAGTTCTACTACAAAGTCATAGATGGCGCTCAAGCTACCCGTGAGTAGTCAAGTGACAAAGCAATATGAACGAAGCAAGTGGATCACAATTTCGCCGCCTCGGGCAGAACCCGCCGTGGTGTAGCGGCTTAACACGTCTGACCCGGCTTGTCAGAAGACGTGGGTTCGAATCCCGCCGGCGGTGTGAATTTTTTCCGCTTGCTTCATTTGTATTAACTTTGTAACCAAAAAGTTAATTATTTATACTGTTACGAAAAAAGAATTATATAATTGAAAAAAAAAAACATTTTACATTTTCTAAGAAAATAGAAATTACCCATATTTTCTTCTACTGATTATTTTTTGATATAATAAAAATAGATGCATAACTATAGGAGGCCTTATAATATGTATAATTATAGCTTACAAACATTATTATTAGGAAATATGTTTGTATGAAAACCTGGCTCTAGAGATAGCTCTTAATTAAGAGAATGCCGTATTAAAATATAATGCAAGGTTACATTAAAGTTAATATAAGAGGCTAAAACTCAAGGTTTTTTAAGTTCAAGTGCTCTGTTATGTTAAATGCCTTTGAAATGCCTAAATTACAAGTCAATAATAAATGCCTTTGTACTTATTTGAGTATAATTGAGGCATACTTTTCCTGAGAATAGCCTGAGAACCAGTTAATAACTTTTATGTAATTCTTAAACATAACTAGTTCACATTTGAATTTTATGCAAAGTTACTATCCATGTGATTTTTGTCAACTAATTATAAATGTAAAGAGGAAAAGTTAAGTAATATCTAGGTGGTTTAAAGAAAGTCAGATGAAATACATATAAAAAGGATTAAAAAGTGAAAAGTTTAAACATTTTTTGTAAATATTTATTAACAATTAGAAGGCTATAAGATTATAATGTTATGAAGAATACTAAACCACTCACCACTGTTCCCTAAGAAACATTATTGCACCTAAAAAGTATTTTTTATTTTTTGCTTATTGTAGTGAATGTGGATTTTCTTTAATCTCATGTAAATTTCTTTAGAGTGTAGTCCTGCCAAGGCGATGGAGAACAGTGACTACAGCAGTGCCAGATGTAAGGACAGCCTCCACTTGTCCTCTGTTGACGAGGCAGGCTCTCCTCAGCTATGCCTCTAGTTGGAATCTCATACACTACAAGTACCACAGCTATTCTGGTACATACATGAACTTGCCAAGGTAAGAATTTTTTGTTAAGATATTTTTTTCATCTAAGATTTTTTGTTTGTTATTGGTGTTAAGTTTTTGTATTCTAACTGCTAAACAAAACAAAATAAAAGTATGAAATACCAAAATATCATAATAGGAAAAAAATGGCTGACCTTCAATAAACATGCAGTTTTATCACTCAATCTAAATTACCTTCATGTTTTATATTGGAACAAACATTAGCCAGGATCAAATACCGATTGGTTTTCAAAACCGCACGCGATCGTTCTGAATGATCTAAATTCATTCTAACCATTAACACAAACAAACAAACTCAAATTTGGTTACCAGTAAAACAAATTACTAATATACAGATTAGATTGTATATGCTAATGACTTGTCTGGCGCTGAGTTAAATAGGTGAATGTTTTTGCTTAAATTCACAATTAATTATGTAAATCCTCATCAAATGATAATTTTTAGAAAGCTGTAGCTAGCTTTAGGTCTCTATGAAATTAATTTTGGTCGGTTTATTAAGCTAATAAAAGTCATGATTACTATGGAATGTGTGTACTCTAATTAAACATGCGTACACTAATCCTACTACTTTATCCATGTAATGTTTTTAATGAGTACTAATTATTTTTACGAATATTTAACTTAAAAGTACTATTGTTTTTGAGTATAGGTATAAGTGTCGATTCTCTCTGAACTAAAATTTACGTTCTGACAACTAAATCTGGGCTTTTTACTAAATTATACCAGTTTCCATGTGAATAAGTCACCATAACCCCATAACCAATGTAAAAAAATGTGAGTTACATGCATCTATAAATTAACGATGACAATAATAATCAATATTGATTAAAAGTTTAAGCTTAAATAAAACTAAGCTTCGACTTTAACTAGGTATTTATGTACGTAGTAAAACTTCGGCAGGCAGTAAAGAGCGGTATCTAATCAGCCTATGCATAAAACCCATGCCATATGGAAAACCATACATTTCACATATAGTGTACTAAATATTCGACGTTGTTATTTTCTTTTCAAAGCGCGTTTAACCAAAAACGGCTCTGCTGAATCTGCTTCTAATTAGCACTACAATTAGAGTTCAATTCACGGCCATGAGAATCACACCACAGTTTCCATGTTTGATAATCATCCAAGGTTGCACTCATCCCATATTGTTCCATTTCTGAATCACATCCTGCATTCAGTTATCTACATCTAGGTACACTGACACTGTTTGTGTGTTTGTATGTTTGTTTGTATGTGATCGATAAACTCCGAAACTACCGGACCAATATCATAAAGTCTTTCACCATTAGATAGCTTTAACATGATTTTGTTTTCTCACATAACATGTTGCGCCGACTCCAACTGATTTAGGATAAGGGCAGGAAGATGATGAAAGCTGTAACATTCCTGAGTATAATAGGGTACTTCTTACCACGGCAAAATATCATGTAATGTCATCTAGTTAGTGCTAAAATGAGGATAATTAAATCAGCCTGCATTAGTGCTATTGCCTGTTATTGCAAAATCGCGTATCGTATTAATGAACTGGGATTAGGTACCTGTTTGATCAATGGCTGTGTTTACAAACACAACTCGAGAACGTAGGGAGTGAAAGCCGAGATAATTACGCGCAGACGTGTCTTAGCTCAAAACATAACTTGATTCATGCAAGGTAAAGGATGCATATTTCGCGCAGCGGTTTCACCCACCTCCCCCTTGTGAAGATTTCCGAGATCGAATTCTTACTGTGGCAGATATTCAAATGATGAATCGTAGTATTGTCTATAATTAGCATCAACGTGAGCGCTTTCTTTACATTGTATAAAATGAAGTCGCTTTTTGCTTACTATGCCTGTCTGTCTGCCGTGAAATTATCCAACTCCTAAACCACACGATTTTGATGAGATTTTTTTAAATAGATAAAGTGGTTCAAGAGGAAGGTTTATATGCCGGGAAATAGCTTTTTTCCCGCGGGAAAATGCGTTGCAGCGCGTGAAACTGCTAACGGACCGCGAGATAATTTACAAAATTCTGATTCACATCAGGTCCGGTACCGAGCATCAGATTTCAAAGGTTTTAAGGTTCCACAAATCATCATCGTATTTCCTCAATATTCAATCATATGGTAATTTTTTGTGTCTTATTAAGTTTTACTTCCTTTTAGAACCGATACCAAATTACCAGAAGAAGTATACGACTTAGACGCAGAGACTGAAAGCGACAATGAAGCTCAATCGAAAGTTGACGTCGGTACCAAAGAGGGCTATCTGCTCAAAGGCCCAGAAATCGGCTCAGAAAGAATCTTCAGCAACCTCGCCTCAAAGTCCTTTAAGAAACGATATTGCTCAATGGTTAAAGAAACAGATGGCACATATATTTTGGAAGTTTATAAGGACGAGAAGAAAACTGATCAGAAGCTCACTATAGTTATGGATTTTTGCTCAGATGTTGTTAAGGTAAGATCGTTACCGCGGCTGCGATTTGAGATAACAATTCTCTTAACCATCTAAAATGTGTGCTGTTACGTTCCGTCAAATAGGTTTAGAAAAACATAGAAGATATCTAAGTCATGTCATCAACTCATAGTATAAAATGAAGTCGCTTTTTGCGTTTCTCTGTCTGCCTGTCGTATGCGAAACATTTTGATGCGGTTTTTTGTAATAGATAGAGTGATTGAAGAGGAAGGTATGTATAACATATGCCGGTAAAATGCCTTTTTCCTGCGATAAAATGAGTTGTATGTAGCGGGCGAAACTGCTAACAATCCGCTAGTGTCTTATAATTTGACGCAAAATGCGCATTATCTGTAAAAATAAGGCGACAAATAAAACGGTAGCGACTAAATTGACAAGAAATAACGAAGAATCTATTGTCATTTTAATATGACATGACTTAGATATCTTCTGTCCTTTTCTTAACCTATGTGACAGAAAATGACAGCACAAATTTTAGTCAAGAGAATTGGAGAATTGTTTTGACGAATCGCGCCCATTAACCTACTAAGACAAGACACACGGCACACAGCGTTGCATATAATCTCAGAACTAGTATGGTTTACATATTGCGTAACTTTAAATCCAATAAGAAATTTTAAAACCGTGAGAAGCGAATGTAGACAAACAGGATTACGTTAATGTCGTCACATCTTTATTCCTTCCTCATTTTTTGTCCTTAAGCCTAATAACGACGATGCACTTAAACTTTTGCTATTTTAGATGTAAGGAAATTCTTTGTACAGTTTGCTGTGATAGTCGTTCATGTAACACAGTGTTTTTCAAACTTTTTGTATACGCGACCCCTTTCCAGGCAAAAAAATAATGGCGACCCCCCTGTTGGGTCATCATAGAAACATAAAATCAGTAATATCATTTATTCAATGGCGGATTGAGAAAAACTACAAGCGTTGTGCGCATTTTTAGAATATTTTTCTAGGTAGGCTGAAATGTCCAGGCAATAGGAAGTCCACATGATTTTTACGTTAAACGTTAGTAAAAAACAGGCCGAAAAATACACGTATCGCGAGCGAAGCGAGCTCGACTTTTCACGTTACAATCAAGTGAGGAGCATTAACACTAGCCGTGAGTGTAAAACAGGCCAAAAGGTGCACGTATCGCGAGCGAAGCGAGCTCGACTTTTCACGCTAGATATAAACAGGTAAAGAGCGTATAAAACACTGCATACTGCAAAAAATAGCACTACGTTTTGAAAGTTTTGAAAAATAATCATGCCCATTCCTTTTCACTACAATTGTGTTTTAACGAATTTTATCCGACCATCCACCTGTGGTTCTGCCTTGACTTTTGGCTTTTGCCGGCGACCCCCCTGGGGGTCGCGACCCACAGTTTGAAAAGAAAAACACTGATGTAACAGATGCGAATGTTGTAAAACAGTCTCACTGTTTTATAGTAAAGTTTTGAATGACAATAAAAAAAAGAACACGATTAACGAATCGCATTCTCTTGTATGGCTAGACATAGCTATTTGCATTTCTCTGCCGGTCTGTCTGTCATGGATCAGTAAACCTCGTAAACCATGCTACGGATTTTTATGCGTTTTTTGTTCAATGAGAATCTTATTCCCACACGGACACATGAAAACGATAAGCAGCAGATTATTAGCGGGTCTCTAGTGTTGTAAATAATAATACAATTCCGTGACAGACAAACTGGCTAGATAGATGCCTTATCTTGAATATATTGTTTCCCTTCCAGAATCCAAAACGGGGAAGGTTCAGCTTTGAGCTGCGTATGTCTGGCGGTAAGGGGTACTCGTTCTCAGCTGACAGTGAGGAGGAAATGAACGACTGGATCACCGCCTTCAAAGCGGCGCTCAAGAAAAGCCACGATACTCAAGATGCTCAGCAGAATGACGAGGTCTTAGATAAAGGTAATGTTGATGTTAAATTTCGGTTTTAAGGATATTATAAGGTTTTTATTTTTATTTTATTTTATTTTTATTGAATGTTAAGGACCTGGCCACTCATAAACTCTGGTTATAAGTCTGTGGTTATCTCTTTTCACCACACGAACCAAATCTACCAATGTTCAGCTGGTCTAAATTTCCCCTGTATTCCAACGGGTTAAAACTCCTTTCAACATATAGAATACCTCATCAACCATGAGGTTGAACATTACTAACTCTCGAATACCCATTACAGAAATCTTCTGTATGTAATAACCTCAAAGATAAAGATTTGTTATTGATAGAAAGAGTTACTCTGCAATGCTAAAAATAATCGTATACCTATAGCTTGTATGGATATTCATTCAAACACATTTGTCTAGCAACATAGTATCTCAACAACTTTACGTGTGTCTCGCGGCAATTTCACGTGTGTTATGGGTGGCGATTTCTGTCTCAGATACATTGTCTCGGCAAAATTGCACTACAATTTCACAATTGCAACACACTTTTGTCCACAAACAATTTTGCAAGACAATTGTCTATGGCCTAGCCTAGCCTGGCCTAGCCTAGCACTGGATCGTGATACGTGGAAAAAGAGAGGCCTTTGCCCTTCAGTGGGACAGTACAGGCTCATAATAAAAAAATGCCCATGAGTATAGGTACGCACCATTAATCTTAACACCATTTTCAGACGCCGACGTATCCCTAACCGCGGAACCGCCGCCCCCGATCTACGGCACTCTAAAGGGTTTGGAGCATAGCATGAACCCGCTACTGATGCGGTACTCCCGTGAAACGGACATGTCCATAGCGGCGGCGCGCAACGAGTGCCGCGCGCCCGTGTTCAGCCTGCCGTACAAACGCGCGCCCGACACCGAGCCACAGCTCGAGCCTTTCAAGTGAGTGTTGCTACATGATCATCATCAGTAGAACACAGCATGAACCCGCTACTGATGCGCTACTCCCGTGAAACGGACATGTCCATAGCGGCGGCGCGCAACGAGTGCCGCGCGCCCGTGTTCAGCCTGCCGTACAAACGCGCGCCCGACACCGAGCCACAGCTCGAGCCTTTCAAGTGAGTGTTGCTACATGATCATCATCAGTAGAACACAGCATGAACCCGCTACTGATGCGGTACTCCCGCGAGACCGACCTGTCCATAGCGCCCGTGTTCAGCCTGCCGTACAAACGCAGTTGGAACCCTTCAAGTGAGTATTCCACCACCTCGCCTCAAAAGTAGCAAAAGCTTTGAGTCAATACTACTCGGTATCGGAAGGAACAACGATTCTGCGGCTAGAGCAATGGAAGAAAGTGTATCCACCCGATGCATTTCATGTGCCACAAGCCGAAAAGCTTTCACTTGGTGGTGACTTCCTCTCGGCAGTCTGGAAGTCACTGAACCGACTTCGGGCTGGCACTGGGAGGTGCCACGGACACATTGCTTTTCCGCTGGCGATAAATGTAACTGCACCAACAACAAGTACTGTACATGTTTATAGCAACGAGTACTGCCGTACAAACGCGCGCCAGACACCGAGCCGCAGCTCGAGCCCTTCAAGTGAGTATTGCCATTATCTAACGTCAAAAAACTCAAAAACCATAGATTTGTAGGTTAAACTGGATCGCGCACTCAAACACTTCTCGTGTTAGGTAAAAAATTTTTGGAAAACTTCCAAAAAAAATTGTTTACCTAACACGAGAAGTGTTTTAAAATTTGGTATTCAATTTATCGCGGGTTTTCATCGCTTTGACTACATTCAATCTGTAAAGAATAAATTAGTCGCTGGGAATTAGTTGCAAAACTATCCCGGTAGATGGAACCCATCCACGCGATAGTGGACAAGATATACTTCCTTAATTTCGCGGGCTGGATTAGAACCGCGGTACCCTAGTTGGTTAGGGCGTCGGCAGTACTGATGCCGAAGGTCGCAGGTTCGAATCCTGCCTGCGGTGAAATTTTGGAAGTTTTCCAAAAATTGTTTATCTAACACGAGAAGTGTTTTTTTGGTATTCTATCAAGAAATCATTTACGTTACAGTTTTTGTGTGGTAATCCTTAGAACGTTCTCTAAAACAAAGACATGTATCACACTATTTATTTGTATATTGTTTCTCTCGTTTCAGAGAACACTTTGGCCAAAGAATATTGCTCAAATGCGAAAGCTTAAAGTTTAGATTACAAGCGCCAATAGACGGCGACAAAGAGTTGTTATGCCAAGTCGAGCCTTACTTCACGCACCTAGCGGTTTATGACGCGCGCAGCGGCCGCAAGCTAACAGAGGACTTCCATTTCGACTTGAACCACGACGCGGTGAGGGATCTAGTCAAAGACACCGAGTGCACGAAGTCATTAGTTGAGAATTTTAGCTACGATGTAAAGTTAGATGTTAACCAAATACCGGAGGAGTGGTTTAAGTCCAAGAAACAAGTAAGTGTTATTACAAATCTATTGACATTGAAATGAAAATACAAGGAAACTCTCCATGACATGCCTCGGCATTTAGTTTTCGGTATAATTGCATTTTTGTGAAATTGGGATTTTCTGAGTTACATCTTTGGATATCCGTTACAAAAAAAGTGTTAGGATTTTTTTTCTTTTTGCTGGTGATTACAATAAGGACTATTTACAAGATTCTGATATTGGTCATTGCCGGACCTCCGAGATATTTGGATTTTTATGAAGTTGTGGTGTTTGGAGTTACAACTTTGGCGGTCTGTAATGTTGAAAATTTCAGGAAATGTATTGGTTTTTGTTCAGGATGATAGATGAAATCTTGTAGATTCCGGTGCTGATCTTAACTCAATACCGCACTGATGGACCATTTTTGAGCGGAAGCCCACATATCATGACATTATAATGATCGTCAGGATATTTACTCTAAAGCCAGCGTAGTTTACTATTTTATTGCGTGATGTCTCGGGAGACCCATAGTGTACCCTGAACTATGTTCGAACACAATTTTTAATATGCCACACTTTTCCAACACTTTCTTTGAGAATATCTAATCTTTATATTTATTTCAGGTCCTCTTATCAGTGAACAACCCGCACCCAGATTTGTTCCTAGTGGTGCGAATCGACAAGATCCTACAGGGTCACGTCAGTCACGTTCTCGAGCCGTACCTTAAAGCTACCAAAGACCCGCGATTGGGGCTCAAAGTGCACAAAACTGTGCAAGCTTACGCGAACCGAGTCGGCGCGTATAGGATGCCGTTCGCGTGGGCTGCCAAACCATTATTCAAGTAAGTCGAGTTACAAGTTTACAGTGAATGTTGTTCCCACAGTTGTTTCAAAATCATAAAGTGAAACATAAGGTGTTTTGGGGAAGTTAAAGTGCACAAAACTGTGCAAGCCTACGCTAACCGCGTCGGGGCGTATAGGATGCCGTTCGCGTGGGCTGCCAAACCATTATTCAAGTAAGTCGAGTTACAAGTTTACAGTGAATGTTGTTCCCACAGTTGTTTCAAAATCATAAAGTGAAACATAAGGTGTTTTGGGAAGTTAAAGTGCACAAACTGTGCAAGCCTACGCTAACCGCGTCGGGGCGTATAGGATGCCGTTCGCGTGGGCTGCCAAACCATTATTCAAGTAAGTCGAGTTACAAGTTTACAGTGAATGTTGTTCCCACAGTTGTTTCAAAATCATAAAGTGAAACATAAGGTGTTTTGGGGAAGTTAAAGTGCACAAAACTGTGCAAGCCTACGCTAACCGCGTCGGGGCGTATAGGATGCCGTTTGCGTGGGCCGCCAAACCATTATTCAAGTAAGTCGAGTTACAAGTTTACAGTGAATGTTGTTCCCACAGTTGTTTCAAAATCATAAAGTGAAACTTAAGGTGTTTTGGGGAAGTTAAAGTGCACAAAACCGTGCAAGCTTACGCGAACCGCGTCGGGGCGTATAGGATGCCAGCGTGGGCCGCCAAACCATTATTCAAGTAAGTCGTGATAATATATAATACCTGTCACAAGTTTACAGAGAATATTGCGCAGTGCCTGCCACACAAAGGTTCCGGGTTCAATTCCCGGTGGGGTCACTCACAAAGTTGATGTTTATCACTTTGTAAATTTGTTCCCAGTCTGGTTAGGACATTGCAGGCTGAACCACCTGATTGTCCGCAAGTAAGATGGTTCCGTGCTTCGGATGTGCACGTTAAGCCGTCGGTCCCGGTTGCTGTCTATGATGGCGGTCGTTACACAACCATATCAGAGGCCTGCTACTTGCAGTAGGCGGTTGAAAAACTCTGACACCAGGGTTCATCGGGTCGTTGAATGACTCGGTGTCCCACACGAAGAGAGAGAGAGAGAGAGAGAGAGAATGTTGTTCCAAAATCATAAAGTGAAACATAGGGTGTTTTATCTTTGTTCCTTTGGGGAAATTGTTCCTTATGATTTTGAAATTGCATCCTATATTCAATCAATAAACCAACAGCGAAAACTTATACATTTTAAAACTATTAAGTTACAGTTGTTTTAATCTTTGAATATACGGAAGGCATAACAATTCCAAAAGTGCCAAAATTTTAAATAAATACATTTTATTTAAACTTGTTGCGCTCAATTTTTTATGTTTTTTTTTTAGATTATACAGTAATGACCTAGACACGACTCCGGAGTTCTCCGCCATATACCGGCAGGAGCCCAACAAGATGTCCGACGAGGATTTGCTCAAGATCCTGTCGGACTTCCGGAAACCGGAGAAACTCGCCAAGCTCACCGCCATACCCGGCTGGCTCGCCATCAACATACACCACACCACCGAACCTATACCAAGTACGTTCCTGATTTCATTGTACATTTTGCAAAAGATAGTTAGAATATAATTTAATCTGGACTATTCATTTGGCCGTTGCCGGCTTAGAATAGCATCATCCCATTTCAACCCGTAGGTGTCGTGAAAGGCGACTAAGGGATTGATCCAAGGAATGGGCAGCACCGTTACCTGTAAATATCTTCAATACCTTACACTGCGCTCGCCAATCCGCCTGCCAATACCTAAATTGGGGGAGGCCCATGTCCAGCAGTGGACTGTTGTGGCTGTAATAGTATTCATTTAGATTGAGGTTCACCATGATGTTATTTCGCAATGATTTACTCCACATATGAGTTCGATATCCATATGGTTCAGACGCTTAATGTAAAAAAAAATAAAACGATATATAAATAAAACGACTGTTACACCACGGATCACCCTGTATATCAAACAGCGTAAACACTTAGATACCGCATTTCAGGAGACTGTATGGATGTATGAGGTTCTCATAGACATCGCCACATTAATACATAAAATGATTCCTACAGAAAAAAAAAGCGGAGTGAAAAGCTAGTTTTGTCATATTTCTTTATTACTTTCCAGATTGCATGACAAGCGCCTACGCCGCTCTGAAACCGTTTCCACTTCCACCTACATCGCCGCTCACGGTCGAACTTGCCACTCTGAACGTAGAAGCAGAACAGCCGTACGCAGCGTACATACACCACTTGTATGTCCGTCCTTTGGCACTCAACTTTGAGTCGCAGAAGCTTTTCACTAGAGCAAGAAATATCGCGTGCTCTGTGGAACTCAGGGACTGTGATACGGGAGAAAATCAGCCCTTGATGGTAAGTGAGTTTTCTGTGCTTTATACTTACACAGACTACTCTAAACATGGATGGGGAGCAGCGGCCATACAGCACTGAAGTTCAAGGCAGTTTGATTTTGTATACCTAAAAACTTATCCCATCTAATTTACGACAAAAATTAAATCACTGTTTAACGTGACATTTTATTTAGAATTTTCAGTTGATACATCTAAAACAAGTGTAGGAGGTTAATGTCTTAAATTACATAGGATTTGACAAAGTTTGTAGTACCTATTGACTCGAATAACGTCTAAGGTAACAGCTAAGATAAATGTGGGAAATGGTGTCGTTCGGAAGACCACAGTATATGACAAAACTCTTTTTATTTTCTGATTCCTCGAAGCTAACAGAGAAGCATTTTTGTTAGGTTTAAGACAGTTTTCTAAAAAGCATCGGTTTTCTTTGTAGGCGGTGTACGGGCGCTGCGGCATGACCACGCAGCACCGCTGCTCAGTGCTGCACCACAACGCTAACCCCACATGGTGCGACGAGGCCAAGATTCGATTACCAGCCACCATCACATCGCAGCATCATTTACTGTTCACGTTTCATCACATATCCTGCGATATCGCCAAGAAAAATGACACCAATGTTGAAACTTGTATTGGGTAAGTTCTATAACAGCTATTTAGTCCACTGTTGGACACTGGCCTCCCCCTATGCCAGCCCCTCGTGGTGCGACGAGGCCAAGATTCGATTACCAGCCACCATCACATCGCAGCATCATTTACTGTTCACGTTTCATCACATATCCTGCGATATCGCCAAGAAAAATGACACCAATGTTGAAACTTGTATTGGGTAAGTTCTATAACAGCTACGTAGTCCACTGTTAGACACGGGCATTCTCTACGCCAGCCCGCGTGGTGCGACGAGGCCAAGATTCGATTACCGGCCACTATAACCTCGCAGCACCATCTACTCTTCACCTTTCATCACATATCCTGCGATATCGCCAAGAAGAATGACACCAATGTTGAAACTTGTATTGGGTGAGTTCTATAACAGCTACGTAGTCCACTGTTAGACACGGGCATTCTCTACGCCAGCCCGCGTGGTGCGACGAGGCCAAGATTCGATTACCGGCCACTATAACCTCGCAGCACCATCTACTCTTCACCTTTCATCACATATCCTGCGATATCGCCAAGAAGAATGACACCAATGTTGAAACTTGTATTGGGTGAGTTCTATAACAGCTACGTAGTCCACTGTTAGACACGGGCATTCTCTACGCCAGCCCGCGTGGTGCGACGAGGCCAAGATTCGATTACCAGCCACCATCACATCGTAGCATCATCTACTCTTCACGTTTCATCACATATCCTGCGATATCGCCAAGAAAAATGACACCAATGTTGAAACTTGTATTGGGTAAGTTCTATAACAGCTACGTAGTCCACTGTTAGACACGGGCATTCTCTACGCCAGCCCGCGTGGTGCGACGAGGCCAAGATTCGATTACCAGCCACCATCACATCGTAGCATCATCTACTCTTCACGTTTCATCACATATCCTGCGATATCGCCAAGAAGAATGACACCAATGTTAAAACTTGTATTGGGTAAGTTCTATAACAGCTACGTAGTCCACTGTTAGACACGGGCATTCTCTACGCCAGCCCGCGTGGTGCGACGAGGCCAAGATTCGATTACCAGCCACCATCACATCGTAGCATCATCTACTCTTCACGTTTCATCACATATCCTGCGATATCGCCAAGAAGAATGACACCAATGTTAAAACTTGTATTGGGTAAGTTCTATAACAGCTACGTAGTCCACTGTTAGACACGGGCATTCTCTACGCCAGCCCGCGTGGTGCGACGAGGCCAAGATTCGATTACCGGCCACCATCACCTCGCAACACCATCTATTGTTCACGTTTCATCACATATCCTGCGATATCGCCAAGAAGAATGACACCAATGTTGAAACTTGTATTGGGTGAGTTCTATAACAGCTATTTAGTCCACTGTTGGACACTGGCCTCCCCCTACGCCAGCCCCACGTGGTGCGACGAGGCCAAGATTCGATTACCGGCCACTGCCACCTTGCAGCACTATTTACATATCCTGCGATATCACCAAAAAAAATGACACCAATGTAGAAAGTATTGGGTGAGTTCGAAAGCCACTACATTCTACTACTAGAAACGGATCGTACTAATGGTTATGATCCTGTTTTTTAACACAGCGTCTTCTGGTAAATAAATCTTATGGATGGATAATGAACAGTTGTATTGTATAATCCATTTCAGGTACGCATGGGTGCCGCTTTTGAAGAATGACAAATTCGTCGACGAGATTGTGAACTTGCCAATCGCAACACATTTGCCGTCCGGGTATCTTGCCATACAACCACTCGGGCTCGGTAAAGGGGTAAGTGAATTGTCAACATCTTAATTTTATTTCCTTAGATAAGGTAAAGCGAAAGAGTTGACGTTAAAGAAAAGAGGCCTATACTTAGCAATGGGTGGATGTGAGATGATACAAAAGTAGATGATTGTTTATTAGCTAGCATATAGGTAGTAAAACGACATGAAAGCTTACAGTAATGAAGTTTTCTGAGAAGGCTTTTTATTGGGCTTAGTTATGGTCCTGGTTTCGAGACTTTAAAGGTTTAGGTTATATTGTTCTACCATCATCATCATCTTCCTGCCCTTATCCCAATTACTTGGGGTCGGCGCAACACGTTTTGTTGATGACAAAATCGTGTTGCAAAAGGATTTGGCTTCATTTTACGACCGGCCGCCTACCAGACGTCAACCCTCCTTGGGAATGCTTTTGTGGTGGAATAACCGCCACCATACGGTTGACTTTGGCTGTTTGGGTCGGGTTTATCCCTTGGTCGCCTCTTACGACCCCCGGGAAGAGAGGGGGTGGCACTATTCTACTCTGCCGGCACCACACAGCAATTGTTCTACCATATAATCTACTTATTTCCAGAACTCCGGCCCAGAAGTGGTATGGGTGGAGGGCGAGAAGCAGCTGTTCCGCTGCCAACTAGTCCTAGACTCTACCGTCGCCACACGCGACCCCCACCTACACAATTTATTCAGCCAGGCGGAGCGCCTCATCAAGTGCAGCTCGCCCCCCACCTCCCCGTCCCCGCCGCCGTGGAATGACGTGCTGACGGCGATAAAAGCCGCGCACGCGATCAAACTGAGTTCGCTAGTGGCGTTTTTGCCGACTATACTCAATCAGCTGTTTGAATTGATGGTGAGTTATGGTTCACTAAGTATTATATTCGCTACTTCATCAAGGACAGCTCTCCATCCACCTCCCCGTCCCCGCCGCCGTGGAATGACGTGCTGACGGCGATAAAGGCTGCGCATGTCATCAAGCTGAGTTCCCTAGTGGCGTTCTTGCCGACTATACTTAACCAGCTGTTTGAATTAATGGTGAGTGTGCTGAAATCCCCATGTGATGCCGGTTCAGAATGTCTTTCCCGTGGGGGTGACCAAGGGATAAATTCTTCCAGGGGTTCAAACCCTGGATGAATTTCGCAATCGCATTGCAACATCTTGCATTGCGTGGTGAGTTTGGCAAATACCCCCCTACTAGGGAGAGGCCCAAGTTCAGCAGTGAACTTTATTGTGGCTGTTATAGTAGTAATAGTATAGTATAATTTATTTTCTTAAAGGCCTCCCTATATCGGGGGCCTCGGGGGGGAATGCTATACTTAATACGCTTGGTAAGCCGGTTGCCAAGCCCAGTGACAAATATTTATGTTTGTTTTATCCTATTCGCAGTGATATATAGTGTCGTTCGCAGTGATATATATTTATGTTACCTTTCATTTTTCATTTTATATTTCAGACTGTTGAAAAAAGCTACTCGCACGATATGGGATACCAAATAGTAAAATTGATTGTACATTTTGTGCATATGATCCACGATTACGGAAGAAAAGACTTACTGGATAGTTATGTCAAGGTATGTATTTATCGTAGCGCAAAATATCACGCATAAAATTTGTGGCTTTGAAAATGTTACATACATTATCGTTCCTCAAAATAGGCTCCATAATAAAAGTTTCATGATCTGATCATAACTACAAAGTATTCGGCACACAAGGCCTGTCAAGAAATGCATGTTTATCCTCGCTTATCTCAATAACTACTTTACCGAAATCTGTTTCTTTGAGCTTACAAATCGTCTCTCTTAAAATTTCTCGATCCGAATGGTTCCTGCGCGGTACGTGCGTACGCGGTATTCTAATTGGTGCAAGTTGGTAAACGATTGAGTTTCGCTACCCATATACTCATCCGGATAGCGCCGTAGTTTGAATAGGGTTTTCATCAAAATCGGTTTCGTAGTTAACAAGCAGGCTAATAAATGTTTGTTCACTAAGCAGTCGCTTAATTTTAGAGTACCGTATCCAACCCAAAGGGTGGAAAAAAACCCTTTCACTTAGACTTAGCTTCCTTTCCGTCTGTCACCAGGCTGTATCTCATAAACCTTAAAAGCTAGAGAGTTGAAATATTTACAGATGCCGTATTTCTATTGCCACTTGAGCAACAAATACTAAAAAAATGAATAATATAAAGAATTTGCGGGTCTCCCATTTGCCCGATTTAACTGAATCTGATGATGAACGGTAATAGTTAGTCAGTGAACATTTTTACAGACACATTTACATGTTTTACTATTACCACTATGACAACAAATACAAAAAAAATAGAATAACATAAGTACAAAAAAGGGAGACTCCTATTCTATACAATAAATGTGCTTTTTATACAAAATGGTACATCTTCGTGCGCGAGTCCGACTCACACTTGGCCGATTTTTAGTAAATTGCTATACATCTTGTTTATAATTTCAGTACGTATTCAACTGCGTGGAGTTCAAGCTGCACACAGTGTTGACGGCGCCGCTGCACATGTTCGTGGACCCCAACCAGCAGGACTTCCTACTGGGACACAAGTTCATGCAATACTCGAGTTTCTTCTTCGACATCATCACGAAAAGTATGGCACAGTACCTCATCAACACTGGACGGATAAAGGTCAGTACTACAAGCTAACAGAGAGTGCTGTTTACACGGGACTTCCTGCTATTATTGCCGAATTCTCTTAAATCTTTTTCTTCGTGTGGAACACCAAGTCGTCCAAGGACGACCCAATGAACCCTGGTGTCACAGTTTTTCAACCGCCTACTGCAAGTAGCAGCCCTCTGACATGGTTGTGAAACGACCGCCATCATAGACAGCAACCGGAACCGGCGGCTTCCTTCAAATAACCCTTTACAAATGATATGCCAATCGATGGTCTCTATAATTAAAAATGTAGCAATAGCAGTACTAATGACAAGTGTAGCACTATCGACACCATCGATAGTATAGTCACTATCGATAGCGTCTATATTGATTGTTTTGAAGTGAAACATTACTACAGATATTTTTAAATCATGGGTATTGCTACATTTAGAATTAATCGAATGTTGCACGATGGCGCGAACTATCGATGGAGATGTCGATAGTCAACCATCAAACAACAGGACTTCCTACTGGGGCACAAGTTCATGCAGTACTCGAGCTTCTTCTTCGACATCATCACCAAAAGCATGGCGCAGTACCTCATCAACACTGGGCGGATAAAGGTAGGCTACAAGTTAACTGAGACTCCTCTTTGAATAATTTGGAGTGAGGGCTTTGGTCGTGCCAAATTTCTTGCTCCCATTTATATGTACTTTAGTTTTTTCGTCGGTTGCTCCCCTTAAAAAAGTGTTCAGGTGATATTATTTACCTCCTCTTGAATTTCATCATAAAACATAACGAGTTCGCAAAGAATGTTGCTGTATTACATACACTGGACTAACTAACAGAATAAAATAATAATTTAGTATACTAAAAGATCTCTGATTTGATTATGTTGAACATTCTCTATAATGTTGTTGAGTTCATTGGATCAGGACTTCAGAATTATTTAGGAAAATTTTCACTGCAGGCTGGATTTGAACCAGCAACCTTCGCAATCTGTACTGACGACCCCTCTACCAACCGCTACAGCGGCTCACTCCAAGCCCGCGATAAATGTATCTTGACCACTATAGTATGGTTATTCGAATGGGCCATATTTGACAGCTGTCAGACCCATACTAAGAAACATGTCGACAAAGAAAAATAGAAAGAAATAGATGTCAAATATGGCCTATTCGAATGACGGTACTATAACGCGTGGTAGGGCTCCTTGGGTATTCACTTCAGAATAAATCGTGTTTATTATTGCAGATGTCCCGTCACGAGCGGTTTCACGCGGACTTGCTAGACAACATCGACAAGCTGGTGACGACGGTGGAGCCCTCCTACATCCTGCAGCAGCCCATGCAGACGCACATATTCAACAAGAATCTTGCCACTTTCCTCAAGGTATGATAAATACGGAGTAATTTTTTAGTCAGTGCGCAAACTTTACAAGATGTTTCTACTCGTGATTCTGAAAAACTTTTACAATGGAGCCAACTGAGAAATTTAAAAAAGATTTGGATATTCCATAGAAAAA
The DNA here is from genome assembly GCA_024500475.1 of Phthorimaea operculella. Lineage (NCBI taxonomy): Eukaryota > Metazoa > Arthropoda > Insecta > Lepidoptera > Gelechiidae > Phthorimaea > Phthorimaea operculella. Next base: position 394,517 of record JANFCV010000211.1, on the reverse strand, counting down.
TAAACTCTTGCCGAGTAAGTATGAATTCATGCGGCCCGGGTTCGATTCCCGGTCGATGTATGTCATTTTTTCTATTTCTTATTTTCACTTGTGAGAATAATATAGCACTGTGAGTGCATTAAAATCCCAATAGATAGTAAATTTTAAATTAAATTTATTTTCAAGTTATTGACAAAACTAGGTATTTTAGAGTTATTTAGGCCAAAATATTGCGAGGAAATTTCCTTTTAAAATTAATCCACAGAAGGCAAAATATGCCTTGCTACAAATTCCTAAATACAATAACTAACATCTTTCTAGCATTTACGGCACCCTAGGTTGGCAGATCGGATTATCGAGGTTGATTTCATCCGATCTGCCAATCTAGGATGTCCATCCTAGGGCATCAAGTTGGATAACCCTGAAGAAGTTAGATTTTAAATATTCTCATCGTTTTTCTTCCAGTCCTGCCTATCCTTCATGGACCGCGGTTTCGTGTTCCGCCAAGTGAAGAAATACCTCGACAAGTTCAAACCTTGCGACCCCAAAGCGCTCTTCGACTTCAAGTTCACGTTCCTACAGACGATCTGCTCGCACGAACATTTCGTGCCCTTCAACTTGCCGCTACAAGCCAACAAGCTAACCAAAGACAGTACCGACGATCCTGCCAAACTGAAACTGACTGAGGACTTCACTATGAGACACTTTCTTGCCGGGACTTTGTTGAAACAGGTAACGAATGCATTATGTACATTTTTTCTTGCTGTCCGTTAGTTCACGTTCCTACAGACGATCTGCTCGCACGAACACTTCGTTCCCTTCAACTTGCCGCTACAAGCCAACAAGCTAACCAAAGACAGTACCGATGATCCTGCCAAATTGAAACTGACTGAGGACTTCACTATGAGACACTTTCTTGCCGGGACTTTGTTGAAACAGGTGACCAATTATGCTTTATAGTATAGCTTACTTGTTTTTTGTCAGTTTCTTTTCTATACTCACTGTAAACTTCGCCTGAAAATCAAGACTGATTTTGTTCGATCCTGTTTATAAACATTGACTTACATTGGCCTCCAAGCTATGAGATAATAACATATTTCGATGCAAATCCCTAATTTTGGCAGCTACTATAATTTTTAGTATTTAGATGAAAAATTATTATAGGCGTTATTTAGATAAACTAATCGGCTAAAAAGCGGTTTTGGTAGCTATTCTAATTCAGTCTATGGCATCGTTCAACGGCATCTCGCGGATTATTTCTCCAAAAAATGGCCAATTTACTTGTAGTAAATAAACAATATTGACAATATAATTGTTTATCAGGTGGAGCTATCACTACGAGAAGCGCCTCAGAAGCGGCGCACTGCGCTCGGTGTGCTGCGAGCCTTACTCACCAAACACGAGCACGACGACCGATACCGCACCAGGCAGAGTCGCGCCCGTATAGCTCAGCTGTATGCGCCCTGGCTAACTATCGTGCTTGGTAAGTTGAGAGTTAGCTGTCAAACACGATGACAGATACTGCACCAGGCAGAGTCGCGCCCGTATAGCTCAGCTGTATGCGCCCTGGCTAACTATCGTGCTTGGTAAGTTGAGAGTTAGCTGTCAAACACGATGACAGATACCGCACCAGGCAGAGTCGCGCCCGTATAGCTCAGCTGTATGCGCCCTGGCTAACTATCGTGCTTGGTAAGTTGAGAGTTAGCTGTCAAACACGATGACAGATACCGCACCAGGCAGAGTCGCGCCCGTATAGCTCAGCTGTATGCGCCCTGGCTAACTATCGTGCTTGGTAAGTTGAGAGTTAGCTGTCAAACACGATGACAGATACTGCACCAGGCAGAGTCGCGCCCGTATAGCTCAGCTGTATGCGCCCTGGCTAACTATCGTGCTTGGTAAGTTGAGAGTTAGCTGTCAAACACGATGACAGATACTGCACCAGGCAGAGTCGCGCCCGTATAGCTCAGCTGTATGCGCCCTGGCTAACTATCGTGCTTGGTAAGTTGAGAGTTAGCTGTCAAACACGATGACAGATACTGCACCAGGCAGAGTCGCGCCCGTATAGCTCAGCTGTATGCGCCCTGGCTAACTATCGTGCTTGGTAAGTTGAGAGTTAGCTGTCAAACACGATGACAGATACCGCACCAGGCAGAGTCGCGCCCGTATAGCTCAGCTGTATGCGCCCTGGCTAACTATCGTGCTTGGTAAGTTGAGAGTTAGCTGTCAAACACGATGACAGATACTGCACCAGGCAGAGTCGCGCCCGTATAGCTCAGCTGTATGCGCCCTGGCTAACTATCGTGCTTGGTAAGTTGAGAGTTAGCTGTCAAACACGATGACAGATACCGCACCAGGCAGAGTCGCGCCCGTATAGCTCAGCTGTATGCGCCCTGGCTAACTATCGTGCTTGGTAAGTTGAGAGTTAGCTGTCAAACACGATGACAGATACTGCACCAGGCAGAGTCGCGCCCGTATAGCTCAGCTGTATGCGCCCTGGCTAACTATCGTGCTTGGTAAGTTGAGAGTTAGCTGTCAAACACGATGACAGATACTGCACCAGGCAGAGTCGCGCCCGTATAGCTCAGCTGTATGCGCCCTGGCTAACTATCGTGCTTGGTAAGTTGAGAGTTAGCTGTCAAACACGATGACAGATACTGCACCAGGCAGAGTCGCGCCCGTATAGCTCAGTTGTATGCGCCCTGGCTAACTATCGTGCTTGGTAAGTTGAGAGTTAGCTGTCAAACACGATGACAGATACCGCACCAGGCAGAGTCGCGCCCGTATAGCTCAGTTGTATGCGCCCTGGCTAACTATCGTGCTTGGTAAGTTGAGAGTTAGCTGTCAAACACGTTGACAGATACCGCACCAGGCAGAGTCGCGCCCGTATAGCTCAGTTGTATGCGCCCTGGCTAACTATCGTGCTTGGTAAGTTACCTGAAGCTTGAAGAGCTTTGACACCAGGGTTCATGTGGTCTTTGGTGCTGCCCCACGCGAAAAGAAGAAAAAGTTATCGGATTAACCCGGTTCTGTTTTCTGATTGAGCAGTTTTTTTTTTCAATATACTACAGGTCCTACCATATGGACTGTGTATAGTAAGTCATTCTAAGTCATTCTAATAGCCAGCGTTTCAACCTGTGATCTGGTCAAGCCATTTAATAATGTCCATTTTGACAGCTGTTGAATCCGTACTAGGAAGACTGGGAAGAAAAATATTTCACTAAAGATTCTGAAAGCTGTCAACAAATCTCTTTTCGAGGCAAAAATTAATAGGCACTGTCTAGACAAGCATGTTATCATTTGCATCATCACTTGCCAACAGCTGAGATAGCAGACAGTGAGGTTTTAGAAGTAGCCAGGGCCCAAAGTTGATTGTCGCTGGAAATATAATGGCTAAAATTGCAGACTTGGCGCCCTTTGCATTATTGTGTCTAACTCTTACATTATCTTGGACAGATAACGCACACCGCCTAGTGACAAAGTCGCTCGCCAGTCCCGTCATAGAGAACGGTCACGACCGCCCCGACGGCGACCTCACCGGCATACTCAACCACAAAGAGGTAGCCTCCGCCAACAGCACGCCGCGGAGAAACCGACTCACCCTACACTTCGACCACACGCCGGTTCGAAACTCGGCGCACTTCAAAGACCCGCCGGTTGTGCAAAATAATCACATTGTTTTTGGTAAAGGTAAGCGTTTTCTTGCTAATGGTTTGGGGGTTTTAGGGTGAATCGTTATTTATGTTAGTGGTGTTCACGCACGTTTGTGATGTCGCTCAAATATTTTATATAGTATCACTTTTGCAGTTGATGTGAAATTGAAATGTTGATTACGATACCTTGCAATAGAAAGAAACATTATTAATATAATTAAAAATAACAGTTTGACTAATGCACACGCCATGACAACTTTTAAACTTGTTGCACTCGGTTTTTTGCCGGCACAGATGAGACATGAAAGTATCTACAAGTTGCAGTTGACTAACGTTCAGTCAGAACGCGAGTGTTTGAAAGGGCGTTTTTAGAAACTCGCATTCGAAACGCGCCTTGTGCATAGAGTTCCTTTAGTTTCGCGATCAATTTTTCCTCCACTGTTACACAAAATCACCTTAGCTTCAACTACACATTGTCCGTAGATCACGCGAACCGCTCATCGCAAAGCTCGCTAGAGTCCGTCTCAACCATGTCCGGAGGCGATTCGCTACCGAGGAATACCACTAAACCGGACTTGAGCGAAATAGGCGATCAAGTCAACAGGTAATAATGCTGTGTGCTTGTGTGATGTGTTGGGTATATGTGAAATTTTCCTCTAAATATTGTAAACATATTATAATTCCTAAAGGTGGGTTAGCAAATTGCCCTTCATTGATTTTGAATTGCAATTTTTCGCGATATTCTGACAATCTGTCACTATGGTCACATAGTCTTCTGAATGACTCTGAAACTATTGTCAAACGTGGTGCGAATGGCCGTTTTTTACAGCCGTTTGCGCTCTGCCTATCCCGGAAGGGGTATAGGCGTGCTATATATGGTTACTTTTAATTAAGTACAAATGTTTTAAGGGCGTGTTCAACTTACAAAACTAAACAAGAAACATTTCTTCAAAACATAAATAAAAAAATTGTAACTTCCATACAATCGTGTTGCAAATGTTCGTCACTTAGTATTGGAGGACCAAATTTTTTTATTTCATATTTTGATGAAAAGTTTCAAAGTTGTTTAGTTTTGTGAGTAGAACTCGTTTCTAAAATATTTGTACTTAATTAAAAGTAACCTTATTATGAGTTTATATCGCATGCACCCCGAGAGGTGGGCTAAAATAGTTAAGCACTGGGTACCACAAGCTGGTTGCCGACGTCGAGACCGGCCTCAAAGAAAATGGCGAGATGACTTGACTTGACTTGCGAGAGTGGCGCAAAAGAGGGGAGACCTTTGCCCAGCAGTGGGACACAGAACAGGCTAAATAAAAAATATACGGGGTGTTAGGAACGGTGGTGTAACGAAAACTTTGCAGGCGTGCTCAAAGAAAATGGCGAGATGACTTGACTTGACTTGCGAGAGTGGCGCAAAAGAGGGGAGACCTTTGCCCAGCAGTGGGACACAGAACAGGCTAAATAAAAAATATACGGGGTGTTAGGAACGGTGGTGTAACGAAAACTTTGCAGGCGTGCTCAGACCATGAAACTGAACAACTTTTACTATGGAGCCAATGGTGGGAAACGAAAAAACATTTCCGACTCCCCATACAAAGTCAGTCAGCTGATCATGAATTTTGTATGGGAGGTCGGATTTTTTTTTTCGTTTCCCACCATTATTGGCTCGATAGTAAAAGTTGTTCAGTTTGATGGTCTGATCTTGCCTGCAAAGTTTTCGGTACACCGTCCCTAACACCCTGTATAAATAATGTATGTGTGGCCAGGTTCGGTGTGATGTCCTGTGAGGAGGCGCGCGACGTGCTGCTGTGTTTCCTGTTCGTGCTGAAGTACCTGGACGAGGAGCGTTTGGTGGAGTGGTGGAAGACACACTCGCCCGCGCACCACCAGGCCTTCTTCAATGTGCTAGAGTGAGTTGTATACAGCAATGTGACGTTGTCAGTGCTGCTGTGTGTTCGTGCTGAAGTACCTGGACGAGGAGCGTTTGGTGGAGTGGTGGAAGACACACTCGCCCGCGCACCACCAGGCCTTCTTCAATGTGCTAGAGTGAGTTGTATACAGCAATGTGACGTTGTCAGTGCTGCTGTGTGTTCGTGCTGAAGTACCTGGACGAGGAGCGTTTGGTGGAGTGGTGGAAGACACACTCGCCCGCGCACCACCAGGCCTTCTTCAATGTGCTAGAGTGAGTTGTATACAGCAATGTGACGTTGTCAGTGCTGCTGTGTGTTCGTGCTGAAGTACCTGGACGAGGAGCGTTTGGTGGAGTGGTGGAAGACACACTCGCCCGCGCACCACCAGGCCTTCTTCAATGTGCTAGAGTGAGTTGTATACAGCAATGTGACGTTGTCAGTGCTGCTGTGTGTTCGTGCTGAAGTACCTGGACGAGGAGCGGCTGGTGGAGTGGTGGAAGACACACTCGCCCGCGCACCACCAGGCCTTCTTCAATGTGCTAGAGTGAGTTGTATACAGCAATGTGACGTTGTCAGTGCTGCTGTGTGTTCGTGCTGAAGTATCTGGACGAGGAGCGGCTGGTGGAGTGGTGGAAGACACACTCGCCACCAGGCCTTCTTCAACGTTCTAGAGTAAGTTTATTCAGGACAAATATTTACCGGGAGTAACAGAAAGGGTATAACAAGCCGAAAGGAGGTCAAGGTACTCATGAAACTGAACAACTTTCTCCATGGGTCGAAACATGAAAAAATAATTTGGACCTGCCATACAAAATCGCCGATCAGCTAATTGATTTACTATGGGAGGTCCAAATTTTTTTTTGTTATATTCCGACCCATGTTCCATGGGAAAAGTTGTTCAGTTTCATGAGTACCTTGACCTCCTTTCGGCTTGTTATACCCTTTTCGCTACTCCCACTATATCCTCGTTGAGCGGGCAATAGCTGCGAGTATCTTAGGCACTTTTGGTCGGGGTATGGCCCGGATAGGGGAGACTGTTTGATAAAATTTTGACGACGCGTGTTGCTGAAAGTAAGTTTTGTTACTCTATTTTTGACGAAGCATGTTGCTGAAAATTATATTGTTACGTTTTCTTTTTGTTTATCATTTATCATTTATTTATTTATAAACTTACACTAACAGCTAAGAAGCCAAACATGTAAGCCTTAAACTCTAGATTACAGGTTTTTATTCTATTACAATACTACTCCTAGTGTAACATTGCTCAAGATAATGTCCTGCAGATGCTAGGAATTTATTTTCAGTGGACGCGAATATATCTATATTTGAAATAATGATTATTTTGTTCATGAGTGTCAAGGCTTCTACCAGCGGAGTTACTGAAAGAGCCTTGGTTCGTCCATAACTTACGTGAAACATAGGAATTTCACGAGGACGTAAGTTATGAGTATGGTACGGGGGAACGTAAAACAGGATTTGCCCCAATAAAAATGAGTTACTTAAGTCACCTCGGATCAGTCTATAAAAATACTTCACCAGGGAAAGTTTTCGTCGTACTTCTAACGATCTATATTCAACCATACCCATGATAAATGGAGTAGGGTACAAGAAAGGGTAATAACCGTAAAGTTTTTTGTACAAATATCGAAGGAATGACTTTTGTACCCTTTCGACCATATCATAGTAATATTCTTCATGGGGAGACCAGACTATTGAGTTGACTTCTAAAATACTGCGCGCATATGCGTTGTAAATGATGCTAATAGCGTCTCTACAAGTAAAATATTTGGTCTGACGTATAATGAATCCCAGAATTTTCCTGGCTTTTTTACAGGTTTCAGTAATGTGAGCATTGAATGTCAACTGGGGATCGAATGTGGTTCCAAGATCGCGGACCTTTGCTTCTCTTCTCAATGTGACATTTCCAATACTGTAGTCCACTTCGATTGGCTTTTGGTTACGGTGGTATGATACGACTAAACATTTGTTAAGATTTAGCTCTAGACAGTTTTCTATGCTCCAACAATGAACTTTTTCAACATCCTGTTGCAACCGATGACAATCTTCAGGTCCCTGGATAGGCATGGCTACTTTCACGTCATCGGCGAACATTAGACATGTTGAGGCTGAGATAACTGTCGGCAGATCATTCACCATCATCAAAAAAAGAAGTGGACCTAGGCAGCTTCCCTGTCCAATCCCAGATGTCACTTGATATTCTGCAGATTTTGTATTCCTGTATTCTACATATTGACTTCGGCCTGAAAAATAGGATGAGAAGAAGCCCAGAAGTGATAAAGATGTTCCTGCTATTGCCATTTTTTCTAGGAGCATATCATTGTTTACCCTATCAAACGCTTTTCTAAAATCGAGATATATTACATCAGTTTGGGTTTTGTTATCAATGTTATGAGCAATGAGAGTTGATATATTGAGTAGGTTAGATGATGTGGATCGGTTTAGAAGAAAGCCGTGTTGCTCATCACAGAACCAGCCTTTTAATTGGTTGTTCATATGGCGGTGGATGATTGACTCGAATATTTTACCGAAGACGGATAGTATGGCTATGGGTCTGTAATTTGTAACGTCATTTTTGGGACCGCTTTTATGTATGGGTATTACCTTAGACTTTTTCCACACTGTAGGGTAGGATTTTGTACCGAGAGCTAGGTTATATAAATATTGCAAAGGCTTTACAAAAGATTCACAGCAATCTTTGACAATAAGTTGGGCTACTCCGTCTGGGCCTTGTGTTAGTTTTGGTGACGACGCTTGGCGCTGACTAGTTCCTTGTTTTTATGGTCTGACGAAGCTTGTTGCGGATTACTCTTTGTTTGAACGAATTAATTTGGATGGACTGTAATTTACATGTTCATAATCGTAAGAAGAAGAAAGAAAATTAGAGTTCATATTTAGATTTTCTTCACTTTCTTACCTTGCATTTCTTTCTGATCCTTCTTTTCAATTTGTGTCAGTATCAAAAATACACATTTTTTTCTAAAACAGCTCTTAAATATTTGTCAAAAGTTGCCTTAGCGACCGTCTATAAAAGCTCTGCCTTTCCCACAAGGGATAAAGTGGTGATCTTACGTTTGTATTCGTAATCAAACTTACAAAAAAGTTACTAGATAATGTTGTGCGTTTTTATTGCAAACTAAATTCATATTACGTATCATCCATTAGGACCACAGCTTTATATCAACTTTATTTCAGTACTAATTAAACTACTTTATCTTTCAGAATATGCGCGGAGCAGTTCCAATACATAGGCCGCAAGCGGATTCTCTCAGAACTGAAAGCCACAACGCCAGACTGCAACGGGAAACCAAAGCCAATCAAAGCGCGAACTTTACCAGCGAGAATGAGCCCGCCTGACTTCTCTAAGGAACCACCGATCATTGTCGAGAATAAAAACAACACTGTCAATAGAGAGAACCTTGTCACAGCAACTGTAACTACTGGTAAGATACTTTGCATCTTACTTACTGTAACTTAGGAAAAGTCTATCAAAGCGCGAACTTTACCCGCGAGAATGAGCCCGCCTGACTTCTCTAAGGAACCGCCGATCATTGTCGAGAATAAAAACAACACTGTCAATAGGGAGAACCTTGTCACAGCAACTGTAACTACTGGTAAGATACTATGCAACTTACCTACAGACTAACTTAGTAAAAGTCTATCAAAGCGCGAACTTTACCCGCCAGAATGAGCCCGCCTGATTTCTCCAAGGAACCGCCTATCATTGTGGAGAATAAAAACAACACTGTCAATAGGGAGAACCTTGTCACAGCAACTGTAGCTACTGGTAAGATACTTTGCATCTTACTTACTGTAACTTAGGAAAAGTCTATCAAAGCGCGGATTTTACCCGCGAGAATGAGCCCGCCTGATTTCTCTAAGGAACCGCCGATCATTGTGGAGAATAAAAACAATACTGTCAATAGAGAGAACCTTGTCACAGCAACTGTCACTACTGGTAAGATGCATAGCTACTTAGTAAATCACTTAGGAAAAGCCAATCAAGTGCGAACTCTACGAAAATGAGCCCGCCTGACTTCTCTAAGGAACCACCGATCATTGTCGAGAATAAAAACAATACTGTCAATAGGGAGAACCTTGTCACAGCTACTGTCACTACAGGTAAAAAAAAGTTACCGCCGTAAAAAAATTCGCATGTACGCATTTTTTTCTAATTTCGCGTTCAGGTCAGAGGATCTAGAATAACAACTAATCTGCCTTATCTCTAGCTTCGAGCCAAGAATAACTATTCTGTAACGATTAAGTACTAAGTAATCCTATCACAAATTTTAGAAAATTCAAAATCCTATCGTAAAATTAAGCCAAATCCTTTTGCAACATGATTTTGCGTTTAAACAAAATATGTGGCGCCAACCATAAGTAATTGGGATAAGGCCAGGAAGATGATGAAAAGCCTATTGATCCCATTTTTGAATAAGCACACAAAATCTATTGAACTTTTTATTACAGAACTGGAAGCGATAGCAGAACACTCAGTACTATCCGCCGGTTGCCTGGCAACGGAAGTGGGGCTGACCATCATAGACCGCACCTGCCTGTTTATGAAGAACCTCGGCGCGGCTGACGGCATCGCAGCGAAGCCGTATATCAAGTTACTTCAGCACCCTCAGAGCGAGACGCTGTACAAACATCTCTTTGCTGCGCTAAGAGCTTACATCAACCAGTTTTCTGAAACGCTTTTTGAGGGTAAGCCAACATTTTCAATACATAGTAAAAAATTAGGTCGCTTTTTGCGTCTCTGTCGTACAGAGAGAGTATCTCAACCAGTTTTCTGAGACGCTTTTCGATCGTAGGCAAATATTTTATTCACTGAATACAACTGTCTATTTATAAGAACCTTGACATGGCTGACGACATCCCAGCGAAGTCGCATATCAAGTTGCTTCAGCACCCTCAGAGACGCTTTTCGAGGGTAAGCTAATATTTGGTTAATATTGTATTCAATACATACAACTGTTTATTGATAAGAACCTTGGCGTCGCAACGAAGTCTTATATCAAGTTGCTTCAGCATCCGCAGAGTGAGACGCTGTACAAACATCTCTTTGCTGCGCTAAGAGCTTACATCAACCAGTTTTCTGAAACGCTTTTTGAGGGTAAGCCAACATTTTCAATACATAGTAAAAAATTAGGTCGCTTTTTGCGTCTCTGTCGTACAGAGAGAGTATCTCAACCAGTTTTCTGAGACGCTTTTCGATCGTAGGCAAATATTTTATTCACTGAATACAACTGTCTATTTATAAGAACCTTGACATGGCTGACGACATCCCAGCGAAGTCGCATATCAAGTTGCTTCAGCACCCTCAGAGACGCTTTTCGAGGGTAAGCTAATATTTGGTTAATATTGTATTCAATACATACAACTGTTTATTGATAAGAACCTTGGCGTCGCAACGAAGTCTTATATCAAGTTGCTTCAGCATCCGCAGAGTGAGACGCTGTACAAACATCTCTTTGCTGCGCTGAGAGCGTATATCAACCAGTTTTCTGAAACGCTCTTTGAGGGTAAGCTAATATTTTATTCAATAAATACAACTGTCTATTTATAAGAACCTTGTCGTGGCTTACGACATCCCACCGAAGCCTTATATCAAGTTGCTGCAGCGGGTGCCCCTTCGAACGCATAACATTTTTACTCCTATTTGCATTACGCATAACACTTTCGGCATAGTTGTCATTTCGCATAATTCTAAATTGGTATAATTTTTTAAATGCATAATGGATATATTGGCATAGCAATAAATATCCATAATTTTGTTTACCATAACGATTATAGTCATAAACTTAAAACCTCATAAGAATCATGGAATAGATAATTAGTAAAAACTCATTCAGTTGGGTGTCGCAAAAAGCAAGTTAAAGATTAAATTTAAGATGGATGGGCAGCGGTTTTCCCTGTAAATGCAGCATCTTGCACTACACTCGTCAATCCTCTTGCCAATCGTGTCAAATACACAATCAAATACTTACCATATGTAGATTGCTATTTTTGTTACGATTAAGGTGAAACCGCGTTGCGCGGCACGTCGCGGCAATTGCAGCGTAGTTTAACCATTTTTTACAGATTTTATCAGATAAAAAAATGTGTCATATTGCGATTGTACTTTTATTCCTACTGCCTTTTATGCGTTTACTTCGTTATGCGTATCGATCGTATGCCAAAGAAATGTATGACAAAAAAGTTATGCTTGATTATGATTATGCGAAAAGATGAGTATGCCAAAAACAGGTGTGCAAAAGTATATTAGGACAGATAATGTTATGCATTCGAATATGGACCCTGCTGCAGCACCCTCAGAGCGAGACGCTGTACAAACATCTCTTTGCTGCGCTGAGAGCGTATATCAACCAGTTTTCGGAAACGCTTTTTGAGGGTATGGTTTCTATTGTATTCAATACATACACAGTCTATTTAAAAGCACCTCGAAACGTCTCGAAACAGCTTGAGACGCTGTACAAACATCTCTTTGCTGCGCTGAGAGCTTATATCAACCAGTTTTCAGAGACGCTTTTCGAAGGTAAGCTCATATTTGGTTAATTTTGTATTCAATACATAACACTGTCTATTGATAAGAACCCTGGCGTCGCAGCCAAGCCTTATATCAAGTTGCTTCAACATCCGCAGAGCGAGACGCTGTACAAACATCTCTTTGCTGCGCTAAGAGCTTACATCAACCAGTTTTCTGAGACGCTTTTCGAGGGTAAGCTAATATTTGGTTAATATTGGTTTTCAATACATACAACTATCTACTTATAAGAATCTTAGATTGGTTGGCGGCATGGCAGCGAAGCCTTATATCAAGTTAAATGTTCCTGAACTTTTTTTTCGTGCTGTCTTTTACTCTTATCATTATCAACCACACTGTCGGCAGTTACCAAACATTCAAGGGCGCTAAGTTTCTTAAAAATAACGCTCAGAAAGGACTGAATCTGAAGTTAATATCTCGTATTTCCACCAGGCGGCAGCACAGTGTGCGCGGGGGTGGTGAGCGCAGTGGTGAAGCTGTGCGACGCGCGCGCCGCGTGGCTGCGGAGGGAAGCAGCCGCCGCACTGTACCTGCTGATGCGAGCCAACTTCCAACACGGCTCGGGGGGCAGTGTGACAAGGGTGCATCTGCAGGTGAGCTGACGTAGTAGCGTCGCTAGAGGGCAGCACAGTGTGTGCAGGGATGGCGAGCACAGTGGTGATACGAGCCAACTTCTAGCCGGGATTTGAGTGTCACTAGAGTGCATCTTACGCACTTATTACTCATCCGCCAGAGGGCGCGCGATTGTAAACATTGGCTCTACGTTAATTATTCATTTAAAATAGTAAAAATGCTTTAAATGTTAAGGAACTAGTACAATTCTCTAACTTGTGCCGCAATAGACTTGTGAAAGTGTTTGTGATTAATTTGTCTCGCGGGATCATTAAAAAAATACGCAGTGAACTTAAAGTACAATGAAATCTTAAACCAAGCAAATAATCAAGTGGAATAAGTGTTATAAACAAAATTGTGACTGTAATGAACATAAATTGTGTGAAATTTTTGATAATTTTTCCCGGGAAGTGTGATAAATTTTAAATTTAAGATCGTAACGGACTTTTGTTGAAAAGACTCAGTGCAGAATAAACACACCATCAATTTCACTCCAACTTGCAGTGTCCAACTGGCCCAGGGGCTAGATATGTCAGCTGTTTATGACGTTGATGGACATACATGAAGTAGAGGGTTCCAATCTCTACCGGACCACAGAACTTTTGACCTCTTTCTTTTACTTTTTTATTTGGTCATTGTTTGCATATTATGCTCAAGAAAGCGATGGATATTGCTGCATTTTCTCTTGGGACAATACTGTAGTAGATTTGGAGTTATCATAATTTTATTAAAATAATTTACTCCGAGAGCTCAGTGGCGCCATCTACATAAAGCTTGATGAACTAATTTCACGCTTACGTTGCCCAGGATCTTCCAGCTTGGCCGAGTGACTGTACGCAAGCATCTATTCACAGTCAAACGTGTGAACACCGCTAGATGTCATCATCATGGCAACTGTAACAAATGTTCTACCTACCTAATAAAATCTTTAAAGGATTTATAGTGTAAAACTTGGCCTTCGATACCTAACTCGTCTAGTGGATTTAGTTCAGACTCTACGTTGTGCAATTATGAGTACGCGCGTTTCTACATAAGGAAAGAACATAAAATAGGGAAGCTGGAACGGAATACACAACATTATTATAAATTAAAACAAGCGTCCACTTAGCTGTAATAACTCCAGACGTCCTAGACCGCACATATTGATCTGAAGCCATCGCGGGTCTCGTTCTGAGCTGGCAGCGTTGACTCGATTAGCTCGTAGTCTTAAACGGCCGAGCGGTCCTTTCTTCGTGAACGGCTGCTTTACCTGTTTTATTAAGGGTAAAAGAAAACAATAATATCACGGTTGTGCGATGATCGACTCGAACGGCGGCAAGTTACGCGTGCTGTAAGAAAAGAATATGACACGACTTCCCAGGGAAGGTTAGGTTTTGATAGAGACCTCTAGGTCTAGAAGGGATAACGATCAGGAATACCCGGGTCTCCCAGCACACCTTAAATAACCCGGCCATCACGCAAAACCTTAAGAGGTTTATGCCTAGCCAATCCATACCTATTCTTTCTATAACATTCAAACCTTCGTCAAACGTTCTGATCACCTCAAAACACATCAATCTTTCCGCTAATCTTTCATTCATCCTTCCAGAGCTCTCTTTCATAACAATTACCTACGGACTGCAGTCCATTGAACGATTTTAGACTTTGCAACAATGCATAACCATTCTCATATGTATCTGATCGATACTACGCTCTCACTCAGGGCCCAAATTAATGAGCAAGGACATTCGGATTATCCAAATCATATCGGGTCGCGAATGCCCATACCTGGATGAACGCAGCTCGCCGGATGTCTGTATGCATATGTCAAAATGGTGATACATCGATTGGTCAGTCTCTAACTCCTATCCGAGAAATCGTTGTCGAAAATAATTCAGAAAGAAAACCGTCAACTTTAATATTCAGTGCCCTTTTAACGTGTCAGCACCAAATGTTAAAGTGTACAAAAGAATTACGTTTAATATTGAACGGAAGATATAAAATAAATAAATAACAGAAGGTCAAATGATTCACCCGTCACATTCAAACACATACATTAACTCTGTTCACTTCCCTAAAACCCTAAGCTGCGATAATCTGGGGCCCTAATCTTTCTACCCAACCAAACACCTCCGGCGGCTTCCTCGCGTTCTGTTGGAACAATAGAAAAATGTTAACCACACGACAGGAATTTTCTAAGGAGCCTAACACAAATCTATCGTTGAAACTCCGTCCGTCGCCTCGCTGGACAGCTGTTAAAAATGCAACAAAACCCGTTCGACGACGCCCAGGTCCGATGCACGACGACGAAGATGACCCTGAAAAATAATAATCTTATTAGTTCACTAAAGACAACATTTGGCGCGCGCGAGAGTTGTCCTTTATTAAAATTTTCCGCCATGTCCTCAGACGATTCCGCGCGTTATCGTCACCGAGGCCGGGGATTGACTGTCCTCGCTTCCCTTAGCGACATCAAACCCAAAACAAAAATTATTATTGCAATCATGCAGGTAGGCTGTTTTAGTCTTTATTCCCTAGCAAAAAGGTCCAGCCAGATGCGATTGCATTCCTTTGTCCCGGTGGGTGCGTCTACGCACGTGTTATTTACTGGTAAATGGTGCCGATTCTTGAAGCGGGTACGTATTCTTAAGACGATGACTTCTATCAGTCCCGCGTAGAAAATATAATAATCCACTTTATAAAACTGTGCGAATTAATATTCGTTACAGTGCGCCCCTACGAGTCAGAGCCATTTTAAACATTTGTAGAATGTGGAAAAATGCGAAGAATCGAATACTAGGAACTCTTAGTGCAACTTTGTTAATATTGCGTAGCCCAAATCTATCACGTAAACTTGTCCAGTCTTCACGCCCCTAATATATCCATTTCGTTAGAGTTCCTCAATCATAATACAACCTCGCCTCTTATTCATATTACTAGATAACCTACTTACTTACTCACTTGAACTTATTCAGAATAAAGACTCTGACTAAAGGTTTCACTTTCATTCGTCGAAAGTCCCCTTTTTTCGGTTTGCTCAGTAAACAAAAGCATTGCTACTATGACGCACTCGCTCCTTTGTCCTTTTTTTTTTCTCGGTTTCAACTATCCGCTTTAATTTTCGACCAGTCAAAGGTATGCTCACAAAAAAATTTTTTAATACTATCTCAAATGTCCATGTTGTTGGAACCGTGTTCTTGAAATTTATCGTTTTAACGTCGAGACATGGCATGCCATACGTCAAGCAATAAATTGGCATCTAAAAGTTTAGATTGTGTACAAAAATAACTTATTCATTTGCAGGATGCAACTTAACACCATGACATAAATAACTTTTATTATATGTTCAAGTGTGTTAGGTCGACCGCTCTTACAAGTTTTAAATAAGCATATGTGAACCCAAATTCCATGGTCCCTCAAGAGCATAATTAATTTTAAATATGTCAAGGGAAAAAATAAACGCCTCTCAACCAAGAGCTGTGAGAAACGAAGTGGTCGCCTTAGCAATAACTGATAATAAATAATGCCCACTTGTTTAACTAATAGCAAAGCTTTGGACGTTTTCTGAATTTATTGCCGGTTTATAAAAACAAAATGGGATTCTGGATGATTCTTTTCTACTGGAATAGGTTACTTGAAAACACGTGTCAGCGTTCCACACCACAAGCAGTCGCTGGTCATAACCAAAATACCCAGAACAAGCAACTAAGGGATGAATGCAAAAAAAAACGGTCGCCAATGTTCTACAAGTACGAACAAGTTTTTAACATGCTTGATTGTATTGTGACCGGCGTATCGGCTTTCTAATTTTTTTATGACGATACCGTAACTGACTTAGGGTAAACACTTACTCACGGCGATACTTTGTGAGGTTTAAAACTCCAATCAAGAATCATCTCACTTCATAATAAATTCGCACCTGTTATTCTCATAAGCATAATATCATATGACGCCCCTAATCATCAAAGCCATTATGTCCACTGCTGAACCATAATCCTTAACTCAAAACATACATACATATTTTGCTAGTTTAGCATAATATTTAAACTACGAACATTATATACTGCAATAAGATCTCTTATTCTTAAAGATTACGCGCCCCTAACTTTCAAAAACCATGAATTATCCACTGCCGGACAATCAAACATTCATACATACCTACTGTCATGTAGGTATGGCAACAATTCTGAAAAATTATTATCATCTCACCTCACAATTAATTCTGTCACTTTGACAATAATTCACACGCCCCTAACTGTCAAAAGCCATTAGGTATCCACTGCCAGACAACCAAAACATTCCTACCTATATACTGTCATGTAGGTATGGTAACAGTTCTGAAAACCCACACCCATTATTTCAACTCACAAGTAATTCTGTCGCTTTTTAAAATAATAACACCCTCCTAACTATAAAAATTTTAAAGATGTCCACTGCTGGACAGCTATACATACACACATCACGCCTTCATCCCCTGCGGGGCAGGCAGAGCATCAACGGCCATAAAATACGGTCGTTATCGCCACGTCTAACAAATATTTGAAGGCCGCTTCAGCCATTGTCGTATATCGCTAAAGTGACAGGTTGTCAGCATGACAGGACAGCTATATAAGTATATATAACACAATATAGATATATATCTAGTTAGGTATTCCATTCGCAATCTGAACAGGTCGATAATGAGATCCACAAGTTTAGTACATCGAAATGAATCCTAAGGTCTACTTAGCATCCAGATTTATTTAAACCCCGCGAAAATTCATCTAGCTTCCTTTTCAACCTAAGTTTACCAACTAACCAAGCGGCACTGCTAATGAACTACCTACTTGCCTAAATCAGAGTTAAAAGAATACCATCGTACAATTGTTAAAGAATTTTAGGGTTCCCTAGCTTTGAAACAAACCCATTTGTTGGATATAATAAGGTGAAACATCAAAGAAAGGACTACGACGGCCTCTTAGCACATTACGGAACCCCTTGAATGCAAAATCGAATTGCATTTGTTTGGCTATTTAACTGTAGTTCCTTTGTTTAATAGATCCTTTGTATCTCATAACAATACTCCGTCCGTAAGCTAAGAATTCGACTGCAGGATAATGGATGATCATAAAATGCATGCCACAAACATAATTTGCGTTAATAATCCCTAATCGCTTTAACGATAAACAAGGTTTTTTAATTTTTATAACCCAGGTACCTATGAAATCTCTTTAGAATACAAACAATTAAGTCATCTGTCAAGTCCACAATAAACCTCGATAGCTCGTGACTGAAATCCAGCGTCCCATTACTAGGTATTTATTAAATTACAATCAATAAAATATCAGTAATTTCTTTTTCCAAAGTACTGATACAAGTAATGTGGTAGATAACACACATACCATTTCTTTAATAAGCAACCTACATAAGAATATATATTTCAATTTTGTTTTACGTTAACTATGGTTCAAAACTCTTTAATCATTTCAAATGCTTTAAAAATATTAGATTTTGTATACGCTCATCCATATCTTTCAAGAAGAAAAGATTTGTTTGTAAAGCCGCCTTTAATTACTTTACTGGACCTACCTACTTTTTACAGCAAACAATAGCCTGACCTTTTTTTTTCTCTACCTAGCGTCGGACTCATAGTCATAGCAGCCCGTCTTTCTATCTGTGAGTGAACAACACAACAAAATTGAGCATTTAAATTGCTGTTGCTACAAAATTTCTTGTACAATTTTTACTTTACTACTTTTATTAAGTAACCAAAATACTTTTATAAAGTAAAAAAAAATTAAGTAACCCAGTTTCTTTTTGAACCGTGTTCGAATCAAAATGATTCGCCCTTTAAGACGTTTCATCCTGGTCACGGCACCACTGTAACAAATGTTCTACCTACCTAATAAAATCTTTAAAGGATTTATAGTGTAAAACTTGGCCTTCGATACCTAACTCGTCTAGTGGATTTAGTTCAGACTCTACGTTGTGCAATTATGAGTACGCGCGTTTCTACATAAGGAAAGAACATAAAATAGGGAAGCTGGAACGGAATACACAACATTATTATAAATTAAAACAAGCGTCCACTTAGCTGTAATAACTCCAGACGTCCTAGACCGCACATATTGATCTGAAGCCATCGCGGGTCTCGTTCTGAGCTGGCAGCGTTGACTCGATTAGCTCGTAGTCTTAAACGGCCGAGCGGTCCTTTCTTCGTGAACGGCTGCTTTACCTGTTTTATTAAGGGTAAAAGAAAACAATAATATCACGGTTGTGCGATGATCGACTCGAACGGCGGCAAGTTACGCGTGCTGTAAGAAAAGAATATGACACGACTTCCCAGGGAAGGTTAGGTTTTGATAGAGACCTCTAGGTCTAGAAGGGATAACGATCAGGAATACCCGGGTCTCCCAGCACACCTTAAATAACCCGGCCATCACGCAAAACCTTAAGAGGTTTATGCCTAGCCAATCCATACCTATTCTTTCTATAACATTCAAACCTTCGTCAAACGTTCTGATCACCTCAAAACACATCAATCTTTCCGCTAATCTTTCATTCATCCTTCCAGAGCTCTCTTTCATAACAATTACCTACGGACTGCAGTCCATTGAACGATTTTAGACTTTGCAACAATGCATAACCATTCTCATATGTATCTGATCGATACTACGCTCTCACTCAGGGCCCAAATTAATGAGCAAGGACATTCGGATTATCCAAATCATATCGGGTCGCGAATGCCCATACCTGGATGAACGCAGCTCGCCGGATGTCTGTATGCATATGTCAAAATGGTGATACATCGATTGGTCAGTCTCTAACTCCTATCCGAGAAATCGTTGTCGAAAATAATTCAGAAAGAAAACCGTCAACTTTAATATTCAGTGCCCTTTTTAACGTGTCAGCACCAAATGTTAAAGTGTACAAAAGAATTACGTTTAATATTGAACGGAAGATATAAAATAAATAAATAACAGAAGGTCAAATGATTCACCCGTCACATTCAAACACATACATTAACTCTGTTCACTTCCCTAAAACCCTAAGCTGCGATAATCTGGGGCCCTAATCTTTCTACCCAACCAAACACCTCCGGCGGCTTCCTCGCGTTCTGTTGGAACAATAGAAAAATGTTAACCACACGACAGGAATTTTCTAAGGAGCCTAACACAAATCTATCGTTGAAACTCCGTCCGTCGCCTCGCTGGACAGCTGTTAAAAATGCAACAAAACCCGTTCGACGACGCCCAGGTCCGATGCACGACGACGAAGATGACCCTAAAAAATAATAATCTTATTAGTTCACTAAAGACAACATTTGGCGCGCGCGAGAGTTGTCCTTTATTAAAATTTTCCGCCATGTCCTCAGACGATTCCGCGCGTTATCGTCACCGAGGCCGGGGATTGACTGTCCTCGCTTCCCTTAGCGACATCAAACCCAAAACAAAAATTATTATTGCAATCATGCAGGTAGGCTGTTTTAGTCTTTATTCCCTAGCAAAAAGGTCCAGCCAGATGCGATTGCATTCCTTTGTCCCGGGTGGGTGCGTCTACGCACGTGTTATTTACTGGTAAATGGTGCCGATTCTTGAAGCGGGTACGTATTCTTAAGACGATGACTTCTATCAGTCCCGCGTAGAAAATATAATAATCCACTTTATAAAACTGTGCGAATTAATATTCGTTACACAACAAAATTAAATTCCTGCATAAAATGTAAAAAAGTTGTACCCAGGAGACACTTTCTTCACTGTATTGATTGTAAAAACTTTTACGACCTAGAGTGTGCTGAAGTTTCGGATAGGTTTTTTCGGCTCATGAAAAATAAAAGCACTTGGAAATGCAAACGTTGCTCAAATAAAAAAATATCAAGTACATCAGCTCTCTTAGCAACAAAAAAAAAATGCCAACCTGCGGTCAAACAGACAGTACGCTCGTCGACGCCAAAGTCTCAGCCAGAAGTGAGTAAAGCGGTTCCGGGGACCAGCGTGGATGTAGATATCCCAGCTAACCAAGCTCTTGTTGGCCAAAGTTCACAGCAGAACATGCCTATAGCTTGCGATGCCGAAACTCCGCAGATTTTACAGGCGCAAATATCATGCGATAATGTCGCAATTTGTGAAAGGTTAAGCCAAAAATCACCATCGCCTCCTCCAGAAAGTTCTTCTGCGCAATTGATTTGCGAAAACGTCAGAAACGAAGGCTTAAAAATTAATATTCCAATAAGCAACTCCTTTCAGGCTTTATCGGACTATGATTCGAGCCTTATTGACTTTGATGAAAAGGATACTTATGCAACATCTTCCAGAAATTGGTTGAATAGGAGTTGTCCTGAATTTCACGAAAATTGTGACGAATTAATACAGGAATTGAGGAATACTGTATCCAAATTACAAGATCGGCTTGCCAAGACTGATAAATACGTAGAAACTTTACTACTTGAAAATCATGCCCTTACGAAAAAAGTAGAGCAGCTGAAACGCATTGCTTGCTCTACCCCAATCAATAAATCTTACAAGTCAATATCAGCAAAGTCAACACCAACTAAGCTTACACCAAATAAGCTCACACCAACAAAGCCTGCACCGACAAAGACTACACCTAAAAACAAAAACAATAACTCGAGAAATCATAACAGCATCAACGGTTCAACTATCTCTGTCAAACCCACACCATGCCACCTTAATAGTACCAGCAGCGCTACGGACGCTGAAAAACTGGCTGACGACACCGATGAAACATTTTCAGAAGTTTCAATGAAACACCATCCCACGGCCACAAGAAAAATTTGCCTAATCAGTAGCAACAACCGAAATAACATTCTAGGAAATGCAGAAGCCGTCTGGAGACCAGCAAACATCTGTCATTACATTACTACCAGTGGTGGAATCAGACAACTAATGAATGGTATCGAGGACAAGCTACGGGATTTCACTCTTGAAGATTTCTGCATAATTTTCATTGGTTATCACGATTTTTTAAGAACCGATAATTATAACGCCCTTGTAAAATTCATAAATTCCAAACTGTCAAATATATCTAATACAAATATTATATTATGCACACCAACATTCAAAATAACGCCAAATTCATCTATCTTCAACGCGCGTATTGAAATATTTAATGAATTACTGTACCTTGATAATCAACTCTACCAATACGCTTACGTTCTAGACTCTAACAAAAACCTTGCATACACCAGTGAAATGTTTTCCGTAAAAACTGGAATTGTAAACCAAAAGGGTATGACTCAAATGTTCAGTGACTTGTACAAGCTTACATTGGATATCGACGGCTATTATTTTAATAACGATATTTTTTTTCGGTAAGTCAAACTATCTACGTTAATAACAGAACTCTACAGAATATACTACCAGTTGAAGATAATAACTTTAATAAGATTTTATGTAATGACATCAGAAAGAACAATATAAACATAATGCACCAAAATATTGAAAGCTTTCAGAGTAAGAAAGATACCTTAGAAGTCAACTTATACCGCTTGTCAGATTATAAACAGCCTGTTGATATATTATGCTTAAGTGAAACTTTTAACAAACGCGGAAATGAACAGAATATGTATTTGAAAGGATTTCAACTAGCCGCCTCTTACTCAAGAGATTATAAAAGGGGAGGTGTTTGTGTATTCAGTAGAGACAATATTCAGTTTAAAAACATTCCATTTCTGAAAGAGATGGCATTAGATTCTGTATTCGAAATATGTGGAACAGAGATTATTAAATTAAAATTGTTGGTAATCTGTATTTACAGGACTCCTGACAGCGATATTGAACTATTCTTGAACAACCTGGAAACTCTGTTTACTAAACTTCGTAATAAAATAAAGAAAAACATTGTAATTCTAGGGGATTTCAATTTAGATACAATAAAAAAATCAAAATATAAGGACGAATACTTAAGATTACTACAAAATTACAACTATCAATCATATATCCATGAGCCAACCAGAATAACAAAGTGTATAGACCATATTATAGGAAATATACCTAATGCAATCGGTACTGTCTTGCCGCTAGGACTTTCGGACCATACTGGTCAACTTTTGTCTATTCCAAGTACGGAGACCGTCTTCCAACCAAAGGCTAAATCTAAGTCTAAAAGAGACTTCAACTTTGCAAACATACAAAAATTTATTAATTGCCTACACGCAACATCCTGGAATGAAGTATTGAATGAAAGTGACACAAATAAAGCGTTTAATATGTTTCACGAATTATTCAGCTTATACTACAACTTATGCTTTCCTATTAAGAAAATAAAGATTAATAATAGACCTAATAAATCTCGTTGGATTACCAAAGGCATAAAAATCTCGTCTTATCAAAAGCGTCATCTGAGATACAAATCCTATAAAAGTAATAATAATATAGACAAAGAAATATATAAAAGATACAACAAATATTTTAAAAAGTGTTGTTTTTCTTCACAAACAATATCGAATCGCAGATACATCAATAACGCCAAGAACCCAGCAAGAGCTACTTGGAATATAATAAAAGAAAATATAAATACTAATAAACTAAACGAATACATAGATAAATTAAAATATAATGGAATAACTCTAACAAATGTCAAAGACATTGCAAATAGCTTTAATGAATATTTTATTAATTTGACAAATAAAAATAATTATGACAAATCTAATAGTAATAAATTAAATCCTAATCCCTATCCATATACAATTAAACAAAATAATGCTAGTATTTTCTTGTATCCGACAAATGATAAAGAGGTATACAATGCAATTTGTTCGTTGAAAAACACAGACTCAGTCGGATACGACCAAATAAGCACTAAAATTATAAAACAATGCGCGGATATTATTAAACCTATATTAACTCACATTATAAACCTGTCGTTTGAACAAGGCGTCTATCCAGATATTCTTAAAATAGCAGTCGTCATCCCCATTCATAAAAAGGGAGATAGAGACGACCCTCAAAACTACCGGCCAGTAGCGCTACCGACAGGATTTGCAAAATTATTCGAAAAGATTATGTACAATCGACTAAGCACTTTTGTAAATAAATATCAGATAATATCACAGCAACAATATGGATTTCAATCTGGTAAATCCACTGCACTTGCAGCCTTTCAATTAATTAAAAGCGTCACACTTGGAATCAACGATAAAAAAAGGACTACTGTAGTTTTCTTTGATATGAGCCGCGCTTTCGACTTCGTTTCGCACTCAATACTATTATCTAAATGTGAATCTTACGGTATTAGGGGAAACGCGTTAAATTGGCTCAAAACTTACCTCAGTAATCGAAACCAGCATGTTTCTATCAAGGGTATCAATCCTGAGAATTGCGAGGAGATAAATTTTACATCTGAGAATAAATTGAACGAAGTAGGAGTGCCACAAGGCAGCATCCTCGGCCCTTTCCTTTTTCTCTTATATATCAATGATTTACCAGAAGTTACTAAATATCCTTGCATACTCTTCGCAGACGATATCTCCCTCGTTGTATCAGAAGTAAACGCTACAGAAACCTATAATAACAATATAAATACGGCCATAGATAATATAATAAACTGGCTAAATCATAATAATCTTGAGGTAAACGTTAATAAAACTAAATATCTACAGTTTCGTAACCAAGGCCAGACCAACTTAAATAAAAAACTCAACATAATGTGTATGGGTCATCCATTGCTAGAAGAAAGTTGTACTACTTTTCTGGGCATAAAAATGGATGATCTATGTAAATGGTACCAACATGTTGATATGGTGTGCACAAAAATAAACCGATTTGCTTATGCACTCTGGCGGCTCACTAAAATTACTTCTCTCAAAACTGGTCTCCAAGTTTATCATGCATACGTGGTCTCCGTCTTAAGATATGGGGAAACTCGAGCAAAATGGAAAGAGTCTTCATTGCCCAAAAACAATGTGTTCGAGCGCTTTGCAATGTAAATCGGTTCACTTCCTGCAGGCCCCTATTCCCTCAGCTGGGCTTAATGACAATATTTGGACTGTACATTTACGAAGTATGCATTTTTGTTAAAACTCATCCGAATTTATTCAACAAACACTCATGCATGTTCAACACTCGATATCCAAACAAATTGATCTTGCCATGTATCAGGAAGGAAATGTTCAGGAATAATTGTTTCTCGATGTCAGTTAAAATATATAATCATCTATCCGCAAACATGAAGAATCTAACCTTAAATAAGTTTAAACCAGCCCTACGCAATTGGCTGATTGAAAAATGTTTCTACTCAATGCACGAATATTTCTCCATCCGTGAAAAATAATAACACGATTGTATTTATTCTCTTATTTACTCTACTTCAATTTCATAAATGACATTCTTAATTTATTAAACTATATAATGAACATAATAATTAATTTAATTGATGTTAAATATTGCATGCCGTTTATGGCTAAACATGCTGATCATAAGTTTTGTCTTGTATTGTAACACCATTTAATACCATGTTTAAAGCAATAAAGTTATTTGTATTTGTATCTTCAAGGCATCTTTAGGAAATTCGCAGAAGTCGCTCTACATTTATTAAGTAAGAATGGTAGAATTTATCTAGACTAATGATGTAATAAATGATATTAATTAATCTGTTATAACATTCTTGTATTATTTTATAATTATATAATTTTTTTTATCTACACTTCATACATAATGTTCCTATTACAAATTCGTAAGCAAATGTATAAGCAACTGCTTTACAGCCATTCAGCCTTTAAAAAAAATGTCGATATCATAAAGTAAAATGTCGATGTCATAAAGTACTTTTTTCTGACTTTATGTTATCGACATTTAGCAGTAAGATAATAAAAAAAAACAAATGTCACGACACAATCAAAGAATGGGACGACACTTGAAATTATGAGGACTTATTTATTATTAAATCTTTGCTTCAAATCATTTTTCGAATTAAAATTCACCGATAAATGCTATTTAATTTTAAAAGTTGTTCAGTTTTTATGAGTCTCCATTTTAACGTTTAGTTAAAAAGTTACTTATGTATAAAAGTCGTTCAGTTGGTGGTTCAGTAGATAGGCTTGCAATCGCCATAGTGCAGTGCGGAGGTTTAAATTATTTTTCATAGTTTTTCTTGTAGAGTGTAGATAAAATAGTGTATGCAACTGCAAATAATTAGGCTTTAGAATGCTCGTGTCAAACTATTATCACACTCGGCTGCGCCTCGTGTGATAAACAGACACTCTCATCCTAAAGCCTCTCATTATTAGGCAGTTGCATAAACTACTATTACTGACTTAATGGAATATCGATTAATTTATTTTACTGTAGAAACTTAAAGATTTTTGACATGTTTAATTTATTTGTTATTTAATGAATTGTAAATATTGAATCAATTGTTATTTTTATTATTTTATAAGTGACATCGATATGGGCCCCAGCCTGTTATGACCTCATTGTTTGTCATTTTAAGTGAATAAATAAATTGAAATTGAAATGTTGCAAATAAGAATGTTTTAAGTGCACATTATTATACTTTGATTCATATTACATCACGTCACATCAGCGTATTGCAGTCCACTGGTGGTCATAGGCCTCCCCCGGGACAGCGGGACACGCCACAAGACACAATCTCCCGAATTAGCCATTCAGTCGCTACCAGCCAATCCCATAGCTCCTTTTGCGTTAAACAGTTTTTTTTTCTGTTGATCACATTTCTTCTTAAAAACTGAATATCTTTACGATAGCGTGCCGGATGATAACCCTTTAGTATGTATATCATATAGCGTTTTAGTTCTCAGCTTTCTTATTTTAATTCAGCAACACAAAATTCCAATTTTCAGGTCATAATAGCAGTGTCAAAACTGCTCGACTCCACGTCACTCAACTTCAAGCGTTTCCAAGAGTCCCTGTCCGTGATCAACTGTTTTGCGACCGGTGATAAGGCTATGAAGGGAACAGGGCTGTCCAATGAGGTGGCTGAGTTGATGCGACGAGTGAGGACCGTGGTTGGAGCCAGGGCGCGGCTGTCCGGAGTTGGGAATGGTGCTTCAGGTAAATAGTTTTTGTTAATTAAAACAAAGAATCTGTCGAATAAGAGTCCCTGTCAGTGATCAACTGTTTCGCGACGGGGGATGAAGCTATGAAGGGGACAGGGCTGTCCAATGAGGTGGCTGAGTTGATGCGGCGAGTGAGGACCGTGGTTGGAGCCAGGGCGCGGCTGTCCGGAGTTGGGAATGGTGCTTCAGGTAAATAGTTTTTGTTAATTAAAACAAAGAATATGTCGAATAAGAGTCCCTGTCAGTAATCAACTGTTTTGCGACCGGGGATAAAGCTATGAAGGGAACAGGGCTGTCCAATGAGGTGGCTGAATTGATGCGGCGAGTCAGGACCGTAGTTGGAGCCAGGGCGCGGCTATCCGGAGTTGGGAATGGTGCTTCAGGTAAATAGTTTAAATGGGTAGGGACATGGTCAGGCAGATACGACACACACACACACACACACACAAACACACACACACACACACATGCGCTGAATGACAATTCTAAACTAGAATACAATTTTATCTTTCTTTCTTTAATATATATAAAACACTTTTTATTCTTATTTGTATAATTCATACTTGTATCATTAAGAGTATTTGTATTTCATTTAGTACTTGTTTTCATATTTAAATTAGTTCTTTTGTATAAGTTGTTGTTAGCTTATCAAAATGTTAATTCGTGTTTTCTCTTTTATTTGGCAAACATAATGTGATATTTATATGTTCGATCAAATGTAAATGCTGTGAGATTTCCTATAGTAAATAAAATGTAATAAAAATAAAATAAAATTTTGTTAATTAAAACAAAGAATATGTCGAATAAGAGTCCCTGTCAGTAATCAACTCTTTTGCGACCGGGGATGAAGCTATGAAGGGGACAGGGCTGTCCAATGAGGTGGCTGAATTGATGCGACGAGTCAGGACCGTGGTTGGAGCCAGGGCGAGGCTGTCCGGAGTTGGGAATGGTGCTTCAGGTAAATAGTTTTTGTTAATTAAAACGAATAATCTGTCGAATAAGAGTCCCTGTCAGTAATCAACTGTTTCGCGACGGGGGATAAGGCTATGAAGGGGACAGGGCTGTCCAATGAGGTGGCTGAGTTGATGCGACGAGTGAGGACCGTGGTTGGCGCCAGGGCGCGGCTATCCGGAGTTGGGAATGGTGCTTCAGGTAAATAGTTTTTGTTAATTAAAACAAATAATCTGTCGAATAAGAGTCCCAGTGATCAACTGTTTTGCAACCGGTGATAAGGCTATGAAGGGAACAGGGCTGTCTAATGAGGTGGCGGAGTTGATGCGACGAGTGAGGACCGTGGTTGGAGCCAGGGCGCGGCTATCCGGAGTTGGGAATGGTGCTTCAGGTAAATAGTTTTTGTTAAGGCTTCTACAGCCCCCTCCTCTACCGGAAGGTTCGAAATTCAAATAATATTCGGAAGTCGCGTCCGTGCCGGTCAATGAGTATCTTTGACAGCCGATGTGGCGCAGTGGTTAGCATGCCTGCCTGCCACGCATAGGTTCCGGGTTCAATTCCCGGTGGGGTCACTCACAAAGTTGATATTTATCACTTTGTGAATTTGATCCCAGTCTGGTTAGGACATTGCAGGCTGAACCACCTGATTGTCCGCAAGTAAGATGGTTCCGTGCTTCGGATGGGCACGTTAAGAGGGCTTTCACGATTTTCTCAGAAACAAAAATGTGCGCCACTCAAATTTGAACATAAACTTATACGCATTGAGTCGAATTTCCCGTGGTAGCGGACGCGCGACTCGAGCACGGAGTGTCATTTTGCGGAATTTAGAGGTGTTTTTGAATATTTTTAACAATAACATTTTAAGGTGGTTCGTTACGTCATACAAACGAAAAACTGCACTTCAGTCGGGTTACACATGAGCTGTAGAGTTTCTTTTTAAAGAAACTTTATTCTGAATGATGAAGGCACACGTAAATTTGTCGCAAAACTACTTATAGTTAAAAGATAATCAGTATTTTCTGCACAATAAAATTAAACGTATTTATTGCAGCAGTAGCTCCATCTATTTTCGTAAAGTGGCGACTCGCTTTTTACGGGGAAATCTGATGATTTAAAAATTCTTTTTAGTGTTTTGCGACAATCTTATATACCCACGGGACTCCCCATCAAGTTTTTTAAACCGACTCTTGTCTCCTTTACATACATAACTCCATTGAACTTTTGTATGGAAAACGGAACGCCTTAATGAATAAAAATTCATTTCTTTTGCAATTTAGTTAAATACATTTTCTTCTAAAACATATATTTTTTTCGAATTTATCCTGTTGGTAGTTTTTCATACAGAAGCCATTAAAATAGAGAAATATTTTGCCAAAATTCGAATGCGAAAACGAATTTTTTAGCTAGGTTGTGGAATGAAATTGAAAAATGTACATAATAAAGTTTGTTCTCAAAAATATATTCTATGCATATGTAAAATTAGTATTTTGTTACAGTGTACCATAGATCTAAAACTCAGGCCTAATTTGAGGTCTTCTCCGACATTTTCAGTAACTTGTTTTAGTTTTCGCTGTTTTACTATAAGTAATAAGTTAAAATGTTAAAATGTTCATAATACATTTTTTAGATAAAGATGTGTTTGACTCGGTGTATAAGATATTTTATTTTTTTACCGTACAGTTTAACTTAAAAACTGATTTTTATAACGCCTATTTTCGGTAATTTGCCAGAAAAAGTTAATAGCAGCCTTAAGCCGTCGGTCCCGGTTGCTGTCTATGATGGCGGTCGTTACACAACCATGTCAGAGGCCTGCTACTTGCAGTAGGCGGTTGAAAAACTCTGACACCAGGGTTCATCGGGTCGTTGAACGACTCGGTGACCCACACGAAAAGAAGAAGAAGAATGAGTATCTTTACAGAAATGTCACCATACATTAAATGTTGGAATCAGTCAATGTTACAAAATGAATAGATATAGAGTAGCTGTTTACAGAGTCTTTTATTAATAGTACCTCGGTAATTACACGGTAACACGGTACCTCGGTAACACGGTAAAATATTACCGTGTGTATAATTCAATTATTGTTACAACTATTTGGTTCATATTTTGCGTTCCGATGTATGATATCAAAGAATTATTGACACTGGCAAAATTTGTCTTATCGGACAGAAGCCATTAAG
Source organism: Phthorimaea operculella (assembly GCA_024500475.1). NCBI lineage: Eukaryota > Metazoa > Arthropoda > Insecta > Lepidoptera > Gelechiidae > Phthorimaea > Phthorimaea operculella. The sequence continues at coordinate 364,677 of JANFCV010000211.1, read as the reverse complement.
AAAGTTGGAAAATATTTTACAACAAAATTATTGCTAAAGTAATTTTATGCGTACAAATTGCTACAAATGAACCGTTTGGTGGGTCTGCCTCATTTTGCGTTTATCTATGATCCATTCCACGTCAGTTTTGACTGCAGAGGAAACGTATCAAAACAAATACCTTTTATCAACCTTTGATTCCTTGGAATAAATCCGGAAACAGTAAGTTTGTCGCAAGATTACTTGATAATGGTGTATGTTTATCAAAAAGTTGCATCTGTGATCAGTTTAACATTGAATAGTGAGTAATAATCATATAAAGTTTAATAATTTTCAATAACCATTGACGCAAAACATTTATACAACATTGTAGCATGGTCATGATAACAGTGAAAAATAGAGGTAACTTCATATTTTTATTTCTTAGTATTTTGGGATAAACTTAGATGTTTGGGTTTCTGGAAGCGTTTCCTCATATTTTGTAGAACAAAATTCAATTTTTTTCTGATAATAATGTGTTCTAGATTACGTAATATATACAAAAAGCGTAGCTCGTTTTCACCTCACTTCATGGGAGTTGGCCCCTTAATTAAAACAAATAATCTGTCGAATAAGAGTCCCTGTCAGTAATCAACTGTTTCGCGACCGGTGATAAGGCTATGAAGGGGACAGGGCTGTCCAATGAGGTGGCTGAGTTGATGCGACGAGTGAGGACCGTGGTTGGAGCCAGGGCGCGGCTATCCGGAGTTGGGAATGGTGCTTCAGGTAAATAGTTTTTGTTAAAACAAATAATCTGTCGAATAAGAGTCCCTGTCAGTAATCAACTGTTTCGCGACGGGGGATAAAGCTATGAAGGAGACAGGGCTGTCCAATGAGGGGGCTAAGTTGTAATAGATATAGATAGATAGATAAAACATTTATTCATATATGCATCATATTCATTGATGCGGCGAGTGAGGACCGTGGCGTAGCCGGCCTTGGGTAACACGCACCGAGATTGCTGCACCCACTATATGCCGGCGTAGCCGGCCTTGGGTAATATGAGCCAAAATTGTTGCACCTTGCACCCACTATATGCTGGCGTAGCCGGCCTTGGGTATGAAGGGGACAGGGCTGTCCAATGAGGTGGCTGAGTTGATGCGGCGAGTGCGGACCGTGGTTGGAGCCAGGGCGCGGCTATCTGGAGTTGGCAGCGGTGCTTCAGGTAACGAGCCTCGATTGTAAACTTCGTATTCACAGGGAACAGGGCTGTAACTTGGTATTCACAGGGAACAGGGCTGTAACTTGGTATTCACAGGGAACAGGACTGTAACTTGGTATTCACAGCGAACAGGGCTGTAACTTGGTATTCACAGGGAACAGGACTGTAACTTGGTATTCACAGCGAACAGGGCTGTAACTTGGTATTCACAGGGAACAGGGCTGTAACTTGGTATTCACAGGGAACAGGACTGTAACTTGGTATTCACAGGGAACAGGACTGTAACTTGGTATTCACAGGGAACAGGGCTGTAACTTAGTATTCACAGGGAACAGGACTGTAACTTGGTATTCACAGCGAACAGGGCTGTAACTTGGTATTCACAGGGAACAGGACTGTAACTTGGTATTCACAGGGAACAGGACTGTAACTTGGTATTCACAGGGAACAGGGCTGTAACTTGGTATTCACAGGGAACAGGGCTGTAACTTGGTATTCACAGCGAACAGGGCTGTAACTTGGTATTCACAGGGAACATGGCTGTAACTTAGTATCCACAGGGAACAGGGCTGTAACTTGGTATTCACAGCGAACAGGGCTGTAACTTGGTATTCACAGCGAACAGGGCTGTAACTTGGTATTCACAGGGAACATGGCTGTAACTTAGTATCCACAGGGAACAGGGCTGTAACTTGGTATTCACAGCGAACAGGGCTGTAACTTGGTATTCACAGGGAACAGGGCTGTCCATGAGGTGGCTGAATGTGAGGACCGTGATTGAAGCTAGGGCTATCCGGAGTTGGGAGAAGTGCTTCAGGTTCATAGTATAAACATTTAACAGAAAGAAAGAGTCAGTAGCAACAGTTGTTTCGACGAAATGCAAGGGACCTTTTACACACAATCTTGACATGAGCATCTTTTTGTAATACTTTGGCATATATTTTTTAACATTACTGTAAATTATATTTTTATTCCTATTATAACAATTTATTAAAATATGCCATTCTGAAAAAGAATCTTCTAAATTCCTACTAAGAAATAATTATGTATTGAATTTTATTTATTTCTATTTTGCAGGCGGGTTATTTATAGGGCGGGTTATTCGACTGACGAGGGGTTTTCTCTTTGAAGTTGTATTGCATTGTAATTAATTTAAATAATGAGAAAATTGAAAAATTCATCAGCGACCGCCGGGACTTGAACCCGGGACTGTGGATCACCGTTCCACCGCTCTACCGACTGAGCTACGGGCGCCTAGCGGACCCTGTTGAATCTTTCAACCTCTTGATGCTCGTCTCGAAGCGACGATCCAGCGACATCTGTAGAAAGTATTTAGAACTTTACTACATAGTTAGTCCACATTATGAGTGGAATTCAAACCATATGATGAAGCTTGCTTAAATCAATTTATTGGAATTAGGCCCCGTAGGCTAGGCGCCCGTAGCTCAGTCGGTAGAGCGGTGGAACGGTGATCCACAGTCCCGGGTTCAAGTCCCGGCGGTCGCTGATGAATTTTTCAATTTTCTCATTATTTAATTTATGAGAATAATATTGCGCTGTGAGTGCATTGAAAATTCCAATAAATTGCATTGTAATTTTTTTATGGCTTAAATTGAAGATTGCTGTCTCAGTCAGTTTTAGAGTGTAATTGCTACCGACTTACCGTAATATGCAGCCCGTTTATGACTTTGCTTCTAGAAAACTAAAAGCTTATTGACTCTATTTTGTCCTAGGTGCAGGCAGCGTCCATTTAGCTGAGCTGCAACACGCTTTAGCGGCCTCGTGTCGAGCGACTCCCAGACTGAGGCACGCGTGGCTCGGCACTCTCGCCGACCACAACACGAGGCAAGGCGACCATGACGAGGTAACATTACCCTATCTCATGTATCACACTATTGTACATTTAGCTGCAACACGCTTTAGCGGCCTCGTGTCGAGCGACTCCCAGACTGAGGCACGCGTGGCTCGGCACTCTCGCCGACCACAACACGAGGCAAGGCGACCATGACGAGGTAACATTACCCTATCTCATGTACCACACTATTGTACATTTAGCTGCAACACGCTTTAGCGGCCTCGTGCCGCGCGACTCCCAGACTGAGGCACGCGTGGCTCGGCACTCGCCGACCACAACACGAGGCAAGGCGACCATGACGAGGTAACATTACCCTATCTCATGTATCACACTATTGTACATTTAGCTGCAACACGCTTTAGCGGCCTCGTGTCGAGCGACTCCCAGACTGAGGCACGCGTGGCTCGGCACTCGCCGACCACAACACGAGGCAAGGCGACCATGACGAGGTAACATTACCCTATCTCATGTATCACACTATTGTACATTTAGCTGCAACACGCTTTAGCGGCCTCGTGTCGAGCGACTCCCAGACTGAGGCACGCGTGAGGCACTCTCGCCGACCACAACACGAGGCAAGGCGACCATGACGAGGTAACATTACCCTATCTCATGTATCACACTATTGTACATTTAGCTGCAACACGCTTTAGCGGCCTCGTGTCGAGCGACTCCCAGACTGAGGCACGCGTGGCTCGGCACTCTCGCCGACCACAACACGAGGCAAGGCGACCATGACGAGGTAACATTACCCTATCTCATGTATCACACTATTGTACATTTAGCTGCAACACGCTTTAGCGGCCTCGTGTCGAGCGACTCCCAGACTGAGGCACGCGTGGCTCGGCACTCTCGCCGACCACAACACGAGGCAAGGCGACCATGACGAGGTAACATTACCCTATCTCATGTATCACACTATTGTACATTTAGCTGCAACACGCTTTAGCGGCCTCGTGTCGAGCGACTCCCAGACTGAGGCACGCGTGAGGCACTCTCGCCGACCACAACACGAGGCAAGGCGACCATGACGAGGTAACATTACCCTATCTCATGTATCACACTATTGTACATTTAGCTGCAACACGCTTTAGCGGCCTCGTGTCGAGCGACTCCCAGACTGAGGCACGCGTGGCTCGGCACTCTCGCCGACCACAACACGAGGCAAGGCGACCATGACGAGGTAACATTACCCTATCTCATGTATCACACTATTGTACATTTAGCTGCAACACGCTTTAGCGGCCTCGTGTCGAGCGACTCCCAGACTGAGGCACGCGTGAGGCACTCTCGCCGACCACAACACGAGGCAAGGCGACCATGACGAGGTAACATTACCCTATCTCATGTATCACACTATTGTACATTTAGCTGCAACACGCTTTAGCGGCCTCGTGTCGAGCGACTCCCAGACTGAGGCACGCGTGGCTCGGCACTCTCGCCGACCACAACACGAGGCAAGGCGACCATGACGAGGTAACATTACCCTATCTCATGTACCACACTATTGTACATTTAGCTGCAACACGCTTTAGCGGCCTCGTGTCGAGCGACTCCCAGACTGAGGCACGCGTGGCTCGGCACACTCGCCGACCACAACACGAGGCAAGGCGACCATGACGAGGTAACATTACCCTATCTCATGTATCACACTATTGTACATTTAGCTGCAACACGCTTTAGCGGCCTCGTGTCGAGCGACTCCCAGACTGAGGCACGCGTGAGGCACTCTCGCCGACCACAACACGAGGCAAGGCGACCATGACGAGGTAACATTACCCTATCTCATGTATCACACTATTGTACATTTAGCTGCAACACGCTTTAGCGGCCTCGTGTCGAGCGACTCCCAGACTGCGGCATAACACGAGGCAAGGCGACCATGACGAGGTAAGCACTGATACAAAAAGAAACTAACCAATTTGTAGCAAGGGAATATTCATGAAAAACTCTTCGCAATCAGTCAAGCGCCACTATTTTCAATCCCTATCTTAATGGATGTACTTATGTTTTATTGGATCGGGTTATACTTATAATTATTTATTATTAGGATTGATTGCCATAAATTGAAAATAAGAAAATTGAAAAAGTAATCAACGACCGCTGGAACTTGAACCCGGTACCGAGGGGAACCGTCCCACTGCTCGGCCAACTGAGCTACGGGCGCTTGGCTGACGCTGATGAATTTTTCAACCTCTTGATGCTCGTCTCGAAGCGCTGATTTAAGCGACATCTCACAGTATTTTTACAACTAAATACTAATGAAATTTCAATTTTCTTATTTTCAATTTATGAGAATAATATAGCACTGTAAGTCCATTAAAAATCCCAATATAGTCGGACTGTGTTTTACGGCGATGTGGAAATACAACCTCGTTCCGCTCGCGACGATGTCAATTCTTATTCCAATTTTATTTGTTGTCCAGGCGATGTGCTGCCAGCTGCACATAGCTGCGCTGATAGCCGAGTACCTGAAGCTGCGCGGCACTCAGCCGTGGGGGGCGGACGTGTTCGCAGACATTTCCATGAACATACCCAAGGACGAGGCGGGGCTCAAGATAGACGAGGGTAAGTGGACAGTACAGTTTCAGATCATCGCGGGAGGTCACATCACAATACATATCATAGACCGCATACTATTATAGTGAGTGATGATGGATGATGAGGACAGCCGAGAGACGATGGAGGAGGGAAAATGGTAGCTACCCGCCTGGTCGGTAGTTGTGACCAAGGGACCAACTGGTCCAACCGTACATATTTGGAAGTTGTATATATAGCATTCGGCGGAAACACTCCGATACCGCGTTTTAGGATTGTATAGAAATATGAAGCCACAAGCTTACAGGCTAGTCATCATCATCATCATCATCCAGGCGATGTGCTGCCAGCTGCACATCGCTGCGCTGATAGCCGAGTACTTGAAGCTGCGCGGCACTCAGTCGTGGGGGGCGGACGTGTTTGCAGACATCTCCATGAACATACCCAAGGACGAGGCGGGGCTCAAGATAGACGAGGGTGAGTAGAATGAGACACCGAGTCCTCCAACGACCCGATGAACCCTAGGGTACATCATCCTCAGACATCTCCATGAACATACCCAAGGACGAGGCGGGGCTCAAGATAGACGAGGGTGAGTAACACACGGTACGGCCCGCCATTCCTTCGCTTGCACTTGACTGGCCACGCTACCGCGTGTCTAGATACAGTTTCAGATCACGGCGGGAGGTCACAATACATAATCATAGCCTACATACTATCGGACGAAGCATGCGCTACTCTGTCTCACTTCATGATGGTGAGTAAATAGTATACAGTTTCAGATCACGACGAGAGGTCACAATATATCGGGTGAAATTTTACTAGTGACCGATAGCGAAAACTCAGAACTGGCTGGTGAGGAACTACTTTCCCCAAGGAACATACGTCGAAATACGAAAATAATGTTGGGCCTCCCATACAAAGTTGCCGATCAGCTTATTTGAATTACTATTGGAGGTCAAAAATTAATTACTATTTCGACCTATGTTCCTTGGTAAAATTGTTCTTTATCACCAGCCGGTTCTAAATTTTTGCTATCGATCACTAGTATTTCACCCTATATATCATAGACTACATACTACCGGACGAAGCAATGTCCCACTTCAACAATATGCAACGCGAGCACAGCGAGCTCTGCATTTTCTCTTTAAAAGAGCCAAACTGGCACCACACTGCTCTATACTGATGAAGACACAACACCACTATCCTTTATCGATGCGACGCGTTTCTCACGTGTGCAGCTTCGTTTCTTCTGTGCATACATTTTATATGCAAAACAATTTAAAGTGCCGTGATGTCGCACGTCGCACGCCTTCGACGATCACTTGTTTGACAGATTCTTACGTCTCACGTCTACTCTGTGAGGCTTGACACTTTAAATATATCATGATTACGAACGTAACTGGAATAAGAAATAAAAAAAGAGTGATAATTATAACACAATATACAGTATTTATTATTAATAATCCTTCCACATATCACTTTACAATGTACACAGCCTTTCAATTATTTCTAAACGGTATACATATACTTAAAACACTTCTGATATTTTAATGCCTGCTTCGCCCCCTCGATTTATTCAAAATTTTAAGACACATAGCTATTTACAGATTTAATTAACACTGGTAGTTAATTCACTAGATAACATTATAAAATTCGCTTATAAGGATACAAGATAACTTACTGGTAACAATTAAGATTAGTTTTATTTAAAATTGCCAAGAATGTAATGTCTTTGATATCGAATCACGCCGAATTGCAGCCATTTAGATTATAAAGCGTTTATTTCTTTTTTAATTTAACCCTTTTCTATGTTGCACAGGTATTTTTTTTTTAATGGGCTCTATGTTTCTCGGTCCCGGGACCGGCAAAAACTACACCTAACTATTTGGTGGGGAGCGAGGGCTCACCCGGATGTGTATGGGTGGTTGTTCTAACAACCAGCCCAATCACGCCCTTGGGGCGAGACTGGACTTACGAGTTGTTCTGGTAAGAACGGATCGGACTATGTCTACCGGGAATATGCCGGTAGTTGCACAGGTGAAGATATCAGATAGTTTAGTTCAGATTTTTTGTTCTTATGATGACTATTATGTGAATATGCAATTGATGCCATATGGTTAAAGAACAGTGTTGTCGAACTGTCGATAGGACTGCTATCGATTTTGAACTATCGATACTATAGTCTGATAATTCCAATTTTTTAATTTATCGATCCGCTATCGAGCGGAAACGCTATCAAACAGTATGTAACAGAGTTCGTCGGGACGTTGGACGACTCTGTGTCCCACACGAAGAGAAAAAGAGTGTATACCCTTCACTTATTGACCCTGCTTTGATAGCTCAAAGTAAACTCGCCCATTTACTGAGTCGCAGCAAGCCGCCCTATGTCGCCGGCACTAGTTTACAATCATTCTTGTAGTCGTGAGATACGGTATACTTTGTGAGTTCCGCAAACGTTTCCAAAGGACAGAACGGACTGCAGCCCGGCACTTCCATCAAACGCGGCTCGGCCGAGTCGTCGTCCCAGTAGTAAATCTGAAACAAGTAATGTTCGGCAGCTGTGGAATAATTGATTATCAAGCCTATGGCAATGATAATGAAAACAATTGTAGCAGACAGAAAATGTTTGCGGGTAAAGTACTGATCCTAAATAAGGCTGAGATATTTTAGGTGACCAACACCAAATGATACAAAATTTACTATAGTGTCTACAATTCTTTCTTTACTGATTCACGAACAATCTTAACCAAATCTTACCCCATAGGTACTTACATCGGAACCCTTTGTGTAGACAACGGAAATTTGTAATATCAAATAGTATAGCCGGCGCCACACAAGGGTACGAGGGGTGGTCAAGATATTCGCGATTAGTGTCAGATAAAATTCTTATTTTCGCTCACCTTAAAGTCAAAGTCTTATAAAGTCTTACTCACCTTGAATCCAAATCTTTGGCCATCACTGAGAATCTACTTCTCTTTGACATCCTTAGCCGATGGGAGCTTTTCATGAAGCTCGAAGAGTATTGCAACTCCCGAGTCAGGCAGACGCGCCAGCGGTGCAACATAACGACGATGATATATGAAAACCTCCTAACTACATAGGATTTCCATTGTAGATAGGAGGTTTTCATATATCATCGTCGATAAGCTGACAGCAACGTAGCAATTGTCAGTGTGGTGCCAGAGTGTACCTCCATACACAATAATATCAGGTTGAGTTCTTGAGGGAATATCTCACTCACCTTGAATCCAAATCTCTGGCCATCACTGAGAATCTTCTTCTCTTTGACATCCTTAGCTGATGGAAGCTTTTCATGAAGCTCAAAGAGTATTGCAACTCCCGGGTCAGGCAGACGCGGCGGCGGCGCCACACAAGCTGACAGCAACGCAGCAACTGTCAGTGGGGTCCCAGTGCGTACGATCACGCGAGGAGTTGTAGTGTCCTTTTTGGTTATGGATATAGCCTCTTTCAATATCTGCTGGAGCAGCGCTCCTGTAAGTAAATAAGTTACAAATAAGAGAAGATAAAATACGTTCAAGGTTCAAAATAAGGGCATTTCCGATTCTTATTAATTTAAAGTTTGTATCTTTCTTGTATTTGAATTTCCTTTTAAAGGTTGAAGAGTTATAATTATCAAACATTCTCAAATAAAGAGTGTTTTCGTTGTAGATGTATGACGTAGCTGATGGCGTGATTTGGAAAACTTTTGCTATCAGTAAAATAGTTAAAGAATGTTACCGCCGCTCAGTTTCCGTAGTAGATTGTTTTGAAACATCATCATGTACTCGAGGCGAGCGACATCCGTGAGTTTTCTCTTTACATGCTTCGCCCATTTTGGATTTGCCACTTTGATGTCGTCCTGCAAATAGTTAACAGATTCATGACGGAGCTCTCAAAGCTAGCTTTTATTTGCTTTTATTGAGGATCAAGTCTGCATGCAGATACAAGTAAAAAATCGCGCGCTTGTTTCTGCCAGGGTAGGCAGACGTCTGCATACAGTAACAGTAAAATCTCACGCCTTGTGCAGAGTGGGCAGACTTCGGTCAGTAGTAATCGGTCGTACGTAACATAGTCTACACAAATGCTGTCCTCAATTAGCTTAAGTTTTAAGTTTCGAATCTAAGCCCAGTAAAATTGCAGAATCAGCAATCCAATAAAATAGCTATCTTTCATCAGCACGAAATCCAACAAACAATCTTTACATACATACCTGAATAATAAATAAGTTGTTCAAATGGAAAGCTTCTTGAGGCGTGCTAAAGTTCGTATTGGTCCACTGCGCTATTTTGTTGAATAGCTCTTTGTAAGGGACGAGTAGACTTTCTTCTATGAAGGCATTCAGTATCCGTTCTTTCTCTTGGTTATATCGTGGACAGTTTTCTTCGTATAGCAACTGAAAAAAAAAACAATATATACAGGGTGGACCATGGAGTGACGTCAATAAAAAGAAATTAGATTCCTCACATCTTGGGGGATTCGAAAATACCCCATGTATGTTCCGCGATTATGTTTAGTTTCCGAGTTATTCAACTTTTAAACTTGTATGGGAAGATCTCGACGGGCAGAAATTTTTCCTTTCCTTTTTAGGGTTTCGTAGTCTACTAGAAACCCTTATAGTTTCGTCATGTCTGTCTGTCTGTCTGTCTGTCTGCCTGTCTGTCTGTCTGTCTGTCTGTCTGTCTGTCTGTCTGTCTGTCTGTCTGTATGCCGCGCCCTCATAACTCCGTCAGTTTTGGAGCTATCGACATCAAATTCAGTATGAAGATAGATCGTGTTGACCCAAACTTAGAAATGTTGAGAAAAAAATATTTTAATTGTTTTTTGGACCCCCTTCCCATACATGTGAAAGAGGGGCAAAAATTTTTTTTTTCTCCTGTAATATTGAATAGGGTATCGTTGAATAGATTTTTAAAAACTAAGGGGAGGTTACTTTGAAACAAAGTCTCTAAAATGTTTCTGTCTCGAGATATTTGCTTTTAAAAGGGGCGTTTTTGTGCCATAATTTGTTCCAGCTGTAACTTCCTAAAGTACGCATGCAAAAAATTTGAAAAAAATATGGAATATAGCTCTTATTATAAAATTACCATGAAAACTATAACGAATACTGTACCACTTAAGAATAAGAAAATATTAAAGTTTTTCAATTTGCGGTTGGTCACCGTACAGCTGCAAACAAACCAGCAACAAAATTAACTTTGTAACGCCGAAAGATCTGATATTTAAACGTTGACTACGAAACCCTATTTGTGAGCGTGTCTGACACACTCTTGGCCGCTTTTTTTTATTTCATCAAGTTGTTCCTCTGGCGTTCGTAATATTATACGGCGGCCGTAATATTACATGCGGCTTTCCAATGCTACAAACATGACGCCATAGGAACTATAAGATGAAACGCACTCTACTATGCTTTAGAATAGGCCGTATTACACAGCTGTCAAAACCGTGTTTATGCTATAAGGTCTGTTTTTCTTTGTTGACCTGTCTTTTAGTATTAGTTTGGCAACTGGCAATTACCGCCTATTCCAACTCCTTCAGGACCATAATGTTGAATTCCTAAAATGTTGAATTCTCAAAATGTTGAATTCCCAAAATGTTGAACTTAGTTTCCTATAAAGTTGAATTCCTAAAATGTTGAACTTTTCAAAATGTTGAATGAAATTTTTCTAAGTGTCGAATAGTCTTCATACAGTTTTTACTACAGGTTTTCCCAAAATGTTGAATGTAATTTTTCTATGTCCCAAATGGTCTTGATACTGTTTTTACTATAGGATTTCCCAAAATGTTGAATGTGTGATTTTTCAAAGTCTTTGACTCCCATGACGAGCTCTAAATATTACGTGACAGCTGTCCAACTTGTTACTCTTTTATCTCGTAAACTATGCATGCTGGACTCCTAGTTTCTTTGAAGAAGTTGTAGGTCTTGGCAAGAGCTACATTTTATGTGACAGCTGTCAAACTTGTTACTCATTTATCTCGTAAACTATGCATCCTGGACTCCGAGTTTCTTTGAAGAAGTTGTAGGTCTTGGCAAGAGCTACATTTTATGTGACAGCTGTCAAACTTGTTACTCATTTATCTCGTAAACTATGCATCCTGGACTCCGAGTTTCTTTGAAGAAGTTGTAGGTCTTGGCAAGACCTAGATTTTGTGACAGCTGTCAAACTTGTTACTCATTTATCTCGGAAAATATGCATCCTGGACTCCTAGTTTCTTTGAAGAAGTTGTAGGTCTTAACAAGACCTACATTTTATGTGACAGCTGTCACACTTGTTACTCATTTATCTCGGAAAATATGCATCCTGGACTCCTAGTTTCTTTGAAGAAGTTGTAGGTCTTGGCAAGACCTACATTTTATGTGACAGCTGTCAAACTTGTTACTCATTTATCTCGTAAACTATGCATGCTGGACTCCTAGTTTCTTTGAAGAAGTTGTAGGTCTGGGCAAGACCTATATTTTATGTGACAGCTGTCAAACTTGTTACTCATTTATCTCGTAAACTATACCTGCTAGACTCCTAGATTTTTTTAAGAAGTTTTAGGTCTTGCCAAGACCTACAACTTCTTCAAAGAAACTAGGAGTCCAAGATGCATCTGTCAAACTTGTTACTCATTTATCTCGTAAACTATACCTGCTAGACTCCTAGTTTCTTTAAAGAAGTTGTAGGTATTGCCAAGACCTACAACTTCTTCAAAGAAACTAGGAGTCCAGGATGCATAGTTTACGAGATAAATGAGTAACAAATTTGACAGCTGTCACATAAAATGTAGGTCTTGCCAAGACCTACAACTTCTTCAAAGAAACTAGGAGTCCAGGATGCATAGTTTACGAGATAAATGAGTAACAAGTTTGACAGCTGTCACATAAAATGTAGCTCTTGCCAAGACCTACAACTTCTTCAAAGAAACTAGGAGTCCAGCATGCATAGTTTACGAGATAAAAGAGTAACAAGTTGGACAGCTGTCACGTAATATTTAGAGCTCGTCATGGGAGTCAAAGACTTATAAAAATTACACTTTCAACATTTTGGGAAATCCTATATTAGAAACAGTATGAAGACCATTTAGGACTTTGAAAAATTTTGTTCAACATTTTGGGAAAACTTATAGTAGAAACAGTATCAAGACCACTTGGGACTTAGAAATTTTTTTATTCAACATTATGAGAATTCAACATTTTGGGAATTCGCAAAATGTTGAATTTTTTCAACATTTTAGGAATTCAACATTTTGAGAATTCAACATTTTAGGAATTCAACATTTTGGTCCTAAAGGTTCCAACTGACGTATTTTTGTAACTTACATAGTCTTCCTGTTGCGGTGGGTACGTGTAAGGCACGGGTTGCCAGGCGAAGGTTTCGTTCCACTGCTGCTCGTTCTGCGGAGGCCACAGCCCCGCGGATATCAGCAACGCTGTCATTTTGCTCAGGTCCGTGTCCAGCGCTATTATAGTGCGTTTAATCTTATGATTCCTATGGCGTCATGTTGGTAGCATTAGGAAGCCCCAAGGATTATATGGCCGTCGTATTATATTACATGCGGCTTTCCAATGCTACAAACATGACGCCATAGGAACTATAAGATGAAACGCACTCTACTATGCTTTAGAATAGGCCGTATTAGACAGCTATCAAATCCACGTTTATGCTATTAAAATATATAGCCAATTTTTCCTTGTTGTCATGTCTTTTAGTATGAGTTGGCAACTGGCAATTATAGCCTATTCCAACTGACGTACTGTTCAACTTACATAATCTTCCCGTTGCGGTGGATACGTGTATGCTTTAGAATAGGCCGTATTTGACAGCTGTCAAAACCATGGTTATGGCATTCTAATTGACGTACTTTTTCTACTTACATAATCTTCCTGTTGCGGTGGGTACGTGTAAGGCACGGGTTGCCAGGCGAAGGTTTCGTTCCACTGCTGCTCGTTCTGTGGGGGCCACAGCCCCGCGGATATCAGCAACGCTGTCATTTTGCTCAGGTCCGTGTCCGACGCTATTACGATTATTTACGATGCTTAAGAATAGGCCGTATTAGACAGCTGTCAAAACCATGACCATGGCACAAAATAGAGCGATAACAGAAGGTTCATTCGACCCTATTCAGGATTTTTGCGATTGTAATTTGTTACATAGCCAGGGTTGCTACTGTCAACAATCTCAAAGGGAATATAAAAACAGTAAAATTTTATACAATAACGTCATATGATTCATTAATCTAAGAAATATGACGGTCGTATCAACTAGTGATGGGCCGAACACAGGTTTTGCCGAATCCGAATATTCGGCCGAATGTTCGGTAAAAAGTTTGCCGAACCGAATATTCGGCCGAATAATTCGGCAGGAATTGATGTCCATATAAAATAGTTATGATTATCACTTGTTTACGAATTACGCGCTGATTCGCACCAGACCACTCCGCTCTTTACCCTCTAACTTGTTACATTGGAAACTTTCACAACAAATTAAAATAAATCCGCTTCACTGCTTGTCTTGACATAAAATTTACCACACAATTTATTTAAAAAGGATACATTTTTATTCGGCCAAATATTCGGCAAAGTTCACCGAACATTCGGCCGAAACCGAATATTCGGTAAATGTGCCGAACATGCCGAATACCGAACATAAACCGAATATTCGGCCCATCTCTAGTATCAACCACCTTCTTAGTTACCTTGACGTCCCCTGAGATTCCGGTTATTTCCAGTTAAAGTCAGTAAACGTCAAAATCGTCGCTAGTTCTGAGTGAGCCATCTGTATAGGCGCCCCGCGGGCCGTTTCCCTATGTGTGTTTTGTGTGTATGGTATGATATGAGGTCTGTTTTTCTTTGTTGTCATGACTTTTAGTACGAGTTTGACAGCTGTCGTTATAGCCTATTCCAACTGACGTACTTTTTTAACTTACATAATCTTCCTGTTGCGGTGGGTAGGTACGTAGGTAAGGTCTATTTTTCTTTGTTGTGACGTCTTTAAGAATGAGCCAAACTCATGGCTGCTGTCTATAGCTATGGCTACAGCTGTCATTATGGCCTGATTCGAATTTACGTACTTGCATATATTCCTTACATAATCTTCCTTAACTTACATAATCTTCCTGTTGCGGTGGGTACGTGTAAGGCACGGGTTGCCAGGCGAAGGTTTCGTTCCACTGCTGCTCGTTCTGCGGAGGCCACAGCCCCGCTGATATCAGTAACGCTGTCATTTTGCTCAGGTCCGTGTCCGACGCTATTACTATGCTGGATTCTGAACAAAATAACATGCATTTTTCAAAGGCATTTTATCTACACTAATATAATAAAGAGGAAAACTTTGTTTGTTTTTTTGTATGTATGTAATCGATAAACTCCGAAACTACTGGACCGATTTCGAAAATTCTTTCACCATTAGAAAGCTACAACATTCCTGAGTAACATAGGCTACTTTTTACCACGGGAAAATTCCTCATTTCCACGGGAAAACGGTAAGCAGCAGGAAAAGTGGGAAATACAGCGGATATTACCCAAATAAGCCAGACCGCTTTACCGATCTTCGCGAAATTTGGCACTGACATTACTAGCATAGTAAAGAAAGACATGGATTACTTTTTGTCAGCCCTCGAGGATCTGGAGTACCTGATGAGGACCACCAGCATCCCATCTTAACTATAAAAGATACGGTCATGGCTTCATAGAAAAAGTTGTTCACCATGACGGGCCGCTTCTGCTGGCACATGGTCATCGAGGATCTGGAGTACCTGATGAAGACCACCAGCATCCCATCTAAACTATAGGAGATACAGCCATGGCTTCATAGAAAAAGTTGTTCACCATGACGGGCCGCTTCTGCTGGCACATGGGCATCGAGGATCTGGAGTACCTGATAAAGATCACCAGCATCCCATCTCAACTATAAGAGATACGGTAATGGTTTTTAAGTAAAAGTTACTCAGCATGGCAGGCTGCTTCTGCTGGCACATGGTCATCGAGGATCTGGCTGGAGTACCCGATGTAGACCACCAGGACCCCATATAAACTATTAGAGATACGGTAAAGGCTTCAAAGTAAAAGTTATTCAGCATGACGGGCCGCTTCTGCTGGCAAATGGTCACGAGGGTCTGGAGTACCTGATGTAGACCACCAGCATCCCATATAAACTATAAGTGATACGGCAATGGCTACATAGACAAAGTTGTTCACCATGACGGGTCGCTTCTACTGACACATGGTCATCGAGGATCTGGAGCACCTGGTGAAGACCACCAGCATCCCATATAAACTATAAGAGATACGGTAATGGCTTCAAAGTAAAAGTTATTCAGCATGACGGGCCGCTTCTGCTCGCACATTTACCTCTGCTGGATAGGAGTAATGGACTTTTTAATACGGGCAAAGATCCAATTTCTACGGGAAAACAGGTAAGTAGCAGCGGGTGAAACCGCTGGGCGGGCTGCTAGTAGTCAATATATTTTTAAAAGTTTATTGGAGAACAAACAAACATAAACTTAAGTGATAAATAAGTGGGCAGGATAAATAGGTAAATTAGTGTAGGTGAATTTAAGAAAAAATAAGTTTATATTCTACACACCACAAAAAAGTTAGGCCTTACTACAAAAAAGTTAGACGAGCGTTGAACGCGTATCTAAGATTAATTTTGTATTATGTTTTATTTTAATCACGGCCAGTGAATAACAGTGGTAAGGCCATGATTTTTTTATCGTTCAGCTACTAAATCATTTTATATTCAAAAGTATAATTTTGAAGAAATAAACAATAGGAAAATCTAAATGAATTTAGGAAATTGCAACTTGGGCAGATAAATAATGGATCCCGAATTGACAACATTATTGTTAAAATTCTGCTCAAATGTCATATAATATTCATGTAAGTAAAATGACTTACCGAATAAGTAGTAGGGTCCCATGAAATCATTATATCTTTTCCTAAGTAATGCGCCCATTTCGAAAGTCAACATTTTTCCTTCCTGAAATTGAAGAAAATAAAATTGTATAATACATAATTTATTCATCTTTTACATGCGTCCAGCAGTGGACTGCTAGTTTGATGTGATGACTAGATTAGGTAATTATTTTCAAATTACTCTATGTATTTTGTTTTGGATAATGATGTTTCATACATACAATACGCCTATGTCCCTTGCGGGGTAGGCAGAGCGTAAGCGGCTGTAAAAACAGCCATTTACACCACGTCTGACAAAAGTTTGAGAGACATTCAGAAGACTGTGTATCACCGTAGTGACAGTAGCTTGTCGCCTAAAACTGCTATACACAATAACTTTCCGTGTGGTGCCCCCGATGCCCGATATCTTTCCCGTGGGTGTCGTTAGAAGCAACTAAGGGATTTGAGAGTTGAGTTCTTGGTAATAAAATAAAATATCGTGTCGTACGGTCAACCATAACGGTAACTAAATGTGGATATTACTAAGATTATTAACAGTAAAGTGATTTTGTAACTAAAACTACATTAGACACGTGCGTAAAACCATGTGACAGATAAAAGCGAAATTGAGAGCGGTCTTGAAAAAGGTCACACGTTTGTACTTGATGTATTGGACCCTAGTAAGGAAGAGATTATCGTGTTTATAATATTGACGGCCATAGTGTAAGCAAATGTTTTACAAGCAATCCTACGAACATTTATAGTAAAGCCATGGAAAAATGAACTCTAAAATACAATCAAATGCACAAAAACGTGGTGTAAAAAGTAGCCCCACACCTTGAAAGTAGCCTCTATTGCTCTAACCCTTCTAGCCTCTTAGCTAAGCTAACTAATCACAAATAAAAATCTGTTTTCGTGATGAGAAAGAAGAATATTAAATATAATATTAAATTAGTATTTCGCGTTTTAGCGCACAATTTGATTACACATTTTTACATGGTTTTATTCTGGTTGTTCGTAGGCTTCCCTCTAAAACATTCTCTTACTCTAAGCCAGCTGTATCATTTAGAGGGTCGCCAGGGCAAGAGCGATGTGTTTATAACTGCGTCCACTTCCTAGTGTCACTCGAAGCAGACGGGCGACGGGCGGTGAAGGTCGCGAGACCCAAACAGGAACAAACTGACAACCCTGATAGTGGTTACAGTAATAATGATTTATCGCTCGGCTGACACACGACTCATGTTAGAAAGGTGGGATGGGCGCGTAGCTGATATAGAACCGTTGAAGGGCGCTTGACGCTTGAGATCTAGTACCGTAGGTTATGTTTATGTACCAATTTTAGCCGTGTAATGCTGGCTCAGAATTGCATCACCCAAATTCTACCCGTGGCTGTCGTAAAAAGCGGCTAAGGGATAATCATCCAGGGAATGGGCAGCAGCGTCCGCTGTAAATGCCAATCCGCCTGCGAAGCATGGTGAGCATGGAAATACCCCCCGATAGCGGGAAGCCCATTTCCATCAGTGGTCGGTTGTGGCTGTTATGGTGCTATGGACTATAGCCAACCAGCAGCTAGTTATTGTCAACCTTTTGTCAACCTGTCACCTAAACTTGTAAAAGACATGAATCTCTCGAGTCCCTTAGTCGCCGCTTGTGATACTCACGGGACAGATTTGGGGTGATGCTATTCTGAGTCGTCATCACACTGCACCAAACATTAATGAACGAGGCTAATTTACTTTTGACATTGGTTTTTGGCTTTTCACGCGCGCGTCATCGTATTATGAACACCGGAACTACACTCAATCTGTCCAATTTGACAATAAGACCGTGAATTTCCCATGAAGAGTGATTCATGTCCGTCTATTCACAGTTCCCACTGTTATCTATTTTATTACTTATGCGATTTCATTCATAAACATACGAATTGATATTGATACTAGGCGGTCTAGATTAAATGCATATACACTACCTAACCTAGTCTGATCTTTACATAAAGAGTAGAAGCTAAAGTTCATTTTATTCACTACAGAATATCTGATAAAAAACATTCATACGCGCATTTTCGTAACCATGGATTTCGTAGCACTGTCGTAGGCTTTCTTAGTCTACGGCGGCGTAGGTAGTAGCTCTATTTTCATCCTGCCTTTACGATCTAAAGTTCACTAGTTCCTCTTTATGTCGATGTCCTACGTTTATAATCTTTTTCAATGAATATCATTTACTTACATTGGTCATGGCGCCGGCTCCATAAGGCGCGAATACATTGTCTGGCGGGTCGGCGCCTAGCATTGATAGTTCTAGCTCGCTTGGGGTGCGTTCGCCGTGTGACATTAGCTGGAAATGTAATTAAAAATACTATAGATAGATATATTTTTACTTAATCGGTATGTCGTAGGAAAACAGCAAAATCGGGAACTAGGTCGAATTCCTAGGAATTTCGCCAAAAGCCGGATTAGGGCCAAATCACGATTTCAGTATGCCATCATCCTAAACGGGTCTATGCCATAGTTTTGCGACAAGAGTAACTAAACAATTTTCGAAAACACCCAAGAAGAACAATCAAACTACTTTTTCTTTAAGAAATAAATCTGTTCAGTACTCACCACGTGAACTTGCCGAAGTGCCGTCAGTTCAACTGTCTTGTCTTTCATGAGGATTACAGCTACGAGGGCTGCGGAGAAAAAAGATGATAATTATTTTTTGTTTCGTGATTGAAGATTAGAAATAGGCCTGATTGAGGTAAACTGTAAGGTAACGGACTCATAGTCTTTGTGACAGGGTTTAGGCTAAAACTTCTGACAGCAGTGGTGGTAGGCCGGTAGGAGCCTTCTGTTTCCAACCAACCTGAACCTCCCAAGTATTTCCCTAAAATATGGGTACAAATGAAGGACCTCTACTTGAAGAGCTTGTGAAGTGTGATCGGTGCCACTAGGTTGCTCGGCTTCTGCTCGCTTGAAGGCGTCCGACGCTTCGCTAACACAACATACCGGCAATGAGCGAGACGCCCACCAACACGCCGAGGCAGCAGCAGGTGTGTTGTAGCTCCTGCTGGCTGGAGGGCGTCCGACGCTACGCTGACACAACATACCGGCAATGAGCGAGACGCCCACCAACACGCCGAGGCAGCAGCAGGTGTGTTGTAGCTCCTGCTGGCTGGAGGGCGTCCGACGCTACGCTGACACAACATACCGGCAATGAGCGAGACGCCCACCAACACGCCGAGGCAGCAGCAGGTGTGTTGTAGCTCCTGCTGGCTGGAGGGCGTCCGACGCTACGCTGACACTACATACCGGCAATGAGCGAGACGCCCACCAACACGCCGAGGCAGCAGCAGGTGTGTTCGGTGCGCATGCGCTGTGCCAAGTCCGCCGCGTTGGTCGGCTCCTGCTCGCGACCGCCCTCTTTCCTGCAAATAAATTGTTTTTGGGAAATCTTGCAAAATTTCCACCGCAGCAGGCCGGATTTGAACCAGCGACCGTCGCCGTCTGGGCTACAGCGGCTCACTCCAAACCCGCGAATTAAGCAAATGCATTTGACCACTAACGCGTTGTAGGGCTCCATCTACCAGGATAGTTTTACAACTTCCTTATCCCAAATTAGTTGGGGTGGTCGCATCATGTTTTGTTGTAGCACAAAATCATATAGCAAAAGGATTTGGCAATGTTTTATGACCGGCCACCTGCATTACGCCAACCGTCTTTGGGAATGCTATTGTAGGTGGTTGGTATCATCACCGTATAGTCGACAAATATTCAGCCCAGGTAAAAAACTCCACGTCGCCTTTTACGAAACACCCTGAGTGGACTAGGGGTAGCAGTATTTTTAGCCGCTACCACGGCACTTACCTTCCATGGTCATTCAGTGCACTGTAAGTCGGTGACAGTAGTCAATCACATAGTTATATTATAATAATAGTTAAGCCAAGCATAGCTCCAGTTAACTTTGGGGGAAAAAGCTTACTTACACTGTAATTCAATTCGCAGTTCAATAAGCTGGCCTTTAATAAATAAAACATCACAAAATAAGTAGTTAAAATGAGTAAGAATCTTATCAATTTACATAAATAGTCAATTACATAGATCTGCTTAAATAATAATAGGTAATTGATTGACCTTAAGTGATGATAACATTATAAAGAAGTTAAAGCAATATTCATAGAATGTGAATGGAGTTAAATAATAAATTATGAATCAAATCACTTAAAACATATCGATCTATTTCTTTTCAGATATCATCTTATATTAATGTGGCTATCAATTGCACAAATAAATTATTTCAATTTCAATTTTCTATCATTCATTAATAATTATAGTGCATGTTTTCTTTTACTCACAACAATCTAACCTGGAGGTATATCCTCTAGTACCCAAATGGCTTGTATCACTCGTGTTTATTATTTAATCGCATTGGGTAGAGCTATCAATCGCTTGCGCACTGAACTTACATTTTCCTACGTCGGGCGTGCAGTTTTACATCGTGCTCCGTATTTGTTCGGGTCACTAGTCGCTATTCATTCACCCATACCCGTCAATATAACTATGTTGCCATGTAATCACTACGCGAAAAGTCCCGATAGGAAATATATAGGCAGGAAGTGGACGGCGCGCGAGGCGTGGTAGCACTGATTCGCGCGGGACGCCGCTACAGATTCACGGTCGCGACCTGCCAGCTCAGATGATTGACTTTGTCCAATCGATTGTGCCACTGTACTATCATCAGCACATCAATCTTTCCATTTAAGGGATCAGCTTGTACTGGTTTGTCATACAAATGCTAAGAAATACCAGTATAAGTTGGTCCCTTAAATGCAGGCTGATTCGCAGGCGATTGTAGCTTCATACAAACGCGCGCCGTCCGTCGTTTGTATGGCTCATCTCGCCTGCCGGCGACGCCCTTGCTGTCGGCTCAATGGAACAGATTTTATCGTGGACGCATTGTCCGCCTATGGCTAGACGTGTTTAGTTTGGCCCGTGTAGTTGCACTTGAAATGCACACCATACAAATTAGTTTACATACGAGGGGCGTTCAATGTATTCTCGGTATTGGTGTGATTAACTAATAATGTTGGTAGTTTTATTATCTCATTTACTAATTACATTAACTGTAGGTATAAATACCAAATTTTATTAAATTATTGTCATTAGTTTTCAAGTTATCTTTAATCGAAGACGACTAGAATGACTGACGCTACAATGACGAGTAAAATCGAGCATCGCGCGGTTATTAAGTTCCTCACGAAACAGGGAAAAGCCTAAAAATTATTTACGAAGAAATGTTTGCCGTTTACGTAGACTCTCCTCCGTCATAATCTACCGTTTAAAAGTGGTCAAGTGACTTTAAAAGAGGCAGAGAGAGCATTGAAGACGATCCTCGCTCAGATGGAACTGTGAGCGCCACCAAAGAAGAAAACGTTAAAAAAGTCGAGAAATTTGAATTGGAATATGCTCGAATAAAAATCAAAATGTTAGCAGAGATTACCAACCTATCCGTGGGTACCATACACTCTATTCTTCATGACCATCTTTATCTTTCTAAGGTCAGCGCAAGATGGGTGCCACGAATGCTCACAGCGCAACAGAAACAAACGCAAGTCGAGTGCTGTAAGGAGTTTTTGGAGCTCTGTGCTGAAAATCCTGCGAGTGTTTTTGATCGGATGATTACTGGAGATGAAACGTATGTTCATTCCTACGACCCTGAGAGCAAACAAGAATCCATGCAATGGAATAAAAAAGGTACAGAGCACCCAAAGTAGTTTATAGTCACCCCATCGGCCAGAAAAATTATGGCAACGGTTTTTTGGGATTCGAAAGGAATTTTATTAATCGTGTATACCAAAAAGGGTCAAAATATAACAGGAGCATCATACGCAACCACTTTGCGTAATTTAAAGAAAACAATCAAAGAAAAAAGACGAGGAAAACTCACGGCGGGTGTGTTGCTTCTTCACGACAATGCGCTGGTCCACACGGCCCGTGTGGCGAAGGCTGCTGTACGTGACTGTGGCTTCGAAAAAATTATTTACCCCCCTTACAGTCCAGACCTAACCCTTAGTGACTATTATCTCTTTCCAAATTTAAAAAAAGATCTTCGTGGAAAACGATTTTCCGACGATGAAGAGCTGAAGGCAGCAATTAATGCACATTTTGACGATAAGGCGGAAGAATATTTTTTAAAGGGTTTTGAGAAACTTGTACCCCGATCTTGTAAGTGTGTTGAGGTTTTAGGGAACTATATTAACAAATAGAATTTTTCCAAATTTTTCCGACTTTTCTTTCATGGCTATACCGAGAATACCTTGAACGCCCCTCGTACATATATGACGCCTATATCCCTTTCGGGGTCGGTAGAGCGTAAACGGCAGTAAAAAACTGCCATTTACACCATGACTGATAATAGTTTGAGTCATTTAAGATGATGAACTCTCAAATCCCATAGTCGCTTCTTACGACACCTCCGGGAAGGATATGGGGATATGCTATTCTAAGTCGGCACCTCACAGCAAGTAGGTAGATTGATTCTATTAGACTATCCCGTATACCCAGTTCACCAAACATAAACTTACCCAACACAGATGCTAGTCAACCGCACCATATTAAAATCCCGGGCCAAACCGGGACGGAAAATCCGCGTAATTCGAAGTTAAAATCATATCAACATAAAGTTGCATCACAAAAACGTCTTCATAATAGCACGCGTTGAGTTCAAGTCATCGTTATCTTGAAATGTAATCTCGGCTGAGGAATCTAAGCATCTCCTTTTGTATTTCAATCGTCTCATCATAAAGTAAATATTAATTGTACATGTTCTTAGCTAACACTAGATAAAAGATAATAACTTTGTGATAATCTGACACGCACTTTTACAACTATTTGCTCTGAATTGCTTAATTTTTAAATTCTTTCATGATAAATTGCTCTTCTTCATAAATCATAAAAATAAAACAATACTAAATACAAATCTCAGCCTTTTTTATTCGACAACTAATAACAATACACTTTTACAGCGCACCCATTTTTACTTACTTATCAGTTTCATTTTTATACGGAGTGTCTGCAAAAAAATCGGTACAACCGGTCGCAGGAATATGGAAAAGTCAGCAATTCAACTGAATTTCTAGCAATGTTGCCAAAGGCCATTCTTTATTTTACAATCGTCCTAAACAAATCCAGGATCGTATTCCTAGGAATTCCTGGATCTGATGAATACGGCAAAACAAATTTTAATGGATATTTATTTAATTGTACTATTGCGTCCTTGTCTCGTAATTAAAAAAGGAAAGATAACGAAATAATTACTTATCAGTTCCATGAAATTGATTCCTAAATTGAAATTCGTATGAAATAATTGGCTCAAGAACATCTTTTGAACATCTTTTCGCTTTGCCTTAAACAGCTTTGGGTTTCCTAAAATTACGCCAAATTCCTAGATCTGTTTAGGATGACAGTAAAAAAGTAAACGGTACAGATTTCAGTCTTGATTTTGCCCTGGCCTTTGGCCGAATACCTGGTTTTCCCATATTCTTGCGACATGTATAATATATCAATTTAACGAGGTCGTAAACGGACAGGCTTGCTTCCACTGAGCTCTAGTCCAGGAGGACTTTGATGTAATCTTGAGAAACTTGTCAAAGGGGCAGAGCAGCTGTCGTTTGCAGCCAGACATCTCGAGTACCCTTTCATCGACGACCATAGGGTTCACAGTGTACACCGCCTGTAAATAGGTAATAAATTATAAATATTCAAGTAATAGCTTTCTCTCATGGCTCCATACGGCGGCTGATGCGACCCAAACTCGGCCACAGCAGCCATCAGAGCGGTTACGTCACAAATTATGGAAACGGCGCGCGAGGCGCCTATACAGATGGCTCACTCAGTACTAGCGACGATTTTGACGCTTACTGACTTTAACTGAAAATAACCGGAATCTCAGGGGAAGTCAAGGTAACTAAGAAGGTGCTTGACACGAACGTCTTAATATTTCTTGGATTTGAAATTGGCTTAGAATTATATGACGTTCTTTATCAGATTTTGCCGTTTTGATATTTTTATACTTTGAGATTTTTACAGTAGCAACCCTGGCTGTGTAACAAGTGCCAATTGCGAAAAACAGAAATAAGGCCGAGTGAACTTTCTGTAAACTCTCTGTTTTGTGGTTACGTTGTTCTTACGAGATGAGTACATCCTGCATCCATCTTACCATGACACTATATTTGCCGTTAGCGTTCCTACGCAGCTCCAAAGAGAACGTGGCTCCATACGGCGGCTGATGCGGCTCGAACGCACCTACAGCGGCCATCAGAGCAGCTACATTGTTCTCGTGAGCTGAATATATCCTCAACTTGCGGCCATCGCCGCGCCCCTTCTTGAATTGGTTCATCACCTTGCGAATGTCGTGCATCAGTACTCCTGGGGGGAAACGGATCAGCTCATTCATAAAAGTATCTTCTTGTGCAGAATGTCCACTGCGCCTTACTTTCACTAGGCATTCAGATGATTCTCGAACATATATCATAATTATGATGCCGGCTTAGAATAGCATCACCCCAATTCTACCCGTGGGTGTCGTAAAAAGCGACTAAGGCATAAATAATTATCCAGGGAATGGGGAGCAGCGCTCCCTGTGAATTAAACATCTTGCACTGCGCTCGCCAATCCGCCTGCCAAGCGTGGAAAGTATGGCAATACCCCCAATACAGGGGAGGCCCATGTCCAGCAGTGGACTGTTGTGGCTGTAATAGTAGTAGTAGTATTATAATTATAATTTCATTAATTGTTGGTAACAGATAATATCTTTGTTAACTTCTACTATTGCAACGTTAGACTAATTAAATAATCACCGCTCTATTTTTGTATCACTAGGTTTTATTCGGTTTTGTCTATTTGTCAAGGTTTCGTTATCTTCAACTTCGTAACAAGAGCAAATACAAATTACTTGTTACCTTATCATTGTAACACGCTTGGGTAAATAACACCTGATTCTCTACCTGAGGATAGTCGTATGAGTTCCTGGTTGTAATGCTCTATTTTGTATTCTAATATCGTCACATTGTTAATTTCCTTGCTTCTACGTCGGAACCATTTTGGAGTTTGAACATCTATACTATTCTGAGGAAATGTAAACACAATTTAGAAAGTAACGTAGATAACGTTTAAAAGGTCTATTTCTTCTTAAATGTTTGTAGCAAAGTTTTTCGCAAGCAAAGTGTTAGTAAACAGTCGTCTGGCTAGCGACCCTCCAATCGAAGTCCTGCGCTAAACAGGGCTATTTTCCGAAGTAGTTCTTCATCGATTCCAGTTTTCTATAGCTGATTTTATTCAGCATTAAGCCAAGACTAGAATCAAAGACAAACGCCTTTGGGACCATTTGAGGGCTTCCGGGCAAAATGGGTCCACCACTGGGATATTGAGTTAAGACCAGGTTTAGAATCTGCAGAAGTCTATCATACTAAATATAAAAACCAATATTTTTCCTGAAATTTTCATATTTGCTTTGCATATTTGAAGTTGTAACTCCAAAAAATTCAACTTAACAAAAATGCAAACGTCTCGGAGGTCCAGTAAGACGATATATGTAAAGTTATGATTATGATTTATGACCAATTTTGGAATCTAGTATAGTCCTTCTATTGTAATGTAATGACTACTAAAAACAAAAAAATATAATACTTTTTATAGCGGACATCTGAATATCCTAATTTTACAAAACGCCCTTTACGCGCGGAAGCCCACATTTGTAAAAGTCGCAGGTCAACTACAAAATCCGGCAGATCACGAATTTCCTAATAGATTGATCAATGCCGAATAGATCGATTGATGTCGCAATTGTCCGGTGTTTCGCGAAGGGCCTAGAAAGTTTGCAATCCACCGGATTTTGCCGTTTACCTGCGACATTATAAAATGAGACTTTCCAAGCAATAACTAGACCCACAATGCAAAATATCCTCAAATCACATACCAACGCCTGGAACAAGTTGCTTAAAAAGAAGACATCTTCTGGAGTGTCGATGTCAGTTTTAGTTTTATTTGATAGGTATTCAAATAATTCGCTATAAGCTTGTATAGATGCTTTAACCTTTGGTTCTTTGTAAACCTTGTCCCTCAGTGCAAGATATCGTGGACAGTTGTACCAGTACATCAGCTGCAACGTAACAACATCTTTGATATTTGCTCCTCCTAAAAGATCAATCATCATCTTCCTGCCCATGTTTTGTTAGAACACATGATCATGTAGAAAAAGGATTTGGCAATGTTTTATGACCGGCTGCCTGCCTGACGACAAGCCTCTTTGGGAATGATATTGTAGGTGGTAATACCGCCACCATGCGGTTGATCCGCCTTGTACGAAACACCCTGAGTGGACTAGGGGTGGCAGTATTCTTAGGCGCTACCACACGGCAAAAATATCAATATTAAAAAACATTCTGTAATCAGAAACAGGTCCTTAAGCTTCGTTTTCTGTTAGTTATAGACATATGGCTATCTCCTCGGGCAGTTAATGAGATTGTCATTTTACTCTCTAATGCTGTAATTGTCTAACTTCATCGTTGCATCACATCAGTGCATAGCAATCTACTGCTGAACGTAGACCTCTCCAGGGTATACCATACCAGTCGCTACCAGCTAGAATTGCCTATGAAACTTATTTAGCTTACGTCATCGTCATTGTCCGGTACAGTTTTGTACGGAATAGGCTGCCAGTCGAGCGAGGGGTTCCACTTCTGCGCGGGGGGCGGGGGGTACATGCCGGCCATTGCTGTCAGTACTGTCATCTTGGTGCGGTCGTATTCTGTCGACCTCAGAGCTATCTCTTCTGGCAGGTACAGTCGGCTCACAAACTTGTCGTACCGACGCCGAAGATATTTTCCTACACGGTACGCCCGCTGTTTGCCTCTCTATTAAAAGGAAGGACCTATTCAATTAAAAATCCACGTGCGTATTTCTTTTTTGATTTTAGAGTGACCTTTTCCATCATCATTATCAACAATAACATCAACTGTCAATACCGTCCACTGCTGGACATGGATATTTTATATGAAATTCCTTATAACACTAAATTATTACCGTTAGTTATTGTCACTCATACTTTAAAACAAATCAATGCGTGAAGCTCAACTCTGCGTTTTCAATTAAGACTCGAGATTGAAATTTTACACTTGATGACAGATGATTTTAGCATTTTTTCACTTTAGAAAGGAGTTTTAGGAGGAGTGATGATGAGGCCAGACAGAGGAAGAAAAAGGGTAGGCTACCCACCTGGTCGAGTGTATGTAAAGCGATTGTCAGAAACACTTCGATACCGCGTTTTAGGACTTTGTGGATGTACCACAGAGCAATAGGCTGTAGGTATCATAACTTACATTGGTCAAAGCTTTTGTTCCATATGGAAACAGGATATCCTTCTTTTTGTCCAACTCGGGACACAAAATCAGCTCCTTTTGCTCTGGAGTCCGATCTCCATGCCGAAATATCTAAATAACAAAGAAATATTTCGTCACTTTTAGAAGCATTGAAATATCGGCAGTTCTAAATTATAGACGAGACGATGAAAGAAAGACTCTTATGAAATAATTAGAAGTCCTGGATTTTGGATATGTTATTTAGTACATAGTTGTGAGGTATATTTCAAAAATGTAGAAAATTTGGACCGTGGGTTTTGTAGAAATTTAGGTATTTGTGTTTTACGTAAAAAGATAGCTAAATATTGAATTAAAATTGAAAAAAAATAGGGCATTTTGTTAAATATATTATTTTCTGAATTTTGATACGTAGGTAGAAATGATAATTTTCTTGGAACATGCCTAATTTAAAAAATTATTACAATTCTTCCAATATAAATTTAAAAGTCATCATATTGATAGCAACGTCTGTAAAACTTCTACTAAACATGGTCCCAAAAGTGTAGAAAAATAAAATTATGGATATCATAAATAACGTGTTTTTTATATAAATTCGTGCCTTCTATAGAATTAAACATTGTAAACATCAGGTAATCATCACCAAAACTATCAGAATAATCATTACCCAAAAGTGTAGAAACGTAACTACTTGGGAAGTTAGATTTCTTTCGTCCGAGCACTAGCGCTTGGCAACAAGGCAGAAATACCTACAATCCGGCGCGGCGGCGGCGGCGGCGCAGCGCGCGGCGGTGGTGGCGTTTCGTTTAGTTTAGCGCGTGTCGCGCGCTGCAGTAATAGGTAGGTACATACATAAATATTATTTTAATTTTTGGAATACTTATATTCAAAAACTTTTATTTATTTCTTCACAGTTTAATTTAGAAACCGTTAGGAAAATACTGGCAAATAATGTTGTAGTTGTCACTACAACATTATTTGCCAGTATTTTCCTACAACCAACCTTCACCTACTGCGACTAATTTAAGATTAAAATAATAAAAATTTATTTCTACTTTGCAATTATACGGGGTGTTAAGGACGGTGTAACGAAAACTTAGCAGGCGTGCTCAGACCATGAAACTGAACAACTTTTACTATGGAGCCAATGGTGGGAAACGAAAAATATTTCCCGACCTCCCATACAAAGTCAGTCAGCTGATCGTGAATTTTGTATGGGAGATCGAAAAAAATATTTTTTTTTGTTTCCTATCATTGGATCCATAGTAAAAGTTGTTCAGTTTGATGGTCTGATCATGCCTGCAAAGTTTTCGGTACACCGTCCCTAACACTCTGTATACAACGTGTTACAAAACAACCCATAAAACTCCCATACAAATGGAGTTCATTCTGTATGGGATAATGGGAGGACCACACTTTTTTTTCATATTTCGACCCATGTTCCACAGGAAAAGTTGTTCAGTTTTACGAGAACCTTGACCTCCTTTCAGCTTTATTGGTTGTTTTGTAACACCCAGTATATATTTTAAAATAAACCGTTTACGGTAAATATTGATTCAGTGTGAAATT
Source organism: Phthorimaea operculella (assembly GCA_024500475.1). Lineage (NCBI taxonomy): Eukaryota > Metazoa > Arthropoda > Insecta > Lepidoptera > Gelechiidae > Phthorimaea > Phthorimaea operculella. The sequence goes on along the minus strand of JANFCV010000211.1, from coordinate 335,303 downwards.
AGAACTAATGTTGATCCACCTTTTTGATTTGTATGTATAGTCAGTTCCGCGCTGATATGCTTTGTTGGATCCGGCCTTGTTGCGCGTGTGACGTCAGTGGATCTGCACTTACAACATCAGCGATTTGACCGATATTGGTTTATACATTTACGGTCAAAAAATTCATACTGAAAATATTTTTTTATACCTAGAGTATATTTTATCTAATTGATATGCCACATTTACTTATACTAAGTAGATCCGAAGCCAAACTTAACGAATAGGTAGGTACTCGAGCACAAAGCGGCAACGTTGCGTTCTTCGTGTGACAAAGAAAAGAACACAGCAAGCTGTTTCGTTAGAGTAACAAGGTAAGAAAGATAGCTTTTACGGACCAAACATCCGCAACATCCTCCCCCCCCTTGCGAAGTCTCTGGAGCATCCTGGACCGTTAGGACTGCGAGCTTGTGTACTGGCTGCTGGAAGACGTCTCCCTTGGTGCGGATGTCCAAGCAGCGTACTTTGCCTTCTGGTCCCGGGTGGGTGCGGATGACTTCCCCTAGTGGCCGGTCATACGTTGCGGGGCAGGTTTGCGTCGACCACAACGTCTAGGTCCTCTTCCTTGACGTTGCGGGAGCTGTCGTGACTGCCACCTCTCGAAAATAAATAAATAAATGGGTAGTCTCTTGAAGACCCGATGAGAAAGTGGTTTGGTGACAGTGCCTCCGGGTCATCCTTGGAGACTGGAACGTGGGTGAACGGACTTCCGTTGATAGTGTGCTTAGTCTCGCAGAGCACAGTGGTAAGGATTAAGTCTCGCGGGTATTTGTGAGCCTCGTCTGAGGTGTTTTCAAGCTCCTTCCTGGTTCGAAGATCCCAGTTCGATACACTTCCATTCTGTCCTATTGATGAGTAGTAGATGCGTAGTCCTTAAGCGCTGGCAGCCATTGTGAGTAGGCAGCTGGTAGCTCGGCGTCTGCTCCCTTGAAGTTGATGGTGTTTTCTGATCATATCGTGTGCGGCCATCCTCCTCTCGAAGCCATGGGCCTGAGAGCCAATATCACTGATGAGGTAGACAGCGAGCAGGCTAGCATGATGTGAAGGGCTGGAGTCTTACCATCGTTAAGTTGCCAAGTGGTGAAACGACGTGTGCAGCTTTTCGGACTCCGCAGTGCCCGGATTCTCTGGCTGCTGCTCGGTCGGTCAATGATCCAGTAGCGCTTTCTTGTTGTGAAGGGATGTCTTCCGTCCAAGATGGGCCTCTTTGTGTCTTCACTGATGATGGGGGCTGCGTTGATTCTCCATTGCAGCTGCAGGATGCCCTCTATGTCTATTGTCAATTTACGTGAATTGCTGATGGTGCCTAATCTCTTCAGCTAGTCCAGGTCGTCTGAGTAAGTGTCTTCTTGGGGTTTCTTGATCTACAGCTTCTCTGCTTCTCGTTTATGCCGCACCTTCAGTTTTCAGGTTCTCTTGCGGCAGGCGTTGATGTATAGGAGCACGTATGCAGCGCTTGTATCAAGTGCTCGTATTTGGAGAAGCGCATGATGTCTGGCAGGGCGTTTGTGTGTTAGCCCTCACGTGCAGAACGTAGGCCTCTTCTGGTAGCGCGTCTTGTTTTGGAGTTTTTTTAGGCCAGTGCTCTGCGCTCAGTCTTAGGAAACTGTGTACGGTGAACCATCAGCTGCGTCCTTCCTCTCACGTCTTGGCCGGGTCGCCTCGTCCACCACGTTCTGGTCCGGCGGGATCCATTGCCAGTCACACGTGTTAGTGATCTCGGCGACAAAAGGCGTGTGACTCGCGTTGTTGTTGCGAATCCAGTGCAGAATTGTTGCTCCATCCGTAGGATGCTTTGGGCGCGGAAGGGCGCCACTCGCGCCTTGGTTACCACGACTACTTCCACGATGAAGTCTTCCTCTACAAGGCGCCAGTAGACCGCTGCTGTGATAGCCTTGGAGCTGCCGTCGCAGAACACATCGAGCTGTCTGTCTTTGACGGTTCCCCCCGTGTCCTCGCCGTCCGCCGTCGCCCGTGGTCAAAGTCTAAACATTTATTTCTTGGTAGGAATTTACAAGATTCTCTTAAAATTCTCTTTAAGAAAGTCACATTCCAATTCAATCTTAAAAAAGATAATTTGAAATGCAGTATTTTCTCTTTTCTATAACAATTTGTGTTCCTCCTCGCAACCCGGGGGCGTTTCCCTTCATCGTGGCCGTATCCCGTTGCCTTTTGCTGTTGCTGTTTGCCGTCGCCCTTTGCACCTCGCGCCAGTAAAATGTTTACAACCTGTATGCAGATTTCAAACTAATACGAGCGCTTTCTCCCGAATTAGTTGGAAGTTCCACCTTTTTGCTTTTGTCTTCCTCGGGGACCGCCGGCGAGTCAGACCCAATTAACGACTTCCAGTCAGGCGGTAGTGATGTTGTCCGGGGAAGGCCGGCGAGCTTGACCCGAAAGAATTGGGCTTTGCTCGGCCGGCGATTGTTATATCAGGTAGTACAAATCTGGTAGTGGCCGCCGGAGAGTACAAAGCCATCAAACTGGCGGCGGAAGTCTAGTCCATTAAGAGTCAAATCCATGCTCTGATTGGCTCATTCAAATTGGATCAACGATTTCCGGAACTAACGCAGGATGTATTCGTATATCGATCGGATCAACATTTTCGAACACTTTATTGTAGTCCCTTGAGTGCAGATGTTGATCCAGTCGTTTCTTTAAATACTGGTACCGGGAAGATCGAATCTGAAATGAAACCTGATGAGCTGATGAATGAAACTTCAAATGAATACGTCCCGGGTCGTTCATCGATTCGGTGCTCACACGATAGAAGATTATATCGGTAAAATTCATCCTCGTAAAATGTGCAGCCAGGAATCAAAACTAATTCTAAAATTGCATTCATCCGATTTTACCCTTGATCCGGTCTTTCCCGGGTATACCTTGCCTACATTTCATAAAACGTGTCTACTTTTATCTCAGACTTGACTGTTTTTCACATAATTACTTGAGTATTACATTTATATGTGGGTACTGTTGCCAAAAAAATCATCCGGAATCCGGGCCCACTTTAGGGACTAACTTATACTGGTTTGTGTTAGTATTTGTATGAAAAACCAGTATAGGTATGTTAGTCCCTTAAATGGGAAGGTAGATTGTTTGCGATACCTAGTCATTTTATGTTTTAATTTTAACTTGCCTGCTTAAAGATCGAAAATATTATGTACGCGACGCCCCTAAGTTTGATGTTTAGGTACCTATAACTTAAGAGCGCAGAATGTGTCAAACGTCTCGCCGCGCGCTTGCCAACAGCGCGCGTGCGTCCTGCCCCGCCTCGCCCCGCCGCTGCCGTTACCACCCCGCGCTGGGAATTACGTATTTTTATCTAGATTTTACTTAATAACTTCAAATAGGTACAACTTACACAAACATTTTTTTTTGATAACGTGAAATAGAATTTCAGACGAATGAAATATGATCATCTTTACATACTTTTATTCAATATTGGTCTTGTAATTAACAAAAATGCGAATAAATTACGAATCCATTTTTATTTTTTTCTACACTTTTTAGGGTATGTTTATAATTCATATAAAAACCTATTTTAGGAAATTCAGGGATTTTAATTCTATATTGTCTGAAGAAATAGTCTTTTCTATTTTATTGCTTTCCCAATACCTAAAGTTTCTACATATTTAACAATGTGAAAGTACTTCGGTCTAATGACCATATAAACAAAAAAAATGAATTTTAAATCTATATTCATGTAGTTACAAAGATAAAATATAAATACCTATTTTAAAGGACGTTGCAAATGAGAAAAATTTCTACCTTTTTTTATGTGTGTCAAGAATTATGTTCTTAACATATTACAGAAACAAAATCCAATTTTAATTTTGTCATAGCTTTTGTGGCCAGAATATCGTTCCCCTGCCGGTTTATTACTTTGACAATGCAAAATGTAATATTGGTATCTTGCCTAAAATAAACTATTTTTAATTCTAAGCTATGATTACTTAGACAACAGTCGTTACACAACCATGCCAGAGATCTACTACTTGTATGAGGCGGTTGTTAAACTCTGAAACCAAAGTTCATCAGGTTGTTGGACCACTCGGTGTCCCGCTCGAAAGGTAAAAGATATTTAAACTGCATACCATAAACTAAAACCATAGGTGATAGCCACAACAGTCCACTGCTGGGCCTAAATATTACATTTACAAGGAACGCTTCTGTCCGTTCCCTGGATGATTATCATAGCATCATCATCATTATCCCTTAGTCGCTTTTACTTTTGTGCTGTGTGATGCCGGCTTTTAATAGCATCACTCCAAATCTACCCATGATTTTTGATTTTGATGTCGTAAAAAAACTCCATGCAATACAAATAAAACAGATACCACGATGGCCAAAACCAACTCTGTGCCATTGGTGAGATCCTCTTGCTGGGCCAGATATTTGGCAGGGAAGCTGTCAAATTCTCCCAAGGGTTTTGCGCCATACACTATTGTTACGAAAAGCGAGCACACGTATACCAAAGAATACATTTTGGTTGTTATTTGTAGCGGTTGAATTGGTAACATGGGCGGCACGCGCGCTTTTGAGTTTTCGACTGTATTGCGTCAAGCCTTCGTGCAATTTATACAGAGTGTTGGTTTAAATATGTGCCGTAGCTTCAGGGTAGGTTCAGTATCGATAAAGGAAACATAAGGAATCGTAAAATGCCTATATCACAGCCTTGATTCGTCCAAGCTAAAAAAAAATAGTTCTAAAGGTACTTCCTTGGCGCTTGCGATACGATACGATAAATAAATATTTTCTAATAAAAAATAACATTTTTCAAATTCGGCAGAATCAAATAAAAAATAATTCTGCACACATTTAAATAACACCCAGTATACTCTACGTTTACATAGAACACCTAACGAAGAAGATTAAACGATAACTCGTCTTGATTAACTGATAGATTCGTCTAATTAAATGGTTAATTGAAAAGTAACCCGTGAAACAAGCCTGATCATTAAAAGACAAACCTGACTGTAATTATTTCAAAGTTATATTTTACGTGTAAAATCAGCCATATAGAATTTTAGACATTTTAATACAGCCGTGTTGCTGAGCTGAGACCAGTTGTCAATCGTGCTGCTGAGCTGAGACCAGTTTAACGACACCTCATAGGTATACTATGTCAGAATCCGTCAAGCCGTTCATCCATAATCCTCCTTCTGAGGCAGTCGGGTAAAAAGATAATAAACTTGTGCACATTTTGTGTATCGAATGATGTAGTTCAATTATAACAATAATACATACATACATACGTCACGCCTATATCCCTTGCGGGGTAGGCAGAGCGTAAACGGTTGTAAAAACGGCCATTTTCACCATGTCGGGCAACAGTTTGAGAGTCATTCAGAAGACTGTGTATCACTATAGTGACAGTTTGTCAGCCTGTCGCCTAAAATTGCAATACGCATCCATCAACTCTAAAATGCCTAAGTCGCTTCTTATGATACCTACTGGAAAGATATGGCGTGAAGCTATTCTAAGCCGGCACCATATGGCAATAATGCTGGCACATATTCCGGTTTTTTGTACTAATTAATTACTATCATGATTCATTTAAAATATTATCTCGGCTGTGCGGAATCTAAGCAGCTCCTTATATTATTTCACTCATCTCATTAATAGATAAATATTTATAAAACATGTTCTTACCTTAGCTAATGTAAATTTATGTACCTAAAAAAGTGACACTCAGTTTTACTCTCCAGCGCTTAATTTTTTAAAATTAGTTCATGATGAATAGCTCCACTTAATTAACCAAACGTAACATCATAAAAAAAAACAACTACAAATCACAGCCTTTTTTATTCAATAACTTTGCTCTTTTACAATTACCACATATCACATATGTTTAGGTACTTATTCATTTTTAGGTTTATTACGGGACGTGAGGGACGCTGTACCGAAATCTTTGCAGGCAGGATTTGATAAGAATTATTTATTTCACATTACAAGTTCATAGTTCATCATCATCTTCCTGTCCTTATTCCAAATCGATTGGGGTCGGCGCAACATGATTTGTTAAAATACACAATCAGTACCAATAGGATTTGGCTATGTTTTTTGACCGGCCGCTTGCATGACCTTTACCCTATTTATGACTGCTATTGTTGGTCAAAAACTCTACGTCGCCTTTTACGAAACACCCTGAGTGGACTAAAGGTGGCAATATTCTTAGCTGCTACCACATGGCAGTCATCGTCATAGAACTAGACCATACAACTGAATAACGTTTACCTACTAACATACTTTCCATGGAAACTCGAAGACTTTTTTTGTTTCCCAACATAGGCTTCACAGCAAAAGCTGTTCGGTTTAATAGTTTGCTGATACCTGCAACGCTTTCAGTACACCGCACCGTCACTTAAACCAGGTATGTTTGTCGCAGGAACAAAACAGAATCAGGAATTCGCAAAATTTTTGGATTTGTTTAGGTCGATGGTAAGATGAAGTCTATGGTTATGCCATATTCTAGCTTTGGGCCAAATTCCTGTGAATTCAGCCAAACCTTTGATTTCGCCATATTCCTGCGACATGTATATCACTTTCACGGACTGGTACTCGGGCAGGCTTGCTTCCACTGCTCGTTAGTCCAGGAGTACTTTGATGTAATCTTGAGGAAGGTGTCGAAAGGGCAGAGCAGCTGGCCGTTGCAGCCAGACATCTCGAGTACCCTTTCATCGACGACCAGAGGGTCCACAGTGTACACCGCCTGTGAATAAATACATTTATTAATATAATAGATTAGAGATGGGCCGAATATTCGGTTTATGTTCGGTATTCGGCATGTTAGACAGCCGATGTGGCGCAGTGGTTAGTATGCCTGCCTGCCACGCAAAGGTTCCGGGTTCAATTCCCGGTGGGGTCACTCACAAAGTTGATATTTATCACTTTGTGAATTTGTTCCCAGTCTGGTTAGGACATTGCAGGCTGAACCACCTGATTGTCCGCAAGTAAGATGGTTCCGTGCTTCGGATGGGCACGTTAAGTCGTCGGTCCCGGTTGCTGTTTATGATGGCGGTCGTTACACAACCATGTCAGAGGCCTGCTACTTGCAGTAGGCGGTTGAAAAACTCTGACACCAGGGTTCATCGGGTCGTTGAACGACTCGGTGTCCCACACGAAAAGAAGAAGACCAAATATCCGGTTTCAGACGAATGTTCGGTGAATTTTATCGAATATTTGGCCGAATAAAAACGTACCGTTTTCATATATTGCATTTTAAATTGTTATGATGACAAACCATGAAGTAGTTCTTTTTTTATTTGTTGTCAACGTTTCCAATGTAAAAAGATAGAGGGTAATAAAGAGCGGTGTGGTCTGGTGTGAATCAGCGCGTAATTCGAATACAAGAAATGCTCCAATTGTTTTTTTTTTTTATGGAAATCAATTCCTGCCGAATATTCGTATTCGGTGAAACCTATGTTCGGCCCATCACTAATAGATATATGCAGCGCCATTTAGCTGTAAAAATAATAATGTTACACACCACACCGCCTTGAGGGGCCCCTCCCTAAGCAGTTCCAAGAAGAACGTGGCTTCATGCGCCGGGTAATGAGGCACAAACGCGCCCATACCGGTCGTCAGAGCAGCCACGTTGTTCTTATGAGCTGAGTGAATCCTGCATCCATCTTACCATGACACTGTACTCGCCGGTGGCTCCTCTCCGCAGCTCTAAGGAGAACGTGGCTCCATACGGTGGCTGATGCGGCTCGAAAGCACCCTTAGCCGCCATCAGAGCAGCTACGTTGTTCTCTAGAGATGAATACATCGTGCATCCATCTTACCATGACACTGTACTCGCCGGTGGTGCCTCTGCGCAGCTCCAAGGAGAAAGTGGCTCCATATGGCGGCTGATGCGGCTCAAACGCGCCCACAGCTGCCATCAGAGCAGTCACGTTATTCTCATGAGCTCCCATGATCTGAGTACATCGTGCATCCATCTTACCATGACACTGTACTCGCCGGTGGCGCCTCTGCGCAGCTCTAAGGAGAACGTGGCTCCATACGGCGGCTGATGCGGCTCGAAAGCACCCACAGCCGCCATCAGAGCTGCCACGTTGTTCTCATGAGCTCCCATGATCTGAGTACATCGTGCATCCATCTTACCATGACATTGTACTCGCCGGTGGAGCCTCTGCGCAGCTCTAAGGAGAACGTGGCTCCATACGGCGGCTGATGCGGCTCGAAAGCACCCACAGCCGCCATCAGAGCTGCCACGTTGTTCTCATGAGCTCCCATGATCTGAGTACATCGTGCATCCATCTTACCATGACACTGTACTCGCCGGTGGTGCCTCTGCGCAGCTCTAAGGAGAACGTGGCTCCATACGGCGGCTGATGCGGCTCGAACGCGCCCACAGCCGCCATCAGAGCAGTCACCTTGTTCTTATAAGCTGAATACATCGTGCATGCATCTTACCATGACACTGTACTCTCCGGTGGCTTCTCTGCGCAGGTCTAAGGAGAACGTAGCTCCATACGGCGGCTGATGCGGCTCGAAGGCACCCACAGCCGCCATCAGAGCTGCCACGTTGTTCTCGTGGGCTGAGTACATCCTGCATCCATCTTACCATGACACTGTACTCGCCGGTGGTGCCCCTGCGCAGCTCCAAGAAGAACGTGTCTCCATACGACAGCTGATGCGACTTAACCGCAGCCACAGCAGCCATCAGAGCAGTCACCTTGTTCTTATAAGCTGAATACATCGTGCATGCATCTTACCATGACACTGTACTCTCCGGTGGCTCCTCTGCGCAGCTCTAAGGAGAACGTGGCTCCATACGGCGGCTGATGCGGCTCGAAAGCACCCACAGCCGCCATCAGAGCAGCCACGTTGTTCTCGTGGGCTGAGTACATCGTGCATCCATCTTACCTTGACACTGTTCTCGCCGGTGGCCCCTCTGCGCAGCTCCAAGAAGAACGTGGCTCCATACGACAGCTGATGCGACTTAACCGCAGCCACAGCAGCCATCAGAGCAGTCACGTTGTTCTCATGAGCTCCCATGATCTGAGTACATCGTGCATCCATCTTACCATGACACTGTACTCGCCGGTGGTGCTCCTCCGCAGCTCCAAGAAGAACGTGGCTCCATACGACAGCTGATGCGACTTAACCGCAGCGACAGCAGCCATCAGAGCAGTCACCTTGTTCTTATAAGCTGAATACATCGTGCATGCATCTTACCATGACACTGTACTCGCCGGTGGTGCCTCTGCGCAGCTCCAAGGAGAACGTGGCTCCATACGGCGGTTGATGCGGCTCGAAAGCACCCACAGCCGCCATCAGAGCTGCCACGTTGTTCTCGTGCGCTGAGTACATCCTCAACTTCTGACTACCTCCGCGCCCATTCACAAATTGGGTCATCACGTCGCGTATCTCGTTTATCAGTACTCCTGGGGAAAAATGGATCATATCATATTTGATTTGGACCGTGACAATAACTATCATGTTTTATGAATTTTATATGACAAACTTCTCTAGGTGCGAAATGTCCACTACACCATACATTTAGGCGATTCTCTGGCAGATAATAATTGTTGATATTCTAATGGGGCAATTAGCTTTGACTCTTTCTAAAGGTTTCCTTATCTCGATCCTTAGTAGCAACAGCTAATACAAACTAGACAAGTACTTGTTGACTTATCATTGTAACACACTCGAATAAATAAGTAAAGCCTGATTCTCTCACCCGAGGATAGTCGTATGAGTTCCGGGTTGTAATACTCTATGTTGTATTCTAGTTTCGTCATATCGTTAATTTCCTTGCTTCTGCGTCGGACCCATTTTGGGGCTTGTATGTTAATGCTGTTCTGCGGAAACGTAAACACAATTAGAAGGTAGCATCATCTTTTTGTTATTATGTTGGAGTTGGAAGTTTAATTTTGTATTTATTTGTAAGCTATGTTTTGGTAAAATTTTAATGGCATAACGACTAGCCATTTCCCGAATTATCAGTTCTGTATAGTCGACTTTACTCAGCCTTAAGCCTAGACTAGTATCAGAAACAAACCATCCTAAGATGATACTTCTTAACAACAGCCATCTATGTTTACAAAGCAATAATATCCTCAAATCACATACCAACGCCTGGAACAAGTTGCTCAAATAGAAGACATCTTCTGGAGTGTCGATGTCAGTTTTGGTTTTGTTTGATAGGTATTTAAATAATTCGTTGTATGTTTGTATAGACGCTGCAACTTCTGGTTCTTCATAAACCTTATTCCTCAGTGCGAGATAGCGGGGGCAATTGTACCAGTACAGAAGCTGCAAGAAAACCACATCTTTGATAGATAGCATTCCTCCTGATAGATCTATATTTAATAAATATATTCTAATACGGTTGGATACGTGTTCTTGATATGCAGAATCATCCCGAAAAATAGAACTATTTTTAAATAAGTTAGGCCTGCATTTGTCTGCTATATCACTTGTTGGTGAGTGATGGATGATGTAGAAGATGTTGGAACAATTACACCACAAGCCAGTGCCTTGTTTAAATTTGCCAAATCTTTGAGGCTTTCATGACCTATGCCCCGCCGTATAAATACATACCCCATTACGCTCACATTTAAACGAGAAACTGTGTACCGCAACAGATAATAAAATAATTACTGCTCAAAAATCAACAGAAAATTCAATATTTACCGATAGTATGGCTGAAATATTGCAAAATTGGTTACAAAAATATAAATATCAAATTTCACAAGTATACAAACACAAAACTTATTGAACTTACATCATCGTCATCGTAGGGTACAGTTTTATAGGTGACAGGCTGCCAGTCGAGCGAGGGGTTCCACCTTTGCGCGGGCGGCGGGGGGTACATGCCGGCCATTGCTGCCAGTGCTGTCATCTTCGTGCGGTCGTATTCTGTCGACCTCAGAGCTATCTCCTCCGGCAGGTACAGACGATTCACCAGTTTGTCGTACCGACGTCGAAGGTATTTACCTACACGGTACGACAGCTGTTTTCCTTTCTGGTAATAGAAAGTGTCTGTTAAATTAAAAGTCCACTAGCGCATCTCTTTTAGGATCAAGAACAACATCAATAGCTACAAAGGTCCACTACCGCACAGATTTTTTTTTTTAGAAAGGGCCTGCTAAGGGCGTGCACTGCATCATCCTCATTGTCCGGACGTACCGTCCGCTTCCGAAGTTCGCTTTGCTTTAAGCGACGAGAATCGAAAGCAAAAAACTGGCACTTGATGCTTTGTTTTTGTAATCATAAATTTATAATAGAAAATTATAGCTGATAATTAATAATGGTCGTTTTCACAGTTGAAAGGAAATAATAGGCTGTAGGTATTATAACTTACGTTGGTCAAAGCCTTTGGTCCAAAAGGGAACAGGATATTCTTGTTGTCAATCTCGGGATACAAGTCCAGCTCCTCCTGGTCTGGAGTGCGGTCGCCATGCCGGAATATCTAGAGAACAAACAATTTATAAAGGAAAACTTGCATTCACCGCAAGCTGAATTTGAACTAGCGACCTTCGCTGTAGACCAGCTACAGCGGCCCAGTTGGTAGAGGCGTCGCCAGTGCAGATGGCGAAGGTCACTGGTTCATATCCAGCCTTCAGTGAAAATTTTGCAAGTTTTCCTAAATTGTATAGCTAACACGGGAAGTGTTTTCGGATATTCAATTTATAAAGGGTTGGCGTCAGGCAGGCGGCCGGTCGTAAAACATTGCGAAATTCTTTTGCTACATATATTTTGTTCTAAAAAAAATATTGCACCGACCCCATCCGATCCCAACTGATTTGAGATAAAGACAGACAGATGATGATGAAACACTAAACCCTCGACACTTTCATGATTAGTTACATATTGTCAGAAATTTGCATTATAACGGTCATGACCAAGAATATCGTGATTAGTTGTTATAATCTAAATAAATAAAAAACCTTTTTAACCACTCACGATTACTTATAACTTTCACACATTTTAGTTATAATTAACCTTATCTATCGGGAAAACTAAACTATTACGATAGACAGACACGGTTAATTAACCCAAAATGAATTCGTTGATGGTTTGATCTGTGCAGATCAAATTCAGTTTTATTTATTGTTTCGATTTCGTCTGAAATATATTTAATAGCTCAGATAGGTTTTATTACAAGTACGTTTAGGTATATATCATCTTCCTGCCCTTATCCCAAATCTTGGGGTCGGCGCAACATGTTTTGTTTGAACACAAAATCATGTTGCAAAATCATTTGGCATAATTTAATGACCGGCCGCCTGCCTTTAGGTATATAATATCAACTAAAAATATTTCAGACCATATTGGACCATGAAACTAACTGAAAAAGTGTTGGATCTGCCATACAAATTAATTCGGCCAGGTTGGTACAATTTGTATGGGAAGTCCAAATTGATTTTGTCATTACTGTCATAAACTGGTACGGTAATGATATTGAATCATAAAAACTGAATTAATTTAATTAACTTTGTAATTTCAGTTACCTACTATGGTTTATTTTTAGTTAATTAATTAATGAACACCTGCTAAAATTATCTTTGTACACTTGTACAAACAAAAGAAGTTTGTTGTTTTGAAGTATAATTTGGTTGGGTACCTATGTGATACGAATGATACCTATGACACGCGTGGTTGACCCAGCAGGGGCCGAAGAATGCTAAATAAAAATCGTTTCACTTGCGTGTCGATGGCTTGTCAGTTGGATTTTGGTAGTTCCGTATTCTGCTTACAGTTTCTGTTTAGTATGTAAAATCACAGTGGTAATGGAATGACAGTTGAGTGTCGCTGGCATTACAATGGCTAACAAGTAGATGTGTTAAAAGACAAAAACCCGACAGCGGTAATTTTAAAGTAGTATTTTGCTGTAAAAATCCGCCATCTTAAATCTATATTTTTTTATATAGCCTGTGTCACTGCGCTGCTAAGACGAATCTAACGACACTTCACATATCAAAATCCAACTATCCGTTTGGGCTGTAGCCCGTAAAAAAGAATTTTCTTGTCCATATACATACATACATACTCTTGAAAAACATAACCCTCCTTCTGAGGCAGTCGGGTAAAAATTAGCAGACTTGGGGCCCTGGTTCCTCATTGAATGCGGCGCGCGATTCATATAGGAAGCGGGAGCGCCGCACGCCGACGCCGCGTGATCTCCGCGGTCCGCTCAATAGCGCGCCCTCTCGGCACCCACTGCAATTCATCCTCGTATAGCATCCAAGACAATCCACCTTAGAGCATAAGCAAGCTATAGCGTGCGGTGTCGTCCCGCGCCGTACTGTCAAAACGCAAGCAGTTGCTCCATAGATACCGACGTCAAATGTATGAGAAGGTATAAAAGTGTTTTCACTGTAGTTTTGCTACTGATGAACAGAGAGGATTTGTGCTTACCACTGCTAACAGTTCAAACTTTTTAGGCGCAGTCTGTAGCTTGCTCATATACACTCTAAGCCTCCAGGACAATCCGCCAAGGCCATACACAAACTCCAAACAATACCAACAATACACCTACCACGAAAGCGACCACCAACTCCGTGCTATTACTCAGATCCACTTGCAACTTCTGCCGGACCAGATATTTGGGTGGGAAGCTGTCAAACTCTCCCAAGGTTCTTCCGCCACACACAATTGTTACCAAAAGCGAGCACACGTATACCGCGGAATACATTTTGGGTTTTTGTGGCGGTGAGCAGGTGACATCGCCGGCACGCGCGCTCGCGAGCCGATTTCGACTGTATTGCGCCGAGCCTTCGTGCAATTTATATACTATACATTTACATACAGCACCTAGCGAGGAAGACTAAACGACGCCACCGCTGCAAGATAACACGTCTAAATGATAAATACATACATATTTTAACGCCTATATCCCTCGCGGAGTAGGCAGCGCGGACGGTTGTAAAAAAACGGCCATTTACATAGTAAAAAAAATGTTTATTCAAAATAGGACATAAAAATATCACATAATGATAGTCATTTCATTACATTGCACAGAAATGGATTAGTCATTGTAAAAAAGAGAAATTTGCAAGGCACAATTTTCTCCTTTTTATAACAATTTTTATTTCTACTATAAACGCGGCTCGGGCGGGATAAAAAAAATAAAAATAAAGGGCTGACCAGGCTAACCACACGGCATGTATGTAACTGTGAAACCAAATTCTGTCAAGATTTTGAAAAGATGTTACATGCGTATAGTTACACCACGTCTGACACCTTTAGGCACGTAATGTCCACTTTCCCAAAATGTCTATTTCACAAAATGACTACTTTTCTAAAATGACTAATTTCCTAGAATGACTACTTTCCTAAAATGACTACTTTCCTAAAACGACTACTTTCCCATAATGACTACTTTTCAGAAATGTAAAATGCTTACTTTGCAAAATGTCATATCTGACAGCTGACAAGTCTATACTAGAAAACATGTCAACAAAGAAAAATAGACCTTATGTCAAAGCATTAGCATGATTATGATAGCTGTCACATATGGCCGATGCAAATTAGTTTTTTGAAGAAGTTGTAGTATGGTTGTAGGCCTTGATGAGATCTTCATTTAAAGTGACATCTGTCAAACTTAATACTCGTTTATCTCCTTAACTGAGCGTGCTACACTACTAGTTTATTTGAAGAACTTGTAGGCCTTGATGAGATCTACATTTTAAGTGACAGCTGTCAAACTTAAAACTCGTTTATCTCGTTAACTGAGCATGCTACACTACTAGTTTCTTTGAAAAAGTTGTAGGCCTTTAAGAGATCTACATTTTAAGTGACAGCTGTCAAACTTAAAACTCGTATATCTTGTCAACTGAGCATGCTACACTACTAGTTTTTTTGAAGAAGTTGTAGGCCTTAATTAGATCTTCATTTTAAGATAAACTAGTTTTAAATTTGACAGCTGTCACTTAAAATGTAGTCCTCATCAAGGCCTACAACTTCTTCAAAGAAACTAGTAGTGTAGCATTCTCAGTTAATGAGATAAATAAGTTTCAACTTTGACAGCTGTCACCCAAAATATAGATCTTTTCAAGGCCTAAAACTTCTTCAAACAAACTAGTAGCGTAGCATTCTCATTTAACGAGATAAACGAGTTTTGAGTTTGACAGCTGTCACATAAAATGTAGATCTCATCAAGGCCTACAACTTCTTTAAAGAAACTAGTAGTGTAGCACGCTCAGTTAACGAGATAAACGTGTTTAAAGTTTGACAGCTGTCACTTAAAATGTAGATCTCATCAAGGCCTACAAGTTCTTCAAATAAACTAGTAGTGTAGCACGCTTAGTAAAGGAGATAAACGAGTTTTAAGTTTGACAGATGTCACTTTAAATGAAGATCTCATCAAGGCCTACAACTTCTTCAAAGAAAATAGTGGTGTATCATTCTCAGTTAACAAGATAAATAAGTTTTAAGTTTGACAGCTGTCACTTCAAAGGTAGATCTCGTTAAGGCCTATAACAATGCTACAACTTTTCCAAAAACTAATTTGCATGCGCGCTGATGAAAGCTCTTAACGTGAGCACGACAGCGACTTATTCAAAAACGTGGACCACAGGCAACAGAATTTTATTTATTAGCGATTTAATTTAGGTAAAGTGGTCATTTTGGTAAAGTAGTCTTTTTGTGAACAAAAGTAGTCATTTCGGTAAAGTAGCCATTTTGGTAAAGTAGACATTTTGTGAAAAAAAGTAGTCATTTCGGTAAAGTAGTCATTTTGGTAAAGTGGTCATTTTGGTAAAGTAGACTTTTCGTGCCTAAAGGGTCTGACAAAGGTTTGAGAGTCATTCAGAAGACTGTATCACCAAGCAACAGGTTGTCAGCCTGTCGCCTAAAATTGCATTACACATTAACTCTCAAATACCTTAGTCGCTTCTTACGACACCCACAGGAAAGATACGGGGTGATGGTATTCTATGCCGGCATAACACGGCTAGATAGATTTGTTTTATAAACTGGTTTACTAAAATATGATTCAGTTAAAAGTCAATAAACACGTGCACATTTTGCATATCTAATGACGTATTTAGACGACATTAGGTAGCCTGGTTAGGCCTGTATTTTACTAAATAAAAAATGTCAGAAACAAAATTTTAATTACTTCCAACAAAAACACTGCCACATATTTTTGTTTGTTTTACTAATTAGATACCTTAATAACCATAATATTTTGCTTCATATAGAAACATAACAAAACATAAGGAAGATTTTGTGGAATAAAAAACCAAATACACAAACCTGACTTATTGTTTACAGGTATGGCGGACGTGCACTACAACGAACAAGCGCTCCTGGATCAGCTCATGATTTGCACAGAGTTCGTAGACAGAGCCGAACGCTACGAGCTCCTCGGCCCGATATACCGACTCATAATCCCCATCTACGAGCGCCGGAAGGACTACCAAGCACTCCTCACCTGCTACCAGCATCTCACCAAAGCATACGCCAAAGTAATCGAAGTTACGAACTCGGGAAAACGCCTCCTTGGAAGGTTCTACCGAGTAGCGTTTTTCGGTAAAACGTATTTCGGCGAGGACGAGGAAGGCGTAGAGTTTATCTACAAGGAGCCTAAAGTGACGTCACTCAGTGAGATATCGGAGAAGTTGCAGTCTTATTACGAACAGAAGTTTGGCGCCGAACATGTGAAGATGATCATGGATTCTGCGCCTGTAAGATATTTTTATAATTTCTTGCCATGTTTGCCCTCTTGGAATTTATTGCCCTTAAAACTAGATTCTAAGGTCAAGCACAGGTAGAGTTGGCGATATGTCAATGAACGCAAAAAAAACTGACATCTTTTTTGCTGCCCTTATAGGTATGTAAGTTGGGTCCATATTCGAATGCATAAAATTTTCTGTCCTAAAGTACTTTTGCATACCTGTTTTTGGCATACTCATCTTTTCGCATAATCTAAATCAAACATAACTTTTTTGGCATACATTTCTTTGGCATACAATCGATACGCATAACGAAGTAAACTCATAAAAAGCAGTAGGAATAAAAGTACAATTGCAATATGACACAATTTTTTATGTGATAAAATCTGCACAAAATGGTTAATTTGCAATTGCAATTGCCGTGCCGTGCCGCGCAGCGCGGTTTCACCTTAATTGTAACAAAAATAGCATTCTTCATATGATAGGTAAGTATTTGATTGTATATTTGCCACGATTGGCAAGAGAATTTACGAGTGCAGTGCAAGATGTTGCATTTACAGGGAACACCGCTGCCCATCCATCTCAAATTTAATCTTTGACTTGCTTTTTGCGACACCCACGGCTAGTATTGGGGTGATGCTTTTCTAGGATAAGGCATGACACGACAACTAAATACTATTAAAAACTAAAGTTAACCTTTGGCTGACGAGGTGGGTAAAATGCAACACTAACGCCGTAGTGGTGTCTGAGAGAAGTATGTTTAAAAAAAAATCAAAAATAGGTACTAAACTTTTAAACTTCTCAAGTACTTCTATTAGAAACATTAATGTACTATATAATTTAATAATTTCAAAATAAGTAAATATTTTAATTAGTCATCAAAAAACCACATTATGCACGTCAGATGAATTCATGATTAAGAACACAAAACTTTATAGCATTAATAACGACGTGACGTCTGTAAGACGGGTGTGTATTTTTTGGCCTCTGACTTGCTAAATATGTCTAAACACTTTTTTTTATAAAGGATCTATCTTGTTTTGCTTTTTCGTGCACATTTTGATTTTATAATTAAAATTTAAAGGTGTAAATCATGCCATTGTGTTTATTAATTTTAGTAGGTACATTAAGACCGTGGTTACGTCTGTGTGACGTGACAAGATATTTTATGGTCACTTGCTAATCATGGAATATCGACAGTAGATAGAAAAAGCCCAATGAGGAAGGTACTGAGAAAGGTGAAGCTGAAAATGCGGTCGTTAAAAATATATTGTCAATATAAAAATATGTACGTCTGTGAGACACCCACCACGAAAGCTAAAGGTTAAAAAAAATGCATTATTATTTGCATGTTTATTATATCCAAATTTATTTTTTGTCAATACTCCACTGAGGAATACGGCAAAGTACCTTCCTACATGGTGCCATTCGTGCCCAAGTGTATTTTCTGAATAATTATTTACTACTTATCCATTCCATGATTTTTATGAGGTTTTAAGTTTAAGGCTATAATCGTTATGCTAAACAAAATTATGGATATTTATTGTTATGCCAATATATCCTTTATGCATTTAAAAAAATATGCCAATTTACAATTATGCGAAATGACAACTATGCCGAAAGTGTTATGCGTAATGCAAATAGGAGTAAAAATGTTATGCGTTCGAAGGGGCACCCATGTAAGTTATATGTATGGATTTCGTCTATTTTTGTTACTCTGAATCCATGAATAACAAGATCATACAAATAATACTTAGCACGAGGCTTTGTCATGTGAATAACCATGATTTAGTTAATTACCTACCTCATTATTTATACTCTTTTGGAACTATAAATAGATAGAGCTCTTAATTTTAGCCGACAACTAGTTATTCATATTATTGTACAATTTGACTTTTGCTATTGCTCACTAATTACCTATTGGATCGCGAAAAAAAAACTTGTTATACTTTTATGTTTGTATACGTACGCTCTGGCGTAGAACATCACCCCATGTCGTAAAAGGCGACAAAGGGAGTTGAGAGTTTCACGTGTTTAATAATTTTAGGCCACAGGCTGACAACCTGTTACTATAGCGATAGGTACAACAATTCTAAAATGGAACTCAAATATTTGTACACTCTTTGCCCGCTAAATATTACCTTCAATATCTTGGTCAGCTGTACAACCTATCTTTGTAACATAAGTATACTCGCCTTTGTACATCAATGTATCTAGTTAAATTTTATGTTACAAGTTTTTGTGCACAATAAAGAATTTGAATTTGTCATACGTATCGATGCGGTTATATTTAACCCTCCCGCTCGTGTAAGGACAAAATGAGGGTGCGCGAAATCTGACACGAGTGGGAAGGGTTAACGGCCGTTAGCGCTCTACATGCCCCATAAAGAATTGAGGCGTGATATGAATATGTATGTTTTACGGTACAGGTGAACCGTGCAGAGCTGGACAGCAAACTGGCGTACATCCAGGTGACGTGGGTGAAGCCGGCGCCCGAGGGGGCGGCGGCGGTCAGCTCGGCGGGCGAGGGCGCCTTTGAGAGGGCGCATAACGTACGGCGCTTCGTGTTCGAGACGCCGTTTACGAGAGATGGCGCCGCGCGCGGGCCTGTGCACCACCAGAGACTGAGACTCACGCACCTCACAGGTTAGACAACATTACAGTGACATGGATAGTTCATAATATGTGAGGCGCTTTGTCTTCGAGACGCCCTTTACTAAAGATGGGGCAGCGCGCGGGCCCGTGCACCACCAGCGACTGAGACTCAAGCACCTCACAGGTTAAACAACATTACAGTGGCATGGATAGTTCATAATATGTGAGGCGCTTTGAGTTCGAGACGCCGTTTACAAGAAATAGGGCAGCGCGCGGGCCTGTGCACCACCAGAGACTGAGACTCACGCACCTCACAGGTTAGACAACATTACAGTGACATGGATAGTTCGTATGTGTGGAGCTTCGTGTTCGAGACGCCGTTTACAAGAGATGGGGCAGCGCGCGGTCCAGTGCACCACCAGCTACTGAGACTCACGCACCTCACAGGTTAGACAACATTACAGTGACATGGATAGTTCGTATGTGTGGAGCTTCGTGTTCGAGACGCCGTTTACAAGAGATGGGGCAGCGCGCGGTCCAGTGCACCACCAGCTACTGAGACTCACGCACCTCACAGGTTAGACAACATTACAGTGACATGGATAGTTCGTATGTGTGGAGCTTCGTGTTCGAGACGCCGTTTACAAGAGATGGGGCAGCGCGCGGGCCCGTGCACCACCAGCGACTGAGACTCACGCACCTCACAGGTTAGCTCACATTAGGCCAAAACTCCACAGAGTTGACGTGAGATGATGGTGTCTGTCAAACAAATGATCGTCGAACCCGTGAGACGTGTGACATCGCGCTGCTTGAAACCGTTTTCATATAAAATGTATGAAATAGAAAAAAACAAAACGCGCGTCGCATCGATAACGGCTGACGATCGCTTGTATGACAGATGTCATGTCGCGTCTATTTCGTGAAACTTGCCCCTATAAAATCATGGATAGATCGAGCGAGATCAAAATGTGAGACGCTACGTGTTGTAGACGCCCTTCCCTAGAGTGCACCACCAGCGAATGAGACTCACGCATCTCACAGGTTTGACACATTTTTTCAAAAGGCCCTTTTTCTTTAACTTTTCACTAAGCCAAATAAGAGTGAGCCAAATGACGCAAATACTTAAAAAAGCCACTGGAACTTCCACTAGCGAAGGAAAATGACAAACTTTTAAGTACCTACCATGGAGAAGTACCTTCTATGGAGAAGAAACGTAATCATTTGAAATCACGTGAGAATTTGAGTGAGTTACCAGAACTAAGTATAAAAATTTTGGAAGTCTAGTTAGAAACCAATTAGAAAGAAAACGATTACCAATTAATCATCATTGAGCAGATCTTTAACGACCTGACGTGGGTTTTTGAGTAATAATTTACTTAATCGTCTATAATTATAATATTTATTAACATTATTAAGCAATCAATAAAAAATAAGCAGTTATCATCACGTTTTATACAGTTTGTGGCGCCGACTTATATTGCCGTGTGTTTTAAAATAGCATCACCCCATATCTTTCCCGTGAATGTCGTAAGAAGCGACTAAGGAATTTGAGAGTTAATTTGTACTGCAATTTTAGGCGACAGGCTGACAAACTGTCTCTATGGCGATATACAGTCTTCTGAATGACTCTCAAACTTATGTCAGACTATACCCGTTTTTACAGCGGTTTACGGTCTGCCTACCACGCCAGGGATATACTTGATAATTAATAATAATAATAAATAATATATTATATACTTGATAATTATGTATGTATATGTATTGTTCCAGCTGAAAACTGGTTCCCATACGTGAAGCGGCGCGTCAAGGTGATAGAAACGCAAGTGGAGGAAAAGACTCCCATAGAAGTTGCAATACTGGAGATGGAGAGCCAGGTCACTGAACTCACCGAGATCGTGCACGCCAAGGTGCACGACATCAAGAAACTGCAGCTCAGGTATTGCTATAAAGAGTTACCGACATGGTTGCCATAGTGAGTGACCAAGAAACAAAAAAACTCTATTTCATGGCCAGAGTTGAAACATATCGCAATCGATGAAGCACAAAAATAAAAAGTATCCTTAGATAAAAAGTCGTAAGCGTTTGTTCCGAATATACAAGGTGTTCCAAAGGAAATACATTAAATTGGAGACGTTGTGTAGACCATTGTACTGAACAATTTCCATAATGGCACCAAGTTTGAATTCTTAACAATTAAGAAGTTGAAATTTTCATACAAACTAAATGCCTACATTTACTACAACCATTATGTATTACCCCTTATCCAAGATTGCAACCTTGCATTTTTAACTTGTTGGATTTGAATCTTCGAAAAAGTTTGGAACATAGTTGTCTATGTTTTAAATTTAAACGAAAACTTAAGATAAAAGATCTCTTTCTTGGTTACAATTTTATTTTAATGCCGCCTCAAACTACAAACTTCTTTTGACTTAGAGCACCCATAGAGACGGAAAGACAAAGGACCAATCAGAGAACCCAGTAGAGTCTGTAGTGTCAGTTGTGTCAGTTTTTGACGAACATGACATTTGACCTTGGTCTACGCCAAAACCGTTGCCTTGGCAACAGTTGTGGCGGTAATTTCAAAAGTTTTTCCAAGACGGCAACATGACATAAATAAAGGTCATAATAAATAAAGCTCCTTTCACAATGTGGGCTCAATTAAATTTAACGAATTTAAGTTGCTAATTTCTTCTAAACGAGGGGTTTTTATAACTTGGCCCCATAATGAAAATTATTCGGTATGATGGCCTACACAACGTCTCCAATTTAATGTATTTACATAGGAACACCTTGTATATGGTATTAAAAGTATTTTTTTATTGGTCAATTAGTTTTGTTATAATGAAATATCTATTTAAAAAAGTAAAAAAAAAAAACTTAGAACTATACGCTCCGAAACTTTTCGCTTTACCTACTACTTTTTATCAAAGGACACTTTTGATTTGAAGTTTGCGATATGTTCAACTTTGGCCATGATAAAGAGTTTTTTTCCAAATCATGGGTATGCCAGGCTACATATTAAAATATTGGACATTCTTTGACACTCGCGTCGCCGACTAGGATTCCACCCTAATATCTTTTATCTACACTTCATACATAATGTTCCTATTACAAATTCGAAAGCAAATGTATAAGCAACTGCTTTACAGCCATTCAGCCTTTAAAAAAAAATGTCGATATCATAAAGTAAAATGTCGATGTCATAAAGTACTTTTTTCTGACTTTATGTTATCGACATTTAGCAGTAAGATAATAAAAAAAAACAAATGTCACGACACAATCAAAGAATGGGACGACACTTGAAATTATGAAGACTTATTTATTATTAAATCTTTGCTTCAAATCATTTTTCGAATTAAAATTCACCAATAAATGCTATTTAATTTTAAAAGTTGTTCAGTTTTTATGAGCCTCCATTTTAACGTTTAGTTAAAAAGTTACTTATGTATAAAAGTCGTTCAGTTGGTGGTTCAGTAGATAGGAATGCAATCGCCATAGTGCAGTGCGGAGGTTTGAATTATTTTTCATAGTTTTTCTTGTAGAGTGTAGATAAAATAGTGTATGCAACTGCAAATAATTAGGCTTTAGAATGCTCGTGTCAAACTATTATCACACTCGGCTGCGCCTCGTGTGATAAACAGACACTCTCATCCTAAAGCCTCTCATTATTAGGCAGTTGCATAAACTACTATTATATCACCTCTCTTTCGCACGAAGCGATTAGCTTCAATTTTCGTCATACGAACGGCTAAGGAGTGGAATTCCCTGGCGTACTTGTTTCCGGAACATAATAACTTGGGCCTTTTCAAGGCAATAGTGAATAGGCACTACCTAGGCAAGCATGTTCCAACATCATCTGCATCATCGCTTACCAACAGGTGAGATAGCAGACAATTGCGGTTCTATCTTATTTATAAACAGGTTGCTGGTTTTCGTAAAACATATAGCTATTTGTATAAGCTTCCAAGTCGCCTTAGATATTTTTTCTCTAATATCTATGGTTTTCAAGTTATGATGAGATTTTGGCCTTTTATGAATGATAACTTCTGAAGCAAGAATCCAGAACTCGAGTATTTTAGGCCAGAAACATATGATTAAATTGTCAGCATTTCTAAGTTTTGCTTATCACGATCTATCTGCACACTAAATTTGATTTCGAACGGAAGAAAA
The DNA here is from genome assembly GCA_024500475.1 of Phthorimaea operculella. Classification (NCBI taxonomy): domain Eukaryota; kingdom Metazoa; phylum Arthropoda; class Insecta; order Lepidoptera; family Gelechiidae; genus Phthorimaea; species Phthorimaea operculella. The sequence goes on along the minus strand of JANFCV010000211.1, from coordinate 311,865 downwards.
CTGACAAAACTATGAAGGCGGGGCATGCATACAGACAGACAGACAAACTTGACGAAATTAAATGCTCTCTATAAAAGATTACAAGTATTCATTGGCCGGAATATTAGCTAGACATATTTTTATTTACAGCTTGAATAAAAACATCTGGCATGTTGTTTGACAGAACCATTTGAACATGGTTTCCAGGTTGCAGGGCAGTGTGTGTGTGCAGGTGAACGCTGGCCCACTCGCGTACGCCAACGCCTTCCTCGACCCCACGCTCGCGCAGATGTACCCCGAGGATATGGTCGACAAACTCAAGGCTACCTTCAAGTAAGAATGCTTGTAATGACCCGCTGGCTGCGGTTGTTATACTAAGTAGACAACGCCTTCCTCGACCCCAGATGTACCCCGAGGACATGGTCGACAAACTCAAGGCTACTTTCAAGTAAGTATACTTGTAGGGACCTAGTCTCCTTATGTATTGTCAGCAGTTTTGTATCAAGTAGCTGCGGCGGCGAGCCAGTCGTCTCTCCCACCTTAGACCGTGCGCGCACACCACACACATCAACTATGTAATACGGAAATCTTAAGTGAAGTAACCTTCTAATTTGGAGCCAACCAAGCCTTTTATTCTGCAACGCCCCATCAGCTCTTCCATACATACCTACATATATGGCATACCTACCCAACATACTTGTAATGACCCGCTGGCTATGTTTGTTATACTAAGTAGACAACGCCTTCCTCGACCCCACGCTCGCGCAGATGTACCTCGAGAGTATGGTCGACAAACTCAAGGCTACATTTAAGTAAGTATACTTGTACTGACCCGCTGGCTGCTTTTGACATCGACTATAAAAGCTTGCTGAAATTGGCATTAATGGCGATAGCTCATGTTTAATGGGTGTAAAACTCACGACGATGCCTGGTTCTCTGGTCTCGCTAACAAAAGGCAGAAACAACATCTAAACATGCATGTGCCAGTCTCCAATTCCACCTTCACTTGTTTTACAATTTCAAGTCGCAGTCATTATCGCTTTGTCCATCCTGCTAGGACTATAAAGGCGTTATTTTGTACGACGCGAGTGCGAGACACGTCAATTTAAATTGGCGCAAACGATAGGATCATATTTTTAGGATCGTATTATCACGATCTAATATTAACATTTCTTGTTTCCACAGAGAGTTCCTCACGATCTGCCACTCGGCGCTGCAGCTGAACGCCAAGCTCATCAGCTCCGACCAGGTCACCTACCACGAGGCTTTGGAGTCCAACTACTACAAGCTAAGCGATTCTCTCGCACCAATGCTGGGGCAGCCGCTGCAAGACATCCTGGTTAATGGAAGCCTTAGTACTACGGTCACTGGGGTGGAACTCGAGTCCAGCAACGCTTGAACCAACTCTGCATCAGCCACCAGGAGACCAGCTACTACAAGCTAAGCGACTCTCTCGCACCCATGCTGGGGCAACCGTTACAGGATATCCTGGTGAATGGAAGCCTCAGCACTACTGTTACCGGGGTGGAACTGGAGTCCAGCAACGCCTGAACCAACTCTGCATCAGCCACCAGGAGACCCAGCTACTACAGGCTAAGCAATTCGCTGGCACCATCAGGCTAGCCATCCAGAAGCGATGGTTTCTCAAGATTTTAGAACCCTACGACTTCGTAATTAGAATTTAAATCCTCTTTAAAAAATATGACAAAATCTGCCACTTAAAACGCAGAACACACCGAATCCGTATGCGTGACGTGCACGTCATCATGCACTTAACTATGACAATGTAATGCATGGAATCGTATGAGACACGGCACACCGCGGTACGCATACGTCTTGCATACGCAGGCGGTGAGTTCTGCCCTTTATTTAAGATGTATGGCAACTCACTTATTTAAAATTCCTCAAACAACTTCAGTGTTTCTATTCAGTACTAAATATCTGACTCAAATCTACAGACGACTTTGACACGTAGGAGTTATACCTACTACACGAGTTTTGAGTGCTGTGGCCTGTGCAATGAATCTACAGGCTACAATTCTATAGGCGAATTCGAAGTACATTGCGTAGCCGGTTAGCCATTATGATCTCATTATCAAACCAGCTACGCAATACATCGAATTTCGCCTGTAAAATTGTAGCCTGTAGTTTGATAAAATCGGATACAGATTACTAATATAAACCGCCTAAATATGTAGTCAAAAGCTAAAGGCGATGACACCCGTAGTCCAAAAATTACCTCTTCAACGTGACGAAGAACTAAAGATAAAAATATCCTTTCGTAAGTATTTTAATCTTGTCTAAGCGCGTATAATTACGTGTTTTGTAGTCCAATTTAAATTAGCAATTGTCTGTCCTATTAAAATAATAATACATGACTTTTATACTATCAATATATCGATCTGTTAATGGTCTTATCAGATTCAAAGACTGTTTCAAGTACTTCATATTTATATAAATTATATCCTGACACTTTGGAGTCTCGTAGTTAGTTTATTTTGGGTTGAGTCAGAACAAATTGTAACAAATTATTTTTTATTTAAATATAGTCAATTAAACGATCCATCCTCCTTTTCGAATGTAATGTAATTTTCGATCTTTTATGTGTGCCATGAATTATAGAACATTGGCCATAGTGAAATCAGAACAATAAAGAGCACAAATTATAGTCTTAAGAGTTAGCTAGGATTTTATACCTCCAGTAACATACCTAAGATGTTTCGAGTGTTTGTAGAAGATACGTATGCCAGTTTGTACATTTCTCACTGCATTTTGTATTGTGTAAGTTTCATAGTTAGAGGAATAACCATTGTCTCCCATACATAACCCTTTTTTTTTGCGTCAGAAGATGCGCTTCATCACATATGTTCCTAGATCAATTCTAAGCTTTTCTAGTCCGGGAGCCAGAAAAAAAAGTGAAGAATGGCGGATAGGGGGGAGATCAAAGATGGCCGCCGCCAATCATTTAAAAAAAAAATCCTATCTCCTCCTGGTGGCTGGTAGGGCAAGTTTAGTATCATTTCCATACAAATCGATGCCGTAGAATTTGTTTCTGGTACTATTTCTTGTCTATTTCATAATAATTTCAGAAGAAAAACGTAAAAATGTGAAAATTTTGGTTGAAGATTTTTGCTTTGTAAGCTAATAACTTTTTAAAAGTGACAAAATATGACATATAAAAATACTGTTATAAAGTGTGATTTGTGTGGATTCTATAAATAAACACACTTAATAATGATTTAGTGCAAAAAAACTGTGAAAAAATTTAAAAAGACTGCAGTCTGGGCAGTGGCTGAACACGCGCTATATGGCGTTAATCTTACAAATAGAGATTATACCACATAAAATAAGTTATTTAAGTAGGTCACATGCAAAAAAAATATGACCACAGTTTCCATCACACAGATATAGATCTAATAACTTTAACTTTCTTTTAAAGAAAATATGAATGCAGCAAAGACAATCTTACTCGTATGCAACAGGTGCGTTCCAGGTACTAACTTTGATATCTGGTAAATCTGAAGAGTCTTCATTTTGCGACCCCAAGAAGAAAAACACGGAAACGTTTAGAGAAGCACTGAGGGTTATACCCAGACATGAACTTCTTGGTATATACCAATTTAATTTCTTCTTGGCAATATTATGGCCCGAAGTATGTGCTCGCAAATAATAGTTTTCATTAGTGGGATGTTCTCAGGACAGCTAGCTAGCTTAGCTAGTAAATGATGTGTTGATGTGGTGTAGTGGTCTGTTTGATGCGCAAAGAGGTATCTCTCTATCTTCGTGTGAGACGCCGAGTCATCCAACGACCCGATGGACCCTGGTGTCAGAATTTTACAGCCGCCTACTACAAGTAGCAGAGTTTCTGAATGGTTGTGTAACGACCACCGTTTAAGTAATCATAGACAGCAACCGAAACCGACAGCTCAACGTGCCCTCCACGCACGGAACCATATTTTTTGAAATGTTAAATTTAAATATCTGTTCTTGAATCTACTGTTTACCGGATCTGAGTTGTGTATGTCCATTATTATCCATGGATAGCACCGTGATGCAGAGAACCCTAGTTTGAATTGGGGTATAATGATTTTTGCATCTTCAATCAGTGGAATCATTAAACTAGGATAATTTACAATAATGATCCTCTTGTAGTATATTTTTGTGATATATCTGTGCAAGTCAATGGTACTCAGCTAACAATGTTAGACAATACAGTCAGTCAATGCTACTCAATAGCTATTATAAGTTATTCACTCGTCGTCGAGTTAGTCACGGTTGGAAAGTGCTCGAGCCATGGATCTAGGAAATACTATGGCTCGGGCTTAAAATAAAAATATTTTGGTAATTATTATACGTCAATGTTCGTACGTTTACGTGAAATGAAAAAGTTCCTTTAGCACATTATCTCTGATGCGGTCGATGGGATGTATCTCTTGAAATTAAATGACGCCCCGCCGACATTGGTCACCATTTTGAGGCTAAAATCACCAGTAGAACGCAGTTTGCCTGGGCAGGGAAAGTTGCGTCATATCCTAGAGTCATCTTTGCCGCAATGCCTCAAAACAAAGGTATTCGATCGGTCGTTTACTAGTAATGAATGATACTTACGAGTAGGTACTAATAATCTAGCCAATACGTAGAACCTCCTTAACGGTATTTTCCAAATTATGCAAATATAGTTTGCGTCTTTCGTACTTGGGTATGCTTCATCAGTTCAGCGTAAAAAATGAACTGAACTACAAAGACATTTTATTATAGATACGGTACCCCATAAAGCTTGAACAGAAAAATTGGCATGTGTCACGTAACAGCTCATAGCCTGACTGATTCATTGGTCGTCTTGTGAACCAATTTGAAGTAACAAATTTTTGCTCAGGTGGCGTATCTACAACCTAGAACCTACATATAATATCATTGACTGAACTACATAAAGTTAAAACTGACAGCAAAAGTAACTGACCGGCTACATATCCCTCACAGACTCATAGAGAGTTACCTATATGCTTAAGATCCCAGTAATTTACTAAAATCCAGAATGAGATTATAGTAACCAACATGGTATACATAGTTATAATTTATTTAAACGGGTTCTTATCGACAAATTGTAAAAAGTCTGAACTGTTGCTTAAAAGTTTGATATCTAGTTTTCGTCTAGAAGTGAAGCTAATTGAAATGGCAGTTGGCTGGGCACATCTGTTGATCAGTAGTATACCTAACCGATGTGATGGACGGTGGAGTTCAGATACGCGTTCTTGAATGGAGATTATGTCTGGGCAAGAGTAGCGGACGCCGCCATGAGGGACCGGTGATTTAAAAGAAAGAAAGCGGCTGGTATTGAGTAGAAGTAGAAAGAAGGCAGCAACAGAAGATCGTCTTGTTCCCAGGGGGAAAGCCAATATCCAGTAATGGACTAAAATAGGCTGATGTGATGTTAAATGAGCATGCAAAAACTCACACTCGACTTTTTTGTAAGATTAACGCCACATAGCGCGTGTTCAGCCACTGCCCAGACTGAAGTCCTTTTAATTTTTTTCACAGTTTTTTTGCACTAAATCATTATTCGGTGTGTTTATTTTTAGAATCCACATAAATCACACTTTATAATAGTATTTTTTATATTTCATCTTTTGTCTTTTTTTTAAAGTTATTAGCTTACAAACAAAAATCTTCAACCTAAATTTTCACATTTTTACATTTTTCTTCTGAAATGATTATGAAATAGACAAGAAATAGTACCAGAAACAAATTCTACGGCATCGATTTGTATGGAAATGATACTAAACATGCCCTACCAGCCACCAGAAGGAGAAAGGATTTTTTTTAAAGGTGATTGGCGGCGGCCATCTTTGATCCCCTCCCTCTCCGCCATTCTTCACTTTTTTTTCTGGCTCCCGGACTAGAAATGCTTAGAATTAATCTAGGAACATATGTGATGGAGCTCATCAAATATAACTTTTTTTTTGGGTTAATAGTGTTAGGCCTTACACTATCATGCTTGTATCAGGGCGAACGCTGCGTGACGCGGGCCGTCCGCGCGGACCGCATCTTTACCACTTGAAGTAATAGTAGTTTATGCCTAATAATGAGAGGCTTTAGGATATGAGTGTCTGTTTATCACACGAGGCGCAGCCGAGTGTGATAATAGTTTGACACGAGGATTCTAAAGCCTAATTATATGCAGTTGCATACACTATTTTATCTACACTTTACAAGTAAAACTATGAAAAATAATTCAATCCTCCGCACTGCACTATAGCGATTGCAAGCCTATCTACTGAACCGCCAACTGAACGACTTTTGTACATAAGTAACTTTTTAACTAAACGTTAAAATGGAGGCTCATAAAAACTGAACAACTTTTAAAATGAAAAAGCATTTATCGGTGAATTTTAATTCGAAAAATGATTTGAAGCAAAGATTTAATAATAAATAAGTCCTCATAATTTCAAGTGTCGTCCCGCCCGCCCGGATGACACTTGTTTTTTTTTTTCATTTGACTTACTGTTGGCCAGTGTCAAATTGGAACAGATTACAATTTGGTACGCGGGTCAATTCGTTTATTTTTTTTTCAAATACTAGAAATCGAGTTACTTTATGTAGCTGCCAGTAGTATGAAAGTTTTTTTTAAAGGCTTTATGTTCGTAATGCAGTTCATTACGTTCGTACTTTCGATTCTGTAAAACGAATATTACGAAATGAGTGTAGATAAAATAACTAACAGACGCGCGGATAATCCACGTCACGCAGCGCTCGCATTTAATAGTTCCATTTCATTTACATATGCGCAGATAAAACTTAATAGACAAGACTGGAAACAGTTCGATTCTTGAAGTTTACTTGAAAATCTGGATCCGAGATGACCTCGAATCCCGTTTAGGTACATCTTTTTAGGAGAACAGCGAATATTCCGCCCAGCTTCTGTAAAACACATCGTTGTCATTTAGTGTCCTTCATATATCTATGATGAAGTGTCCATTAAAACCTCTTCTAAAAAGAATAAGGCTTCCGCAGACCGGATGCAGCACGCGTTGCTCAGGGTCATGTCCCCCATGACCCCCCCCCCCCCCCTGGATCCGTCACTGGTAGTGTCGCTGGCATTACAATAGCTCAAAATTTGCTTTGACTTGGGGCCCTGGACTGGATGTGTGGCGTGCGCGTCTACGCGACGCAGGTGAATCGCAACGCAGAGCTGCATCCGGTATGACATGTGTCATACATCACCATAGATTACAATCCATCACCATAGATTACAATCCAGCTCCATAGATTACAATCCATCTCCATAGATTACAACCCCGATGTAAGCGTATGCGTGAGACGCGCGTCGATTGTACTGCATTCGGTCTGCGGAAGCCATCAAACAAACCATTATGATTTTATTTATTAGCAGGGTTACAAGTTGAGCCCTTGCATAATTTTCAGTTTCATGAAATATTTTATTACTTACTTAACATTGTGTAGTTTCACTCATTCCATGACTATTTATTTTTAATTATAGTTTGTTAATTTTATCGCATTACATGTCTATCAAAGTTTATCAAACTATAGTTCGTTGTTCGTTTTAATTTATTTTTGTGTCTAATAATTAAATTATTTTTTGTACTTAGAGCATATTGTTGAAGATTAGTTATTCCTCCTCGATTCTGATAGAAGACATTTTCGACAAATTCTTAGCTATTCTGTACCTAGCTAGCAAACAAATTATCATATGAATTATACAAAATTTCCTGATTAACCAAAATCGAGGACTTTATTAATTTTTTGCTACATTTGAAAAAAGATAACAGGTTTATAGGGACTACAAAATTTACTACCCATACATAAAAACACACATTATAGTAATTATCACAGTAATTATGCTAGAAGTAGTCGTTCAATTTGTAATAAATAATCTTTGTATAAAATAAATTGTAGCAAATATGTGCACGAAACAAAACTTTTGTATCCTCAACTCGATTGTAATGTAATCTTCATTGTTTTAATACATTTTATATGTAAATAAAAACCCCTTTTATTTCAAGCTGTATTTGTTATACAAGGTGTACAGAATCAAATGACCGACTTTACGAAAAAACTATGCTCAACGCACGTAATTCATACTGAACAATTTTCCCTAACGACCAATGGTCAAAGCATAAAATAATTCATCCCATAAAAAACGGATTACCCAGCAATTTTCTTTTACATTTTGCTTTTTGGTCCTTGGTGACAGTTATTTAGTCTGACCGGCTGAGCTTACTTTTCATCGTCCGGGGCGTCTCTACATGATGTTAATTTAAATGCGTGCCATAGCTTCAGGGTAGGATAGGTATCGATATTGGATGCCGTAAGAAATATTGAAAAAATCACAGTCACAATTTTTTTTACTTGGCTGAAACCTACTCTGAAGCTATGGCACGCATTTAAATTAACTTCCTGTACCTATACTATACTAATGCTATTCCAAATACAAAAAGAAAGAAACACAAGGAAGATCTTGATCAATGTGTGTTCCCCAAGGTGTACTCACTCACTGATGATTAGGAATCAATTCCTAGACTCAGCAACACACAAATATCTTTCAAGATGGGCGTGGTGCCGTGTGGTGCCGGCTTAGAATAGCATCACCTCATATCTTTCCTATAGATGTCTTATGAAGCGAATAAGGGATTTGGGACTGGCTGACAACCTGTCACAATGGTAATAAACAGTCTTCTGAATGTCACCCAAACTTGTGTCAGACGTGGTAAGTACAGCAGTTTACGTACTGCCTACCTCGCAAGGGATAGAGGCGTGATATATGTAAGTACGGATGTACCTATGTATGGGTGACTCTGACTGAGGCCCCGTAAACTAGCGGTCGCACCATATCGTGGTGGCCGCTCGAGGCCTCGGGTCGGGTCTGAATACGATCGATTTTCTTTTCTACCGGGAGTAACGGAAAGGGTATACAAGCCGAAAGGAGGTCAAGTTACTCATGAAACTGAACAACTTGCCCCATGGAACATGGGTCGAAATATGAAAAAAAAATTGTACCTTCCTTAGTAAATCAATTAGCTGATCGGCGATTTTGTATGGGAGGTCCAAATTTTTTTTCAGATTTCGACCCATGTTCCATGGAGAAAGTTGTCCAGTTTCATGAGTACCTTGACCTCCTTTCGACTTGTTATACCTTTCTGTTACTCCCTGTATACAGCGCCGCGTGATCTGCCCTCTTGATTACGGGAACCGGGAACGATTTCGCTGCAGGGCATCCCTCGGATTCGAGTATTTTGGATGCTAATATTTCGGAACAGGACGCGACCGCTCGACACGCCCGTGTGTATCACCACCGGTTTTGTTTTTGGGTTTTTGATAAATGGCAACATTTCGTATCTGTCAAAATTCAGGGCTGGCACAAACACAAATGTGGTTGTACCACGGTTGTACTGACTGATCATACTATCTTTGTCTCTATCTATTTCCATAAGAGTAAAAGAGAAAACAATAGATATAATTTCAATCATGTTTCTTGTCCTTGACGTCATTCGATTCAAAATCGAGGTGGGTGAGCGAAATGAAGAAATAGGACGGGTGTTTCTAGTAAAACGTAAAGACGTAAATAAACTAAAAAACCATCGTTTCATCACAGTGGTTTACGCAGAGTGATTTTGTGCGATAAGTGCATCTGTGAGCCAAGGACATGGAAGACGAACTAGAGGACAGAGTGTTGTACCAAACCTATCTCTCCATCAATAAAATCTTTTCACGTTTCACAACCAGTGTTCCTTTTGATGCTCCGGTGAGCTATTTATGGAAAATGGTGCGACTTTATTTCTTGCGATCAGAGGTGCTGGTGATCACTGTAGGCTTGGTAATAATTTTCATGTATTTACAAAGCATTGAGTTATGGAGCCGCACGTTACTGAGCCGACTGTCGCAAGCTATGTCTCCGATAAGCGTCCAGCGCATGAAGTTTATGGAGGGCTCAGACGTCGACAAACAAAGCTGGGCGCTGAAAGGCACTCTCAGCGCGGCTTACGCAATCAAAGGCCGCAGAATGCACATGGAAGATAGGTTTATCATCAATGAAAACATCAACAACACAGGCGTCTCACTGTTCGCTATATTCGACGGTCACGGCGGCGAATTCGCGGCGAACTACGCCAAGGACCACCTCATACAAAACCTTTACAACAAAATAGTGGAGCTCAATGCATTCAAAGATGGCAAAACAGTCAGTACTCCCACGAAAGATTCGCCAGAGGAAGCTAAACCAGACGAGAAAAAAGAAAGCAGCACAAGTGTAGAAAGGAAAACTAGTTTCAAGAAGTCCGCCAGCACCGCTGACGATACACAGAAGAAGGAAATAACTGATCCCCAGCTCCTTGCCCAGTTGTCAAAAGCTAGACCTATCACACGAGACGTCAGGCCTTCCTCAACACCCATCAAAACCGTTTCCATCCCTCTATCAAGCTATTTAGATAAGGGCAAGATAAACTTTGGCAAACTACTGACCGATGAAGTCCTGGCTGCTGACAGATTGCTTGTTGAAGCGGCAAAGAGGTCTCTGAATGTAGCTGGCACAACAGCGCTGATTGCAATCATGGAAGGAAACAATTTGATTGTGGCTAATGTTGGTGATTCGAGAGGAGTAATGTGCGATTCTAGAGGCAATGCTATTCCGGTTTCATTCGACCACAAACCACAACAGGTGAGGACTTCAATTTCAATTTCAGATGAGTACATATGAGAACATAAAAAATAATATTGTTATTAGAGGCCTACGCCCAGTAGTGGACTGCTATTGACTGAAGTAATAATCTTCTTCTTTGAGTGGGACACCAAGTTGTACAACTATGAAGTGATGATGATGATTGGGATACTAAATATTGGTTTTCAATTTACTGATATTTATACTTAGACTAGCATTACCCCATCTCTTGTGGGTGTGTATTGTATGGCACTCAAGGGTTTCATGCATATTGCAATGCTAGGCGACAGGCCTGCAACCTATCACTATAGTACTACATGGCCCTTAAATATTTGTCTAAAGTGGCACAATGTCTATATTTTTATGGCCATTGTTGCACAGCCTACCCCCAAGGGATAAAGGCGTGATGCATGTATGTATGAATTGGGTATTATCAAGAAAGCCTACCATGTAATTATTATGCTAATCAACTGTGAAAAATTGATTAGGTATGGTAGTCAATTTTTCAATTTTAATTTCAAATAACTAATTGTACCAATCATTTTATGATAATTTTACTGTCCTTTTGTTATAGTCTGGCCAATTCATGTTTCCGTACCTACTTCTCTTATAAATTAGGCTATTGATTTCTGAACCTTTCTGTACTTCTTTATCAAGTCAAAAATACTAACATGATTACTTACTTTAAGACCTACCTGACCTACTGAAACCAGTTATTAGGCGCGTCCACCCTCACCAAGCGAGGCTGTTCGGGCGAACGCGCGCAGGCCGAGCCAAAATCAACGCGCGTCAGAACATCTGAGTGCCTATTAGTTTATTTAGGCGTCTAAATTGAACCGAGCTTGCCTGCGAGCGTGTGCCGCGCGAGACAGTGAGTACCCGAGCAGCCTCGAGCAGTGTGGACGCACCTAATAGCCGTGCCAGCCAGACAGGGCGTGCAGCCTCGCGCGCTTATCGCCTCACGCAGCATGTTTCGGGCGATGCACGTCCGCAGCGACGTATCCCTTTCATAGGCATAATTTTTTTTCCACTAATATGTTTTAGCATAACATGTTTCGCATAATTTTTTTTCGCCTACCATTGCTTTGACATAATAGTTTCTTGCCATAATATTTATCTTGGCATAATCATATTTTAGACTATTGTATTTTATACTAACAATATTTTGGCATAATTGCTTTTGTAATAATTTTTTTGGACTAATATAATATATTTTTATTAAGTTAAAATGGCAGGAAATGTAAGTCAGTTTAGTATTTTTTAAGATATATTAGGTTAAATTAGGTCAGTTTAGGTTAGGTTAGGTTATTTTTATACAATTTAGGGGTTCTTCTAATGCATCAGATTTTTATGCCTATTTTGATTATGGATATGACAATTTATGGTTTTGTATTTTAGGCCTATGTACTATTATGGCAATATTTTTTGTGCGTAAAGAAATTATGCCTAAACTGTTATGCGTACATGAATTATGCGTAAGTATTATTAGTTTAAATTACAGTGTGCCAAAATATATTATGCCAATTATTTTTATGCAAATGGATAGAGAACCCCGCAGCGACACTGTCGTGCGTGCTTCTCGCCTGTTCTGGCCCCGCCTTTCTATTTACATAGCTTACACATGCGTTTAATTTTTAAGGTCCGAGAACAAAAGAGAATCGAAGCAGCTGGTGGATACATAGCATTCAACGGTGTGTGGCGTGTCGCTGGCATCCTTGCGACGTCCCGTGCCATGGGCGACTACCCGCTCAAGGACAAAAGGTTCGTCATAGCAGACCCTGACATCCTCACCTTCAACCTCGATGATCACAAACCAATGTTCGTAGTACTTGCTTCTGATGGTCTTTGGGATACCTTTACGAATGAAGAGGCTGTGAAATTCATCAAAGAACGACTGGATGAACCAGACTATGGAGCTAAAAGTTTGACACTACAAGCTTATTACAGAGGATCAGTGGACAACATCACAGTGTTAGTATTAAATTTTATAAATAATAGAATAGCATCTGCATCTATTTAAGTAAAATAAAAAACTGGGTAAGATCTGTCCTTTGTCAAAATGTTTTTATATTACTAAATTTTATGAAATTGCCCCATAATTATGTAAGTGTATAATGTGATATGTAAGCTTATTTTTTGTGTTTTAGAGAAGTACAATTAGAGAAATACAACAATACGTAACAATCTATTCTTATCACTAGATTCTACTAGATGTCTTAACTTTTAGACAAATTGGAAACTGTTTTGTATAAATTCTGAATCTGCGCAAGTTATATATGATTTATTTAGATTACTTCCTGCAATATCAAATGTGCATTTCCCTTAGAATTACTAGTTAGTGTTTGTATTTTATTCATAAATCATTGGCATATTTTATTTCTCCTTCACTTGATTAAATATTAATCTAACTATACTATATCTAACTAAAAGTTTAGTACATATATGTAATATACAGGCTGGACCAATAAGTGATGTCAAAAGACAACATTTTAATTCTTTATAATAAGAGGTATCCAAATCACCCCTATGTATGTTATGCCCCTCAATCATTTGTAATTTCCGAATTATTCAATTTTAAAAGTTGTATGTAAAAATAAATACCGATAGTTAGATACAATTAATTCGTTAAGATTATGCTACATTAGAACATTTTGTATGAAAAATATAGCACTCTGGAACCCGGATCAGGAAACCGGGCCCGGAATGCGCGGACTTGTTCGCCCAGCCTAAAAAATATGTCCTGTCAGTTGAAATATTTCCATGCAACTTTAAAAGTTGAATAACTTTGAACTTTGAAACTACTAAAAACCGCTGAAAAACCCCCAAGTATTACCCCCTTATTATAAGGAATTAAGTAAAAATTGACTTTTGATGTCACTGTATGGTCCACCTGTATATTAAAGTAACATTTTATGTCCAGTAGTAAAAGTTACATAATATTGAAACTAACAGTGTTTGTAATTAAATATAATTAATTAAAAGAGTTACTATATTTTTAAATTCTTATACTTATGTATATCATATATGTAGGTATATTATTAGTAGTGTGAAATTTTTGAAATTGAAATTTTTGAATTTATGAATGGTTGTGATTGTAAGCACAGGAGATTTCGAGTTTTTCCCATTAAATGTGACCAATGTTTGATACTTATTCCTCAGGCCACATATTTATAATTCTATCTGATAACTGGTAATTGGGTAAAATCAAGGTAAATTATTTTCTCAGTAAGCAGTCATATCATACATATTTGTATTGCACGAATTTATATGAGTTTTGTATCATATGTGATATTTTAACTGCCCAAAAACTAATTATATTGTTAAAAATTATGTGCGGTTTTAATGAATGATGACGAATATTTTGCGGCAAATCAGTTAAGATTAAAAAAAAACCATCCATCTAAGACAAACTTACGAAATTGTGTCTTTAGTTTGATTCTATTATGCATTTTAATTGTTTAATTTTAACTATAAGACCACTCGCTGCAGTCGGGGTCGTAAAACCGAGGCAGTATTTTATTACACCACGTTTTACCACCGCCACTGCAGAGAGTGGTCTTGTAGACTGTAGTACTTAGTTGTATCCAGAGCCAGGTAGGTAATATTATCTGCTTACACGAAACTAAAATATTGTCTCATCAATCAGTGATAATAAAAGTGCATCATTCAGTTTCATTTGGTGCTAGTCATACATGAAGTTTCTGTAGTTATAGTGCATAATAACATATTAGTTTTTGTTAGAATGTTATAGGTATGCCTACCTAGTAAGTGTAAATGTTTTGTTCATTATGTAATTATTGGTGTTGGTTGGTGGTCTTTTGTATTTTCTATGGGTAAATTTTGACCCATATTTCTGTGTATAGGAATTCTAGACTGCAGATACACCTAAATAGAAGATTTCACACAGATTTGTTATCAGTTAAATAAAGCTTTGGGGAAATACTATGATCACACCTTCATTTACTCCCAATGGTCGGTTAAACACAAAGATTGTGAACGAATCCAGCCTATGAGATATTATAGTAATTTTTTACGATGTTGGGGCCAAACATTGTGTAATCATCCGAAATTTTTAGGATTGTCATCATTTAGTATGAAAAATGTAGTGCCAAATTATTTTGATTTTGTCGCAAGCCAGTTATCTGCGAAATATTTCCCTTGCCAAGTTTAACAGCGTAGTTCTTATCTGACGCAGTAAAGTAACCGACTGTGCATATTCATATACCACCTACATAGTCGGGTACTGCGTCAGATAGTAGAACTAGTAGTCATTCATTACTACTTACTGTGCTTTTTTTGTACAAAAGTAGATTAATAAACTGTACTATATATAATATAGTATATCGAATATTGTGATTGTTTCCATCGTTTCCTAAGAAAGTACCTATCTAATCATAATAGTTTTGCTGTTTGAAATTACCAAAGTAATTAATTGTACGTAAATAAACGGTGATGTCATGTGTAAGAAAATAAATAGTTTCATTATCTCATTCCTATTCCATCCATTTGATTGTGAGAGTGTGAACGTGTGAGAGTCTGAACTAACAAGTCAATGCACAGTAAACTGTATTGATATTAAATCAACAATTTTAAGTTCGGTATTCTTCTTTCTTTTCGATATTGACTGGCATGACTATTGACCAGACAAAAACTTCTTTTTTTCAACGTGCGTATTTGGAGAAGCTAATTCGTGACATGGCGTTGTACGCCTCCATATAGACTTAAAGCAAAAAAGGGATTATAGCTGTCAAATTTTGACACTTATTCCATTTGATTCTATTGCAGCGCACAACGCCATCTTGCGGTTTAGTTTATTCAAAAAACGCCCATTAGGTACGATACATTTCATTTTCAATTATTTTCTGAAAATTGACACCAGACATGAATTCGATATACAATTAAGGTCAATGAAAAATCAAAGAATTTTAAATAATTTTGCATTGTAATTTATTTATAAAAATATTGAGTCTTTGGCTGCTCCATACAATTGGGTAATTTGTAAAGTAAAAATATACGACTCAGAAAGCAAGTAGGTACCTATACAAAACACCATTACTACCTACTTATCACTTCTGCATACAATTTAAACTTGTGTGTAATTTTGTGATGTTTTTGTATTTGACATAGATATCTGTACAAACTTAACTAAGTTTACTATACCGGGAGTAACAGAAAGGGTATAACAAGCCGAAAGGAGGTCAAAGTACTCATGAATCTGAACAACTTTCCCCATAGAACATGGGTCGAAATATGAAAAAAAAATTTGGAACTCCCATACAAAATCTCCGATCAGGTGATTGATTTACTATGGGAGATCGAATTTTTTTTTCATATTTCAACCCATGTTCCATCGGGAAAGTTGTTCAGTTTCATGAGTACCTTGACCTCCTTTCGGCTTGTTATACCCTTTCTGTTACTCCCTGTATATGTAAGGTTACATTTAATTAAGTACGAATATTTTAAGGGCATGTTCTACTGACAAACTGATCAACTTTTATTAGAAACAGATCTTGGATCTCCTATACTAAATGACACACTTTCAACATCTTTGTATGGAAGGTAATTTTTTTTAGAGTAAAGTTTCTCATAAAAGTTGTTCAGTTCTGTAAAAAGGACTGAAAATATTTGTACGTAATTAAATTTAGCCCTATCTATAGATAATGGCATAAAATGGCTCCATCCATACTTCTATTTAAACCATTACCAAAACAAAATAACAATTTCAGTCACTCTTGCAAAATTATTCATTTTTGTGATACATTTGATAAGAGTGCAAAGACATACGCGTAAATACAAAATTACAAACACACAACTAAAGGATAGACGTACCTAAAATTTCGTACATTTCCAGTTATGCAAGCTGTGTTTCGAATGTTGTGCCTGTTTATCTTCTATGACTAGAAATTAACAGCTAGATGTAGACATCTCATGAACTGGTTAAAGCCAGGTATTCATTGGGGACAGAATCCCAGATACTTTGTATCATATACAATGTATATGGACAATGTCCCCAATGTGTACGCTTTTTTTCGGGAACATTGTTCGAAATACGTTCACATTGGGAACATTCTGGGATCTTGTCCCCAATGAATTAAAGTTTAGGAATGTTACGACATTCTGGAAAACGCCATTATTCAAATTTAAAAGGCACTGCAAAATATAAAGCCAATGCTTATTCTATTCCAGTCTATGTATATAGGTACACATTTTAATCAGTTTAAAAAAAGCGGCACATAGAAGCTACTTCTTTCCTCGTAGGTACCTACAGTAAAAAATCATCACATGACTCTGATAGGACACTTCCTGTCATTTTTTTAACTAAGCCATGGAGTAAGCAAAGCAGAAGACAGGAGGAAATCTACACTTTGACCTCCGGATTTCTCAAAGGTTTACTGGTAGAACTCTCTTGATACGATAAGTTCGCATTTTTATCGATACTTGATTGTATCGATACAAAAGTGGAGTACAAACAATTCCTTATGGTACAATAAAGTTATTAGATAGATAGGATTTTTGTTCCAAAGTCTTGCCTATGTTACTAAACTAATCCCAAAAGCGACTGAATTTAAGAATGAGACAAGGAGGAAGCTTATGGCCAAACGTTAGACTAGTGGCGCCCCCTAACGAAAAAAAACCCTGGCTGAACACGCTTGTCATCTAGAAACCTCTAGAAACCAATGTATGAATTGTCAGCAATAACTAACCACAAAGTTCATTTAAAACTAACAAAATTTATGTCAGTGTGAAATTACAAACACCGCTAGAAATATTTCTAGCTAAATTACGACTTGTCGGAATATTGTAAGACATACACACGGATCACAATTTAACGTATCAATTTTTTGTATCGAACGTAAGCAAACAGTGCGAGATTATTTTCTTGTTTCGTAAGTTTATTATGAGCAATTTGAACACGAAATTGTGAAATGGAAACAAAAACTGTTTGTTTACGTCCGAGAACCAACGAAATGGCAATCAGCTGTGAAACAAACATGGCGTCGCTGGCAACATGATGCTTGACTTGATCAATCAGAACACGAGCTGCGTTTCGTATCACAGTTTTACGGTTAAGGTTCGTTATATTGTAATCTACTGAAAAATGATACGTTGAATTGTAATACGTGTGAATGTTTTACAATATTTTGACAGATTATAATTTAGCGAGATAGATTATAATCCAGCGTCGTTTGTAATTTTACGGTGACATATATAAAAATTGGTATCCATGAGTTATGTATGCGATAAGACAAGGGTCCACTTATGGCGATTTTAGCATACATAACTAAGGCGCACAGTTTTCCTAAGGTTTCATTGATTCAAAAAATCTTCGTTGCTAGTAATTTTGCGTAATCAGTCAGTTTTTTTTACTGAATGGCGCCGCTGACTTTAAGCCCTAACACGGAAATGTCCTATCAGAATCTGCAGTAATACTTCTATAATATAAAATACCGAACGTAATCATCACACAATTTTCATCAATATCATCATACATAAGAGTATCACCGTAAGTCTATCGTGTTTATATTATATAATAATAAATGTAATAATATTTATTTACACATAAAAACAAATATCAAATCTATATTATTCGTGCTTCACGTTCATAGTATCTCGAACTCGTCGTCGGAATCATCAAACTGTCGATCCACATCTTCGAATTCTGTGAACAACGAACTATAGTTTTAGATAAACCTTAAAACTTTTCAAATAGCAGTTTTTGTGGACCTAAGGACAAAGGACCTAAAATGACACATCTACGCTTATACCGGGAGTAACAGAAATGGTATAACAAGCCGAAAGGAGGTCAAGGTACTCATGAAACTGAACAACTTTCCCCATGGAACATGGGTCGAAATGTGAAAAAAATATTTGGATCTCCCATACAAAATCGCCGATCAGCTGATTGATTTACTATGAGAGGTCCTATTTTTTTTTTCGTTTTTCGATCCATGTTCCACTTGGAAAGTTACGCAGTTTCATGAGTACCTTGACCTACTTTTGGCTTGTTAAACTCTTTCTGTTACTCCCTGTATAATAAAGAAAGAGGTACGATTTTTTTGTTTGTTTATTTGTATGTGTGTAATTGATAAACTCGGAAACTACTGGACAGATTTCCAAAATTCTTTCACAATTAGAAAACTACAACATTGCTGGGTAACATAGGTTACTTTTTATCACGGGAAAATATCTTATTACCGTGGGAAAACGGTAAGCAGTGGGAAAACAAAGTTACAGAGCCTCGAACACCGTCGCAAAGTAGCTTGCTTGTCGGTATTCTACAGGATACATTTCGGGGAGTGTGTACAGTCTCTCCATGACCTGATACCTCCGTCACCATTCCATCTCCGGTGCACGAGACGCCGGTTGGGATTCCACCATTATATCGTAGACATCCCGCAAATTCGCACAAAGCGCTTCGCTTCTACATTTTTAATGCGTACTGCTATGGAGTGGAACTCCCTGCCTGCGGATCTGTTTCCGGAACGTTATAACCTGGGCCTTTTCAAGGCGAGAGTGAATAGGCATTATCTGGGCGAGCATGTTCCATCATCGTCTGCATCGTCACTTAACATCAGGTGAGATTGCGGACAAATGCTTACCCATTGAATACCAAATTTTTAAAACACTTCTCGTGTTAGGTAAACAATTTTTGGAAAACTTCCAAAATTTTCACCGCAGGCAGGATTTGAACCTGCGACCTTCGGCATCAGTACTGCCGACGCCCTAACCAACTGGGCTACCGCGGTTCTAATCGAGCCCGCGAAATTATGGAAGTATATCTTGTCCACTATCGCGTAGATGGGCTCCATCTACCATAATTTCTATACTTCCATAATTTCGCAGGCTCGATTAGAACCGCGGTAGCCCAGTTGGTTAGGGCGTCGGCAGTACTGATGCCGAAGGTCGCAGGTTCAAATCCTGCCTGCGGTGAAAATTATGGAAGTTTTCCAAAAATTGTTTACCTAACACGAGAAGTGTTTTAAAAATTTGGTATTCAATTTATCGCGGGTTTTCATCGCTTTGACTACATTCAATCTGTAAAGAATGAATTAGTCGCTGGGAATTAGTTGCAAAACTATCCCGGTAGATGGAGCCCATCCACGCGATAGTGGACAAGATATACTTCCATAATTTCGCGGGCTCGATTAGAACCGCGGTAGCCCAGTTGGTTAGGGCGTCGGCAGTACTGATGCCGAAGGTCGCAGGTTCAAATCCTGAGGTCGCAGGTTCAAATCCTGCCTGCGGTGAAAATTTTGGAAGTTTTCCAAAAATTGCTTACCCATTGTTTATAAAAAAAAAAAACAGGAAAGATAATGTGCCGTTTCTCTAATTTGTGGTCCGTGGGCCCCCAGTCTGCTGCCTAGCTTGAACAGTACTTGCAATTCTTGCATCAGCTTGCTCTGTATCATACATAATAATAAACTATCACATTACCGTTGAAGATAGAAGTGTTCTGTAGATCGATGTCATTATCTCTGGGCCCCCAGTGCGCGGGCCGAGTCTCGCACAACTCGAACAGCGCTTGTGGCTCCTTCATCAGCTTGTTTTGTATCATAATGAACTGTTACATTACCGTTAAAGATAGAAGTGTTCTGTAGGTCGATGTCATTGTCTCTGGGCCCCCAGTGCGCGGGCCGAGTCTCGCACAACTCGAACAGCGCTTGTGGTTCCTTCATCAGCTTGCTCTGTATAATAATGACAACTGTCACATTACCGTTAAAGATAGAAGATTACCGTTAAAGATAGAAGTGTTCTGTAGGTCGATGTCATTGTCTCTGGGTCCCCAGTGCGCGGGCCGAGTCTCGCACAACTCGAACAGTGCTTGTGGTTCCTTCATCAGCTTGCTCTGTATAATAATGACAACTGTCAAATTACCGTTAAAGATAGAAGTGTTCTGTAGGTCGATGTCATTATCTCTGGGTCCCCAGTGTCGAGTCTCGCACAGCTCGAACAGTGCTTGTGGTTCCTTCATCAGCTTGTTTTGTATCATAATAATGAACTGTCACATTACCGTTAAAGATAGAAGTGTTCTGTAGGTCGATGTCATTATCTCTGGGTCCCAGTAAGGGCCGAGTTCACAGCTCGAACAGTGCTTGTGGTTCCTTCATCAGCTTGTTTTGTATCATAATAATGAACTGTCACATTACCGTTAAAGATAGAAGTGTTCTGTAGGTCGATGTCATTGTCTCTGGGTCCCCAGTGCGCGGGCCGAGTCTCGCACAACTCGAACAGCGCTTGTGATTCCTTCATCAGCTTGCTCTGTATAATAATGACAACTGTCACATTACCGTTAAAGATAGAAGTGTTCTGTAGGTCGATGTCATTGTCTCTGGGTCCCCAGTGCGCGGGCCGAGTCTCGCACAACTCGAACAGCGCTTGTGATTCCTTCATCAGCTTGCTCTGTATAATAATGACAACTGTCACATTACCGTTAAAGATAGAAGTGTTCTGTAGGTCGATGTCATTGTCTCTGGGTCCCCAGTGCGCGGGCCGAGTCTCGCACAGCTCGAACAGTGCTTGTGGTTCCTTCATCAGCTTGTTTTGTATCATAATAATGAACTGTCACATTACCGTTAAAGATAGAAGTGTTCTGTAGGTCGATGTCATTATCTCTGGGTCCCCAGTGCGCGGGCCGAGTCTCGCACAGCTCGAACAGTGCTTGTGGTTCCTTCATCAGCTTGTTTTGTATCATAATAATGAACTGTCACATTACCGTTAAAGATAGAAGTGTTCTGTAGGTCGATGTCATTGTCTCTGGGTCCCCAGTGCGCGGGCCGAGTCTCGCACAACTCGAACAGCGCTTGTGATTCCTTCATCAGCTTGCTCTGTATAATAATGACAACTGTCACATTACCGTTAAAGATAGAAGTGTTCTGTAGGTAGGTGTCAGTGTCTGGGTCCCCAGTGCGCGGGCCGAGTCTCGCACAACTCGAACAGCGATTCCTTCATCAGCTTGCTCTGTATAATAATGACAACTGTCACATTACCGTTAAAGATAGAAGTGTTCTGTAGGTCGATGTCATTGTCTCTGGGTCCCCAGTGCGCGGGCCGAGTCTCGCACAACTCGAACAGCGCTTGTGATTCCTTCATCAGCTTGCTCTGTATAATAATGACAACTGTCACATTACCGTTAAAGATAGAAGTGTTCTGTAGGTCGATGTCATTGTCTCTGGGTCCCCAGTGCGCGGGCCGAGTCTCGCACAACTCGAACAGTGCTTGTGGTTCCTTCATCAGCTTGTTTTGTATCATAATGAACTATTACATTACCGTTAAAGATAGAAGTGTTCTGTAGGTCGATGTCATTATCTCTGGGTCCCCAGTGCGCGGGCCGAGTCTCGCACAGCTCGAACAGTGCTTGTGGTTCCTTCATCAGCTTGTTTTGTATCGTGTCGCATAACGCGTCGAAGTCGCTCCTGGTCCGGCATAGGAAACACTGGAAACAAATAAAAAAAAAACAAATAGACCGATTGCGAGTCAAACATTTAAGACGGGTTTAAGAACAGTCGCTGGCCGCTGCTAAGATGTAATGAGGATTTTTTGGACTGACAGCTATACGAGCCCGAACTAGATGGCGTTGTTATTTTTTTCAGATTAAGGGATTATCTGTCGCACTACCACGACATGACAGAATATGAAAATAAAACATATTTTTAAAAGAATTTAATACCCCTAGTTATGGGGAATCGCTACTGCTACTGAACATTTTCATCAATCGCACTAGCGCCATCTACTAGGAACTATTCCATTATTTCAAAATCCTCTTTGAATAGTCTGTGCAAAGTAGTAGGCAATATTAAAAGGGTAGTATTTAAACGCAAATCAAAAAATATCCTTTTTCTATGCAATAAGATTCCAAATTCCCATCAAAATTACTGATTGCACAGCATAATATTCAACTCAAAATATCACTAAACACACTACAATTTATTTTCGCACCGTACAGCGATTTTTCCTAAAGCAAAAGCTTTTTCATCAATGCACAGCTATTAATCTTAATGCACATTATACATGTTAACTCTTTTTCTTTTAAATATAGCTTCTATTTTTATATTATTTACAGCAGTTTTTATTAGAGATGAACCATCATCGTTAATCATACACATCGATAATCATATTTTAAATTGATGACGCGCATAGCGTGTCGTTTCTGGCACATCGCCGGCCGCTACCGCGGCACGCTCGCTCCGCTCGCTCGGCTCGTGCGTTGTGGTCAAAGTTCTAACCTAACCTAACCTAACCTGGCGCTTTCCGCGCCAGGTTCGGTTTAGGTAGGCTGTTCCTAACGGACCTATAAACTTATGTTTACTTACGTATGTTTACTGGTTAATATGCGACTGGGATAATTATTTTGCTATGAAATATGGAAAATTTGCTGTGCAGTCAGTATTCATGCTATGTATGTAGTATTTTTGTACAAAAATAAATTTATCTGTATTGCATATGAGGAAAAAAGTTATGTCATATTGATGTAAAATTTCGAATTATCTGCAGTTTATGTTTTGTTAAACATTTAGTTTATTTGTAGTGAAGTAAGATATTTGATGTAAAAAAATAAATAAGTGATGAATATGTATTGATAGGCGATTATTTATTTGATATGCAATTTATAATATCCCATATTAAAATGTATTTACCACAGCGACTGAGGGGTCCATCGCGGTGATGGGTATTCGAGACGCGTATCTACAATGGTAAGTGCAGTCCATCTCTTTCTGATCGTCTGTCGTTTTATTCTGAAACAAGTAAACGTTTCTAAATATTAAATACATATTGCTACTTACATCTGAAATTATATAAGGTGTAAAAAAATCAACAGCAAATATTTTAAGGGGTGAACCAGCCCGTGAAACTGAACAACTTTCCCCAAGGAACATAGGTCGAAATATGAAAAAATACAAAATGTACTAGCCGGCCGAGTCAATTTGTATGGGAGGTCCAAAAATTTTTTTCATATTCCGACCTATGTTCCTTGGGGAAAGTTGTTCAGTTTCATGGGCTGATTCACCCCTTAAAATATTTGCAGTTGATTTTTTTACATCCTGTATTTTAAAGGCCAGAGCACACCGCCTCCGTATGCAGGACGTATGCGTGCGCGTCATCACGCGCGTACCGATTGTAATGTATGGGATTGTATAAGAGGAGGCACACTGCCTGTTTCTATACTGAAAACTGTTAGCAGAATACGAAACTACCAAAATCATCCAACTGACATACCAACAGGCAACTGAAAAAAAATTAGCAGACTTCGGGCCTAGGTAACTTACTTCAACTAGTCCAGATTTCTGCGTGGTGTGTGGGTCTAGGTAAATAACTTCATCTTCTACACAGCCTATCAAATAAAGCGCCTGGTTGGGCTTCCCTCCAATCACTCCGATTGATTGGGGGCATTGGAAGCACATCTGAAACAAATTCAAATCACTTTAAATCGCTATGGTAACACGACCGACTTTATTCGCATTTATGTGCGCCCTTGGCGTAGTTTTTTTAATAGAGAGGACAAAACAAAATATAACATTTGCTGAGGAAGGTCGCTGGTAAACCAATCTACAATCATCAATAAATAGTATAAAATTAAATGGTTTTTATTGTTTTTCTGTCCGACTCCGAATGTCTGCCGTGGAAATTGCTTACTCCTCCTTTACCACGCAATGGATTTTGTTGCGGTTTTTTCTAATAGATAGAGTGATTCAAGACGGAATATGTATAACACAGTTACACAAGAGATGTTTCTTTTAATGTTTAATATAACGATTTTCCCCGTAATCTATTCAGGGCTAAGGCTAAACCAGATGGAAAATATAAAAAAACTATGCAAGGTGACCCATGAGGCCAAAAGAATGTAGACATTTTCATGTGTCGCAAACTTAGAAAACTTACCAAGTTCTTTGTAAAAATATTGTAATTTCCGTTTTTGTTAGAAAATAATTCTCTTGTTATGTGCATTTAAAATTTTTCAGACTTATTTAAACTAATTAAAACATAATGGAATTCAACCATTTAAATGTTTCATGGTCCATTGGCTTTCCATTGACCACATCATGATATGGTTAGGCCAAATTATTGATAAAAAAACGGCCAAGAGCGTGACAGGCACGCCCACAAATAGGGTTTCGTAGTCAAAGTTTGCGGATACCGGCGGTATTTGTATCTACCGGGCGTCCGTGACGAATTCGCTGCGCATCTGCTCACAAACCGCTTGTGTGATAGATTCCTCATTACCTTGAGTCCATCAATATAGACGGGGTTGATTTCGCTGAGGCCGAGCCGCAGCGGCACTATAAGCAGCAGCGGCATCCAGTCCGTCACTACCAGGTTGTCTGCCACAAGAGAGCTGTCACCTCTGTCGTTGTTTACTGGCATGTGGACTGGCGAGCGCAGTGCAAAATGTTTCTTTTACAGGGGACGCTACTGCCCATTCCCAGAATGATTATCTCTCTAGTGCTGTCATTCGAATAGGCCATATTTGACAGCTTTCAAACCCATAGTAGGCAACATGTCAGCAAAGAAAAATAGACCTTATATCATAGTAATAACATGAATTTAACAGCTGTCAAATATGGCCTATTCGACCGACGGTACTATAGTCGCTTTTTATAACACGCACGGGTAGAATTGGGGTGATGCTCTTATAAGCCGGCATCACACGAAATTGTGGTCAACACTTGAAATAATCGGGACTTTCGTTACTACGACATATACTGTATGTTACAAAACAACCAATAAAGCCGAAATAAGGTCAAGGTACTCATAAAACTGAACAACTTTCCCCATGGAACATGGGTCGTAATATGAAAATACAAATTTTGGACCTCCCATACAAATTCAGTTCATTTTGTATGGGTTACTTTGGTTGTTTGTATTGGCTTTATTGGTTGTTTTGTAAGTACATTACCTTCAGTCCATCAATATAGACGGGGTTGATTTCGCTGAGGCCGAGCCGCAGCGGCACTATAAGCAGCAGCGGCATCCAGTCCGTCACTACCAGGTTGTCTGCCGCAAGAGAGCTGTCGCCTCTGTCATTGTTTACTGGCATGCGGACTGGCGAGCGCAGTGCAAAATGTTTCTTTTACAGGGGCCGCTGCTGCCCATTCCCAGGATGACTATCCCTATAGTGCTGTCATTCGAATAGGCCATATTTGACAGCTATCAAACCCATACTATATAGGCAACACGTCAACAAAGAAAAATAGACCTTATATCATAGTATTAACATGATTTTAACAGCTGTCAAATATGGCCTATTCGAATGACGCTACTATAGTCGACTTTTAAGACACGCACGGGTAGGATTGGGGTGATGCTATTCTAAGCCGGCATCACACGAAATGGCGGTCATCACTTGAAATATTCAGTAATTTCGCTACTACGACACAATATACTGGAAGTTACAAAATAACCAATAAAGCCGAAAGAAGGTCAAGGTACTCATAAAACTGAACAACTTTCCCCATGGAACATGGGTCGTAATATGAAAATACAAATTTTGGACCTCCCATACAAATTCAGTTCATTTTGTATGGGTTACTTTGGTTGTTTGTATTGGCTTTATTGGTTGTTTTGTAAGTACTATACCTTCAGTCCATCAATATAGACGGGGTTGATTTCGCTGAGGCCGAGCCGCAGCGGCACTATAAGCAGCAGCGGCATCCAGTCCGTCACTACCAGGTTGTCTGCCGCAAGAGAGCTGTCGCCTCTGTCGTTGTTTACTATGCACTGTTGCACTGGAAAACTGGCGAGCGCAGTGCAAGATGTTGCATTTACAGGGAATGCTGCTGCCCCATTCCCAGGATGATTATCCCTTGGTCGCTTTTTATGTCACCCACGGGTAGAATTGGGGTGATGCTGTGTAAGCCGGCATCACACGGAATTGTGGTCAACACTTGAAATATTCGGTAATTTCGCTACTACGACATAATATACTGGGAGTTACAAAATAACCAATAAAGCCGAAAGGAGGTCAATGTACTCATAAAACTGAACAAATTTCTCCATGGAACATGGGTCGTAATACGAAAAAACAAATTTGGACCTTCCATACAAATTGAGTTCATTCTGTATGGGTTACTTTGGTGATTTGCATTGGCTTTATTGGTTGTTCTGTAAGTACATTACCTTGAGTCCATCAATATAGACGGGGTTGATCTCGCTGAGGCCGAGCCGCAGCGGCACTATAAGCAGCAGCGGCATCCAGTCCGTCACTACCAGGTTGTCTGCCGCAAGAGAGCTGTCACCTCTGTCGTTGTTTACTGGCATGCGGACTGGCGAGCGCAGTGCAAAATGTTTCTTTTACAGGGGACGCTGCTACACATTCCCTGGATGATAATCCCTTATTCGATGTACCGTCATTCGAATAGGCCATATTTGACAGCTGTTAAAATCATGTTAATGCTATGACATAAGGTCTATTTTTTTCTTTGTTAACATGTTTCTTAATATGGGTTTGACAACTGTCAAATATGGCCTATTCGAATGACGGTACTATAGTGGCTTTTTACGAAACCCACGGATAGAATTGGGGTGATGCTATTCTAAGCCGGCATCACACGGAATTGCGGTCATCGCTTGAAATATTCAGTAATTTCGCTACTACGACATAATATACTGGAAGTTACAAAATAACCAATAAAGACGAAAGGAGGTCAAGGTACTCATAAAACTGAACAACTTTCCCCATGGAACATGGGTCGTATCGTAATATGAAAAAACCTCGCAAACGAATTGAGTTCATTTTGTATGGGTTACTTTGGTTATTTGTATTGGCTTTATTGGTTGTTTTGGCCAAACGACGATTACCTTCAGTCCATCAATATAGACGGGGTTGATCTCGCTGAGGCCGAGCCGCAGCGGCACTATAAGCAGCAGCGGCATCCAGTCCGTCACTACCAGGTTGTCTGCCGCAAGAGAGCTGTCGCCTCTGTCGTTGTTTACTATGCACTGTTGCACTGGAAAACTGGCGAGCGCAGTGCAAGATGTTGCATTTGCAGGGAACGCTGCTGCTCCCGGTTGCTGTCTATGATGACGGTCGTTACACAACCATGTCAGAGGCCTAATACTTGCAGTAGGCAGTTGAAAAACTCTGACATCAGGGTTCATCAGGTCTAATAAAGCCGAAAGGAGGTCAAAGTACTCATAAAACTGAACAACTTTCCCTATTAGAACATGGGTTCTAATATGAAAAAAAAAAATTTTGGACCTCCCATACAAATTGAGTTTATTTTGTATCCATGGGTTACTTTGGTTATTTGTATTGGCTTTATTGATTGTTTTGTAAGTACATTACCTTCAGTCCATCAATATAGACGGGGTTGATTTCGCTGAGGCCGAGCCGCAGCGGCACTATAAGCAGCAGCGGCATCCAGTCCGTCACTACCAGGTTGTCTGCCGCACTCGAACTGTCACCTCTGTCGTTGTTTACTATGCACTGTTGCACTGGAAAATGGTTTTCACATCTTTTATCTGTCAGTCACTAGAAAAATTTCACACTATATTCGGTTTTGTAATGATAGCCACCTTGTATGGGAAAGTAGATATATTTTTTTAGGTTTTCATTTTTATTTGGGTAAAGTCTTGGATTAGTTGACACGTTGAAATTTATGGAAGTACACTCCATATTATTATGTTAGTAATTATACCTACATACATAATACATATAACTAAAAACTTAGGTTGATATCACAAGTTTGCAAGATAATATTATTTGTTCATACTCACAAATATCCTCTTTTACAACAGTATTGTCTAAAGCCACATGAATCACAAGCGAACTCCATTTGTCAAACACCACCAATTTTCTGAAAAATAAACATGATTAAGGTAAGTAATAAAAATGCACCAAATTGTTTATCTACTTGCAGGCCTTGTCTTGCCTTCAAAGCCAAAGTAAAATGATTAAAGAGTCAAAGATGTTTATTTAGGATATGTATATTATGTATAGTCCAGATGGACTATGAATGCGAATCTGCATTTATTTAATTACCATCAATTACAAAGCAAGTGAATAGTGCAGTAATGTGTGTGTTTAATTTTTTTTAATACATTATACTAGCGGCCCTTTATGTGTAATACATATAAACTTTTCTCTTGAATGTATCTATAGAAATACAACAATAACAAGATATTAAAAATTAACCGCATCAGAATCCATTGCTTGGTTTAGAAGGAGTTAGTGAATTCTACAACAGACAGAGAAACACAAAGATCAACTTCATTTTATACCATGGCAACAGCTAATAATATCTTTCTAATCTGTATGTAGCCAGCAATTATTCACACATAGTATAAACCTAAGATGACCTACTTGGGTACAACAACTGCTAGTTCAGATAAGAAATTAAGAGTAAATGTTGACTCTGTTTAATCATGCATCATGCCTTTGTTACATGTTATTTGCAATGATAATTATTATTACATAGTTTAGTAAGACTCATTATGGTAAAACTAGTTTTTATAATGTGCAGTCAAGTTTTTATGACTAACAATTTGGGACTTAATAGGGTACTAATAAAAGCCAATGGATGGCACACCTATTTTACATTAGAAAAATAGGATAGGAGTGACATAATAAGTGATACACAGTCTTCTGAATGAATCTCAAACTTTTGTCAGACCTGGTACAAATAACTATTTTTACAGCCATTTACACTCTGCCTACCCTGCAAGGAATGTAGGCATGATATATGTATGTATGTAACATAAAGTTTTTAGCAGATTTAGAAAGCGAAAGAGAAAACATCCAGTTCAGGCTTAACTAACTACAGTTCAAAATTAAAAATATAGAAACATAATAAGAACTTACTTTAAAACTTGAGCAACAGTGTTGGGACCAAACCACTGTCCCACTTCCTTGCCTTCTGAAGCGCCCATCAGAGCCACCTGGTGAATGGAGTATGGAGCCTGTTTCCTCTCCTCAAACCTTTGTATAATTTTCAAATATGTTGGGTCCCTGAAATTTCATAATCTTTTACATTATGTTGTTACTTAAAGTATAGGTAGATTGTACATACACAAAACCCTGAGTGGGCACTGCTAAATATCTCCTAAGTTGTTTACAATAAAGTATAGGTACAGTAGGTACGAATTAATTATTTACAGGCTATATTAAAGACTTGAATTATTGACTTAAAAGAAATAATAGATATTTAGACATGATATTAATATTTAAAACAGTAGTAAACAAACCTAGTTTCTGGAGTCCATGCCCAATCAGCTGATAAGTGAATCCTGACCAGCGCCACTCCCAAGACCATCTGGCCACAGCGTAGCATGCAGCCCCATCCCTTGTCGGAGGTAAGACCCTCGTCTCCTATCGGCACGAAGCCTTTCCTGTACGTGCACCAGATGATCGAAGTGATGTCCCGTCTGATACGCTCCAAATCTACAAACATACCAAGCACTCAACTTTTTATCTTTTACCAGTATATTCGATAAGTTACAATGATTATTTTTTTATTTCCTTGACGTCAGATAGTAAAAGGATGCAACGAACCTTGAATGGCGCTGTATTTCTTGCCCAGAACCCAAACACTCTCCTTTGTTTTCGGAATATCATCAGGCTCAACGTTGTTACCTTCCGATGCCAGGTAACATATATCAAACACGGTATCCATGTTTTATCATAGTTCGCCAGCAACTAAACTCAAGGGGAAGTGATCGAACAGTAACAAAACTTTACGAAAATAGCAGAAAAGTAATAAAATAATCCTCGTCAGAACAAAAACATTTATTATTATTTATTTTATTATTCGTTCCAAAGGAACAGGCGAAGATCTTTATGACCATGCTGCCTAGTCTTCAGTATTTTTAGTTCATAGTTCTTAAAATCTAACCTAACCTAAACTCATTGGAACACGATAGTGACGCTCGCGTTCCAATGCTCTCAAAACTTTACACGGGAATAACAAGAAGAACCACACGAGATCACTTTATTTCTCATTTTCACTACATTGTTTTTCATTGCCGGCACTTTATTAAGTTAATCTCACCACATTAACACAACAATAACAGCGAAAAACTAATTTACAAAAATAAGAAATAAAGTTACGCACGAACCCTCTCGCTTCCCGCGCAAAACTCCGAACAAAAACAATATTTCGCTGACGGACATTTTTTGACAGCTTGACTGAATGGAATGTTCGTTTTATTTACTTATTCGCACTTTCGTTGGGACTTCTTTCTTGAATTTAAATTTGAAATTGTACGGAAAACATAATTTAAATGATTAAATTCAGGTTTTTTAATTTGGAGTTTTGAATCAATAAATTTCATTTTATTTTATTGGTCGTAAGCTCGGTCGTAAGGTAAACGTTTTCATAAATTTTCTATGAAATGAACATTACCTTCGTACTGTGCTTTTTTGACACGTTAGAAGCTGCTATCGAAATGTGCGAAGAGCGTCACAAATTACATTTAGTATAGCGTTGTTTCTTTCTCTCCATGCTGCAACAAAAAAAAGCGCATTAATATTTGACAGATCGTGAGTTTCTCAATTTTCTCATTTCTTTCTGTTTTTCGTGTTTTCTCATGGGTTTTTCATAAATGGAGAAAATATTAACCCAGTTGTGTGATAAGTTAAATATGGAGTCGAGTCCCTTGGACTTCGTAGCACAATCGTGCATGGACTTGACCGAGGCTTTGAACGGTGTAAGCACCGAAACTGACAAAGATGCTTTGGTTGCCGCTCACATCAAGAAAGTTTGGTCGGTTGTGCCTCCTGTTGAAGACTTTAAGAAAAGTAAGCAAACGGTTTGACTATTAAAATACCCTGCTACTTGTAGGTGGCCATTGTAAAACTGATACCAGGGTTCATCAGGTGGTTGGCCGACTCGGTGTCCCACATGAAGAAAAAGACAATAAACCCTACCAATTCAAGCTTTTTCTTGAAAATGTAAAACAGTTTACTATACTGAAAGGATCATGCCCACTCTAGTATGTATGTTCGTCCATTGCTTGCCTCACTACTTGCAAGCCTCGCATCAAAGCCAAAGTTAAATAATTATAAAGTCTAATTATTGCTTAACATTTTGTAACTGAAAATAATTTTATTATGACAAGAGTTCTGAAGTTATTGAATGTTAAAGTTGGGTATCATAAGAGACAAAAGTTCTGAAGTTTGGCTGTATATCGAGTATTTCATTCTTAAATTGTTATCGTTAGCTATGCTGAAGTAAACAGTGCAAAAAAGGTTCACACCACACTAAAATCTTTGGGAAAAATACCTAACGGTAAAAAGACCTTTAACAGTTAAGTTAGTTTCCTTGTTTTGTACAACAATTGCCTTAGCTATTCTTTATTAGAATGAGGGATATTACATATTGCTTTAATTTTCGTTTTGAGGCAAGATAATTTCTTAGACCAAAAATGGGCAACTCCTTTCAAATAACATCTAACAGCTTCCACTAAATTATTGTATAAGTTGTAGACCTATTTACTTCCAATATACATGTATTGTTTTTTTATGTACTATGACTGTTCTTATTTTTTCAGACTTGGAATGGGTGAATGTGTCGGAGCCCATTTCGTTGTCGCAGCACTGTGCGGAGAAGATAGTGGTTCTGGACTTCTGGACATATTGCTGCATCAACTGCTACCATGTCCTGCCAGACTTGGCCCACCTAGAGTCTTTGTACAAAGTCATTGATGGAGTTGTTGTGGTAAAGTTTAATAAAATAAAATGGGATGGATAAAGGCAGATATTTATTTGGGAACATTTCTGGGACAACGTTCCGAAACATTGCATAAATACAAAAATTCCCCAAAAATGATCCTAATGAATAAAGATTTTATACAATGTTTCTGGCAATGTTGTGGGACATTTGTTGGGATATTTTTTTAAAAAAAACCGGCCAAGAGCGTGTCAGACACGCCCACAAATAGGGTTTCGTAGTCAACGTTTAAATATCAGGTTTTTCAGCATTACAAACTTAATTTTGTTGCTGGTTTGTTAGCAGCAGTATGATGACCAACCGCAAATAGAAAACTCATTTTTTTCTGAAACCTTTAAAGGTACAATATCCGTTATAGTTTTCATTGTAACTTCAGATTGTAAGCTATATTCCATATTTATTTAAAAAATTTAGCGTTTATACTTTAGAAGTTACAGCTGGAACAAATTATGGGTCAAAAACGCCCTTTTTAAAAGCAAATATCTCGTAACAGAAACATTTTAGTTACTTTACGTCAAAGAAACCTCACGTTAATTTTAAAAGACCTATTCAACGATACCCTACTCAATATTACAGAAGAAAAAAAAATTTTTTGCCCCCCTTTCACTTGTATGGGAGGGGGTCCAAAAAACATTTAATATAATTATTTCTTAACATTTCTATATTTGGGTCAACACGATCTATCTTCTCACCAAATTTCATGTCGATAGCTCCAAAACTGACGAAGATATGAGGGCGCGGCATACAGACAGACAGACAGACAGACAGACAGACAGACTTGACGAAACTATAAGGGTTTCTAGTAGACTACGAAACCCTAAAAACTGTGTAAGTTTTTGATGTGTGTTTCTGCGATTTTGTCCTTAATGAATGGCTTAAATGTCCAGGCATCTATAGCCTTTACTTCTGTACACAGGTATTATACTGTTTCTGAAAACTGATGTGGAACTTGGCCAACCAGATTTATTCTTAGTTTTTCACAAATTAGCTAGGTGTGGGCCTTCCATTTAATTGTCAGATATCTTGGTAATCTAAGTGCAGGATATTGCATTCATAGTTGTTGCCAATTCTCTAGATTTACTATTGAATTGCCTTTTACCATACCCCAAACAAACCCAAGCTACCTTTACAAATATTATCATTATGTAGTGGTTTAATCAGGTTTTCTTAATGTGTTTGTTTATTTATGAACTACTCTAACTTGCTTCCAGATAGGAGTACACTGTGCCAAGTTCAACAATGAGAAGGATTCTGCAAATGTGTTGTCAGCAGTGCAGAGGTACAATATCCAGCACCCAGTGGTGAATGATGCAGACAGTGCCATGTGGGACGCTCTGGGCATCAGATGCTGGCCCACACTGCTCATCTTAGGTAATATGTTCTTTATATAGGACACTGGGCTTGTGTTGTCTACTATAGTACAACATTCAGCACCTGGTGGTGAATGATGCAGACAGCGCCGCTGGCTCACATTACTCATCTTAGGTAATATTATGTTCTTTATAAAGGACACTGGGCTTGTGTTGTCTACTATAGTACAACATTCAGCACCTGGTGGTGAATGATGCAGACAGCGCCGCTGGCTCACATTACTCATCTTAGGTAATATTATGTTCTTTATAAAGGACACTGGGCTTGTGTTGTCTACTATAGTACAACATTCAGCACCTGGTGGTGAATGATGCAGACAGCGCCGCTGGCTCACATTACTCATCTTAGGTAATATTATGTTCTTTATAAAGGACACTGGGCTTGTGTTGTCTACTATAGTACAACATTCAGCACCCGGTGGTGAACGATGCAGACAGCGCCGCTGGCCCACACTGCTCATCTTAGGTAATATGTTCTTTATAAAGGACACTGGGCATGTGTTGTCTACTATAGTACAACATTCAGCACCCAGCGCTGGGCATCAGATGCTGGCCCACACTGCTCATCTTAGGTAATATGTTCTTTATAAAGGACACTGGGCACGTGTTGTCTACTATAGTACAACATTCAGCACCCAGCGCTGGGCATCAGATGCTGGCCCACACTGCTCATCTTAGGTAATATGTTCTTTATTAAGGACACTGGGCATGTGTTGTCTACTATAGTACAACATTCAGCACCCAGCGCTGGGCATCAGATGCTGGCCCACACTGCTCATCTTAGGTAATATGTTCTTTATTAAGGACACTGGGCATGTGTTGTCTACTATAGTACAACATTTAGCACCCAGCGCTGGGCATCAGATGCTGGCCCACACTGCTCATCTTAGGTAATATGTTCTTTATAAAGGACACTGGGCACGTGTTGTCTACTATAGTACAACATACAGCGCCGCTGGCTCACATTACTCATCTTAGGTAATATGTTCTTTATAAAGGACACTGGGCACGTGTTGTCTACTATAGTACAACATTCAGCACCCGGTGGTGAACGATGCAGACAGCGCCGCTGGCTCACATTACTCATCTTAGGTAATATTATGTTCTTTATAAAGGACACTGGGCACGTGTTGTCTACTATAGTACAACATACAGCGCCGCTGGCTCACATTACTCATCTTAGGTAATATTATGTTCTTTATAAAGGACACTGGGCACGTGTTGTCTACTATAGTACAACATACAGCGCCGCTGGCTCACATTACTCATCTTAGGTAATATTATGTTCTTTATAAAGGACACTGGGCACGTGTTGTCTACTATAGTACAACATACAGCGCCGCTGGCTCACATTACTCATCTTAGGTAATATTATGTTCTTTATAAAGGACACTGGGCACGTGTTGTCTACTATAGTACAACATACAGCGCCGCTGGCTCACATTACTCATCTTAGGTAATATGTTCTTTATAAAGGACACTGGGCACGTGTTGTCTACTATAGTACAACATTCAGCACCCGGTGGTGAACGATGCACAGCGCCGCTGGCTCACATTACTCATCTTAGGTAATATTATGTTCTTTATAAAGGACACTGGGCACGTGTTGTCTACTATAGTACAACATTCAGCACCCGGTGGTGAACGATGCAGACAGCGCCGCTGGCTCACATTACTCATCTTAGGTAATATTATGTTCTTTATAAAGGACACTGGGCACGTGTTGTCTACTATAGTACAACATTCAGCACCCGGTGGTGAACGATGCAGACAGCGCCGCTGGCTCACATTACTCATCTTAGGTAATATTATGTTCTTTATAAAGGACACTGGGCACGTGTTGTCTACTATAGTACAACATACAGCGCCGCTGGCTCACATTACTCATCTTAGGTAATATTATGTTCTTTATAAAGGACACTGGGCACGTGTTGTCTACTATAGTACAACATACAGCGCCGCTGGCTCACATTACTCATCTTAGGTAATATTATGTTCTTTATAAAGGACACTGGGCACGTGTTGTCTACTATAGTACAACATACAGCACCCGGTGGTGAACGATGCAGACAGCGCCGCTGGCTCACATTACTCATCTTAGGTAATATGTTCTTTATAAAGGACACTGGGCACGTGTTGTCTACTATAGTACAACATACAGCGCCGCTGGCTCACATTACTCATCTTAGGTAATATGTTCTTTATAAAGGACACTGGGCACGTGTTGTCTACTATAGTACAACATTCAGCACCCGGTGGTGAACGATGCAGACAGCGCCGCTGGCTCACATTACTCATCTTAGGTAATATGTTCTTTATAAAGGACACTGGGCACGTGTTGTCTACTATAGTACAACATACAGCGCCGCTGGCTCACATTACTCATCTTAGGTAATATTATGTTCTTTATAAAGGACACTGGGCACGTGTTGTCTACTATAGTACAACATACAGCGCCGCTGGCTCACATTACTCATCTTAGGTAATATGTTCTTTATAAAGGACACTGGGCACGTGTTGTCTACTATAGTACAACATTCAGCACCCGGTGGTGAACGATGCAGACAGCGCCGCTGGCTCACATTACTCATCTTAGGTAATATTATGTTCTTTATAAAGGACACTGGGCACGTGTTGTCTACTATAGTACAACATTCAGCACCCGGTGGTGAACGATGCAGACAGCGCCGCTGGCTCACATTACTCATCTTAGGTAATATTATGTTCTTTATAAAGGACACTGGGCACGTGTTGTCTACTATAGTACAACATTCAGCACCCGGTGGTGAACGATGCAGACAGCGCCGCTGGCTCACATTACTCATCTTAGGTAATATTATGTTCTTTATAAAGGACACTGGGCACGTGTTGTCTACTATAGTACAACATTCAGCACCCGGTGGTGAACGATGCAGACAGCGCCGCTGGCTCACATTACTCATCTTAGGTAATATTATGTTCTTTATAAAGGACACTGGGCACGTGTTGTCTACTATAGTACAACATACAGCGCCGCTGGCTCACATTACTCATCTTAGGTAATATTATGTTCTTTATAAAGGACACTGGGCACGTGTTGTCTACTATAGTACAACATACAGCGCCGCTGGCTCACATTACTCATCTTAGGTAATATTATGTTCTTTATAAAGGACACTGGGCACGTGTTGTCTACTATAGTACAACATACAGCGCCGCTGGCTCACATTACTCATCTTAGGTAATATTATGTTCTTTATAAAGGACACTGGGCACGTGTTGTCTACTATAGTACAACATTCAGCACCCGGTGGTGAACGATGCAGACAGCGCCGCTGGCTCACATTACTCATCTTAGGTAATATTATGTTCTTTATAAAGGACACTGGGCACGTGTTGTCTACTATAGTACAACATACAGCGCCGCTGGCTCACATTACTCATCTTAGGTAATATTATGTTCTTTATAAAGGACACTGGGCACGTGTTGTCTACTATAGTACAACATTCAGCACCCGGTGGTGAACGATGCAGACAGCGCCGCTGGCTCACATTACTCATCTTAGGTAATATGTTCTTTATAAAGGACACTGGGCACGTGTTGTCTACTATAGTACAACATACAGCGCCGCTGGCTCACATTACTCATCTTAGGTAATATGTTCTTTATAAAGGACACTGGGCACGTGTTGTCTACTATAGTACAACATACAGCACCCGGTGGTGAACGATGCAGACAGCGCCGCTGGCTCACATTACTCATCTTAGGTAATATTATGTTCTTTATAAAGGACACTGGGCACGTGTTGTCTACTATAGTACAACATACAGCGCCGCTGGCTCACATTACTCATCTTAGGTAATATTATGTTCTTTATAAAGGACACTGGGCACGTGTTGTCTACTATAGTACAACATACAGCGCCGCTGGCTCACATTACTCATCTTAGGTAATATGTTCTTTATAAAGGACACTGGGCACGTGTTGTCTACTATAGTACAACATTCAGCACCCGGTGGTGAACGATGCAGACAGCGCCGCTGGCTCACATTACTCATCTTAGGTAATATTATGTTCTTTATAAAGGACACTGGGCACGTGTTGTCTACTATAGTACAACATACAGCGCCGCTGGCTCACATTACTCATCTTAGGTAATATTATGTTCTTTATAAAGGACACTGGGCACGTGTTGTCTACTATAGTACAACATACAGCGCCGCTGGCTCACATTACTCATCTTAGGTAATATGTTCTTTATAAAGGACACTGGGCACGTGTTGTCTACTATAGTACAACATTCAGCACCCGGTGGTGAACGATGCAGACAGCGCCGCTCGCTCACATTACTCATCTTAGGTAATATGTTCTTTATAAAGGACACTGGGCACGTGTTGTCTACTATAGTACAACATACAGCGCCGCTGGCTCACATTACTCATCTTAGGTAATATGTTCTTTATAAAGGACACTGGGCACGTGTTGTCTACTATAGTACAACATTCAGCACCCGGTGGTGAACGATGCAGACAGCGCCGCTGGCTCACATTACTCATCTTAGGTAATATTATGTTCTTTATAAAGGACACTGGGCACGTGTTGTCTACTATAGTACAACATACAGCGCCGCTGGCTCACATTACTCATCTTAGGTAATATTATGTTCTTTATAAAGGACACTGGGCACGTGTTGTCTACTATAGTACAACATACAGCGCCGCTGGCTCACATTACTCATCTTAGGTAATATGTTCTTTATAAAGGACACTGGGCACGTGTTGTCTACTATAGTACAACATTCAGCACCCGGTGGTGAACGATGCAGACAGCGCCGCTGGCTCACATTACTCATCTTAGGTAATATTATGTTCTTTATAAAGGACACTGGGCACGTGTTGTCTACTATAGTACAACATACAGCGCCGCTGGCTCACATTACTCATCTTAGGTAATATTATGTTCTTTATAAAGGACACTGGGCATGTGTTGTCTACTATAGTACAACATTCAGCACCCGGTGGTGAACGATGCAGACAGCGCCGCTGGCTCACATTACTCATCTTAGGTAATATTATGTTCTTTATAAAGGACACTGGGCACGTGTTGTCTACTATAGTACAACATACAGCGCCGCTGGCTCACATTACTCATCTTAGGTAATATTATGTTCTTTATAAAGGACACTGGGCACGTGTTGTCTACTATAGTACAACATTCAGCACCCGGTGGTGAACGATGCAGACAGCGCCGCTGGCTCACATTACTCATCTTAGGTAATATGTTCTTTATAAAGGACACTGGGCACGTGTTGTCTACTATAGTACAACATACAGCGCCGCTGGCTCACATTACTCATCTTAGGTAATATGTTCTTTATAAAGGACACTGGGCACGTGTTGTCTACTATAGTACAACATTCAGCACCCGGTGGTGAACGATGCAGACAGCGCCGCTGGCTCACATTACTCATCTTAGGTAATATGTTCTTTATAAAGGACACTGGGCACGTGTTGTCTACTATAGTACAACATACAGCGCCGCTGGCTCACATTACTCATCTTAGGTAATATGTTCTTTATAAAGGACACTGGGCACGTGTTGTCTACTATAGTACAACATTCAGCACCCGGTGGTGAACGATGCAGACAGCGCCGCTGGCTCACATTACTCATCTTAGGTAATATTATGTTCTTTATAAAGGACACTGGGCACGTGTTGTCTACTATAGTACAACATACAGCGCCGCTGGCTCACATTACTCATCTTAGGTAATATTATGTTCTTTATAAAGGACACTGGGCACGTGTTGTCTACTATAGTACAACATACAGCGCCGCTGGCTCACATTACTCATCTTAGGTAATATGTTCTTTATAAAGGACACTGGGCACGTGTTGTCTACTATAGTACAACATTCAGCACCCGGTGGTGAACGATGCAGACAGCGCCGCTGGCTCACATTACTCATCTTAGGTAATATTATGTTCTTTATAAAGGACACTGGGCACGTGTTGTCTACTATAGTACAACATACAGCGCCGCTGGCTCACATTACTCATCTTAGGTAATATTATGTTCTTTATAAAGGACACTGGGCACGTGTTGTCTACTATAGTACAACATACAGCGCCGCTGGCTCACATTACTCATCTTAGGTAATATGTTCTTTATAAAGGACACTGGGCACGTGTTGTCTACTATAGTACAACATTCAGCACCCGGTGGTGAACGATGCAGACAGCGCCGCTCGCTCACATTACTCATCTTAGGTAATATGTTCTTTATAAAGGACACTGGGCACGTGTTGTCTACTATAGTACAACATACAGCGCCGCTGGCTCACATTACTCATCTTAGGTAATATGTTCTTTATAAAGGACACTGGGCACGTGTTGTCTACTATAGTACAACATTCAGCACCCGGTGGTGAACGATGCAGACAGCGCCGCTGGCTCACATTACTCATCTTAGGTAATATTATGTTCTTTATAAAGGACACTGGGCACGTGTTGTCTACTATAGTACAACATACAGCGCCGCTGGCTCACATTACTCATCTTAGGTAATATTATGTTCTTTATAAAGGACACTGGGCACGTGTTGTCTACTATAGTACAACATACAGCGCCGCTGGCTCACATTACTCATCTTAGGTAATATGTTCTTTATAAAGGACACTGGGCACGTGTTGTCTACTATAGTACAACATTCAGCACCCGGTGGTGAACGATGCAGACAGCGCCGCTGGCTCACATTACTCATCTTAGGTAATATTATGTTCTTTATAAAGGACACTGGGCACGTGTTGTCTACTATAGTACAACATACAGCGCCGCTGGCTCACATTACTCATCTTAGGTAATATTATGTTCTTTATAAAGGACACTGGGCATGTGTTGTCTACTATAGTACAACATTCAGCACCCGGTGGTGAACGATGCAGACAGCGCCGCTGGCTCACATTACTCATCTTAGGTAACATGTTCTTTATAAAGGACACTGGGCTTGTGTTGTCTACTATAGTACAACATACAGCACCATTGAATGATGCAGACAGCGCCGCTGGCTCACATTACTCATCTTAGGTAATATTATGTTCTTTATAAAGGACACTGGGCTTGTGTTGTCTACTATAGTACAACATACAGCACCCGGTGGTGAACGATGCAGACAGCACCATGGGGGATGCACTGGACATCAGATGCTGGCCCACACTGCTCATCTTAGGTAATATGTTCTTTATAAAGGACACTGGTCATGTGTTGTCTGCTGTGGTACAATATCAGGGACCCGCTAAGCGCTTTATCGACGAAGCGCTTAATTTTTAAACCCTATGATTCAACACTCCCAGTTAAACGACTTACCACTTCAACTGATAACCCATTCATTTGCTTTAAGTTTATCGAAAGGGTAACCCTTTGCTAAAACCCTTTAAAAAGCGCTTCATAGGGGTTTCGTGCGCACGCACTACAATGAAATCATTCGCAAGTTGAGCAAAATGCGGCTTCGCGGCAACTTCGGAGCTTTGACGGACCAGCTCGCCGTCTTGTGGTGCGCGAGCAATAATAGTCCGTATAAGTCACACTTTAGGGATTTAATTTATGTGAAAGCCGAAAGGGTAACCCTTTCAATATGGTTAGTGGTTTGAAGGGGTTTCGCAAGGATTTCGATAGCCTTTCAATACCACTTTAAAAAGCCTTTCGAATGGGTTTTGGCGAGATTCGACTAGGGACAGCAAACCCATTCGCAAAACCCAATCAATAACCCCGGAAAGGCTCACCAGTCCGGTCCCTGTACAATATTCAGCACCCGGTGGTGAACGATGCAGACAGTGCCATGTGGGACGCGCTGGGCATCAGATGCTGGCCCACATTACTCATCTTAGGTATATCCTGACATAGCTTTTTCTATGTGCAGTGGCATTCAAAGTGGAGACCATACCCTTCATTTATAGTTTAGATTAACTTTTATAATTTCGATACGATCATTGGTTATTTTATTGCGATAAATAGAGCTTACTAAACTTTATCAG
Organism: Phthorimaea operculella; assembly: GCA_024500475.1. Classification (NCBI taxonomy): domain Eukaryota; kingdom Metazoa; phylum Arthropoda; class Insecta; order Lepidoptera; family Gelechiidae; genus Phthorimaea; species Phthorimaea operculella. Next base: position 270,170 of record JANFCV010000211.1, on the reverse strand, counting down.
AATATGTATTTTTAACATTATCCTATTTCTGTATAAAAAGTTATATCAAACCGTAAATAAAGGTCATGGTCTCCATTTTTGAACGCAACTGTACTTCTGCCATTTATGCTGCTAAATCTATGAGAAAATAAATATATTGAATTTTACATTACATTACATTTCTAGTTTAAAAAGAATAAGTTGTAAATCATTACAAACTGTAAATCTTATATAAAGTGTGATGTTAGTAAAATGTTGATAATAAGTAATATTATCTAGTGAATTCCAAACCACACTTAAATTATACGAGTAATTTTTCATATAGGTCCCGAGAACAAACCACTATTTGTCCTGACCGGCGAGGGTCACAGGGATGACCTTGTAAAGTACACGGACGCCTTATTGAACCACTTCAAGGGCCGAATCTCCAACTCCAATTTACCTGTAGCACCATCCATACACATAAAGTCTCAAGATGATGAAATACTCAGGTTCCCCAGCAAGGTAAGAAATGCAAAAGCAAGCAGTTGTTTCTTAAATTAATGATTTCTATTACTATCTATGATTAATGATGCAAAATGCTAGCACAAGAGCATCTACAAGTTAACAGAGAATGTTCGTGAATTGATATTGTAACTTTCAATAAATGACTTAAGTTATATAAGTTCCATTTGAAATCTAATGCTACAATAAAAGGTCCTTTTAATATTGGTGAGACAGCAGTTTGCTTTAGTTTGGTAATGGTAATGGTTATACGGGCTATTTTTCGCAACTCGACGTCTACATGCGCCTATTTTGCGTGTTTTAGTTTATTAGATTAGCTAGTATTTGCTTTTGTTTGCCCAACTATTACTCATTACAATAAAACATGGATTCATGCTGTGTTTATTATGGATTTTAAACTATTACTATTTATTACTCATTAATTACAATAAAACAACTTACATGGATTTATGCTGTGTTTATTATGGATTTTGAACTATTGAACCTATCCAACTTTCCAGGCATCCGCGACCATCACTGGAAAGTGTCCGAAATGTTGGATAAGTTTAAAATCCATAATAAATCCGTTTAAGTCATATTATTGTAGATTAGCTAGCTCGAGTGCATTAGTTATACAGCAGTTCAGAAGTACTGAAAACCATATTATTCCTTACGTGTTTTAGGTGTCACTGAATCCGTACTACCGCGGGCGCCCAGAAGAGCCGTTCCTAGCGATAAGCGACACGGGCCACCATCGAGTCCTTCTCACTGACTGTTCCGGGCTGGTACTCCGTATCATTGGCGGGCCCCAGCCAGGGTTTAAAGACGGCAGTGAGTACTAACTTCCACAGGTCCAAAACTCTTCAAAACATAATTTCTTGTTCCTTTTATACTACTATTGTAGAACATTTTGTCATTTTTAGGGTTTCGTCGTCTACTAGAAACCCTTATAGTTTCGTCAAGTCTGTCTGTCTGTCTGTATGCCGCGCCCTCATAACTTCGTCAGTTTTGGAGCTATCGACATCAAATTTGGTGTGAAGATAGATCGTGTTGACCCAAATTTTGAAATGATGAGAAATACATATTTGAACCCCCTCCCATACAAGTGAAAGGGGGCAAAAAAAATATTTTTCTCCTTTAATATTGAGTAGGGTAGGGTATTATTGAGTAGGGTATTGTTGAATAGGTCTTTTAAAACTAAGGAGAGGTTTCTTTGAAACAAAGTCACTAAAATGTTTCTATCTCGAGATATTTTCTTTTAAAAGAGGCGATTTTGAGCCATAATTTGTTCCAGCTGTAACTAAAGTAAAAACGCAAAAAATTTGAAAAAAATATGGAATATACTTCTCAATCTGAAGTTACCATGAAAACTATAACGGATACTGTACCACGAAAGAAAGAAAGTAATACATTTGTACTGAGTGGTGGCCAAGAGGAGCAAAAAGACCAGTGGGCAGACCATCAACTCAGCTGTCGGGTGACGTCATCAAATTGACCAGGTCTAAATGGATGAGATTAGTACAGGACCGTGAGAAGTGGCGTAATAGAGAAGAGGCATATACCCTGCAGTGGGTGGATTTGGGTCATGATGATGATCATAAATACATTAGTACTTCCAATTAGTAATAGTTTTACATTTTAATACCCATATGTTTCTTTTGCCAGAATTTAACGAGGCGCAGTTCGATTCCCCGCAAGGGTTATGCTGGTTGTCAGGCAGCGTACTGGCAGTCTGCGATACCAACAACCACGCGCTCAGAGCCATACATCTGGACGACGGGTCTGTGGAGATCCTGGCAGGCACCGGTCAACAGTCTACACGAGGGGATCTAGGTAAGGGATCAGTCTACATGGGTCTATCTCGGTATGGGATCACTCAGTGATACCAACAACCACGCGCTCAGAGCCATACATCTGGACGACGGGTCTGTGGAGATCCTGGCAGGCACCGGACAACAGTCTACACGAGGGGATCTAGGTAAGGGATCAGTCTACACGAGGGGATCTAGGTAAGGGATCAGTCTACACGAGGAGATCTAGGTAAGGGATCAGTCTACACGAGGGGATCTAGGTAAGGGATCAGTCTACATGAGGGGATCTAGGTAAGGGATCAGTTTACACGAGGGGATCTAGGTAAGGGATCAGTCAGTGTATGATACCAACAACCATGCGCTCAGAGCCATACATCTGGACGACGGCTCTGTAGAGATCCTGGCGGGCACGGGACAACAGTCTACACGAGGGGATCTAGGTAAGGGATCAGTCTACACGATAAGATCTAGGTATGTCAGTGTATGATACCAACAACCACGCGCTCAGAGCCATACATCTGGACGACGGGTCTGTAGAGATCCTGGCAGGCACCGGACAACAGTCTACGCGAGGAGATCTAGGTAAGGGATCAGTCAGTCGCCGTGCGTGATACAGTACATTTAAAACCATAGTGTCCTTAGCGTAAGCGGGAGGCAAAGTTACGCTGGTCGCGTAGTCGCTAAGTATTGCGGCCGGCGTAACTTGGCTTCCCGCTTAGGCAAGTCATGTCATTTCAAGACACTATGATTGCGAATGGACATTACCAACAACCACGCGCTCAGAGCCATACATCTGGACGACGGGTCTGTGGAGATCCTGGCAGGCACCGGACAACAGTCTACACGCGGGGATCTAGGTAAGGGATCAGTCTATAAGAGGGGATCTAGGTAAGGGATCAGTCGACACGAGGGATCTAGGTAAGGGATCAGTCGACACGAGGGGATCTAAGTAAGGGATCAGTCGACACGAGGGGATCTAGGTAAGGAATCAGTCTACACGAGGGGATCTAGGTAAGGGATCAGTCTACACGCGGGGATCTAAGTAAGGGATCAGTCTACACGCAGGGATCTCGGTAAGGGATCAGTCAGTGTATGATACCAACAACCACGCGCTGAGAGCCATACATCTGGATGACGAGTCTGTCGAGATCCTGGCAGGCACCGGAAAACAGTCTACACGAGGGGATCTAGGTAAGGGATCAGTCTACAAGAGGGGATCTAAGTAAGGGATCAGTCTGTGATACCAACAACCATGCGCTCAGAGCCATATATCTGGACGACGGGTCTGTGGAGATCCTGGCAGGCACCGGAAAACAGTCTACACGAGGGGATCTAGGTAAGGGATCAGTCTACACGAGGGGATCTAGGTAAGGGATCAGTCTACACGAGGGGATCTAGGTAAGGGATCAGTCTACACGATAAGATCTAGGTAAGGGATCAGTCTACACGATAAGATCTAGGTAAGGGATCAACACGAGGGGATCTAGAAAAGGGATCAGTCTACAAGAGTGGATCTAAGTAAGGGATCAGTCTACAAGAGGGGATCTAGGTAAGGGATCAGTCTACAAGAGGGGATCTAGGTAAGGGGTCAGCCTACAAGAGGGGATCTAGGTAAGGGGTCAGTCTACAAGAGGGGATCTAGGTAAGGGATCAGTCTACACGCGGGGATCTAGGTAAGGACGACCATGTTTCTCAATTTCGTTCTCAACTCAAGTGGCTCCCAATTCGCTTCCGGTGCCTGCCAGGATCTCGGTAAGGGATCAGTCAGTGTATGATACCAACAACCACGCGCTCAGAGCCATACATCTGGATGACGGGTCTGTGGAGATCCTGGCAGGGACAGGACAACAGTCTACACGAGGGGATCTAGGTAAGGGATCAGTCTACAAGCGGGGATCTAGGTAAGGGATCAGTCAGTGTATGATACCAACAACCACGCGCTCAGAGCCATACATCTGGATGACGGCTCTGTTGAGATCCTGGCAGGTACTGGTCAACAGTCTACACGGGGGGATCTAGGTAAGGGATCAGTCTACACGAGGGGATCTAGGTAAGGGATCAGTCTACACGCGGGAATCTAGGTAAGGGATCAGTCTACACGAGGGGATCTAGGTAAGGGATCAGTCTGTGTATGATACCAACAACCACGCGCTCAGAGCCATACATCTGGACGACGGGTCTGTAGAGATCCTGGCAGGTACTGGTCAACAGTCTACACGGGGGGATCTAGGTAAGGGATCAGTCTACACGAGGGGATCTAGGTAAGGGATCAGTCTACACAATAAGATCTAGGTATGTCAGTGTATGATATCAACAACCACGCGCTCAGAGCCATACATCTGGACGACGGGTCTGTAGAGATCCTAGCAGGCACCGGACAACAGTCTACACGCGGGGATCTAGGTAAGGGATCAGTCTACACGAGGGGATCTAGGTAAGGGATCAGTCTACACAATAAGATCTAGGTATGTCAGTGTATGATATCAACAACCACGCGCTCAGAGCCATACATCTGGACGACGGGTCTGTAGAGATCCTAGCAGGCACCGGACAACAGTCTACACGCGGGGATCTAGGTAAGGGATCAGTCTACACGCGGGGATCTAGGTAAGGGAACAGTCTATAAAGGGGGATCTAGGTGAGGGAACAGTCTACACGCGGGGATCTAGGTAAGGGATCAGTCTACACGCGGGGATCTAGGTAAGGGAACAGTCTATAAAGGGGGATCTAGGTGAGGGAACAGTCTACACGCGGGGATCTAGGTGAGGGAACAGTCTACACGCGGGGATCTAGGTAAGGGATCAGTCTACACGCGGGGATCTAGGTAAGGGATCAGGCAGTGTATGATACCAACAACCACGCGCTCAGAGCCATACATCTGGACGACGGGTCTGTAGATATCCTGGCAGGCACCGGACAACAGTCTACAAGAGGGGATCTAGGTAAGGGATCAGTGTATGATACCAACAACCATGCGCTCAGAGCCATACATCTGGACGACGGCTCTGTAGAGATCCTGGCAGGCACGGGACAACAGTCTACACGAGGGGATCTAGGTAAGGGATCAGTGTACACGCGGGGATCTAGGTAAGGGATCAGTCTACACGCGGGAATCTAGGTAAGGGATCAGTCTACACGAGGGGATCTAGGTAAGGGATCAGTCAGTGATACCAACAACCACGCGCTCAGAGCCATACATCTAGACGACGGGTCTGTAGAGATCCTGGCAGGCACCGGACTACAGTCTACACGAGGGGATCTAGGTAAGGGATCAGTCTACACGGGGGGATCTAGGTAAGGGATCAGTCTGCGATACCAACAACCACGCGCTCAGAGCCATACATCTAGACGACGGGTCTGTAGAGATCCTGGCAGGCACCGGACAACAGTCTACACGAGGGGATCTAGGTAAGAGATCAGTCTACACGAGGGGATCTAGGTAAGGGATCAGTCTACACGAGGGGATCTAGGTAAGGGATCAGTCTACACGAGGGGATCTAGGTAAGGGATCAGTCTACACGAGGGGATCTAGGTAAGGGATCAGTCTACACGAGGGGATCTAGGTAAGGGATCAGTCTACACGAGGGGATCTAGGTAAGGGATCAGTCTGTGATACCAACAACCACGCGCTCAGAGCCATACATCTGGACGACGGATCTGTGGAGATCCTGGCAGGCACCGGACAGCAGTCTACACGGGGCGATCTAGGTAAGAGATGAATGAACAAGTATTATTATTTAAAATCGAAATCCCTAAGCTATTTTGCGTTTAAAACTTGCCATTATCAATTAATGACATTAGAAATTATAAGTTTTAAAGATAAACTGAAAATGAGAAAATTAAAAAATTCACTAGCAACCGCCGGGAATTAAACCCGGGACCGTCCCACCGTCAACTGGGCGCCTAGCAGACCCTGGTGATTTTCTCAACCTCTTGATGCTCGTCTCGAAGCGAAAGATCCACCATAGCACACCGTTTGAATTTAACCGAGAAGACTTATTGCCCGAAAAGAAAGATGGTTCTGTGCTTCGGAGGCACATTGACGATGTCGGCCCCGGGTGTTATCTATAACAACATATGGTCTACTAGTAGGAAGTGGTTGAAAAACTCTGTCACGAGGGTTTATCGGAGCGTTCGACTCAGTGTCCCATATGATATGATAGAAAAATACAAGACCAACCGAGACCAAACAATGTTTTTATTTAATTATCTAAGAAAATAACAAGTATTTTGTCTCAACACAGGCGGCAAATGCCTCGGCCTGCAAGCGCTATCATCACCGTGGGATGTCCTCCTATACACTACGCCTGATATGGACATGTCAGTGCGTCAGCCTCTACCGCCACCCCCACCACCGCCCGGCGCTGCCGCTGATAAGGACAAGGATGAGGCAGAGGAAGATAAAGGTAAGAATATCTAGTAAAAGTAAGGCCTCATCTAAAGTAAGATATGAGACGTGAAAAATCGCGACGCTCGAAACCGTTTCCATATAAAATGTATGAAACAAAAGAGACGACATCTACAACCGAAAAACGCGCGTCTCATCACCGACGACGATCACTTGTCTGATAGATGTCATCTTATCATGTGTGAAGATACCGCCTAATAAATTTAGGACGAAACGATAGCGCTATTTAGAAACACGAGCAGCACGAAGGATGCTATAGTACCGTCATTCGAATAGGCCATATTTGACAGCTGTCAAAATCGTGTTAATGCTATGATATAAGGTCTATATCTGTCAAATATGGCATATTCGAATGACCGTATAGAGTAAATGCCTCGGCCTGCAAGCGCTATCGTCACCGTGGGACGTTCTCCTATATACTACGCCTGATATGGATATGTCAGTGCGTCAGTCTTTACCGCCGCCCCCACCACCGCCCGGCGCCGCACAGGCTGATAAAGATAAGGAAGAAAACGAGGAAGACAAGGGTAAGAAACTTTTTAACGGCATCACCCCATTTTTACCCGTGGGTATCGTAAAGGGCAGCATCACAGCCTAGTGTAATTGGTCTCTCTCTTCGTGTGGGACACCGAGTCGTTTAACGACCCGATGAACCCTGGTGTTAGAGTTTTTCAACCGCCTACTGCAAGTAGCATGCCTCTGACATGGTTGTGTAACGACCGCCATCATAGACAGCAACCGGGACCGATGGCTTAACGTGCCCATCCGGAGCACGGAATCATTCCTTTTTGGACAATGAGGTGGTTCAGCCTGACTGGGAACCCCACCGGGAATTGAACCCGGAACCTTCTGCGTGGCAGGCAGTCATACTAACCACTGCGCCACATCGGCTGACATGACCTATGTTTTTGGGCCTTTGGGGAATGTTGTTCAGTTTTATGGGCTGGTTCACCCCTTAAAATTTTACACCTTATATAATATTCCATTTTTATTTTCAGAGAAAGAGGCTAGCAAGAAGGACGAGAAGCGGCGCGTTCTTTTAATCGCGTGCGCCGGCAGCCATCAGATCTGGGCGCTGTTCCTCGACAACACTATCTGGTGGAAGTACAAGAGCTTCAGTGAAGGTACACCTTGAATTTAACTTGAAAGTTTTCTCTTGCATATACAATTCATAAACTATTATTGTTATAAATTATTGTACGCTTCAATATTTTCTCCTACCAATGTCTTTTGTATACGTACTGCATGCGCCAGACCCGCACAGTTTTGTGACAAACGGCTGAATGAAACATTTTCCATCATTTCACCAAATTACTGCACAGAAGTCGCTATCATAAAAGATGATGATCGCTTCGTGAAAAAAAAACACTGACTGAATACAAAAATCACTGACTGAATGCGCAAGTGATTGGGAAACCGCATTATGAATTAAGGACAATCACTATCAACGAAGAATTTTTACAATCAGTAAAACATTGTAAAAACTGTGCGCATTAGTTATGTACGCCGAAATTGCTAAAAGTGGCCACTTTTACAAATTTTGACATACATAACTCATGGATACCAATTCTTATCTATTTTATTAGATTTAAATAATCTTTGTGGTTAGTTATTGTCTGTAATTCATACATTGGTTTTCAGATGACCGGCGCGGCGTGTTCAGCCAGGGATGTTTTTCCTGTTTAGGGGCGCCACTAGTTTAACGTTATGCTTCATTTTATATTTTCCTGAAATGTATGTTTTTGTTGCTATCTGTGTAAAGTGTTTATGACCAATAATTTATTGTTCCTTAGGCACGTGCGTGTGCATAGCGGGGTCGGGCGCGGAGGCGGCGCGCAACAGCACCTACCCGCACACAGCCGCGTTCGCGCAACCCTCTGGATTAGCCGTCAGACAAGGTAATTGTTTAGGCACGTGTGTATGTATAGCGGGGTCCAACAGCACCTACCCGCACACAGCCGCGTTCGCGCAACCCTCTGGATTAGCCGTCAGACAAGGTAATTGTTTAGGCACGTGTATGTATGTAGCGGGGTCCAACAGCACCTACCCGCACACAGCCGCGTTCGCGCAACCCTCTGGATTAGCCGTCAGACAAGGTAATTGTTTAGGCACGTGTGTATGTATAGCGGGGTCCAACAGCACCTACCCGCACACAGCCGCGTTCGCGCAACCCTCTGGATTAGCCGTCAGACAAGGTAATTGTTTAGGCACGTGTGTATGTATAGCGGGGTCCAACAGCACCTACCCGCACACAGCCGCGTTCGCGCAACCCTCTGGATTAGCCGTCAGACAAGGTAATTGTTTAGGCACGTGTGTATGTATAGCGGGGTCCAACAGCACCTACCCGCACACAGCCGCGTTCGCGCAACCCTCTGGATTAGCCGTCAGACAAGGTAGCTTCACAATGAGTCAACTTTTCATATGCTTTATTGTCAACAGCTTCTTCAACCGTCTCAAAATGCCGCTGAAGGACATGGGTCTTCCCCTATTTAAGGATATTTGCTATACTCATGCCATATCTTTCCTGTGGGTGTCGTAAGAAGCGACTAAAGGATTTCAGAGTTGACGTGTATTGCAATTTTAAGCGACAGACTGAAAACCTGTCACTATGGTGTTGCACAGTTTTATGAATGACCCAAATTTTTGTCAGAACTGGTGTAAATGGCCGTTTACGCTTTGCCTACCCCACAAGAGATACAGACTGATATGTGTTATATTATGTTATTACGCTTGGCTGGCGAATTGTCGAGTTAAGGTGGTGTGTTCACTCCTTATGCGGCTTTTGCGCCACCCGTCCAAGGATTGAAACAGAGTGGTGATATTTGAAGCTGGCACCACACGGCAACAATTTTTTTTGTACTTCCATAGTAAGTATTTATTTTCTTTTTGGCATTTATTAGGTGAACACAATTTTTCTTTTGTCCTTTTCACGCCAAATTAGATTCCTATATGACGTCCCGAAATAAACGCTTGTAAAGCAGCATAAGCAGTGTAATTTTGTTTACCAGGTTCAAGTCCCGAGCTGTTCATAGCAGACTCCGAAAGTTCTTCCATCAGGCGGCTCGCGCTCACCGCCGGACAAGTCACCACACTTTGTGGAGGCGACAGAAACCCACTGGTATGTGTTACAAATTGATTACAAAAAAAATGTAGACCCGCAAACGCAAAAGGTTCTGTTGCTCAAAATTTTACCCATCGCAAAACGCCTCTTTCGTACAATGTCCTTTTTGCAAAATATCTTTATTTTCCCAACAAATGGTTCTTTTGAAAAACTTCCCTTACGCATAATGTATCTTTCGTACAGTGCCCTTTTTTGCAAAATAACCCTTTTCTACAATGTCCCTTGCCCACAAGGCCGCCAATTGTACAAAATATACTGTTTTTGTAATATTCTTTTCTTTTGTGCAATAAAGTATAATATTTAATTTTTTAATTTTATGCTTTTCGCAAAATGTTCTTTCTCGTACAATGTCCCCCTGCCTGTTGTAAAATATGTCTCTCTTTTCACAAATGTCTCTCTCGCAAAATTTCCCCTTCTCACAATTTCTCTTCTCCCTATCGCAAAACGTATCATTCGCATAATGGCACATGTCTTTTATTCCTAGAACCTGTTTGCATTCGGTGACGTTGACGACGTGGGTTTGGATGCTAAACTACAACACCCGTTGGGTGTTGCATACTGCGAACACAACAAGACATTGTATGTCGCCGATACATACAATCACAAAATCAAAAAGGTAACTACTAATTATCTAGAAATTGTTGTTTAGTGTATATCAAATGTTTTTGACCATTTTTATTTTACCGTAAACTTCTGGACATGTACATCTACATATCGGGGTGTATTGCAATACTCACCACGCTTGGCAGGTGGATTGACGGCTGATTATCCCTTAGTCGCTTTCGGGTAGAATTGGGGTGCTTCTATTCCAAGCCAATATAATGAAGATAAGACATCGAAAATTGATGATAAAATGATGTACCAAATTGATGATAAAATGATATACCTTTGTACACCTAATTACTGTACCATCCTAGATACCATGGACCTTTCACCATCGGTGTTTCGGCACTCATCGCTTCAGCTTAAATGCTGACTAAGTGAAAAAGGATTACACTGTAATGTGTACAAGTGGCTTATCGTAGAGGACGAAACTCACAAGAGTTGTCGCAAGACACTCGTGAGACCGATGCCTCGCAGATTCGCATTCATAGTCCATGTGGACTATACATATCCTAACTATACCTGATTCATCTCTTTTTTAAAGGTCGATATCGGCATACAACGGGTGACCACTATCAACGCAAAAGTTAGCGAAAGCGTCGAACCTGCTACCTTCAACGAGCCTTCAGGTCTAGCCGTCAGCGCGTGCGGCACTTACCTATACATCGCCGACACCAACAACCATTGCATCAAGCTACTGAACCTAGTCAAAAACGCCTGCCAGGAGTTCAAAGTGCGCCTCCCCGAACCGAAATTCACCGAACCCGAAAACCTTATCTTATACAAAAACGATTTATTCGTAAACCGAAAATGCGGCAATCTGATTATCTACTTCAATGTGAGCTTAGATGCGGATACAAAGAACGTCAAATTCACACCAGGAGCGCCGCAGAATTGGTACGTCTGTATACGAGATGAAAACAACAAGGATGCGACGTTAGAAGACTTCGAATTCGTCGCCTGCTCGCACAAAGGAAACAAACTGCCTGGTAGAGTCGAAATGAAGCTCAAACAACGAACAGAAAAGACCCACTATAAGTTATACCTCAGCTTCCATACGGCGTTGTGTGACGTATCCGTCTGTTTCTCGCATTCGTTTACGATTAGATCGACTATACTAGTGAGGGATTCGGTGAAGATGGTGGAATCTTACAAGATCACTTGCAAAGTGAACCCCGTGAACCGGACGGCGGAAAAACCAGCTTAAAATGAGATAAAACTGATCTGTATATAGGTGAAATTTTACTAGTGAACGATAGCGAAAACTCACCAGCCGGTTCTGAATTTTCGCTATCAATCACTCGTAATATTTCACCCTATATAGCAGTCTCGTACGGGCACGCCTTCTGATGAGATTTCTATGGATAAAACGCACAAATGAAATTAGTCGTATTGGGCTCTTTTAAAATACAGGTGTCATGTCCGAATACTAATAGAGTGCATGCAGACCATGAAACCGAACTTTCTGTAGGAAAAATGACAGGAAACGATAAAAAAAACGACGTCCCATACAAAATCACGATCAGCTGACTGCATTTTGCTATTGTAAGTAAATAAAAATACGTTTTCGGAAAAACTAAAAGAGATTTATGGGTATTCAGTTTCATCATCTGAATGCACCCAATCGGTATTCTAAGACTTGTTTCTTACACCCTGTATACTCAGTAACTGTAAGGCTGTATTTTTAACTTGTGTGAGACACATGCGGTACTGAATTTTGGAATCTATGCATGCATAAACTAGTGTTGCCGCGCTCGATAGTGGACTATCGATTAGTCTATCAATAGAGTAACTATCCATAGTCTATCGGTAGCCTGTAGATAGTTAAAAATGCACCAATACTATCTATAGTGTCGTTTCTCAAGATTGAAAAACTAACGATAGTATCGATTCACTACAATACAAACGATAGTATCAATAATATTGCATTTGTCGATAGTATTTCTACAGTTTGAATAAGCAAACTATTGGTTGTGTAGGGGTTTGCGAATGAAAACTATCGATAGCTCAGCAACACTAGCCTAAACTAAACGCATGTCGCAAATTGAAGGCGCTCCAGTGTAATGAAATGATAATTATTAACTAGATAGCATCTAATGAACTAATTTACCATTAGGTATATTACCACAAGCAATATTTTTGCATAACAGAACAAATTAGTACCTTTATTAATGAACTAATATTATAGTTTAAGTTCGAAGTGAAGTAACCTGAGTAATTTTAAGTTGATTGCGTTTCGCAAAATTTTAATAGGCTTACTGTTATTATTAAATAAAATGTTCTTATTTTCGTATAAAAATCTGATTTTATTTATATAAAAGATCCTACGAGCCGCCGCAGACAGGCCGGACGTTTTTTGCACAAACATCACAAGATGTACGAAAATGAAATCTTACCTCAATTGAAATAAAAGAATGACAAAAGGAAATTCAATAAAATAGACGACAAACTTGACTCCGGTGTTACCGGTAAGCGTACCTATTCCTGGGGGGTGGGTCAATGTGGGGCAGGCTGGGGCATTATCTTTTAATGCCACGTCTGCTCTATCCTACCAAACCTTGATCTGAACCATATCTGAACCGATTCCCCCTTTTGAACCTATCCACATAACGGGGACAACGGAAGGTAAACCCAATAACGTCTCGTTGTGTACCGGGGACAATAGGAACACACGTATTTTTGCGCGATGAACGTCCTCCGGTCTGTCTGCGGCGGCCCTAAAATAGATTAAGATTTTTACATACTGTACAAAGGGTAATCAAGACCAATTTTGCTCACAGATTGTTTGGAAGATACGACAATATGAACCCGGATTTTAAATAAGAAAAGTTCCTACTCTACTTCTAAAAGGCTGCTGCTAGTTTGATGGTTAGCCCCTTGACATTTTGTCGCGTGCGGTGAGCGGAATCGAATTATTTTTACTGATTTTTGATGCGATAACTGCGTGCACTCGATTTTTTTATATGCTGCAGTTTCACGAATAGTATGACTCATACTTTACATTAAAATACAATTTTAGATCGTAACGGTAGTACTATTAATTATACTGTGGTAACGGCAAAGTTTAAGATGTAGTGGACACAATATTTAAACAAGTAACGGCCTCGATTCTGAAAGACCATTTCTTTGAAAAATTCATAGTGATTTATGTCACTATCTTAAATAGATAAGCGAAAAAGATAATAAAACTGCAGGTGCCATGTGCGTCCTAAAGTATACTAGATTTGTGGCTGAACTAATAATTCCTCTTTGAATTTGAGGAATATATGATATGATAATTAACTGACAGGAATAGCTAAGTAAGAATCAGCCAAGGAAACATTCCGGCTAAATAGAGAGCAATGCCATATAATAATCGAATTCGCGCAAAAAATAATTAAATACCTAGCTGTTCACAATGAATCACGAATATGGTATAGATCAGTGATGTAATTCGTGTAACTATTAATGGCGAACTATATCATCAATATTGAGTGTTGGCTCATGATCGGGACGACCCCGTGCAAGGCCGATGATCTGCAACGACCTACTCTTGATACATATTGATCGAGATATTAAGATTGTAGTCCGATTAAAATCTGCAAGATCTGATGTGCGTGGCAGACGGTGCAACGCGGTTGCGTCAGACGGGAGGAACAACGGTCAACGAAAGCATATTGCCATCTTATCAGCCGCAAAAGTTAGCAGATGTTGTACCTAACTTAACAAAGAAGAGTAGCTATGTAAATAAACATACTTATATCCCTTGCGAGGTAGGCAGAGCGTAAACGGTTGTAAAAAACGGTCTTTGATACCACGTCTGACAAAAGTTTGAGAGTTACTTATTCAGAAGACTGTGGATCAGCATGGTGACAGGTTGACAGCTTGTCGCCTAAAATTACAATACACATGATCTCTCAAATCCCTTAGTCGCTTTTTACGATACCCACGGGAAAGATGCTATTCTAATCCGGCACCACACGGCAATGTAAAAATACTGGCGTGATACGAACTACTTCGTACCGCAGCATGATAAATAGTATTCACCATGCTTTCAGCACAAATTAATTTTGATCTACACTGATATTTACTATTTTACAAAGTGATTTGGCTCGGCTGACGCGGCACATTGATCCATGTTGTAAACCCATCCTGAGATTCTACCGCGATTTGTTTTGAATAGGCCTGACCAAATTGCACCGTCTGTAGATTTTAATATCTGCAAAGCCCGAGCGTTCGAGCGATAACGGTCTCATCCAACTGCAAGGTCGTTCGAGTATTCACCTTAGCACCACGTCGCGAATTCTGACCTTGTCAGACTACTTCCATATTAGATTTAGTATTTTGAACTTTTTAATAGAGTTTAGAGTTCGTGGTCTTTGGTCGTGCGGATGTGTAGAATTTATTAATTTAAACTTTAAACCTAGTTCATCCATCCGATTTTGGTATTGGCAACGCAGAACCATAACTTAGTACTCAAACCTAGAATTTGCAGAGTGAGTCAAAATATGCCAGAGAAATGTTCCCATCTTCTTTTTTTTCGTTTCCGTGTTATTCAACGACCCGGGGCCTTCGCCTTCCTAACTAGAAAGCAACGGGGACCGATGGTTTACCGTGCTCTCCCCTTTTTTCGGATAGCCAGACTGGGAACAAATTTTCAGAGTCATACATAAATATCAACTTTGTGAGTGCCTCACCGAGAATCACACGCTGAACCTTTGGCCGGAGCAAGGAGTCACACTTGCCACTATAGATACTGTGCCACATCGGTCGTCCCATGTTAAAACCAATAGGTGTACCTACATGATATGTGTGATCTGATCATAAGCAACTTGAGACATTTTGACTTGTCGTTGATCCTATTTTGGGTCGGTAGATTTAGCAGATACCACTATATAAATATGCATGATATACAAAAACATCGAACGAAGATTCTAATTGATTATCAATATTTAATCTCATTTATCCATCGCGTTTAAAAATGTACATAAGTATAGGTAGAGCTGCGTGCTTACCTACCTACCAGTCGCGAAGGGTGATAATTTAGCGAAGGTAGGCCGGAGCAGAAAAATGTACAAAATGGAATAAGATTGAGAGTATGAATTTGTAAATTTCTGTAAAGGAAAGCTGATAGGAATCGGCATCCTTTGCCACCTATCTTTCTGCTCTTTATTTGTGAGCTTTTCCTGTGGGGTCGGTTAACAAGTTAATTAACATTTATCAAAACCTAAACGTTTGTGGGCACCTAGATAAGTGTTAACTTGGTGTGAACCTTCTCTTTTCGCATCCGGCCGATAGATCATCGACAGTCTAAAATAAAGGTTTCGCAGGGCGCAATCGTCACGACCCGCGCGATCTTATTTCAGTTCCGATCACGAAAACAAGCTTCTCTATAGCAAACCCGTAGGCCAGCAGATAGGTAGGTATTCTTTCATCAAATACCATGGTCATTGTGTTGCGAAACAATGAAGGAATTACCTCGATTTGCCTAGAATGTCTCGAGTGCTGTACAGGCGCATTACAATGCTGATCAGTCGCGCGGAATTCTAAGTGCGGAATGGGAAAAATTACCTTTGATGGCGTGTGTAGGCAGGCATCGGTCATACTTTATAAGTTTACAACAGATGGCTAATGAGGATGGTATTGCTGAATCATTAATGTCTTTATTTGATGGTTGTAATTGAATTGCTCTCGCCATATTTGTGGTAGAGCTAAAGCATCTTTGTCGGGCGGAATGCAGCGCGCTTTTAATCTATGCATTTATATACCTAGTGTTTGTGTAAGTGACAAAAACAAACCTTGCTGCTTAGGCGCGGCGTGTGTTCATTGTTTACCTACAGCGATCTCAGACGTAGATTATAGAAGATGACTTTTTAAAGCACGATCACAGTCGCAAAGGGTCTAATTTGCTGCCCACGGCGCGATTGTTTTGGGCTGCGCACGCGCTTAGGGTTGCCAGGCGTCAGGATAAAGCCGGACATAGTCAGGCTTTTTGCTTACCTGTCCGGCCAAAAATGGAAGGCGTCCGGCTTTTTTACCCAAAGTTAGGCCGGGGCCCGAAGTCTCCTCAATAAACATCGTCTTAGTTGAGTGTCGATGGCTTGTCAGTTGGATTGAATGATAGTTTAGTATTCTGCTAACAGTTTTTAGTATGGAAAAATCACAATGGCAGTAGAATGAGTTGAGTGTCGATGGCATTTAAGGCTAAAAATAGCAGACTTGGGGTCCAGGTCTGCCCGTCTTTTAGGCATGAGGACCTGGTAACCCTACACGCGCACTGAAGCGGTATCTAATGATTGGGCTGACCTTAGCCTGCTTACGTCTGAAGCCGACTGCTGAGGACCCGCCGGAGCTATCATGCCACTTAACATGTTAGGCTCACAATGATCTGTCTTTGTGGTCTACGCAAAGGTTGAGTCAGTCGGTGCGTTACTCCAATTGTCTTCTTTGTGGTTCGCTGAACAATCGTACGTAGGTACCTACTTTTTAGTTTACGACAAGAAAAAAACTGTCTCCATTCCATTCTTTATGTGATACTTAGATCTCCTCAAACTCTTCTGTTGTTTTAATAACTTACTTGCCATTAATTTATTTGCCACTTATGTAGGTATACGCGGTGTAAAGAACGGCTCTGCGAATAAGTACTGATACTTCGAATGCAAGATCAGATCATGAAACTGAACCACTTCCAGTTAGTCCATATTTCAGGAGACGTAGCTACCTATTTTCTTTTTTACCTTCCACAAAGAATCGCGATTAGTGGATTGTATTTACTATGGGACGTTTAAATATTGTTTCTATGTCTCCTGAAATACTTATCTACGTGAAGGAAGTTGTTCAGTTTCATGGTCTAAATGCAATGCACCTTATCAATATTCGGAGAGCTGTCCCTTGCACTCTTTATAAGTAGGTACCATACCAATAGAAATAATCACATCGCAGCAGCAGCATTAGCTTAACTAAGAGATACAACTCTATTCACTGAGATAGAAGACTATATTTCAATATTCATCTTCCTTTCAATTTAGTCTAATCATTGTGATCTATACGGCAGTTGAAGGCTAAAATCAGCATCACACGAAGGTGAACTAATTATAAAGCTTTATGAAGCTTATTGCACAGAATCGATCCATAGCATTGCAACAAATGATAAAGGCACAATGTGTGACAGCCGATGTGACGCAGTGGTAGTGCGACTGCACGCAGAAGGTCCCGGGTTCAATTCCCGGCGGGCAACTCACAAAAGTTGATATTTATCACTTTGTGAATTTGTTCTTAGTCTGGTTAGGGCATTGCATGCTAACCACCAGTATAGTATGCGATTGAAAAACTTTGACACCAGGGTTCATCGGGTCGTTGGACGGGTCGGTGTCCCACTTGTTAATAAGAAAAAGTTTTTCACACTGGTCTCAGGTTCACAGATTCGATTCTCAGTTGGAGCAGAAAATCACTGTGCAATAGGCGCAAACTCCACCAAAAAGACGAAGGGCATAGGACGTAAGAATGACAGTTGACAGACAAGTGATCGTCAAATATTCTTCTTAGTTTTTGACGCTAGCTGTCATAGATGCGACGCTTTGGCGACGCTTGTGTGTGCCTTTGTCAAATACTTTTTCGTACATTTTGTATGAAAACGTCGCGATGTCAAACGTCAAGCGTCATGCCCTACGTCCTATGTCCTCTCTGTGGAGTTTGGGGCATAGATTGACAGTTGAGTGTCGCTATTTTTTAGCCAATGTAATGCCAGCGACACTAAACTGAAACGATTTTCATTTATCTGATTTCGGTCGGCACCTGGCTAAACTTTGTTGTTTTCCGCCAGCAAAGCTACATCGAGGCTTTATTAGAGGCTATCAATCGGGGCTTATTCAAATACCAATAATAATGTAAGTGTAAGTTACCGCGAAGTCGTAAATCCGAAGATAATAACTTTATTACGAGTTTATTACTAGTAATTGTTTCGTTTGAAGGGTATTAACCTTGCCAATAAAATTAACGCTTTGATGAAAGATTGAAAGCCCTCGAGTTTTATGGCAGAATGTATAATCATCAACATCATTATTATGGCCCGTACTTGTCCGAAGGTGCTAAAAAAGCTTTTGTAAAATTTACGATATTTTATTTATAAAGAAACTATATAGACCAGTTCCTGCTAACGGCTCTCGCATCATCGTCGATGCATACTACATGCGTGCTTCGGAGGGCTCGTTATGCCGTGTCGGTCCCGGTTGCTGTCTATGTTTACTTAGCTATGACTGCGGTAGTTACACAACCATGTCAGAGGCTTACTTCTTGTAGTAGGCAATTGATAAAATCTGACACCAGCATTCATCGGGTCGTTGGGCGGCTCGATGTCCCACTCGAAAATAATAAGAAGTGTATAACACTGGTGTCACAGGTAGATACTTAATTAAACAGGAACGGATAAGTATCCAATTAGGTTCAGCGCAGCATTCAATTATTTTCAGATAACCATAACCATATTAGCCACAACAGTCCACTGCTGGACATGGGCCTCCCCCTATCGGGGGGTATTGCCATACTCACCACGCTTGACAGGCGGATTGGCGAGCGCAGTGCCAAGATGTTACATTTACAGGGAACGCTGCTGCCCTTTCCCTGGATGAATATCTCTTAGTCGCTTTTTACGGGTAGAATTGGGGTGTTGCTATTCTAAACCGGCATCACACGGCATTACCTAACGTAGTCGGGTATTTTATTTTCAGATATTTTGTGTCAAAAGAAAAGTCTCAATTGAAATGTGTGATGATCAGAATCATTTACGTACCTAATTACCGGTGCCTAACAATTGCCAAACACCAGCCATTGTGCGTGCCGTTTGAAAAATATCTCTCCATGGGAAAACTATTGTGCGACATCGAGAAAACGAACTCGCAAGAAACAATACCCCATGCTGATAGTACGCGTACCTCCTGCGTAGACAATCAAATTCACTAATGAATAGTAAGCCTAGACTGTCTGCCTTCCACTGCAAAAGCGTAATCTACTTAGTATTTTGTGACTTACTCATGATCATCAAACTCTGTTCTTCTTAAATTTAAAGAGCTCAGCTCTTGTCGGTGGAGTAATCACCGTTCTTGTCGTCTCAACGCCAGTGACCTCCTGACACGAACTCTATCACACACTAAAAATCCATATCGCCAACTAGGTACCTACTGGGAAATACTTACAAAATTGAAAACTGTCTACAATTATCTTTTTTTGCAATCAGTGTATTGTATCTCCTATATTTCAGCTGGGCTCCTGGTGATGCACCAGGTGGTCTACATCAGGTACTAAACCTTCGTTGTCTATTTGCCAGTAGAAGCGTCCCATCAACCTGAACAACTTTTGTTTTGGAATTATATCTGTATCTCTTATAGTTTAGCTGGGCTCCTGTTGGTGCACTTGATGGTTTACATCAGGTACTCCAAACAATCGATATCTTTTCACCAGCAGAAGCGTCCTATCGAGCTGCACAACTTTTGCTCTAGAGTCATATCTATTTTTCCTAAAGTTCATCTGGGCACCTTATGGTGCACCTGATGGTCTACATCAGGTACTGAAAACCTTCGTTGTCTATTCGCCAGCAGAAGCGTCCCATCAACCTAAACAACTTTGGCTTTGGAGTTACATCTGTATTTCCTATAGTTTAGCTGGGCTCCAGTTGGTGCACCTGATAGTCTACAACAGGTACTGCAAACTTTCGTTGTCTTTTCGCCAGCAGAAGCGTCCCATCAACCTGAACAACTTTTGTTTTGGAGTTATATCTGTATCTCTTATAGTTTAGCTGGGCTCCTGTTGGTGCACTTGATGGTCTACATGAGGTAATCCAAACCTTCGATATCTTTTCACCAGCAGAAGCGTCCTATCAAGCTAAACAACTTTTGCTCTAGAGTCATATCTGTATTTTCATCTGGGCACCTTATGGTGCACCTGATGGACTACATCAGGTACTGCAAACCTTCGTTGTCTATTCGCCAGCAGAAGCGTCCCATCAACCTAAACAAATTTTGCTTTGGAGTTATATCTGTAACTTTTATAGTTGGCTCCTGGTGGTGCACCTGGTGGTCTACATCAGGTACTAAACCTTCGTTGTCTATTTGCTAGCAGAAGCGTCCCATCAACCTGAACAACTTTTGATTTGGAGTTATATCTGTATCTCTTATAGTTTAGCTGGGCTCCTGTTGGTGCACTTGATGGTTTACATCAGTAGGCCTAACATGCCAGGCACGATAAAATTTTATCATTCGATAAGTGATATATGTCTTGCCTGGCATGTTAGGCCTACAGGTACTCCAAACCTTCGATATCTTTTCACCCGCAGAAGCGTCCTATCGAGCTGAACAACTTTTGCTCTAGAGTCATATCTGTATTTCCTAAAGTTCATCTAGGCACCTTATGGTGCACCTGATGGTCTACATCAGGTACTGCAAACCTTCGTTGTCTATTCGCTAGCAGAAGCGTCCCATCAACCTTAACAACTTTTGTGTAACTCCTTTCTTGTGTTAAAAGAAAGTTTTGATGCGTTTAGTATGTTTCATATGGCGCGCGATGGCCATTCTGATACCTACGTAGGCATTCATCCTCCCATTTTTCATGAACTATGCATTCGGACAAATTAACATGCAAAGTTTTTTTTGGTAGCAAGATCTTGATGATACCTAAGTATATTACTATCTTTTTTGAGCGCCTGACAAAACCTGCAGAGCAATATCAACCACGGATACTTGTGTGTTTTCTTTCTGTAGGTAGTTTTGGGCGTCTGAATAAATCATTTTTTGGATTTTCAATTTTCCAATGGAATTTTTCCGCAGAAAAAAGTACCCTATCTCCTTTCTCAGGTTGTTATCTATGTTCATGCCAATTTTCATCAACATCTGTTCAGTGGTTTAGGCGTGAAAGCGTAGCAGACAGACAGACAGACAGACAGACAGAGTTACTTTCGAATTTATAATATTAGTATGGATTTGTACGATTAGGGCATGCAAAGATAATGGTGATGACGATGATGATGGAATAACCTGGAGAAACCCCAGACTACCGCCGATGTGAGTTTGTTACTTGACTTTGAAGGGGAAAGCCCACTTCGATCCCTCCTGTTTCAAAGTCTGAGCGCCTGAGTTAGGTACATCTTGATGATATAGGTAGTTGGCTACAGTACCAACACCGGTGTTCTTTTATTATTTTTATGTGAAGGAGCAAATCCGAGTTGACCCATGTCGAAGGATGCTTGTTTCTTTCTATTTCTTCTACTTACCTACTTATTTCACTTCTGTTTTTGTTTTCTTTATTAAATAGTTGTGTAGGTAATAGGTATGTATACTTTTTATTTATTTAGGTACCTACCTACCAAAAGTGATAGGCCTGCAGGAGCGGCCCATCAAGCTGTACATATTTTTTTTGTAGCTGTTTCTAAGACATGCTATCGAAATGTTCTTTTGAAAACTATTGCAGGGGTACTTGACACCGACCTGTAACAGTTTTTACATGTACATACAGATTTCTGTACTATCGCCAGCAAATCCACCTACCCATTTAAGACACAAACTAACTGTATGCCCCGCCCTCATAACTTCGTCATTTTCAATCGATCGACATCTTTGATGTGAAGATAGATCGTGTTGCTTGACACAAATTTAGAATGTTGGGAAAAAAATGTTTTTATTTTTTGGCGTAGGTACATGTGAAAGGCGGATAAAAAAAAACATCTGCTATATTAAGTAGGGTATCGTTAAATATATCTTTAAAAATAATGGCGAGTTTTTTTTTTTAAATCACAAATTGATTCTGCCTCGAAGTATTTGCTTTTATGGGGAGTTTTCTCTTCCTAGAACTAAATATTTGAAAAAAAAAAATAGTTCTTAGTCTGAAGTTACCATAAAAACTATATCGGATACTGTATCCACGCAAGTTTGAAGAAAAATAAAAGTTTTTTAATTTGTGGTTCGTAAGCATACTTACTACTGCAAACAAACCAGCAACGAAATTAGGTAACTTCGTAACGCTGATATTTAACATTGACTACTTACAAACCCTATTTGTGGGCGTGTCTGACACGCTCTTGGCAGGTTTTTTATTTTGCTTTACTATTATGTTGGTACGTGTTCGAATCTCGACTCCAATATGGGAGTAAAAAAACTGCAAATATTGTAAGGGGTGAACCAGTTCAAGAAACTTTTAGTAGATATCATAAGGGCGCAAAACAACACTTCTACGGCGAGGGCGCTTTTTCGAATTCAGAGCGAAGTAAGGGATTCTAGAGTAGAATCCCCGAAGCCAAAATACGGGGTGTTAGGGACGGTGTAACGAAAACTTGGCAGGCGTGCTCAGACCATGAAACTGAACAACTTTTACTATGGAGCCAATGGTGGGAAACGAAAAAAAATTTTCGACCTTCCATACAAAGTTAGTCAGCTGATCGTGAATTTTGTATGGGAGGTCGGAAAATTTTTTTCGTTTCCCAGCATTGGCTCCATAGTAAAAGTTGTTCAGTTTGATGATCTGATCATGCCTGCAAAGTTTTCGGTACACCGTCCCTAACACCCTGTATATTTTGCGCCCGAGTAATTCACTCTACTTTTCATCACCCTCCATGAGAAAATAAAAGGCGCCTCATATTTTATTGCAATGTTATACTTTCACTGTCACTTGAACTAATTTTTCAAAAAGTTAAATAAAATTCTAACATACCTACGTGTAATTTTTGGTGAAAATTACGGACTGTAATTCGCGCGTATCTCTTTTTTAGTTCTATTGGGGACGCGCGACTATGGGCCGTCGTCCCATACAGCCTTTATTCGAACAATATTTGCGTTCTATTTCTTTGGCGCTGACTGAACGTCAAGATGTTCTAAATTCAAAGTAGTTTTATTCGCATTTGTTGAGTTCTTTATTTAAAAAGTGCAAATAAAAGAACTTTCCATCCCCTCTATTCAAAAAACTACGCTTTGGTCGCACATAAGTGGGATTAAAATAGGTCATTTAATCCCAAGGGATTAAAATTCATTTGAATTTGGAACATAAATATTTGCAGCCAATCAATCGAAAATTTACTACAGATAGGTTTTTTCTCTGCAACATTTCCTGTTATGTGCTATTCTATTGAGTATTTTACACCTAGTATGTAGCTTATAAAAGACCTAATTCCTAGCAAAATTTGAAATTAAAAAGTAATGTGTCAAATTTTATTTTTCTTTTGGCGCGATAACTGGCCGGCAATGAGCAACAACAATATAACCTCTATTATATTGCAATAATATGAAATGAAATGTGTGATAATGATTTTGTAAATATTGGATATTTATAACGTAATTTATAGGATGTATTGTGAGATAATGGATAATGGCAAGTAATATTTAAAGAACTTCGTAGATTAAGTAAGTATTTATTGTTTTTCTCATAGAGGGGGATGAAAAGTAGTATGTATCACTCGGGTATAAAGTTATTTATTCTCGGGCGACTTACATTGAATCCCTCGCTTCACTCACGATTCTACTATAAAATCCCTCGCTACGCTCGTGATTTTACTCTAGAATCTCTCGTTCCGCTCATGATTCAAAATAGCGCCCTCGCTCTAAATATATCACTTTATTCCCTTGTTATAAAAACTACTATTGCGGCGCGTTCTTTTCGAATAGATAGGATGAAAACAACTTTCCCCAAGAAACATAGGTAGTTCAAAATACGGGGTGTTAGGGACGGTGTAACGAAAACTTTGCAGGCGTGCTCAGACCATCAAACTGAACAACTTTCACTATGGAGCCAATGGTGGAAAACGAAAAAAAATTTCTGACCTCCCATACAAAATTTACGATAAGCTGAAATTTTTTTCTTTTCCCACCATTGGCTCCATAGTAAAAGTTGTTCAGTTTGATGGTCTGATCATGCCAGCAAAGTTTTCGTCACACCGTCCCTAACACCCTGTATAAGGAGTAAAAAAATTTACTGCAAATATTTTAAGGAGTGAACCAGTCCATGAAACTGAACAACTTTCCCCAGGGAACAAAAAAGAATTTGGACCTCCTATACAAAATGTTCTGGCCGGCCGGTTCAGTTTGAATGGGAAGGCCAAATTTTTATTCGTATTTCGACCTATGTTTCTTAGGAAAAGTTGTTCAGTTTCATGGACTGGTTTAGTCGTAAAATACGTGCAGTTATTTTTAGGGTTTCGTAGTCTACTAGAAACCCTTATAGTTTCGTCATGTCTGTCTGTCTGTCTGTCTGTCTGTCTGTCTGTCTGTCTGTCTGTATGCCGCGCCCTCATATCTTCGTCAGTTTTAGAGCTATCGACAAGAAATTTGGTGAGAAGATAGATCGTGTTGACGCAAATAAAGAAATGTTAAGAAAAAAATATTTTAAATGTTTTTTGGACCCCCTCCCATACAAGTGAAAGGGGAAAAAAAAATTTTTTTTTCTTCTGAAATATTGTGTAGGGTATCGTTAAATAGGTCTTTCAAAACTAAGGTGAGGTTTCTTTGACACAAAGTCACTAAAATGTTTCTGTCACGAGATATTTGCTTTTAAAAAGGGCGTTTTTGACCCATAATTTGTTCCAACTGTAACTTCTAAAGTATAAACGCTAAAAATTTGAAATAAATATGGAAAATAGCTTACAATCTGAAGTTACAATGAAAACTATAACGAATATTGTACCTTTAAAGGTTTCAGAAAAAATTGAGTTTTTCTATTTGCGGTTGGTCATCATACTGCTGCTACCAAACCAGCAACAAATTAAGTTTGTAATGCTGAAAAACCTGATATTTAAACGTTGACTACGAAACCCTATTTGTGGGCGTGTATGACACGCTCTTGGCCGGTTTTTTTTACCTACTGTAGGAAAAAGTGATTGGTGTTGAAAACATAAAAACTTCTTACTAGTGCACTTGGCACGTGTAGGAAAATTCAAAATTGTGAGGAATTCGAATTTGTCTTTTGTTTCCTTCTTCTCGTTCCGATCGGCGTCCTTGCCGCACGTATGTGTATTTTTTTTATAAAATATTTATTTTCTCTGTGTTTAAATAGTCAATACAGTGATATTAGTGTACCATAAAACCATCTTTTAATCATCTCCACACACGCACCCAATTTAGAAGACCAGCCCCAACATAATCTACAGTCCACATAAAAGCAATGCAGTAAACAATTGGACCTCCCATACAAAATGCTCCAGCCGTCTCGATAGCCGACCAAGTTAAAGTAGGGAAGGGAAGGATTTTTTTTTCATTATTCGACCTATGTTCCTTGGGGAAAGTTGTTCAGTTTCATGGACTGGTTCACCCCTTGGAATAGTTTGAGTAGTTTTTTTTACATCTTATAGTAACTTATTCCTCTACCGCACGCAACGCACGCAATATCGATTTACGTGCAAACTTATTTCAAGTATAGTGGCAACCCTCCCTTTTAGGGGTCGAATTTTTTTAGCCTATAACCTGGTCGGTAAAGTTCCCGACATTTTGGTATAATTTGCATCAAAATCGGTTCAGTCGTTTTTGCGTGATGCTTTCACATACAAACAGATAAACAAATAAACAGATAAACATCTAAACAGAAAAAAAATCTAAAAATTGCTGAAACGTGTTCTGTTATCAATTTTAAGTATCACCAAACAGTTTTTTTCGAAAAATTTCTATGTACAGACTTTCGACCCTCTACAACTTTATTATATGTATAGAAGATGTACTTACTTATTTCCTTAGCCACAACACAACGTGTTATTTGCACTTATTATTCAACGAGATATGCAAATGCAATCACTTCATTGAAAGAGTAATTAATTAAATAATATGCGCCGTGCGATGCGGACGCGTTTGCCGACGTAATTATTTTTCAAATAAAATAAATTCGTATCAGCGCAGCTATAAAACTGTGCTTGTTGTGGATCAAGATGAGTGCAGTGTTCTTGTCCAATGAACTCCTGGCGTACCTGCATCACAATCGGGACGCCACGGATGTAAGCAGCGTCATCCAGTATTGCACGACCTATTTTACCGTGGTCGAAATATGCGAGGCGAAGGCGCAGCTGTGTGAAGCGCTCAATATAAGCGCTAAGTGTGTGCCCCACAGATCAGGGGACGAAAATGGCAAGAAGAGCCTTCAGGACATAATGAAAGTCCTGAAAGAGATGGATCCGGTCCACCTGCCGAAGTGGTGCGCTACTCCGGCACCCAGGACGATACCCGTCACGCTCGACCAGGCCAAAGTCAACAGGATGCTGCAGCAGGACATCGCATCCCTACAGGCAAGCCTGGAAGAATTCAAGCAACAATTTGAAATCTCGCAGAATACAATTGCTGAATTACGTGCCGAAATTGTTGTGTTGCGTAATTCAGTAACTGGGTCAGCTGTGATTTCAAATATTGCTGACAGTGAACGACGTGATATGCGTGCAGCCGGTGAGTCACATACATCGGTCAAAAGCGCTTCGTCAGCAGATTCGCCTCGACACAGAACTATTCGTGTTGCTGAGCGAACCGACCAAGCAGCGCACGCGCCCCCCGCCGCCGCCGCGCCGCTCGACCCGCCCCGCCCCGCTGCACCACCGCCGCCGCCTGCTGCGCTCGCTGTGGCTGCTGACCCTGCTGTCAAACCTAAACGTCAGCGAGCGAAGCGCCGGAACATCGCAAACCGGCAAGCTCAGCTGCCCGCTTTACCAGCGGAGAATAGAACGGGAAAGGCTCAATCAAGACCTAGCGAGCCGTCCCGGAACCAGCGCCGCGACCAGGTAGATGCGGAGGGATACACTCTGGTCCAGAAGAAGCGCCGTAGGCAGAATCGCCAGAACCAGTGCGGCACCGCATCGGCAGAGCCCAGTTCACCGTTGCGCGCCGCCACGCCGAGGACATCGCTCTATGTCTCCCGCCTGCACGAGTCTACCACAAAGCAAGACGTGCTGGACTACATCTTTGCGAGGCATAAAGCGGGTGTCTTCAAGGACAACCCGAGGCTCGGCGTGTTCGTGGAGGCGTTGGAATCGCACCATCGTGTGAGCTTCACCTCGTTCGTGGTGCGAGTCCCGACTGCCCACTTGGACGTCTTCACCACGCCAGAGTTTTGGCCGAAAGGAGTTGTTTACCGCCGCTTTCGAGGAAGGCTGCCACAGAAAACTCCTAAATTTAATTTTACGTAGTTATGTAAGTGTTATTTAGTAGTATATTTAAGTTTATTTTAATTGTATAGTCGTAGTCTATTGTTATTTATAGTATTATTTAGAACAATTATGCTGGTTAACTGTTTACCTAAGACACAGGAATAACTATTCTTAGTTTAGGAAACAGTTTAGCCTCGTAATTGTTTTTGTATAGAATTACCTGTTAGTATTTATGTTTATTTAATAAAGAATTTTGATATTTTGATATTTTTTTTAAATAACTTTAAAAGCTTTTGTGGCTCGCTCTATGTACTGAATTTTAAATTCTAGATTCAAGTTAGCAGTTTCACAAACTATCTACTTACGGCCTCGGCGCGATCTTGTACAGAATCGGTTAGGTTAGGTAGGTCAGTACTTGATTTTCATGACTTAGAGGTATATTCGTTTATACTACACCCATCTACAACATGAAAAGGAAACAGGCTAAACGTTAGCACTCTCTTACGATTTTCTTAGCACTCTCTTGCTTATCTCTAACCACTTACAGATGTGCATCAGAGAAGATTAATTTGAAATGCATGCAAATAGCTGTCTCTTTATGTAACTTGTATAACAATTCCTCTTCAGAAAATTCAGTTGTAAGATGTTCGTAAGCGTAAGTAACCGAACACAGGTAGGGGAATTGTGCTTAAGATGACATACTTTTTGTTTAGAGGTAAATATTTTTATTAAATAAAGTCATACAAGTTTTACAATTTGATGCATGTTTAAAAACTGTCATTCACGCTGCTAATACGAATCTAACAACATCCCAGGACCTAAAAACACCAATAGCCCGTGAAAAATAATTTATTTGTCACCATACATACATACTCTCGAAAAACCCTCCTTTTGAGGAAGTCGGATAAATCGACACCTGATTCTAAGAACATTGTAACCCATAATTACAATGTTATATAACTATTGTATATTTGGATTCCACGCTCCAATACGCGCATTTTGATGTATAAAACAAGGTGCTATTATTATTACTAGGTTTTCCAAAGTACACTTTTCCAGCTTTTCACAATTTTTAGTCGTTAAAAGACTGTAATTAAAGTTACAACACTGCAATTTTGATGATGTTATCAATTTTTCGTAGTTAAAAGATTGTATACAATAGTTACAATGTTTTTGACTCTAATAAATCAACATCTTAAGGTATATTTTGCAGCGTATATGCTGATACAATGTTATAACTCTAATTTTTTATCCGATTGACTACAAAAAGAAGCAGTTTTCAGCGCTAGTAAAACAAGTTACAACGTTATTTCTACAAAATGAAACGTATTCTGAAGTAGTATTTCAAATTGTTGACCTTTTGTTTGCCATATGTAGATTTTTTCATATATTTTCACTGCAATAAGACAATCTTTTAGAGTTTCGACATAGAAAATTTAACTTTTATGTATTAATATCAATGTAAATTATTTTTTTGAGCGCATATTTTTCACGAATCATTTTAATGTTTCATCAACAACCTTCTCATAAATGTACGTCTCGTGTTTACGTTTGAATACCACATTATATTTTATATTTGTACGTAATCGTTTTTCTTAAAACTTTCTTAGTCAATATCAAGTTATCAGCAACAAAACTGGTTTTGAAACAATCGTAGCAAGCTAAACAGTGTCTCCATGTATGTACCATACGATTTTTAGTACGTTTTAAACAATTTACGCCAAGGATGGCTCCTTTTTATTACCATGGAGATACCTTATAAATGAATGATAATGACAGAGAGTGCCATTCAGCATGCCACCCTCTTGACTGCCTTACCTAGTCTTGTTATATTTTACTGTTTGTGTAACAAATAACAATGCCATGTTTTATTCTGCAAAACTGTCCTAGACTATCCAAATCTAGTATGACACTTCTTTACTGTGTCATTCTTTTCGATCCTCTCCATATAGCACACAATGAGCTCATTAAATTAAAAGGAGCTATCAAAATATCACAAAATGTGAATTGATTCCAACATTCATTGCACAAATAGAGAAAATAAACAAAACGAAAAAATAGTTCAACAAGGCGACATGCTAAATTGCACTGTTCATCACCATTACTTATTTAAAACACATCTGTAATATTATTCTATTATCTGAACATCGGGCCGATGATCTGCCCATTAGCCACTTTTCGTCCCTTAGCTGTCACTCAGTCACTGCCTTGGTGTATCTCACATCTTCCAAACACATCACATCTAGCGAATTTTCCTGTCCGCACCCTGTTGAGTTTAGTTACCTTTTTACGTACATCTTTCACCTTTTTACGGCATCAGATTTCAGTATTTCGGATACAATCTTGAAGTTTTATACCGAGCAAGGCAAGCTCTGTGGGTCTCTGTGCAACTTCTTTTTTATGCACAGTTTCTTATGTTAGCACTTACGTGAGCGTAGAAAGCATACTTAAGTGAAATGCTCTGGCCTTAAGACATAACGAAATCATACAATACGTACTCGTGATGGATTTCAGTACTTGCTTTCAATCTAGAGTATCACCACTAGCGCCATATTAATTTTCCTGTTTGTTGATTGGAACGGTTTTTCTCAATAAGTATAGCTTGTTAGTCATTACAGCTCGTAGTATCTGTGTGAAACAATTAATGTTTTTTCATAGTGTAAGTTTATATGGAAAAACACATATACATAGCTATTTCAGATGAAGTAACTGTTTGTCTAATATCAATCTTTTTTCAGAATTGTTGTTAAGAAAATTAAATTATTAAACAAATTGAATCACAACATGACAATCACATTCTTACTACGTTTAGCCTCGTTTTTCTTTCTTACAATATTATAACGCAAATTTTCTTTGAAATAATGTTAAAAATCAGTTTGTAACAACCTATTACAACGTTTTGTGGCAAATTTTGTTTGCGTATATGCAAAAAATGATGGTTGTAAGTATATGTTACAATGTTATTCAGCTTTTGATTCGTCATCTGATTTTAAAAGTATAATTTTGTAACGTACAGTTACAATGTTTTAAAGACTCAAAATTATTAGTATCACAATATCAGAACATTGTAACTTAACGAAAAAGCGATTTTTCTGAGGTTTCTGATGATTTATGGAATAAATGGTATTTGTCCCCTAAAAGACCAAACATTTTTATGCTAAAATCACACAAAACTTGTGAAATTTGCATTACTCAAAAGATTTTAACGTTCAAAAACCAATACCAAAATCTTCAAACGGCTCTCCTGTAAAGTTTGCATTTTTGAGTTACAATGTTCTTAGAATCAGGTGTCGAAATATTGCTGCTATAGTCCGTCCAGTTCGTGCGCGACCCTCCCTAGGGGTGACAGACGTTGGGGAGGGAGATGTTAGCGGGTAGCGGGAGGTGTAGCGGGGAAGGGAGAAGCGCGCATCCGCGCCGCACGTCATATTAAAATGACGTGCTTCCTCGCCTCCCCACCGTCTGTACCCCGCAGGAAGGTCGCGCACGAACTTGACGGACTATAGCTGCTCTGCTGTAACAGGTGCGTGAGGCACTGCCTATTCGAATGTGCAAGTTGTCACCCCTGACATGATTGTGTTGCAGCAACTTGGCGCCAAATCGCCAATGATTGATTGGTTGGTCGTATGCCAATGTTTTTATTTTTGTTTCTCCCCACGGGGCACATGCGTTGTTGCGCAAAGGCATCGCAAAGGCTACATCCTTTGCAATCAGCTGGCTGTGCGGCATGTCAAACATTCCTCATTTTAATTACGTCTGCATTTACCATGCTACGTGATTTATGTAATGCATACAGAGCGTTTTAAGGGTTCCGTACCTCAATAGGTAAAAAACGGATCCCTTATAGGATCACTTTGTTGTCCGTCCATCTGTCTGTCTGTCATCCTTTCAACACCCTTTATCTTAGGAACGCGTAAAGATATCGAGTTGAAATTAAAACCGTATACTCAAATCTATGAACACTAGTAGTTGTGAAAAAAATCAAGCACCTAACTTCAAGTTAAAAAAAGATATAGCCGTTTATGTAGTAAAAACGCGTGTTTCTTACCTACCCTCTCAAGGGAATCAAAATTCAGAGGGTACTTCCCGTAAACCTAGAACAATGAAATTTTGCAAGTAGCTTCGTTTTGAAGTACGAATTAAGGAAAATCACAAAAATATTCATTTTCATAATTTATGGTTTTTACGGGGGGTCGAAAAAAATAACAAAATTGAAGAAATTTGTCTAGTTGTCCAAGTGGACTATCATATGAAATTTGGTTTACCAACCAAAATCTTAGTACGGAACCCTCGATGGGCGAGTCCAACTCGCACTTGGCCGGTTTTTATTATTTCTTGGATAACCTAACCTAACTAGTAAGACACCCTTAGATAAATATTCGAACCAAAACTGCTCATGACGAGGTTTGAGTAGGAAACATTTTATCCGCGCCAACATCGAGAGACTGGTCAATTGAATGACTCTAGCCGGAAAATCCGGACCACTAATTTTACGACGGAATTTTCTTTGTGCTCTTAGGGAGACAATGAAACATACCTACTAAAATAACCCACCTCTACAAGATTGGACGGACTGGCTGGATTTATAGTCCGGATTTTCCAGTAAGGATCATTAATTGACCTATCCTATCTACGACTACTTCACAAAGTGCAGTCAAGCCGTGTTAATGTACCATTTGTTTTAGATAATAATTATGCTTTACGTAGAACACTTAAGTAGTTCTTGATAGTTAGGATTTATAAGTACGTGGGTGCTATAGACGGGTCTCACATTTGACCCTTGCTACGCATTTTCAGCGCATACATAACGCACGAGTCTGCCAAATGCAAGGAAATTTCGGATTCCCCATACACTACAAACAAACCGACATTCGCGCTGGAGCAACGTAAAAACTTGCGTTGTTGTCTGTTTTGCTCTTTTTACGGTAGATGCAATATAAGGTCGTTAAATTCAGTGTAAATATTTTCAGGGTGTATTCTAGTTGTGAAATATATATAAGTAGAATTAAAATATATTTGGGCCTTCCATACAAAATGTACCTACCATTCGACCGAGTATGTATGGGAAGACCAATTTTTTTTTCATCTTTCGCCCTACGTTCCTTGCGGGAAAATGTGCAGTTTCACGAGTAGAACATACGCTGAATTTATTTGCACTGAATTTAATAGGACCTTATTATCTTTTATGCACTAACGTCCGCCAGGTGTGGGATTCGCCACAGATGAGCCGGAGATCCTGTACAACTTTGATATCAATCGATATCGACCGATAACTCTACGCCATAAAGTCTACGTGATTATCAGCAGAGGTAGTAGGTACTAGACTATAGACTATCAATGTCAAGATCATGTATTGATGTGATTATGTGGGCGGAATTTACGACTTCATGTCCCGTCAACAGCACGAAGATTGCTGTGCTGGTGCAATGGTTTACTTGATGCACGTATTTTCTAAAACAATCGTCATCATCATGCATGATATCAGCCTACGTCTTCCCACTGCTGAGTTTATGCCTCTAATTTTTCTCGCCACCTACGCCGGTCCCTGTTTGCCAGCAATAGCCACTAAATCGACCGTCCATTTGGCGGGTGGTCTACCGGTTGCTTTGCTGTTCTCAGCCGCCAATCCGTTACTTACTGCCTTGATCCACCGTCTATCACCCTGACGAGCCAAGTGTTCTTAATTGAACTTAACTCCTACACAAAATTACGTAAACGATGATGGCGGTATCCCGCGGGAGTTAGGAAACAATCAAGTACCTAATTATAAATAATACATTTCGGAGAAAATTCAATAATTGGACACGCTGTCTATGGCTACGTGCTGAACAATTTTCACTATGGGACCCGTAGCACAAACTATGAGAGTTTACAGAAGGATCACTCGACTCTATTCAGGATTTTCACGATTGTCACTGTCAAAAATCTCAAATTACACCCCTAACCACGATTATATCTCTTACACCTCTCTATTTGTCGTGCGGGTCACCGAGTCGACGAAGGTAGAGGTATCAACCAGAACTTTTTTATATAGGTAAGTAGTTCAGAGTGTCTTATTCAACAATTAATTACTTACCTACACCATTTGGCTAAGTATTCTGACGTTTTTCTATCCTCAACGCAACGCTAATAAGGATATTGCACTTCTGAAAAAATGACCTACTGGTAAATGAAGCTTATTTCTGTCTTATTTTTTTGTCGGTAGGTAGGCAATCACTTCCTTAATATGCACTAGGTATTTATCTGAATTGAACTCGATAATGGTTCAGTGTGAACGTTGATTGCCCGTTGAGTGTAGGCCCGTTCGTTGTCGTTTCTTTTTTTATGAGATACTACGATGTCTTCTGCTGCATTGCATAGCTTCTTCTGTTGTTTGGTTCGTTGAATCGGTTTATCAAGCGCCTAATAATAACAAGTAGGCCTGTAATGTGACTGAGTACCTATCGACCACCGTCTGAGTAATCGTTGTCACAGAGTCTGAGGAACAAGCTATGCCTAAAGCGTTATTTAGCATAATATCTTGAAGAAATGAAACAATGAATATGAATCTAGACACACGGCAGTGTGTCCGCCAAGTTCGAGCGACACACCGGCCGTGGGTTATATTACACGAACCATTTCGGGCCAAGTTCGACCCACCTATAACTCAAAATCTATTTTATCTACGCATATGAAATTTCTAGTATCTGTTGAGATCTACTTACTCATCTAAAATACAAAATTTCATTAATGTACCTATTGTAGGTCTTGAGATATTGACATCAGAAAATCGCTATTTTTACTATACACTCACTGACTGACTCACTCATCAAAAACCTAGACCACTTCCAGTGGTTGTATTGACTTGAAATTTGGCATGGAGGTAGGTCTTTAGGTCAAGGTAAAGGAAAAAATCTGAAAATGGCCAAGTGTGAGTCGGTTTTAAAAATAATGAAGGTGTAAATTCATACCCCTAAGGAACTAATACAAAAAAATTATCTATATCTTCCAATGGTCGTACCGACCTAAAATTGCAACCGACCGAAAACCTTACAAAAATAAATGAAATCCCACCCAAAACATAAATGTGAAAGGCTGCCAAGTTCGACAATATTGGAATGCTTCGCCTATAAAAGAAGTGAGATCTAAATAAGTACCAAGTTCCATACACAGACCTCAGTTAAAATTGAAACCTACTTTTTAATGATATAACTTGGCAAGTTTTAATAGAAAATTATATACTTGACTCATTGCGTTTTGTAGGTTTATAAATAAGAAAGTGTGTGAAAACTTGCCAAGTTATATCATTAAAAAGTAGGTTTCAATTTTAACTGAGGTCTGTGTATGGAACTTGGTACTTATTTAGATCTCACTTCTTTTATAGGCGAAGCATTCCAATATTGTCGAACTTGGCAGCCTTTCACATTTATGTTTTGGGTGGGATAAAAAGATACATGAACGAAGCAAGTTGTTCACAATTTCGCCACCTCGGGTAGAGCTTCCGTGGTGTAACGTCTGACCCGGCTTGTCAGAAGAGGTGGGTTTAAATCGGTGGCGTGAATCTTTTCAACTTGTTTCGTTTGTATTAACTTTGTATTGTAACCAAAAAGTTAATAATAATGAAAAACAAAGAAACAAAAGTCATCAGCTGATCGATCCATCAGGACTTTTTATAAGATCTGTGGAAGATCTGTGGCCATATGCCAACACTTGCTTGCATATAAAACAATTTTGACGACGTTATTTGAATAACTGAGGCGTTAATTACTTGTAATACCATTTAACTAGACATTACTGTATCCTGTGATTAGATAAAAACAAGATAGCTTAAATTCTATTCGTATTTTCTTCAATCTAATTCGCTACGACTAGTACCATTATTGCTACGAGTTCTATGTCGGTATGGTAAGCAATTCAAGAGAACAGAGTACCTATTTGCACTAGAATGTGTAGACTATTTAATTAGGCAAATATACCTACCTGCACAAGTGGATAATAAAATAACATAGGTACATCGAGTTGCGTACGCATAGTGTTTTATTTTTACACGATCGGATTAATCGGATTAGGGTTTCGTAGAATCGTAGAATTAGGTTTATGTGGAGAACCATATAACCATAGAAACGTATGTAGGTAATAAAAATAAATAATAGTTAACAACTTTCTCTAAAAAGAATTGAGTTTTTTTATAGAAACATGTTGTCTTGACAAGTACTCAAATTCGTACTATCATTTATTAATAACGTAAATGAGTACACAATGTCAAAGGCTTTAATTAAATGATTCATGTCATTCACTCTCCGAAATTGATAAAATATATATTTACAATAAAAAGAGTGAATTAGTTCAGCAACCTAAGAATTCTTTGCAATAGTTGTTTAATTTCAAGTCCGGACTATTTTTAACCGGGAAAGTAACGTTGATAAAAATAGGTAGGTATATTGTATGTGACTCATTCATAACTGACATATCATAATCATAATCTTACAATCTCATAATGCTACGTTACAAGGAAACCATTATGTGTAAGCTCGGATAGTCGGAGGATTATAAATATTCATTAAAGTGAGGAATTTACGGCGCTTCGATTATTTAATTCACTCATCTAAGGTAAACATTAGCTCCATTTGCTTATATTACAAACACAGCACTTCTAGGAATGTTTAACTACCTTAATTCCTTCTTAATTGAGCTACACGGCAAACTTCGACAGCAACAAGCACCATTATTGAAAAACAAAACCCGACTACGGTAATTTCAAAGTTAGGTATATCTTGTGTTCAAAATCGGTCATTTTGAATTTTTGTCATTTTAATATACTATACCTAGCCAGTGTCACTCGCGTTGCTGAGACGAATCTATAACCTCATTTGTCAAATTCCGCCTAAGTGTTTGGGCCCTAGCCCATGAAAAAGAATATTCTATACAATACAATACACATACTATAGGTACCTACATACATATATCCTACATGCATGTAATCAGACCTATATACATACCCTCGAAAAACATAACCCTCCTTTTGAAATAATCGAGTAAAAATTATGTTTGTTTAACATAAACGTCGTATACTATTGAGAAAATTTCGATACGCACGTGATCTAAACATCCATTGAAACAATAAAATAATTTCATTTCCGTAGCTAAACGGAAGTAATAAAAACAAAGGCTTAATCAATTATAGTATCGATAGGTTTACCAAAACAAAAAGTGTGTAATTCGCGCGGGGTGAATTACAGGCCAGTTAATGTTGAGCTTTGATGGTTCCTGCGCTTGTTGTCATGGCAGAGTGGATGTGAGGTTCAGTGTTGCCAGTCTCCTCCGACTATTTTAGACGGTATGGCCTTTGAAAAGGGATAGATTTTGACAAAAAGGGGCGGTTTTTAAAAATTGCCTTAGTTTTCAACGTTTTCACTAAATTGACAACAGCCCGAACGTATAAAATACCAATTTCTGGATGTAACATACAGTTACATACGAATACGCTAGTAAAGCGGTTGTGAAACTTCATTATATTTTATGGTTCACAATGATCTCAGACATCATTTATTAGATTTATTCATTTAAAATATTTATTCAATTTATAATAACAGTTTTTCCTATAAGATAAATAGTCGCCAAACTGCTGGGCAGTTTGTTGGCGATAAGACGCAATCATACTTACTACTGCTATATACCTACTTTACTTTAAGTATTATACATACAGATATTACATAATTATGGGGACTTATCTTATGATCAAACAGTGTCTAGAACTTAACCGTCCGAAAAGGACCGGTGAATGCAAACAGACAAAAAGGGACGACCAATCATCAAAAGGGACAGAAAACTGATCGTTTTCGGACGGTTTGGCAGCACTGATGAGGTTCGCAGGAGGTCAGGTCGGCTGGGCGGCGGAGGCTGCGCGCGTCTGCGGCGGCGCGGCCCCCCTGCCCATGCGCGCGCGCATCCCCGCTACGCCGACTATATAAAAGACTTGGGCCAAACCTGCCGCGCGCTATTACAACAGTGCCTCTGTGATTTTTCCCGCCGTCTCGTATCCAACAAATATAAAGGTAAGTGAACTCGAGCCCGCACGCGCGAAGGGATGATTCGGGATGCGTGGAGGATCCGGGATTTTCCGCAACGTAGACAGGAATTTTCCGAAGTGATGAAAATTTACATAAATTAAAAATAGAACTTGATATTCAAATTGTTAGTCAAAACGAACTTATCAAATCTCGAATCGTCTCTTGAACGTTGCCGTCTAAGAATAAAGTTGCGAAGTTTAATGAGGCGCACCCCTGACCTGACCTGTCAAGTGATGAGTGTAGTTGTGAGTTGCGACAACCTCGAGAGTAATTCGTGTAATGAGATGGTGCTTTGGGCTGGGTGAGACACGGGTCCTGGTTACATCGTGCGCAGTATGTGTGTCAAGCCGCAGCTCAGGCTCACGTTGCAACACGAGTCGCTGCTGCTGAGATTGTGTCGGAGAGCCCTTTTCTATGGCGTCGTTTCAACACCTGCCGCCAGTTCATGGGTGCTACTCATCATTAAGCTCTCCATTCATACGAATTCAAACCTTGAAGTCTTAAAAGACGTCCTTAATCAGCAATACAATGAATTGAATTTCAAGTCCGTTATATTTCGTTCTATTAATTTCGTAATATAGGCCTACGAAGGCCTTACAAAATTATCCGCAGTGATTAAAATGTTAAGTAACTATATCGCTGACACTGTTCGTTAAAACCAGTTTGGGAGCCGAAATTGAAAGTGTCATATTACACATATTATGGATTAATATGTCAATAATTATTACAAAACATCCCATAACCATGCATAATACTTGCTCAATTCATATTATGATATGTCGTGCAACTTCCTTAAGATAAATGAATCATATCTTATTAATTAAGATCTCGTAATTAAAAAGGTTGGTAGGCAGGCATATCGACTTAATACGAAACCTGTCATTGAAAATGTGCTTATAAGTTGTTACTTATATTAACAGAATATAAATAACTGAATAGGTACCTATTTAATTTACATAATAAATAAAAAGTGAACAAGTATCGCGACATCTTTAGATAATTTGTATTTTTAGAAACTTTGTTGTAAAATGCCTGCCAGTTTTATCTGACATTGGAAAACGCCATGGCAAAAGCGCTTTGTGATATTTTGAGGTTTTATCCATCACTGCGGTTTCTTGACGAACTCTGGATCTTAATCTTTTATGATTTCGGAATCAAAACAAATATTTTTCCGAAAACTTCAATTATTTAGATATATACAGGTCAGTTTGACACCAGGGTTCATCGGGTCGTTGGATGACTCTGTGTCCCACTCGAAAAAAAGATGAAGGTCAGTTTCATGGTCTGCATGTATCCTATCTGTATTCGGAAAGCTGTCCCTTTCATATACATTTTTAAGATTTTCCTACAAATTGAAGTGTTTAAAAAGCTACTTTTACTTTCATTCGCTTAAGCCAGATCCGTGCAAGATGCAATAGTGCTCACTGCTTGCAATCCTTGCATTCCGACTGTGGCACGTGCGTAAATAATAGTGGTAGAATGTTTACTATTTTGTAGAATTTTTTCCACAATATAGTAATTTTTGAACACTTGGTGTTTTAATCAAACACTAGATATTGATATTAACTTTGTAACCAAAAAGTTAATAGTGGTAGAGTTTGCGTCCCGAAAGAAAACACACAACACAAAGAAAAAAAAACAAAACAAAGTCAAAATTCGTTCAATCATCTATGGTTCAATCCAAGTTCAATCAATGTAGGATAAAGTTTTTATCACATACTGACGTCATGATCCGTAATTGTAAGTAAATAGACGTCAAATTGATTTTATTATAACAAAAATTTCTATTATTCCGAAATTCCGATAGAAAATCGGCCGGGATAAAAATAAAGGCGTTAACCACACGTCATGCAACTTTACGCTTACGCCACGCTTACACCAGTAAAGAAAATCAATTTCAAGACAAGATTTTAAAAACATCAAAGTAGATGACTTTACGTGCGTGTAATTAGCCCGAGTAATTAGCGTAAAATGTGGAATTCTTATGTAGTTTATATCATGTGTCATAGAGTGTCGAAAAGTATTATACTATGCGATGACAGATATTCTTCGTATTGTAACTATACCTACGCGTCTTTGTCCGCTGATAGTCGCGCGCGCAGCCTTCATGTTGACAGCGACGCGAGCGCATCTGCCTGCTGCATGCATTATGTATCTGTGTCACAGGAAAACCGCGTGCTAAGCTCTGTTTTTGGGCTTCTAAATCGAAGAAAAAGAAGTTACCATGCGATAACAGATATTCTTCGTATTGTAACTATAGGTACCTACACGCCGCTTTGTCCGCTGATAGGCGCGCGCGCAGCCTTCACGTTGTCAGCGACGCGAGCGCATTTTTCTGCTGCATTATGTATCTGTGTCACAGGAAAACCGCGTGCTAAGCTCTGTTTTCGGGCTTCTAAATCGAAGAAATAGAAGATACCATGCGATGACAGATATTCTTCGTATTGAAGCTATACCTACGCACGGCTTTGTTTGCTGATAGGCAGCCTTCACGTTGTCAGCGACGCGAGCGCATCCGCCTGCTGCATTATGTATCTGTGTCACAGGAAAACCGCGTGCTCTCTGTTTTTGGGCTTCTAAATCGAAGAAGAAGAAGATACCATGCGATGACAGATATTCTTCGTATTGAAGCTATACCTACGCACGGCTTTGTTCGCTGACAGGCGCGTACGCAGCCTTCACAGCGGCTTCACGTTGTCAGCAACGCGAACGCATCTGCCTGCTGCATTATGTATCTGTGTCACAGGAAAACCGCGTGCTAAGCTATGTTTTTGGGCTTCTAAATCGAAGAAGAAGAAGATACCATGCGATAACAGATATTCTTCGTATTGTATACCTACACACACGCGGCTGTGTCCGCTGATAGGCGCGCGCAGCCTTCACGTTGTCAGCGACGCGAACGCATCTGCCTGCTGCATTATGTATCTGTGTCACAGGAAAACCTCTGATTTTGGGCTTCTAAATTGAAGAAGAAGATACCAAGCGATGACAGATATTCTTCGTATTGTAACTATACCTACACTTTGCTTTGTCGGCTGATAGGCGCGCGCAGCCTTCACGTTGTCAGCGACGCGAGCGCATCTGCCTGCTGCATTATGTATCTGTGTCACAGGAAAACCGCGTGCTAAGCTCTGTTTTTGGGCTCCTAAATCGGAGAAGAAGATACCATGCGATGACAGATATTCTTC
Source organism: Phthorimaea operculella (assembly GCA_024500475.1). Lineage (NCBI taxonomy): Eukaryota > Metazoa > Arthropoda > Insecta > Lepidoptera > Gelechiidae > Phthorimaea > Phthorimaea operculella. Next base: position 229,460 of record JANFCV010000211.1, on the reverse strand, counting down.
GTATTGTAACTATACCTACACGCCGCTTTGTCCGCTGATAGGCGCAAGCGCAGCCTTCACGTTGTCAGCGACGCGAACGCATCTGCCTGCTGCATTATGTATCTGTGTCACAGGAAAACCGCGTGCTAAGCTCTGACCACTGACCGGTAGCGTACATACCTATTTGTACAATATTTCATCTGCTTATAAGATGACTATAAACCGCTTAGATACTAGGCTTTACCTACCTTTACTTGTGAACATTTAATTTATCTCAATATACTTAAATTTATCTCAAGATGTCTTTAAGCTGCTTACTAGGATATTTACGTATTTACCTACTTCTGAAAATATTTGCAATACCTACTTATTCATAAATCTTAATATTTTATCATGTGTATTTTACTCAACTTACAACCTGTCACAATGGTGATACACAGTCTTCTGAATGACTCTCAAACTTTTGTCAGGCTTGGTGTAAATAGCCGTGTTATACAGCCGTTTTCGCTCTGACTACACCGCAAGAGATATAGGCGTGATATTTGCATGTATGTACTAAGCTTCTCATGTTACCTACCTGATAAACCTAACCGTTTATGGATAATGAAATAATAACATTAGAATGAATTTACATTTTAACCACAACTAATTACCTTATAATTAGGTCGATAATTTAAATAACTATTGCTTTTTTTTTTCAAAATAACTTGAATTTTGTCCAAGAAGCAAACCAGTTTACCTACATAAATAGAAATAGTATCCTACTAAGATTGGAAACAATTTAATAATTAATTTTATACAAAGCTGTTAAATCCTACACACTTGCCTAAACTATCCATATATGCAGTTTCAAATTTGCATCACAATGGCATCATTGCACTTTGCATCTTAACTGCAGCGATAGCCTCCAACAATCTAAACATGGGAAGATTCGCTGACAAATGCATTTGAATTAATGCACTCGAGTCAAGGCGCTAACATTTCAATAATTATTTCTGATTGAAGCAAGATGCATAATTATGGAGACTACCATACTTGATGATCCGAAAAGGTGAAACAACCAGAACTTTTTGCCATCGTTAGTTACTTCAGCACTCATCGTCAGCTTAAATGCTGACTAAGTGAATCAGGATTATCTTGTAATGGGTACAATCAGCTTATAGTAGAGTACGAAACTCACAAGCGTTATCGCAAGATACTCGTGAGACCGATGCCTCCTATGCATAATTATGGACACTTCCATACCTGATGATCCGAATTGAAGGTGAAACAACCAGGACTTTTCACCATCGGTAGTTACTTCAGCACTCTTCGTCAGGTTAAATGCTGACTAAGTGAATAAGGATTAGCCTGTAATGGGTACAAGCAGCTTATCGTAGGAACGAAACTTACAAGGGTTGTCGCAAGACACTCGTGAGACCGATGCTTCGCAGATTCGCATTCAGAGTCCATCAGGACTATACCTATCCATGCATCATCTGCCTGCCCTTATCCCAATTTATTTGGGGTCGGCGCAACATGTCTTTCTCTTCCATTCATCTCTATCAGCCGTCAAATCTTCGTTTACCCCTTTTTGATTCATATCATCTTTTACACAATCCATCCAAACTTTTTAGGCCTTCCTCTCCTTCTGCGTCCATCCACATTCATATTCATTACCTTTTGCGGCACATGATTTCCATCCCTCCTCATAACATGCCCATACCACGATAAACTCTCAACTTTTCTGTCACAGGTGCAACTTTTAAACTTCCTCTAATATACTCATTCCTTATTTTATCCATTCTTGTCACACCACACATCCATCTCAACATTCTCATCTCAGATACATGTCATAATTATAATATTGAGAATATAATGAGACTCAAATTAATGGAGGGCGTGTACATCGTTGCAAGAAAATTATAGATAGCTAGTCAATAATCTCTCATTAAGATTAGTTTCTCCGGCAAAAAGCCGGTCCCACGAGTGGGCTACACAATGTGGCATTCGTAATTAAACGCTAGCACTCAGGTCGCGAGCCTCGTGAGACGGTGTGAGTGTGTGACACGAAGGACGACTTGCCCAATCCGGCGAAAAGTACGGCCATTGGAACGGGCAAAATTTGACGGCTGTCAAACTCACACTAGAAGACATGTCAACAAAGAAAAATAAACTTTATCATCATATTCCTGCCCTTATCCCAATTACTTGGGGTCGGCGCAACACGTAGGTATTTGTTGAACACAAAATCGTGTTGCAAAGGATTTGGCTTAATTTTACGACCGGCCGCCTACCGTTAACCTTCCTTGGGTGCTTTTGTGGTGGATTAACCACCACCATACGAATGACCCTGGCTGTTTGGGTCGGGTCCCTCGGTCGCCTCTTACGACCTCCATGGGAAGAGAGGGGGTGGTGCTATTCTACTCTGCCGGCACCACACGGCAAAGTAGAATACCATGATTTTGACACATGTCAAATATGGCCTATTCGGACGGCTATACTGTAGCTCCACACCCGATAATATCTCCCTCAATGATGCTTATCTGTCATTACCTGTTGTAATGTAATGCCACCAATAGGGTGCCGGTGGTATGGTAGGTATTTCGAAAGGCACGCACACCCGCGGACACTTACTATACAGGGTGTTAGGAAAAGAAGTACGTTCCTTCAAACTACGCATTCTATAGGTATGAAAAAGTGCGCTAAGTCATTAAGTGTATTAATAAAAATGTTAAAAGATTAAAAAAAAACTTTTTATTAAACTGTTCAACCAAACAACACAGCGCGCTGTACAGTCAATTACTGCTCAGAAAACTTTGCACCGTTTCTTCGCCGTGCGCAATAAGGTCTACAACGATGCAACCGCAGCTGTATGTCACTGTAACGACGCGCTACCTAAGTCGCGCTCAGAACTAGGGTTAAAAAGGCTTTGCATATAATTTCTTATATTAAATATTTTTTAAACATGCCAAGACATTTGTTATACCTACAGAATTTGTGGTTTAAAGGAACGCACTACTTAGCTAACACCATGTATATCTACACTTGATGTCTACAAAATGTCAAGAGTTGCGCAAGAGTTCAAGGCTACTACAGAGATGTTTTATAACGACATTCCGGCTCATGAATATACACGATTGTCATTATGTTTTTACCCTACTGCCTCAGAAGGAGGGTTATGTTTTTCGAGAGTATGTATGTATGTATGTAAGTAAGTATGTATGTATGTATGTGGACAAGAAAATTTTTTTTCACGGGCTACAGCCTAAACGGATAGTTGGATTTTGACATATGAGGTGTCGATACATTCGTCTCAGCAGCGCGAGTGACACTGGCTATATTAAAAAATTATAGATTCAAGATGGCGGATTTTTACAGCAAAATACTACTTTAAAATTACCGCAGTCGGGTTTTTTGTTTTTCAACACATCTTTCTGTGTAAGAAATACCATTTTTAATCCCGACAAAGCAAATCGCGAACTTTTTGTGCAAAATGTTGATAATTACGCGAGTAGATATCTGCTAGGATCCGCGTACGCGCGCGATCGCGTGCTCACGATTATTTTTGTTGACAATTAACAGGATGCTGATGATTAATAATTGCTGTTTTTGTTACCGATTCTAGCTACCTACCTAATAATAACCGGAACCGCTTTGCATAAAAACATTTTGTAATTAAATGAAGTGAACGCGTTGAAGTCTTTTGTACGGGCGCGCGGAAAGCTTAATTTCGTAGACGCAGCGCAGGTTTCTTACCTATCAATTAAAACTGTTTAGATTTTCGTTTTTGCATTTGTAACTATTCCAGTATGGTATGCTCAAATATTCGCAGCTTTCCTTATATTTTAGAGAATGCACACATTTTTTTTCTATGGGAACAACATATTGTGATGACTTCATAGTTTATCTATGTAACTTATGCAGTAAAATTATGTCATGCACTCAGTTCTGTCTATAAACGTGTTTTACGATTGATATAAATGAAAATGGTTTGTTATTTCCCAATAAGTACATACCTCAAGTTATCTATAAGGCTTTTCCTTGTCGATGAGAGCCGGATTAAAAAATAAGTTGCCATATAGGTACATTCACAAAGATGTTAAATAATATAGAATCATAATACGACTAGTTATGGTACAGGAAAAGTAATCCTTCTATCCATGGCAATAACATGCACCTAAGTATAATTTCCGAAAAATCACAGCTATAATACAATATAAGATAAATACCTACGTCAATTATCACCAATATACGACCTGAGTTCTAGTATGTAGCATTCTTTGTCTATTTAAAGTGCAGATTAACACCTAAAGGCCACAAGGTCTCATAAGAAGAAGTCCCCGAGGTCTTTCAAACTGTTTGAGGTTCCGCGAGACACGAATGCATCATTAATTTAGGTCTTAAATAGGTTCAGAAGGATATTTTTTGTTACATTTTGATGAGTGTTTGAGAATCGTGCAAACTTACGTACAAATCATACAATTGCACACCTGACTTCCGTTGGTGTAAAGAGATTTAAGTAAACGCTAGTTTTTGCGTTGTTCCTGCCGGATTTTAGTATGGGGAATTCAAAATTTCCTTGCATCTGATAGACGCATGCTAGGAATGCGCTATAAATAAGCTGCAACGGGCATCCAGTGACAAAACGTTTCTACGAGTTCAATAGTTTAATCGTAAGAATCATATGTATCTTATACAACCTTCTTTTTGGAACTCGGAAGTGGAACTTGGAAGTTAAAATATACGTTGTAGTACTTCAAATAACAAGAGTTACTGACATCAGAGTTCATCGGGTTGTGGGACGACTCGGCGTCCACACGAAAATAACAAGTAGATGATAGTATAAACACGAGTAACCTTAATAGCAACTATGGTTATTTAAAATAAGAAAAAAATAAACTGCTGAATCATTTATTATGTTCTACAATAGTGACATTGATCTTCATAAGTACGAACAATGATGTTGAGGAAGCTGTTAAAATGTGTTGACGAATTTGCAACGCGAATGAATGGAGGCTTTGCTCACGAATATCAACTTTCTTTGACATAGCTTACATAATAGTACATATCAAGAGTATTCGAACTTTGAAAATAACGCTGGGCTTAGAAAGTTGGTCTTGATTAAAGGTATGAACTTCATTTATACTAAAACAATGAACATAATAATATGAAGTTGGAATAATGTTCAAAAAAATATGTTGTTAAATGTTATATCGTAATCTATGTCTTTCCATATTGTAAGGATTCTTTTAGTTTGTACGAAGTTCTTACCAAAATTTACATACCTACTTTCTATTTCTATCCCGATTTGGATTCTTATGAAATGACTAAGAGTGCAATAAAAGTTGTATAACTGAGTAGGTATTCAATAACTGAATGCGCCAAAACAGCATTTGAATAATGTAATGTTGTTACTCCACACGTGACTCAAATACAAATAACACATCATGAGCTTTCACTTTTATTTTATTACGTACGATATAGTACGATTAATGACTGCTGATAGTAGAGGGTACAAATCTCTTCCAAAAAAAATTTGTTCCCGGTCTGGTCAGGACATTGCAGGCTAAACCGCCTGATTGTCTGAAAAGCAAGATGATTCCGCGCTGTGGAGGGCCGTTAAGCCATCAGTCCCGGTTGCTGTCTATGATTACTTAGACGGCGGTCGTTACACAACCATGTCAGAGGCCTACTACTTGTAGTAGAAGGTTAAAAAACTCTGACACTCAACAGGTCGTTGGACGACTTGGTGTCCCACTCAAAGAAGAAGACCTTTTTATTGACGTTGTTTCAGATTGCATTCAAATGGTGCCGTATTTGAAAACTTCTGACCCAAGCCTAGCTAACTAATAGACCAAAGTAGAACTTACGAAACTACTAAGCTGAAATAGCAGCTTATAAAACACCAAATTAAGTCCAGTTTATTGGCAAAACGTGTTCAGTTTTTGCAAGCAGAGTATGCAAATACATGAAACACGTGTGCTGCGAAAAAGGAGCGCAAATGGTTTATTTTTGGGTTATTATATAAAAAGACTCGTAAATGGATTTTTAAAGTTGCATGATTTTTGCAGAGTTACCTACTTATTTTATCAGTTTGTCATTTATTTTAGCGACAGTCTCGCCATTTTTTGATTGATTTAATAGGAGCTTTCTTTAGCAGTAGTATGCAAGTAGGTCGTCGGTTTGGTTTAACAGTTATAGAGCATGCCAGGATACTGATAAAGTTGAACAACGTGTCAAATTATGTGCACTAGGATGCAAAATAGTGCGCGTTCTAGGATCGTGACCGGTCTGCGCAGACGCAGTGACCGACGGCCAGCCTCACAATGTCCACATACACAACCAAACGCACGACGACTCTTGCACTTGCGACATCCGAGGAAACTCATTGTTTGAGTCCAGCTAGACGCCTCAACCACAGCGAAAAAATGGCTTTGCTTGCGCTCAGCAGTGTGGAAACTTCATAAAAACGCTCGAAACAGACGCCCGACGCCGCTTAAAGGAAACTGACCTAGTCTCACCTGAGCAAAATGTTCCCTGAATGCTCGTAGGAAGTACTCACAGGGACAACGCAGTTTATAAATGGTGTTTATATAAATTTATTTTAATTTTATACCCGAAAGTGACAATCCTTATAAATTAACAGAAACGGGTTGTTTCTTTACTGTTGCATCTGTACACTGTGCCTCAGACCCGCACTGTTGTTGTCACGATTGGCACACAGATTCGCGACGAACACCATTGAGCGGCATATCTGGCACAGAAACACGCATTGTTCAACCCGACCCGTGTAATTCGGTGTGAACTACGATTGCAGATCGCGCAAAAACTAATTCTAACATTCCATTGCAGTTTCCGTACTGTCTTATTAGATCTCCATTATTTATACAACTTTCCACATCAAGCCGGTAAAGTTGACAAGAAAACTGCGGAACGGTTTCGCAGTGAACATAATTTACCGCCCGTTGCTACAGAATGAATAACAGCGTGCGAGGAGACGACGAAAAACGGAATGCAATGCGGCGTAATGGAAATAATGTCCATATTTGGCACAGGAAGTCAATTAATGCAGCCCTGAGAGCGCACGACGGCGCATCTTCGCCTGGCTTTATGCTTTATTAATGAGGTGGGATCGCAATTATCCACTTACGGTCATCGCATCAGATGCCTAGTTAAGTAGAAGCGTGTCAAGGCCGCGCTTGGTGACGTGCGCCTAACGACAGCGCTTCCGGGTGCCATACTAGACCATACTAAGCTCGCTTCACGACATCGTGTACCTAGTAAATATGTACACATGTTTTTACTTCATCCACGATTGCGGATGCTTACGTTCTAATCGTAAGATGCTTACTCATACGAGTAACATCAACATCGGGCTTTTTGGTCCTAGTAAGAATAAGAAACATGACTTCATCAAGAATACAAGCTTGACAAAGTTCACTTAGTCAGCATTTAAGCTGAAGCCATGAGTGCCGAAGTACCGATGGCGAAAGGTCCAGGTTGTTTCACCTTCTTTTCGGATTATCAGGTATGGAAGTGTCCATACTACAACCTTTAAGGTAGATATAGTTGAATGCGAATCTACGAAGCATCGGTCTCACGAGTGTCTTGCAACAACTCTTGTTAGTTTCGTCTTCTACGATAAGCTACTTGTACACATTACAGTTTAATCCTTATTCACTTAGCATTTAAACTGACAAGGTTCATCATGATAAATTCCAAATCAAGTTATCTTGAGTGCATATTCGTGTTGTGTGATACTTTTGAGCATTTCTGTACAGTGTAGTTGTCTAGTTAGGGCGGCGCCTGCGACGGTCGTGTCGTGTCACTTACGTAACTCGAACAACATAAAGTTGACCAACGATCCCGTGTGACCTGACAACGTGTGACTTACGGCACTGACCGCCGCAAAAACAATCGCGCCGTTCATTTCGGCTGTCATCCACACGACAATGACATCATGCGTAGAGCAAACCACACAGAACCTATTGTGTACCTAACACACTTAACAGCTGAAGCTTAAGCACCATGAATGACCTTACTTGTTTGCGTTTAATGACAAACAAAGAGTGTTTAACATGAGAAAAAATGTGGAATTCAGTTCGAGATGCCCTAAAAAGGACATCATTATTTATTACACAATGCAGAATGTCCTGCTATATGAGCCGTTGTCACCACCTACATATACTTGCAATGACAAACAAAACCGAAAAAGTCTTTAAAAGTATTTTATATTTTACCAAATGGCGTAAGTTGCCTTTTATTGCTTAGTTGTTAAAATTTAATTGTACATATTGAGTATTCGTTTCCAAATCATACATAAAGTTTGAAGGGCTTTGCGGTTTATTTGAAGTTATTTTTAATTAAACAGGCGTGAGGTTGCTTCACGAGTCGACCTGAGGTGCGATGTGCTAAAGGTCTTATTACATTACCCTGAATAATGAATATCATCTACATTGCTGGCTATCGTGAACACTTTATTACAATACACTCGCCACAACCAGCAATGTACAACGAACACATTTATTTTTCAGGAGAATAAATTTATAAACATTTATGAGCGCGAGACCCGCGCGATTGCGACCTGCTCATCAAATCACTCTGACCGATTGTTGCTATTAAATATCTATTAACCCGCGCTGGCATTTAAGGGACCCAAATTGAGACAAGACGAGCAACACTAGGAAATTATGGCCACCTACTTAATATGTACTTAAAGTCCTTCAGAAGCTCTTTAATTCAGTCTTGTTCGAAGGTGTGACGCCAGAAGCATGGAACAGAAGCGTGGTGGTGCTTTTCTTTAAGAAGGGTGATAAGACTCTCCTTAAGAATTATAGGCCCATCTCGCTTCTGAGTCATGTTTACAAGCTGTTTTCGAGGGTTATTACGAATCGTCTGGCTCGCAGGTTTGATGACTTCCAGCCTCCCGAACAAGCCGGCTTCCGAAAAGGGTACAGTACCATAGATCACATTTTTACGCTGCGGCAGATTGTACAGAAGACCGAGGAGTACAATTTGCCACTATGCTTAGCGTTTGTGGACTATGAGAAGGCCTTTGATTCTATCGAGACGTGGGCAGTGCTGCAGGCTCTACAGCGGTGCCACATTGACTACAGGTATATTGAAGTGTTGAAGTGTTTATATAGAAACGCCACAATGTCAGTTCGAATACAAGATCAGACCACGGCGGCTATTCCATTGCAGAGGGTGTAAGACAAGGAGATGTATTATCTCCGAAGCTCTTCACCAATGCAATGGAAGATGCCTTCAAGCTCCTGGAATGGGAAGAACTTGGCATCAATATCAATGGCGAATACATCACTCACCTTCGGTTTGCTGACGATATCGTGGTCATGGCAGAGTCATTCGAAGACCTCAGCAAAATGCTACAGGACCTCAATCGGGTTTCCCAACAAGTGGGACTCAAGATGAATATGGACAAGACGAAAGTCATGGCCAACTCTCATGTAGCGCCCACCCCAATATCGGTAGGAACTCGATACTCGAAGTGGTGGACAAATACGTCTATCTAGGACAAACAGTCCAACTAGGAAGATCCAACTTTGAGAAGGAGGTCACTCGGCGAATCCAGCTCGGCTGGGCAGCATTCGGGAAGTTACGCAGCGTCTTCACGTCCAAAATTCCTCAGTGTCTCAAGACGAAAGTGTTTGAACAGTGTGTCATGCCAGTGATGACCTACGGTGCCGAGACGTGGTCTCTAACTGTCGGCCTCCTAAATAGACTAGGAGTCACTCAGCGAGCTATGGAGAGAGCTATGCTCGGTGTTTCCTTACGTGATCGAATCAGAAACGAGGAGATCCGTAAACGAACCAAGGTAACCGACATAGCTAAGAGAGTCAGTAAGCTGAAGTGGCAATGGGCAGGCCACATTGCTCGAAGGACGGATAATCGGTGGAGCAGGAGAGTTCTCGAGTGGAGACCACGTACCGGCAGGCGCAGCGTAGGACGGCCCCCCGCGAGATGGACAGACGATCTGGTCAAGTCCGCGGGGAAATGCTGGATGCAGGCCGCTTCAAATCGGACAAGGTGGAAATATTTGGGGGAGGCCTATGTTCAGCAGTGGACGTCCTATGGCTGATATGATGATGATGATGATGACTTAATATGTGCACATAAAAGGTATAATGTTTGTGCAACATCAGCATCAGGCAGTGCCGTGTGGTGCTTAGAATAGCATCACCCCATTTCTTTCCCGGCGTTTGTTGTACAAGGTGACTGAGGGATTCGAGGACTTCGTGTAGCACAATCTTAGGCGACAGGCTGACAACATTTCACTATTTGGATTCACAATTTTCTAAATCGGTTCTCAATTGTCGAACGTGGCGATAACGACCATATTTACCGGCCGTTAACGCTCTGCCTACCCCTCAAGGGATATAGGCGTAATGTAATGTTTATGCAAACGCTGTTACGAAACAATGCGCACGGCACACGCCTTATTCTAGGCTAGGTTTCCGTTCCCAAATATAAAGTGTGTTATGTTATGAGAAAAGTTTTTTAACGTGTTACAAATTCATTGATCCTATCTGCATTTTACTGTCTTGTATGAATAGTCATAGTCTAAAAATAAAGATCGTGGGATAGACTATTGTTGATTTCTTATGAGGTTTTAAGTGTATGCAGTGCAGACACATTAAAATCCTGCAACGCCTGTTGCCTAAAATTGCAGTAGGTACACATCAACTCTCAAATCCCTTAGTCGCTTCTTACGACACCCACGGGAAAGATATGGGGTGATGCTATTCAAAGCCGTATTCTGTAAATTCTCTATTTTGTATTTTAAGTGTATGTATACACATTGAAATCTCGCAACATACCTACGTGGTGAGTCAGGGCACGACTGCAGCTATATACCAAATTAATGTTCAAACTACATACATATATCACGCCTATATCCCTTGCTCAAAAACAGCCATTTACACTGACAAAAGTTTGAAAGTCATTCAGAACACTGTGTATCACCATAGTGACAAGTTGTCCTTCTGTAAATTCTCTATTTACCCGACTGCCTCAGAAGGAGGGTTATTTGTGTTTTAAGCGTAGGTATGTAGACACATTGAAATCTCGCAACGCACGTTGTGTGCCGTGGTGGGTCAGGCAGGCCAGCAAGACTGTAGCTATTATACCAAATTAATGTTCAAGCTACTACATATATTACGCCTATATCCCTTGCGGGGTGGGCAGAGCGTAAACGACTGTAAAAATCGGCTATTTACACCACGTCTGACAAAAGTTTGAGAGTCATTCTCATTTAGAAAGACTGTGTAGTGTGTTAACAGATTGTGAGCCTATCGCCTGAAATTGCAATACATAGATTTGAAATCCCTTAGTCACTTCTTACGACACACACGATAAAGGGGATTAAAGGCTTCAATGGGAATATGTAAAGGTGATGCTATTATAGGCCGGCACCACACGGCAATTCATGGTTCTTCTTAAAATTCTCTATTTTGTGTTTTAAGCAACGAATTATAGAACATCTATAATTCGTTGGTTTTAAGTGTATGCAGACACATTGAAATCTCGCAACGCACGTGGTGTGCCGTGGTGGGTCAGGCAGGCCATCACGACTAAAGCTATTATACCAAATTAATGTTCAAACTACTACATAAATTTGCTTAAACGTACGTCTTAGTTACGAATGGTAATTGGGGAGTGATTAAGTGCGTTTTACTGTCGTTTAAAATAAGAGACGCCTGAGGTACATTTAGGCAGCTAAGTCAATGTTGAATTGAAAATATTGAATAGTAATACTGTGAGGATTACTAATTTACATAGGTTCATGATAGAATACTTACCTACCTTATACACATACACAATTAAAAAAAAATAAGATTGGCACGTATTTTTAACCGAAGAAAAAACAAAAGGGCGAAGGAGGTTCTCAATTCATTGCGAACTTTTATTTATCCCGGCGAAAAACAATGCATTACTTGCTACGCGTGCTATGTACTACGCCGTAGCAGGAGCTCTACGAACCTATCAATGATTGCACATCTGAAAGACGCATTGCACATCACAAAAAATACGAGCTTTAGACACATTTACGAATGTTTTAAGCAAATAAAGTATCTTGTATCTTGTAACGTGTATCTAGTGTTTTTTGTATGAAGTTTTATTTTCAAAACGCGCTCAACACTTGTCTTACTTTTTTGTGGTCAATGATTGAACATTTTTTGATAATGTTTTATGTTGTTTGTTTCCAGATGCAGGCGTTGTTGGTGGTGGCGTGCGCTCTGGCGCTCGCGACGCTCGCGGCCGCGCAGAAGCCGGGCCGCTTCCTCTCCCTGCCCAACCCACAGAAATGCGCTAACCGTGAGTTACATTTTTATTTTTTGAAAATTTTCCGCCGCAGGCTGGATTTGAACTAGCGACCTTCGCCATCTGTACTGACGCCTCTAGCTCTACTCCTAGCCTGCGAATTAGGCAAGTGTATCTTGGACACTAACGCGGGGTAAGGCTCCAGAGAATGACCGTTCTTGGACTAAAAAGTGTCGCGCTCACAAATAACACTAATATATATTGTCAATTTTAACGGAGACTAGCCACGGAAATTGTTGCAAAAACAGGGTATCTAATTTATTTTTAATTGTTAGCTATTTACATCAAACACTTACTCAGGCTTTGTGTTAACATTTTTCAACGAAATACACGATAGACTCAAATTTTTTCGTCTCTTTCGATGCCTAACTTTAATATAATAACTCTAGAACTTCTGTCCTAATTAAATTTATCTATTTCACAAAAAGCAAAAATTAGTCTCTAATGCAAAAATCACACGACCCTCAATAATGAGGAATACGACGCGAGGAGGATGATGGGAAAATGTACAAGCATCCATACTTGTTGGACATGATCTTTTGATTGTGTATCAAAGTACCTAAGCTTATTTTCTATGAAAGCCACAATAACCTGTTCAATTCCGATGTTGCTAAGCCATTAAAACATTCACAAAACTATTTCTTTTTAACGAAGACGATATAAAAGCCGGATTCCGCAGTCTTTTTGCAAGGATACATGTCACATGACACCAACTCTAATTTAGTTTGGAAATCCCATGATTAGTCTCATTTTACCTTTTTCATTTAAAAATACCAACCGATGATTGAACAAGTCTAATTGTTATACAACAAAACCCAACTGCAGTAATTTTAAAGTTATGCTTTACGTTTTAAATCTGCCTTTTGAATATTATATCCCGTGGCACTCACTCTGCTGAGACGATACTAACGACACCTTATGTCAACAACCGTCAAGCCCTTTAGAAAAAGAATTTAGTTATCTACATACACATTCTAGAAAAACATAACCCTCCTTCTGATGCAGTCGGGTAAAAATACAAAGCGGGTAAAGTCACATTGCGCACGTGAGCGCAAGCAAAGCCATTTTTTCGCTGTGAAAATGTGTAATACTTATATTCCTTTCCTTATGAACATGATTACGTTTTATAACCGTGGAAAATAGTGAGATAGCAAACGAATAAAACTATAAATAAGTAACACAACTGGTTCCTACTAAAAAGACACACCTTCCAGTTTTTTTTACAATAACTTTATGTCCTTGAACTCTCGAGTCCAACGAAAAACATTAATTTTATTAGACTTAATAGCCGCTAATAGAAGACGTTTTTACAATAAATACATTATCAAACATTAGGACCTAATTATTTAACATCAGCATTAGCATAGGCAAAGGCTTTATAGATTACTAGCTGCCCGTCAGCGGTTTCACCCGCTGCAACCTATTATTACGCGGGAAGAAAGCATTACTCGCCAAGAGATGTCGCTGTTAGTTTTCGGCGAAAACGTTTAAAACGCGAATCGGCTCAGTCACGCCACCTTTGCAAAAATATCGGAATATGCGTGATCCCGTAGGAATAAGACATTTTCCTGTGGTAAAAAGTAGCCTATGTGTTATTCCAGATAGTCTTCTATATTTGTGCAAACTTTCATGTCAATCTAATCAGTCGTTTTAGCGTGATGTCGTAACAAACACACACACAAACATCCGCCTTTATAATATTAGTAGGAAGTAGGATTAGTAGGAAGTAGAATTTGTGGGATTCAAAATCTTGTTAAAACATTTTCATTGGCAAGTAATTTTTGTACGTACATGTGTTGTGGGATATACATCAATTTTGCCTTACTTACTCGCCAAGAGATGACGCTGTTAGTTTCTAAAACGCGAATCGGCTCAGTTGGGCCACCTTTTTCATAAATATTGGAAAATGCGTGATCCCGTGGGAATGAGACATTTTTACTGTAAAAAGTATATGCTATTCCGGATGCCCTTTTCTATTTCTGCAAAGTTTCATGTCAATCTAATCAGCCGTTTTTGCGTGAAGTCGTAACAAACACACACGTAGGAAGTATAGCAAGACCAGTGTGTAAGATTTTCCAACATCGTAAGACAAAACTTAACGCCGTGTGGTGCCGGCAGAGTAGAATAGCACCACCCCCTCTCTTCCCGTGGGAGTCGTAAGAGGCGACCGAGGGATAAACCCGACCCAAACAGCCAGGCCAACCGTATGGTGGCGGTTAATCCACCACAAAAGCATTCCCAATGAGGGTTGACGTCTGGTAGGCGGCCGGTCGTAAAATTAAGCCGAATCCATTGCAGCACGATTTTGTGTTTAGCAAAACGTGTTGCGCCGACCCCAAGCAATTGGGATAAGGGCAGGAAGATGATGTAAGACAAAACTTTAATTATATAAAAGTTCGAAAAAATAAAAACAGAAATAAGGAGAACACTATCCGGATTCGAACGCGAGTCACCTTGTTTGGTAGGCAAGCGCACTATCGCCGCAGCTACCATGACTTTAAGATGACTGTTGAATTAACGGATATGCTTCCCCACAAAGACGCGAATCGGCTCAGTCACGCCACCTACGTCAAAAATTTTGGAATATGCGTGATTCCGTAGAAATGAGACATTTTTCTGGGGTAAAAAGTAGCCTATGTGTTATTCCAGATGCCCTTTTATATTTCTGCAAAGTTTCATGTCAATCTAATCAGCCGTTTTTGCGTGATGTCGTAACAAACACACACACAAACATCCGCCTTTATAATATTAGTAGGATAGGCGTAAGCTCCACTGAGTAGAGGTGAGACGTAAGATGGCATCTGTCAAACAAGTGATCGTCGGAGACGTGAGACGTGCGACATCGTGGCGCTTGAAACCGTTTCCATATAAAATGTATGAAACAGAAATGGCAAAGCTCCACACGTTAGAGGCGCGCGTCGCATCGATAGCGGCTGACGATCGCTTGTCTGACAGTGATGTCCATTTTGTAGAGCTTGCCCCTTAGTCACAGGACCAGATCTTTGTCAATTTCTATGCAAAGGTCACTTAAAAGATTTTAATATACTATTAACGAATAAATTAAATTATCTTTGTTAGTTTGTTTTAGTCAAAGTTTGCAAATATCACGTGAATTAGTCGTGAAATGCCATGGACCAAAGTAACGATTTTCAAAACACTTTGCGATATTCAATACTACTTACTTAGGCAGCTTTTAAACTTAAATGACGATTAGTAGGTGCTATAGTGTCAAAGTTGAAAATCCTTTCGGATAAGTCATAGAAGCTAACCAAGCAATATAAGTTTGCCCCAGTACGGTAGCGGCGATGATATAGGTATAAAAACCTCCTATCTACATGGCAAGCCTATGTAGATAGGAGGTTTTCGTATATCATCGTCGGTATAGGTAGTGTTTTAGTAGAGTATAAATCTTGTTAGGGGTGTTAGTGTTGTTCTTATAAACTTGTATTGTAAAGACACTGATGTTTTTTTTTGTAGTTCATTTGAATTAAGTATAATGTTTTTCAAGTTTCCTGTGGCAATCATGATATGTTTTACAATCTTTCTCTTCTAAATAAAAATCTTCAGGTTTTTTTCAAATCACAGATGAGTGATCATTTCAGAAATCAAAAGAAGAATAGGTACAGCTTCAAAGAGTCACGCTACAAAAACTGTCGTCAGCAGGCTAACTACATCACACTAAACTTATTTAGAACCATGGTTTAGAACCAAAACAACATTCGTTTACTCGGTGAATACCTGGCTTTCAGGCTTAAACTAAAAGAGCGCTTCACGATGACGCAACATTGATAGAAAAGTAAAAGCTCGAGGTCGTTGCTCTCTAAGGTCACGGCCGTTTGAAGGACGGACGTTCCTCGCCTCCCACACCTCGCTCGCTATATCGTTATGTGGCAAACTTTCTTCGCTTATCAGTCTGTGATATGATAATTTACTGTGAGTTTAATGCACTTACAGCACAAATTAGGGAAATGGCGCTTGTGCTTACAGTGCCATACTATCTAAAATAAGAAATAGAAAAAATACAAGCGTCGCGTCGACCGGGGATCGAACGTGGGGCACGGGGGGAAATTTACCTAAGTACTGCTCTGCCACTGAGCTATCGGCGCACCGTTTTAAATAAAAATTACGATGAGATTATCGTTTCAGAATAAAATTAAGGATTAATTAGTTTGAAATTATCTAGGTTCGTCAATTTTGAAATGCCCTCAACAGGAGCGCGAGCGTTACCAGAAGTGTACGTAACGTAATCTTTTTGAAAGAATTATTTAGTATTTTTACGTTTTTTGCTATCGAACTGAAACCTGTAAATTGTATTATTTTTTTATGAAATGTCTAAACTACAATGAAGTTAGGTACTTATAACAGACAGAGTTCACTTTGATCTTAGTTACAGACACTCAGATCTAGATAAAAGTATCATAACTTTTAATCTTTGCCTAAATGCGCGGAAATATCAAAACTAGTTTAATTACCAGTATAATGAACGTTACACAACACTTTTTGTAACTTTATAATTTGCAGTTTGAAAATGGAAAGAGAATGTTCATAATTCCGTGTTATCCCTTCCTTGTGGGAAAAATAATAGGATTGCTCTTGGCAGCCGCAAAAACCAATGAGGGAAAATAGGAAATAAAATGTTGGAGATTTAAATCTTCACCACATTTAGCATCATATTTAGCACGGAAAAGATGAAACTTCAACCTCAAATTAGAAAGGAAAGTTCAAGAGGGTTTATAACGAGTATTTCCATTGTATTTAAACAGTCCCTTCGACCTTCGCTCTATTGCACATATAATCTTATTATTTACTTCTAGCAAGCATTTTTTATCGTATTCTACACTCCTTTCAATATATCATTGCAGCTGGCGGACGCGAGATATTTTAATACAATTTTGTACTTACATTGTTATGATATGAATAATGCATGCCGGTTGTGTGAAGTATTGTGTGTGCATTATTACGTCAGTCAGTGTAAATATCTCTAAAGAAATTAGCATGGAGGGCACAGCTTCTTGGCGAGAAGTAGAGACCAAGTCCAAAAAAAGGTTGACATCACAGTAACATTTTTGTAAAAATATCTAACGGTAGAGAGCCCTTTAAAATTAAGTTAGTTTTTCAGTTTTGTACATTAACTGCCGTAGCTATTCTACATTAAAAGGATATTACATATTGCTTTAATTTTCATTTTGATGCGTGGGAATTGCTTGGACCAGAAATGGCCATTCTTCTTTTTAGTCAGGATTTTTTCTATATTTTTAACATCATCCTTTATCGATACTAGTATGGCACGCATTTAAAGTAACATCCCGTATAGACAATCATAACATAATACCCATTTCGGTACTTAGAAGAATTTAAGATAACACTGGAACATCAATACCTTCACAATACTTCACCTATCCAAATGCTTTAGAAAAACCCAAGTATCTAACAATAATAAGATTTAATCAAATACATTCCTAATTCAAAGAGAACCGACCAATTTATTTGAACGAATGTCTCGGTCAACCATTAACGCTCGTTTTCAAGTTATGTGACTTAGATGAGTAGATGTCAATGGAATTCGAGAGGTCCCGGGTTCAGAGGTGAGCCAGCGGCCGTGACTGATACCTCGCGGTCACTGTATCTTATTATTAACAATTTGTTGAATATGCCGAGAAGACGCAACATTTTAACTCGAGAGAACAAGACTTGTCATAAATACAAGCTGATGAATATGTAGGCTCAATACAGGTTAGGAAGTGTTGATTAATCTACCGTAATTTGTAGACACAGTAGTTGATAGTAGACTCTTCTCCATTAAACATACATTCAAGTTGCGTGAGTCGTCTTCTTAAAGTCGTATCACACAAACAGTTTGCGAGCGGAGCGGACGCCCGGTGGATACCGGCGATATTTGTACCAAAGGTTGCGCACGAATTCGCTGCGTCTGCGCATCCACCGGGCCTCCACTCGTAAACTGCTTGTGTGACAAAGCTTTAATACCTACCTAGTAAACGTAGCGAAGCGACGACGCGCAAACCACTCGAGCCATTTGTAAACATAATTCCATAATCTTAGCAAACATTATTTATCTACTTTTGCAACTTCGCCTTGACAACTCGAGGCATCTTTACTGTGCTTCTGTACGTTTAATGGGGGGTTCATTAAGTCTGAATCGATAATTTTGTGATAAGTAAGCGTGATTTGGGCTCACGGCCGCCCGCCGCGGGACATCCAGTCGTCAACACCTTAACATATTCATAAAGATGACGCCGGTTTAATAAAGCTGCCTCGTGCCTGTTGTTATGCCTTTAATGAGCGTTTGTTGTCCACCAATTAAATTTAAAATATTTCCGCGGTATTGACAAAAATTCCACTAATAAAACTAGGCGCATATGAATGCTGGCATGGCCACAAATTAGGGAGATGGCTCACTCAGTACTAGCGACGATTTTGATGCTTACTGACGTAAACTGGAATGAACTGGAATCTCAGTGGAACTCAAGGTAACTATGTATAAATATGGTTGCCACGAACGTCATATTTCTTGGGCTCATATCATAATCATTACGTTCTTGTATCAGATTGTGCTGTTTTGATAATTTGATATTCTCGTACTTGATTTTTGACAGTAGCAACCCCCGCTATGTAACAAGACGTGACAATCGCAATATATCCCAAGAAAGATAGCAAAATCAGCGAAAAAAAATCCCCGGTAACGAAATGTTGTGGATTTGTGTAGTGGAAGGTCCTCTTCACAACGTCCAATAAAATCCTCTCAAAAATATGCGGTGCTGGGAGTAAGGGGGTTAATTATGTGTCCCTTTTTTCAGTTTCTCGACTGTAACTCGTAAACGGCGCGTCGTAGCTTCAAAATGTCTGAGAAACTATTAAAGCTCATTAAATTTCCTATAACTTTGTCATTAGCATGAAAACCGTAACATGAATGGTTTTTTAAGTTATGGCCATTTCAAAGTCGGTAGTTTTTTCGCGTTTTTTATTACGACACTAAAAAGTGTTTGGACGTTTCTGTAGATCTTCATTATCTTTAATGCAAACTATTTCAAAATTTGTGGATAAACTAAAAAAATAAAATGATTAAATACGTGTTCCCGCATTTTGTAAATTTTAACCCTTAACAGGGTTAAAAAGAGGTTAATAGTTTGTATGAAAAATCGTCATTTTTGATGTGATCTGTTTAAAAATTTGGAAATAAGCGAAAAAGCCAAAATGATTTAACACGTGTTTCAGCATTTTGTAAATTTTAACCCTTAACAGGGTAAAAAATAGGTTAAGAGTTTGTATGAAAATCGTAATTTTTAATGGGATCTGTTTCAAAATTTGGAATTATGCGAATAAGCCAAATTAATTTAACACGTGTTTCAGCATTTTGTTAATTTTAACCCTTAACAGGGTAAAAATAGGTTAAGAGTTTGTATGAAAATCGTCATTGTTGTTGTGATCTGTTTCAAAATTTGGAATTATGCGAATAAGCCAAATTAATTAAACACGTGTTTTAGCATTTTGTAAAAGGAGTAAAAAGGGGGTTAAAACTTAGATGAAACTTCGTCACATTTGATGCAATCTGTTTCAAAGTGCGTGAGTAGACTAGTAATAGGTTAAAATAATTAGACACGTTTGTCAGAATTTTGTACGCTTTAACCCTTAAAGGATGAATTGGCAACCCTTGAATTCGACACATCATTTTGGTGTTAAATAACTGTTGGTCATATAGTTTTATTTAGTATATGTTCGTATATTGAAATGGTACGTATCTAAGAGACACTTTTATAATTAAACTATCTTGTAATTCCTTAGTTGTTGAATAATTATATTATATTTGATTGCTTTAATCGTGTAACTTGGCATGGTACCTACACCATCATTGACATCATAAAAAGAAACAGATATGACAGATATTACCTAAAAACATAGCCACCAAGACTGTCAACAACTACCCGCCCAAATTTAAAAACTAATACACTTACATAATGTGAATTTAGAGCTCTTCTGAAAATACAAGGATGATAATATTATTTTCTTCTGAATAGGAAAACGGAATTAAGTAGAGCAAAATAAAATATTTTAGTTCCAAAATAGGTGTAATGTTTCACATTTAATACCTTTATGCATTTACATATCTACAAATTTATGCATTTACATATTTATACATTTACATATTTATACATTTAAATATTTATACATTTATTCGCATAATTCCAAATTTTGAAACAGATCACAACAACAATGACGATTTTCATACAAACTCTTAACCTATTTTTACCCTGTTAAGGGTTAAAATTAACAAAATGCTGAAACACGTGTTAAATTAATTTGGCTTATTCGCATAATTCCAAATTTTGAAACAGATCCCATCAAAAATGACGATTTTTCATACAAACTATTAACCTCTTTTTAACCCTGTTAAGGGTTAAAATTTACAAAATGCGGGAACACGTATCTAATCATTTTATTTTTTTAGTTTATCCACAATTTTTTATAGTTTATTTTTTTAATTTGAAATAGTTTGCATTAAAGATAACGAAGATCTACAGAAACGTCCAAACACTTTTTAGTGTCGTAATAAAAAACGTGAAAAAACTACCGACTTTGAAATGGCCATAACTTAAAAACCATTTATGTTACGGTTTTCATGTTAATGACAAAGTTATAGGAAATTTAATGAGCTTTAATAGTTTCTCAGACATTTTGAAGCTACGACGCGCCGTTTACGAGTTACAGTCGAGAAACTGAAAAAAGGGACACATAATTAACCCCCCTACTCCCAGCACCGCATATTTTTGAGAGGATTTTATTGGACGTTGTGAAGAGGACCTTCCACTACACAAATCCACAACATTTCGTTACCGGGGATTTTTTTTCGCTGATTCCTAGTTATTGGACCAGATGGCCTGGGATAATAATCCTAAATCCATTTAGGATTTAGAACCCTATAGGTCGAGTGAACCTTCTGTAAACTCTCTATTTAGTGGCATGGTCGAGCGGTTTCGGTCATAACGGCAATGTAGCTGATGGTACTGTTTCGTCAGTAAAGGTCGTTTAATATCAACGGACAATAAGCGGTCGGCAGCTTTCATCACCCGCCCGAGGCTGCTTTCTGAATGGAATGCAGGCCGGCCGGGCTCCCCGCACGGATATTTTGAAATTTGTTTACATTTTCGTGGGTATCTCCTCATTATAAAAGGTTACACTATAAGCAGGTACCTACCGGTAATTTTTACCCACGACTGAACGGAGACGATTTATTTTATGCGTTTGGGATGAGAGAATGTGTCTGTGTAAACCTATGTTGCCAATTATCTCCAAAACCAAAGGTCGAATTTTGATGTCGTTTTCGGTGAAAGATTAGGATTTCATTGGTACATGTTCTTAGATAGGTATTACGCGAACAACTTGCCAGTATGGGGCGCTGCAGTAAACATTTTGATAGTGCAAACCAATGTTACCAAATATCTCCAAAACAGCTGGTCTGATTTTGATACGGTTTTCAGTGATAGATGAAGATTTGACTGATGTTCTTAGAATGTTCTTCAGTAAACTGTCGTTGGCTTTTACAAACTTTAAATTATGTTTTCACTTGTAAATCACATTTCTCGTTTCCCTCGCTGATAAAAATAACAGGCGAAACCGTTTTTAGTATGACTCCTGTCACAATCATTTAGTATTGAGTTATTCCTGCAATATCAATCAGGTATGCTTAACATTTATGATTGCTCATATATTAACAAGGCACATAAAAACATAAGACCTGGGTTTAGCAACACAACCTTCGGTCTGAATAACTCCTTTCGATCACAGGTCAATCTGATTCATCTCGGCCTTTCAGATTTTATATTCTTTGCTTTTAGTCCTCGTATTTTACAGGCGTATGAAAATCGTTTTAGTTGTGTGTCGATCGCATGTCATTAGGATTGCTTAGGTCAATGATATTATGTGTTACTAGGTTTAGGTGGTTTCGTATTCTGGTAAAAGTTAAAACTAAAGAATATCTTAGTAACAATAGAATGACAGTTGAGTGTGCCTGGTATTACAATAGCTAAATAGTCCCGTTAGTTACCGATAAATACTTCGAAGTGTCATACCGGTACCAAATTTTAGTATGTCAATAAACATGACATAAGCTCTAGAAAACCGCCGGGAGACAAGCTGATGAGGTCTTGTCTCCCGCAGAAATGACGTCATCAAAATGGCGGCCGCCGCATTTAGAAAACTGCAAATTGTTTGAAAACCATAAGTTGCATTGTCATGTGCATGGTATCAAATGAAAGCTAATTAATTGTTCTACATATTTGTCTTGAACTACGACCAGGTACAAAGCATAATTTCGAAATTAAAAAACTTTATGTAAAAAAGAATTAGCAAATAATTTAATTGTAAGGCTATAGAATTCAAAATAATCATTTTTAACAAAAGTGAAATAAACGAAAAGTAACGCTCAACGCAATAGCTAAAAGAATCTAAAAGCACTTTATTGTTCGAATAAAGAGACCTTAAGTTACACTGATTTGAGTACAACGCTGTCTCTTTCCGCGCCACTACTATTTGTTGTATATGCATGTGTATGGTGTCAAATGAAAGGTAATTAATTGTTCTGCATTATTCTTCTGGAGCACAACCAGGTACATAGCATGGTTACAAATATTAAAAATCTTTCAAAATATTTCTTGTCGGGTTATAGAAACTAAAATAATACTTACTTACTCCGCTGGCTCAGCGACCCGAAGTGGATCTTGGCCTCCGATACAACTGCACGCCAGACTACCCTGTTCTGCGCAGTCTGCTTCCAATCAGGCTTTTGGAGTGCAGGTTCTTCAGAATTCAGTCAGTCCAGCGATATCTAGGTCTTCCGACAGGAACTCCGATACAGGTTTGAGGGTTTGGAGGTCTAAGGTCTAATTGAAAAAACCTGGGAAATTTCCGAACCCGAGACACGTTCTCTCTCTCTTCGTGTGGGACACCGAGTCGTTCAATGACACGATGAGACACACTAAAGAGGTGAGACTAAGATCTTATGGAGAAAGAAACGACACTCAAAGAGAATATGGTGGACACAATGATGCGAAATAGATGTAAAAAAAAGAAGAAATCACAAAATCCTAGCGGAACAAGATAAAGAGTGGTACGATAAAGTGCACACAAGATGCAAGAATACTATAAGAAATGCGAAATGACACCATCTAAAACGCAAAATTGGAGAAATAAAGACACTAATTAAGATCAAGTGAAATTCGCAAATTTTATCAGGAAATAAGATGTCGTCAGTCCACCGATATCTCGGTTGTCCGACAGGACGCTTGCCCGACGGCCAACCCCTTCCATCTGCTCGACGTGGCCAAGCCAGCTACCGCAGCCTATCGGCTTCACTCTCCCCGATGATGTTGGGCGATGATTTCCTCTATCTCCCTGTTTTTCTATTTCTAAAAGTTCCATGCTCATTCTGAGTTGGTCCCAGGATTTTCCGTAGTGTTTTTCTATATTAAGAGCTTTTCTTCCTCCGTCAAGGATAACGTCCATGTTTCGCATATGTACATTATTAGGCCTTAAGGTAAGATCATATGACGGTTTTGTAAATACGAATCCTTTTTATCCTGCAAGTTTCGATGTCAACACATTGTGCAGGGCTGCTGAGTACCTTGGGGCATTCTGGACGCGAATGTTAATTTCGTCATACTTAAATTTGTCCACCCAATCATGACACCTCCTACAAAGAGATGTCAATGGCTACAAGATTGTTTCTCTTAGTCTTGGCGCTCTTGAATCTTCTCTTGTAGAGGTATTCTGCCTTGTCGTGGGTTACCGTGGGACTTACTTTTCTTCCTTGTTCCTTCAGTGTACTGGCCATTGCTGTCACGTCTGCAGCACTTCTACTTATTAGGGCGAGGTCGTCGGCATAACCTATTATTTTATGCGTTCCGTTTAACTCCACTCCATCAACGAACTTTTTGGACCACGTGTTTCAGCATCAAGTTAAACAACATAGGTGATAACGCGTCTCCTTGTTTGAGCCCTGTGTCCACTTCAAAAGCATCCGAGAGACAAGAAGACAGTACTTGGTAGGCAGTCGGGAGTAGTGCGATAGGTACCATTATAGTTGGAGAATTTTTTTCAAGAGCTTCTTTTGTGAATTGTGCAGATACCTCCCGTATTCCACTCTTTTGGCAGTTTTTCTTTCTTCTAGAGTAACAATATTCTCATTTGCGACTGTAGTGCTCCTCTGTCATACTTCCACAGTTCTCCCGGCATGTCGTCAATCCCTAGACATGTGTTGTCCTTCAGATGCATAATAGCTTTCCGTACTTCCTCAAAGGTAGGCGTTTCTACATCGGCTTCATATACCTATTATATCTCGCGGATTTAGACTGAAAACTACCAGCGAGCAATTTAGCAGGGCCTTAAAATATTTGTACCATTCAGTTTTCAGCTTCTCCGGGTCAGAAACGAGGTTTCCTTCGTCATTTTCAAGAAACTGAGCGACGGGCTGGTATCCTTTCTTGACCAATTTTGTGTCCTGATAAAATTTGCGAATTTCACTTGATCTAATTTGTGTCTTTATTTCTCCAACTTTGCGTTCTAGGTGGTGTCTTTTTGCATTTCTTATTGTATTCTTGCATCTTGTGTGCACTTTATCGTATTTATTCTGCCACTCTTTATCTTGTTCCGCTCGGATTTTGTGATTTATTCTTTCTTTTACATCTATTTTGCATCATTGTGTCCACCATTTTCTCTTTCAGTGTAGTTTCTTTCTCCCTAAGATCTCAAGTCTCACCTCTTTAGTGTGTCTCGGGTTCGGAAATTTCCCAGCCTTTTTCAATGCATTTTTTGACCTCCAAAGCCTCAAACTTGTTTCGGAGTACCTGTCGGACCACCTAGATATCGCTGGACTGACCAAATTCTGAAGGACCTGCACTCACTTCAAAAGCCTGATTGGAAGCAAACTGCGCAGAACAGGGAAGTGTGGCGTGCAGTTGCATCGGAGGCCAAGATTCACTTTAGGTCGCTGTGTCAGTAAGTATTATTTTAGTTTCTATAACCCGACAAGAAATATTTTGAAAGATTTTTAATATTTGTAACCATGCTATGTACCTGGTTGTGCTCCAGAAGAATAATGCAGAACAATTAATTACCTTTCATTTGACACCATACACATGCATATACAACAAATAGTAGTGGCGCGGAAAGAGACAGCGTTGTACTCAAATCAGTGTAACTTAAGGTCTCTTTATTCGAACAATAAAGTGCTTTTAGATTCTTTTAGCTATTGCGTTGAGCGTTACTTTTCGTTTATTTCACTTTTGTTAAAAATGATTATTTTGAATTCTATAGCCTTACAATTAAATTATTTGCTAATTCTTTTTTACATAAAGTTTTTTAATTTCGAAATTATGCTTTGTACCTGGTCGTAGTTCAAGACAAATATGTAGAACAATTAATTAGCTTTCATTTGATACCATGCACATGACAATGCAACTTACGGTTTTCAAATAATTTTCAGTTTTCTAAATGCGGCGGCCGCCATCTTGATGACGTCATTTCTGCGGGAGACAAGACCTCATCAGCTTGTCTCCCGGTGGTTTTCTATAGTATATGTCATGTTTATTAACATACTAAAATTTGGTACCGGTATGACGATTCGAAGTATTTCGACTAAATTCGGGATTAACTCACGCCGCTAAAACTAAAAAATAAAAGAATAAGGGCTCAGATTTCAAAGTGCGTTACATCCATTGCTTTGCTGCTAGCTATCCACCTGAAGAGCAGTCTAGGCCCCTATATATAGTATAATGCAGTTACAGTAGCTACAAAAGCAGTGTTTCCCCGAAGACCTAACCAACGGCATTGCATTACAACGTGCATCTGCTAGACTATCAATCACTGAGCTATGCCCTGATAATAGTATCTTGCCGTTGCAGTAAGTATAAGAATAGTGTTTTCTTGAAGATCTAATCACTGGCAATGCATTGCAACATCACAAGATGCGCTTATGAAGCCTGCGCCAGCTATCTGTAAGGGCACTTGCAAGTCCGAACAATCGCGCATCTGCTAGACTATCACTGAGCTATGCCTTGATGATATTATGTTGCTGTTGTAGTAGGTATAAGAATAGTGTTTTCTTGAAGATCCAATCAACGGCATTGCATTGCAACATCAGTATTCTCAAGATGCGCTTATGAAGCCTGCTGCCAGCTCTCTGTAAGGGCACTCGCAAGTCCGAACAATCGCGCATCTGCTAGACTATCACTGAGCTATGCTCCTCGATTACATTATGTTGCCGGTGCAGTAGGTATAAGAATAGTGTTTTCTTGAAGGTCTAATCAACGGCATTGCATTGCAACATCAGTATTCTCAAGATGCGCTTATGAAGCCTGCTGCCAGCTCTCTGTAAGGGCACTCGCAAGTCCGAACAATCGCGCATCTGCTAGACTATCACTGAGCTATGTCTTGATGATATTATGTTGCCGTTGCAGTAGGTATAAAGTAGTGTTTTCTTGAAGATCTAATCAACGGCTTTGCAACATCAGTATTCTCAAGATGCTCATATGAAGCCTGCTGCCAGCTCTCTGTAAGGGCACTTGCAAGTCCGAACAATCGCACATCTGTCAGGCTGTCACCCGGCAAGGTCCCTCTATGAGCGCCGTGCGAATTCTAACGCAATCGCGTCTCATTACGGCCGTTTGCGCAACGCGTGTTATTAGGCCGCATGAGTTTGACATAAAGACGAAATGTTAAAACAATAAAGATAAACTGCATGTATCAGAGGTACCGTGACCTAAGTGCGAATTTATATTTTGTACAAAGTCTGTAAGACAAAAGCTAAGACAGAGACGAGATTAGCAAGCTGTCTAAAGAAATAAAAGGCGCATCCGGTATCCTTGGCCCAGTTCGGACTAGGCGTGACCGAAGCATCTGCGACGCGGCGACGCAATTCTGCCGCGGACAGATAACTAGCACTATAGTACTTGAAATATAGCTTGAGCTCTGTAACAGTCCGTCAGTCAGATGCATACTAAAACCACAAATTAGGGAAACTAAAACAGAAGTAAACAAAGGAAAATAGACCTTAGTCATAGCATATGTCTGCTGTCAGGTATCAAGAATTTTACTGTTTTACTGAATATAAGTAACTGAATAAAGTACCGTTTTAAACCGATGTGGCGCAGTGGTAGTACGACTCCCTGCGACACAGATGGTTCCGGGTTCGATTAACGGTGATGTGAACCCGGTGAAGTGGATATTTATCACTTTGTAAACTCCCTCCTAGACTGGTTAGGACATTGAATCACCTGATTGTGGACATACTCGAAAAAAAGGAGAATACTATTTAAAACGATAAATTTTTAGAGATTTTACGAATTTTTCTGAACAAGATGATGAATGACGTAGTTTGGACAAAATGATGAATGACGTAGAATTAACAATTAACGAATAAAATAAAAACAGATACCATAATGCCCGCCCAAGTCTTGATTTATTTGAACAGGCATAAAAATGCGAACACCTCACAAAAAAGCGATAGCATTACCATCGAAATGTGTCGCCTGAGACATCGGTTTAACAAACGAGGACGACCACTCGTTCACAATTGGATTCCAGCGATGTCTGCATAGCATTGAGAGTTAACAAGCATAATTGATTAAAAAAACAATAACCCGACTGCGGTAAATTCAAAGTTATATTTCGCGTTTAAAACGCGCCATTTTTAATTCATGAAAGTTTGATATAGCCAGTGTCACTCGCGCTGCTGAGACGAATCTAACGACACCTCATTTATGTTAAAATGAACCCAGCCGTTTGGGCTGTATATTTAATTTTCAAAGAATAACTAGGCGTTACTCATACTCTCGTAAAACATACCCCCCTTCCAAAACATTCAAGTAAAAAGTAAAACTGTTAAAACTTGGAAATTGATGAGTTATTTCGATTTCACCAGGATCCTAACATAAGATCTTGACCAGGTCACGAACTATGGAACAATCTGGGAGTATTGGTACACTTTTGCACCCAATATAAAAAACAGAAACATTTTAAATTAGTGATCAAACATAAAAAACTTATCCGCGATGACGTCAAAGTACTGATAGCGAAAGTCTTAGGTTCGAATCCTGCCCGCAGATTCGTAAGTTCTTTAAAATAAAATCTCCTTTTCCGCAGTCGGTTAAAAAGTAAAGAGAAACTGTTTTCGGTTGTTTTGGTGACATTTTGGGGCGAAAACGTGATAAATGTTATCGATATTACCGCGCAAAGGTCGGCGATCGTTATGTAACGCCTTCAGGTGTTGGTTGCAACAGCCTTACGACAG
Source organism: Phthorimaea operculella (assembly GCA_024500475.1). Lineage (NCBI taxonomy): Eukaryota > Metazoa > Arthropoda > Insecta > Lepidoptera > Gelechiidae > Phthorimaea > Phthorimaea operculella. The sequence goes on along the minus strand of JANFCV010000211.1, from coordinate 200,857 downwards.
TTTAGCATGTGTGTGACGACGTGACGCGTAATGAAGAACTGTCAATGTCACGACCGTGATGGGAAGTGCGGTGCGCGGGCGCTACATCTTGCTCTGACACTCTAATCTAAACGTTTTATAAACTAAGAGATGGCTACGACAGAGGGCGTCGTTAAAATTGTAAACTAAAATCATGCACGTAGAATATCACTGGTTACAGGATAAAAAGAAAGGAAAAGTTACGTCGTTTAAAAGATGAACTTGAATATTGTCTTCTTACAAACAATGATTTTATTCTAACCGTTGAATCAAGTCAATGGCTTTATCATACTAGCGGTTTGGGAGCAGTTGCGAAGCGAAACGGGCGCGTGGCGAATGCATTGCGAATACGCCGCGAAACGAACAACATATTGCAAGATTATTTAACACCTGTTAATTTTTCATGCAAAAGCTGCCCAGTATCGTATCGCACCGATAGGTAGGTATATATGTCAATGATAATAGAATGGCTCACTTCTAACATTGGTTTCTGTCTGAACAAATCTTAATCTCCCCTCAGTAGCTACCTCTTTGGCTATTCTGCTGATACAAAGTTCTCGATGAAGACGCACCCTCGTTGGGAACTTAGTCCCGCAACTTTGTATGGGTAAATACGTTATCTTGGGAAGCTTTGGTATCTATGCAATGTCGCAGGACTTTGTCCTCGAAATGTTCCCGCCATACCCGCCGAATACCCGCCAACCACGTTAATTTCGATGGCTGTTGCAGCCGGATACGTGAGGTTAGAACGTGTGGCCTGTGCCAGAGATTACTATTGATTATTGCGTTGCATTATAATTTATTATTCATTGCATCGAGCCTAACCTTGCGCGTAGCGACGAGTCGCAACTTTGGAACCTTCGTCGGCTGCTTAAATGACTTTTTAGATGCCATTGATAGGAAGCATTCTAAAATTGCGCGTAATAGGCATGTAATAAAATTATAATCACGTACTCAAAAATGACAATAGCAATTTTGATTAGCAACACTATTATGGCAAAAACCCTGATCTTTGTTAATAGATGTTCCGCACGAAGCGTCATTCATCTGGGTTATTAACTAATATCATCATTCATCAGAATATAATCGCTAGCAAGGTAAAAAACATTAATTTTATAAGTTGACAGTCATGCTTTAAGAAGTTTAACTACGATACCAACTTTATCTACCTCGTGCACACAAATTCAAGTAAAAATTAAAATATGTGACATATATCGCTTACGGGAACTGTATTCTCGCAATAAAAGATCTTGGAGTATGGAATAGAGCTTAAATAAGTCCACTCTAATATTACTTTTATTGAGTCACTAACGGCCCGGCCAGCGTTTTACACGCGCGCCGCGCTGCTTATTAGGTAGGTTTCCATTTTCCTGTGTGACTCGGAGATTTTCTCACAGTAAAAAGTAGCCTATGTTACTCTGGGGTTCAGGGGTTGTTGTAGCTTTCTAGAGCTGATATTTTTTTAGATCTTTCCAGCAGTTAAGGAGTTTATCGATTACATACGAACACACAAACAAAAAACAAATCTTTTCTTTTTATAATATTAGTGTGGACAGAAGATCTTCTTATTGCATTGCAAAGAATGACTGTAAAAATATACGATCTTTTATGTTCAACTGAACTGAAGTTTATAACGACCAAGAATTTGTACTTTGCAGAGCTCTCATTCATCATCTATCGACTTGAACAGGTCACAGTGGTTTCTGCCAAAAGACCAACCAATTTAAACCAAATGTTTTTCATTCCAGGACCAAAAGAGTTCTTCTACCGAGGCCACCACTACTTCTTCAGCGGGCACGTCCCGGCGCTGGCCAACCGGAAGGTGGACTGGCTGGACGGACGCAACATCTGCAGAGAATACTGCATGGACCTCGTCTCCATGGAGACCCAGGAGGAAAACAATCTGATCTTCAAGCTCATCCAGCAAAGTGAGTATGAGTAACTATATACATTCAGTCACCACATTGTGGTGGACTGGCTGGACGGACGCAACATCTGCAGAGAATACTGCATGGACCTCGTCTCCATGGAGACTCAGGAGGAAAACAATCTGATCTTCAAGCTCATCCAGCAAAGTGAGTATAAGTAACTATAACCATTCAGTCACCTCAATCGATAAGCTAAGAGTTATTAAAGGCGGGAGTACTGCATGGACCTCGTCTCTATGGAGACTCAGGAGGAAAACAATCTGATCTTCAAACTGATCCAACAAAGTGAGTCCATATATTTTATCTATCTTCATTCAGTCACCACATTGTGGTGGACTGGCTGGAAGGACGCAACATCTGCAAGGAATACTGCATGGACCTCGTCTCCATGGAGACTCAGGAGGAAAACAATCTGATCTTCAAGCTCATTCAGCAAAGTGAGTCCATACATTTTATCTATCTATCTACATTCAGTCACCGCATTGTGGTGGACTGGCTGGACGGACGCAACATCTGCAGGGAATACTGCATGAACCTCGTCTCCATGGAGACTCAGGAGGAAAACAATCTGATCTTCAAGCTCATCCAGCAAAGTGAGTTGACTTTTTAGAGTACATATTATGGGTGCGTACGTAAGCATAACGCGACACTGCTCGTTAGATCCCTCCATACATATTGCTAACCTTCAAATACGAAACAATACTTGGTGATAACTCCCAATCTTGAGATATATAAGTACTGCATGGACCTTGTATCCATGGAGACGCAGGAAGAAAACAATCTGATCTTCAAGCTCATCCAGCAAAGTGAGTTCATACATTTTAATCGTCTACATTCAGTCACGATATTTGATATGGTAGCGGCTAGGAAAACTGCCACCCCTAGTCCACTCAGGGTGTTTCATAAAAGGCGACGTACAGTTGGTCGAATATCTGTCGACTATGGTCAACCGCATGGTGGCGGTGATATCACCTACAATAGCATTCCTAAAGAGGGTTGACGTCAGGCAGGCGGGCGGTCATAAAACATTGCCAAATCCTTTTCCTACATGATTTTGTGTTCTAATAATTATACGTAATTGTGTATTATTATTTTCAGACGACGTGCCATACATCTGGACGTCCGGTCGCCTCTGCGACTTCAAGGGCTGCGAGAACCGTAAAGACCTGGAGCCCAAGAACATCTTCGGATGGTTCTGGTCCGCGAACCGTGAAAAGATACAACCCACCAACCAGGTGCGTACCAAGCTAAATACAGGGTGTAAGGGACAGATCTCTGAATACTGATAGGGTGCATCTTGGGCCATAAAACTAAACCACTTTCTATAATTAAATATTTTATGAGAAGTAAAACAATTTTTGTCAGTCCATAGTAAAGTGATATAGTATGGGAGGTCAAAAATTCTGATTATGTAAATCTGGCAAAGTTGTTATTTGTGTGATAGATAAAATTCTATAAAACATGGTTACCCTGTTGCGCAGTTGTAGTGCGGTTACTACTTGATTCATAGAAGAAGGGGACCCGAAATGGCAACAATATTGTCGACATCTTGCTCAAATGTCAAGTAATATGAAAAAGACGCAAACAATAATGATGCGCTTTCGGATCCCTTTCTTCTAAGAATCAGGTTTTACACATAAACAGCCAATCATAAACTGTTTTCTGTCTGTGTTACTGGTAATGCTGCGACTTCTCACAATCCGTTACATACAACTTCGATTTTTGCCATGAATGATGTAACTGAAATAGCTACACGTAAGAGAAAAGGAATTTCACGCGCGAACAGCTGCGACCGCCCTAGACAAAGGGAAATACCTCAGCCCATAGGTAGAAAGTTTTCTTATCTCGCTGAGCTAGTGTGAAAACGAAAAGCAGATTCGCTCAGCCACTTAACTAATGCAAATGGTTATACGGTCCAACATAACCACAAAAATATTGTACGAAATTGCAAGCACGCACGACGCAAAAAAATGCTTTAAGAAAAAAGTACAAAAATGGAACATAATCAGCAAAGCTGGAGCAAAATTGGGATAAGTGAGGCAAAACGAGCAAAAGTCAATCAAACCAATCGCTGAGAATTTAGAAATACCTAACTAGCGGCCCGCCAATTCGCTGCATCACTCTATCTTTTCAAAAAATCGTATCAAAATCGTTGCGCTGTTTAGGAGTTACCGGTGTCCGTGGCAAAAAAACGTATATTCACTGTGGGGTAGGCAAAGTAAAAGCGGCCATGTACACCACGTCTGACAAAAATTTGAGAGTCATTCCGAAGACTGTGTATCACCATTGTCACGAAGTTGCCAGCCTCTCGCCTAAAATTACAATACGCATGAACTCTCAAATTCCTTAATCGCTTTTTACGACACCCACGGGAAAGATACAGGGAGATGCTATGCGCACCACACTCTCACTAAATCTCATGTGACTAAACGTGAACTCAACCATTTCCAGATCCCCAACGGCTGGGGCTACAACCCGTGGTCGCAGACCGGCCACAAGAAGCAGAAGCAGCCTGACAACGCCGAGTTCGACATCAACCAGACGACGGAATCCTGCCTGAGCGTGCTCAACAATGTCTACAACGACGGCATCGCGTGGCACGACGTCGCCTGCTACCACGAGAAGCCGGTGGTCTGCGAGGACTCAGACGAACTACTCAACTACGTCGCAAGCACCAACCCCGGTCTCCGTCTGTGATTTTTCGTCTTAGCTCTAAGAATCTGGCCACCTTAGGAAGTCAATTTTAAATTCCAATTTTTATTTAATGTGAAACTCGCTCGGATGACTCAATGTCCAACATGAATACAGAGAATTCAATTTATGATTTTTAAAATACATGCAACTATTCGGTATGTTAAAAAGGTAACCCTTAATACAGAGTGTTTTAAAGAGTGGTTTGGAAAAAACAACATGGAAAACTTTACAAATAATCGGGCAACGAAAATGAGGTTCCCATACAAACCAGTTGCTTTCCTTTTGTTTTCATATTCAGAGAAGAGTTAACTAAAATCGACCGCTGATCTAGAGACGGCTTTAAAAATATCAATACCGTTTTTCTAAGGTGGCCCGACTTAAAATAAAGACAGCTAATAACCAAGTTCACTTTAGCACGACGCGCGTTTGCATCGAACGCGCGTTCGTAACATCTAGATAATTTCTCAACACAACTAACTGTAGGTACTCAGTACTCTCATTCACAGTATTTATTAGCGCACCCGCACTCTATTCGAACTTGCCATAAAATGCGCCAACGGATTCCAGGCTATGTGAAAAAAATATAGATGGTGTAAAGGACAGCCCTACGAATACTGATAGGGTGCATTCAGAGCATGAAACTGAACAACTACCCAATAACTTATGAAAACATAACAGGAAGCATATTATTTTTTTGAGTTCCCATAGTAAATGCAGTCAGCTGATTGTAATTTTGTAGAGGAGGTAGATTTTTTGTCGTTTCCCGACATATTTTCCTAGAGGGAAGTTGTTCAGTTTCATGGTCTGTATGCACCCTATCAGTATTCAGAGAACTGTCCTTTACACCCCGTATTTTTACATAGCTAAGCTTTTTTGTTGGCCAGTTAAATCTCCCTTCGACATTTGGGATCGCTCCCGCACGCACTGCCTAAATCCATCGTACAAAACTATTTTGTACAGAATAGTTATTTAAGATTCTTATGTAAGTTAGGTTTATTACCTAAGGGAAGAATTTATATTTGTATATAAAATAAAATTATATAATTAGGAATCAGTCTGTTTTATTCTTCTTAAAAGTATAGTTTAACATCCTAACCTAACACATGATATCACCTGGATAATCATATTCTTTGTACTCTTATGAGGTGGTTTAATTTCTTACGATCTAATCTGATAATGATAATAATATGGCGATAGTAAATGCGTCAAAATGATTTACCCAAGAAATTAAGAAAGATATAAAAAATTGTTCAAATTCTGGGTCGATGACAAATTTTAGGTTTATTATCCCGTCAGTCCCGAACAAAATCAAAATTAAAGTAGGAATTTGATAAGTTACCCAAAAATCGCAATTCGCGCCATTTATGTTACAGAATAAATTGGTATGCTTATAGAAAATATTGTTCCAAAAAAATAACGAATAATCACTTAAAAATAAGTCAACATCAAATAAAAATGTTAAAGGTTTGTCGACTAACATTGTTGTCGGATAAAGACGAAATAGTCCGTAGGTCCGACTGGGCAGTTATCTACGTCACATGACAATAAGATGAGATGGCAGCAGGTCGGAAATGTTGTGCTAAGCAACAATCAGAGAATTAGGTCGCTTTATTAGTAAAAAATATAGAAGATATTGCTTTATAAGTTGAGAATGTAAACATAAGTCTGCATTGCATGTCCTCAAATGGCCGCAAGTATTAGGCAGCCGGTATTAACTTTTTTTGAACACCTTCTGTCAAGCATCTACTTCCGGCCATTTTAGGACAAGCAGATTTATGATTATTTTCTGTACTAATAAAGTTCTAAATGCTGCCATGATTTGTAACGATGTCGTATCACATACCTCAAAAATTGGCACCGGAAACTACGGATTTTCCAACTTCCAGCCTATTCCGGGTTCTTGCTTAACACAACCTTTCGGACTAGCTGCCATGCGTCTCATCTTGATATCACATGACGTATGTAACTGCCAAGACGGGCTTACGGACTAAAAGCCATTGTCAAATAAATCATTATACCTACTTAATTATCATCTTAATCTACATCATCAAATGAAAATGTCAAAACTTAGGAAACGCGACCAAAGCTACCGCAGCGCACGGCAGTCATCTAAATAACACCAAAAACAATTTAAATTGTTTGGACTAAGCTTCAGAGCCTGACTGAGCCTGTGCATGTCCTTATTATAAACTTTTTATACAGTAGGTGCGTTTTTTTTTTGTGAAAATGGCGCCACTGGTCTATAGTGATACCCTTAGTGAAGCAATATCTTAGTTAATCGATACTTGATGATTGGTTTTTCACAGCAAACAAAATTAATCCCCATAATTGGTTCAACGCAGGCAATCAGGCAAAATCAATCCCATCTTAGATTCACTGGGCCAAAATGAATAATTTGCAATGCTAATAAAAGCTACAACAAAAAAATAACCATGCATGCATAAACATATGCAAAAACAATAAACAAAAAAATACTTCTCTTTGAACAAAAACAAAAAGCAATAATTTTAAATTTAGATTTCAAAATCTTGTTCATCCGCGGAATCGCGGCGGCGTCGCGAGCACGCTCGTCCTATACGCTTCAAATCATGGTTCTTATATTTCTCGCACATCCTCAAATCATTTAACTTGTTCAACAGAACGTTGAGCACATTGTATTCCCTATCGTGAACAGTGATATACATACGTGAGTACTTCTCGACTTCCTCTGGAGTGAGTTTGTAGTCGGTTTCTAGGTCTCGATTCGCTTTTGTCACGACGGTGTCGCCATCTGCCGCGTCGCTGTCGTACTCCGCGGGATCTAGGGCGGGCACGTTCGCACAGATGGTTTGGTACAGCTCTAGGGGAGTATCGAAGGTTATCGTCGGGATGTCCAGGCCGGGGAATTCGGGTTTCAGTAGAGAAGCTCTGTGTTTGCGGCGGGTGGTGTGCGTTGTTGGCAAGTCTGGAAATTATATGTTGTCCATTACAATTCTTACAAGACTTGTTCAGTACACGCTATACATATAAGTTCTCGTAGTGTTACCTAGATGGCAGTCTATGATATTACAACTTTCTTAAAAACTTTAAAAAAGTAAATTATTCAACTTTGCCATGTGATGCCGGCTTAGAATCGTACTAGTATCACCCTATTTCTTTAGAATAGCATCACACCATTTCTGTCTCACGGGTGTCGTAAAAAGCGACTATGGTTCTCGAGGGTTTCATGTGTATTACAATTTTAGGCGACAGGCTGACCATCTGACACTATAGTAATTGATTTTTCTGAATAGGCCCTCAAATATTTTTCAGGTAGCTACCATATTTTTCCGATCTTTAACGCTCTGCCTGCTCCGCAAAGAATAGAGGCGTGATTTTTGGATGATTAATAATCTCAACTTACTGTTGATAAAAGCTTCCGGGTTTCGTTCGAGAAACACTGGCCACATCTGTAGTTCATCAGCAATATTGATAAAGCTTTTGTCAGCAAGCCGCAGGTACAAGTCCCCAAGAACCTGAAGCATTTTAGAGGAATTATGATACGGATTTTACGACTTTTTGGACAACCTATAATGAGAAACATAAACTTCAAGATATTTTTATCAGAACAAGGTTACCATCATTCATTACTTATTTTAATTAAATCTAAGTATTTATTTTCCTATGTGTTAAGCATTGAGTTGTACTTTTTTTTATTCTACCTACAGTAGAATTTTAATCCAGTCAGCCCAAAATCAAAAGGAAAAAAAGCCCAAAATCATGAGGAGGCCTAGGTTCAGAAGCATGATGCCGTGTGATGCCGGCTTAGAATAGCATCACATTAGTTCTGTCAATAGGTGTTGTAAAATGGATCAATCTATGTAAATCAAAAACCTCCCAAAAAATCTGCTTATAGTCTCCGCACTGATCGTAGATTAAAATAACAACAAAAAAAAAACTATGCAAATGGACAGCACCATTCCCAGTTAATACAACACTTTGCACTGCATTCGCCAATCTGCCTGCCTAGCATGGTGAGTATGCAAACATCCCCCATTTGGGGAGGCCTATGTCCAATAGTGGATTATTGTGTCTGTTAAAATTAATTACTAATAAAATACTTGTAATTTAAAATCTACTTTACAAAGATGTATCAAAACTAAATGAAAACTTACAATATCATTGTTCTTGGTGGCAAGTATGGCGATGGGCACAAAGTATGTGTTTTTAGCACTGGCTATCAACAACTGTGCCTTGTCAATAGCACCCTTGTTCCAAGTTGTTGCCAACTGGTGGTCTATTTGGCAGTCTGCTGTGAGGACCTACATTTAGAAATAATTTACTCTTAGTTAAGAAAATAATCAACACAATATTAATGAAGTACTAGAGTAATATATTAAATAGAAAAGATTCTTATCAGTTTGATGATAAGTTCATAAGATGGTATACCTAGTTTTTTTTATTATTTCAAATTGTTAAATAGGTAGGTAGTAAAAATTGTTCAGTACTAAACTCAACTATTTATTATCAAAACTGCTAGGCAAACAGGGCCATCTTATTCTTATATTTAAGAGCTCAGCTCTTGTTGGTGGAGTAATCATAATCACCATTCTTGTTTCTTACACATGTATGCACACATGTACTAAGGTTTTACTTATTATTAGCTAGAAATTTACATAAAAGTTCAACTCACTTTATCAGTAGGAGATACCCCATGAATACTGGCTTCAAACACTTTGGTAGGTAAATTCTTATAATCAGCTGGCAGTTTCACCCAAACCGTTTTTTCATTTTCATTGGGGCGCAGGTACACACCATAGTCTACCAACCAAATGAGGAACTGTGACTCCATGGATACAATCCCACGAACCCACTTATCTTGCCACATTACAGCTACATACTGAAAAAGAGTCATAATTCAAACTTATGGGGCCTTACCAGAATAAACGTTAGACAAGTATTTAAAAAATCATACAAAAAAAATGCTAGACACACTTTCAACACTGGTCTAACTTTTTTCTGGCAAGATCCATTGGATCTTAGGAGCCCATCCGCCAAACAAAATATACAAGAGGTATCGCCCTGGGGACTAGAGTGATGGCCACTTCCTCGGCCAATGCAGAACTTTGGCCATTCAAAGATGTCTCATGCCCTGGACGATCTCTTCCCAATATAGTTAAGTTTATGTAATTTAGTATTTATTTATTTTACTTACATAGTCTAGTCTAAATTATAATGCCTAAACTTTTGTACAATAATGTATGGTAGAGATGCACTATGTAGTGCCAGCTGAGATCACTTCAATTCTACCCGCGGGTGTCGCAAAAAGCGACAAAAAGTTACGTCAAGGGAATGGGCACCAGCATTCCCCATGAATGCAACATCTTGCACTGTGCTTGCCAATACACCTGCCCAACGTGGAAAGCACAGCAATACCGACTGACAAGCGGGCCCATGTCCAACAGTAGACTGTTGTGGCTGGATAAGAGAAGGGTGCACATTAGGGGACATGCTAGGATGCGAAAAATAACACTTAGCAGCCCTCTCAAGTTCCCTCCAACTAGAACGATATTTCGTACACCTAAAGCATTTATAGACTAAGTACTATGTGTCTACTTGTGAAACATGATCCACACATACCTCGCCGTGGTTGAAATCCGAAACGTCGCTTTTGGAAACGCTTCTAATCTGAGTACTTCGATCTAATTCAAGTAAGCTCGAATCGCGACCTTCTATGGCTGTGCAAAAGAACGAGAACGGGTTCTTAAACGTAGCAATAGCTACTTCCATATTATTGCAGTGATTTTCCAAGCAAAGCAAATACGAAAAACTTGAGCAATATTTTGCGGTATCTGCATTTTTTTTGACAGTCAGTGTTGCCAGATGATCGTCAGCCTTTCTCCCCAAATCTGGACCGAAAAACCCCCAAAAATCGGGTTTTCAAGCAAAATTCACAAGATATTGACAGGAGTTGCTAGGGTGCATCACAGACAATAGATAACCAGAGAGGCTAGGTACTATCCTCTTTACACCCTCCGAACTTTTTAGAGTTTGCAGCTTGATCAAACTCTTCTTAGCCCAATTTTCTGACTCAAGTCTTGAAGTCTTGGACCGTAGAGAGGTTTCGTGAACATGTCGGCTAATTGGTTTTCTGAAGGCACTTGTTTAACTTCCAGTTCACCGTCGGCTACACGTTCACGCACAAATAGGTGCTTTATCTTAATATGTTTGGTACGCTTGTGGTACTCGTATTTTGGATTTTGTGAGAGCTTCACCGCAGATTCGTTATCCAAGTGAAGTACTGGTTTTTCTAATTTTATAAGTCTGTTCAGTAGACTATTTAGCCACATTATCTCCTGAGTGGCTTCGCTAGCCGCAACAACCTCAGCTTCAGTTGAAGATATGGACACGATTGTTTGTCGTGCACTCCTCCAGCTGATTGCAGCTCCTGAGAGCAGGCAGACCATTCCCGACGTGGATCTGCCGGTCGGTATGTCTCCGGCGAAATCAGAATCAGAATAGCATATCATATGTTGGGGCGAGGTCTGGCAATAGACTAGGCCTTTCTCCACCGTTCCTTTTAAATAACGGAAAATCCTTTTTACTGAAGCAAAGTCTTGTCTTGTTGGAGATTCCAAATTTCTAGAGGCTTTGTTCACAGCATATGATATGTCAGGCCTTGTGCCTACTGATAGATAAGTAAGGGCTCCAACGGCCTGTCTGTAATTGAAAGTTGTTTTACTTTCACGGTTTTGTTCCTCATCATCATTGCTGGTGTTTTCCTTGATAATGGGCGTTGGCGTGGGTTTGCTATTCTGCATGCCAAACTTTTCAAGTAACTTCTTTGTATAGGCCTGCTGGTGCAGCGTAATTTTGCCTTTTTCAGTTTTAATTTCCATACCAAGGAAGTAGCTGGCAGGTTTGGTCGTGATCTTAAACCTTCCTTTCAGTTCTTTTATAAATTCATCTGCAGCGCCGGTCGTGTTTGCTGCGACGAGTCCGTCATCGACGTAGAGGCCAATCAAGACCTTGGATCTTCCTCTAGTTCTGTAGTATAGGCATGGATCAGCTTCACTCTGTTCAAAGCCATCGTTGACTAGGAATTCAGCAATGCATGTATTCCAGCATCGTGGAGCTTGCTTCAATCCATAGAGGCTGCGTTTGAGTCTACAGACTCTCTTTGTTCCGTCTTGGTAGCCTTCAGGCTGCCTGACGTAAATTTCTTCTTCTACTGTACCATTGAGGAAGGCTGTTGCTACATCAAACTGACGTAAACTCAAGTTTTCTTTGGCGGCAATAGCAATAATTGCTCGTATGGTGCTAAGTCGGGCCACGGGACTGAACGTCTTGTCATAGTCGACGCCTTGTTGTTGGGAATACCCTTTGACAACTACTCTTGCTTTGAATTTGTCAATCGAGCCATCCGGAAGTGTTTTGACTTTGTATACCCATTTGCATGGCAGTGCTTTTCTTCCTTTGGGTAAATCCACTAAGTCCCAGGTCTCGTTTTGTCGTAGAGACTTTATTTCGCTTAGCATGGCTTCTTGCCATTTTTCTTTGTAGGGCGAGTCCAATGCCTCTTTGTAGGTCATCGGGTCCTTAGGTATGTTGTTAATTTCGGCGACAGCAGCCAATACCTGATCGTCGTACCTTTCAGGTCGTTTTATTGTTGTCCTTTCTCTTAGGTTGTACCGGTTCGGTGTACCAGGGGCGGAGAACGGACGGGACTCACTGTCACTTGCAATGTTGTCATTATTTTCGGTTTCATGTTCCGTTTGAGGTTCAGGTTCAGGTACATTCTCAGGTTCGGATTCAGTGTCAGGATATTCAGGGATATCGTCATGTTCCGTAGGATAATTCTCGACCCTTTGAGTAGAGTCTGGGGCGTTGACGATGTCTCGTTCATGTTGGGTATCGTCATCTGAATCGTCAATGTCTATTTGAACTTTCTTTTCATTTGAACCGGTTGAAACATTGTTGTTGTTAGAAGTATCATTGTATGTAAAATCTATTTCGTTTTCAGGGCTTGAGTAAAAGTTGCTTTTTGTTACTCTTACATCTTTGGAAACGTATACCTTGCGTTTGGATGGAACGTAGACCCTGTATGCTTTGCTGGTGTCTGAGTAGCCAACAAATACGCCAGGAATTGCTTTCGGTGCAAATTTCGGGCCTTTATTGGGTCCTTTCTGCAGTACAAAGGCTTTTGAGCCGAAAGGATGCAGATGATGAACACAGGGCTTCCTTTTAACCCATTTTTCAAATGGCGTTATAAAGTCAATGGCACTGTTGATGCATCTGTTTGAAAGGTAGTTAGCAGTGTTAATTGCTTCTGCCCATAGGTGCATTGGTGCTTTGGCGTCAATAAGCATAGCTCTGGCTTTCTCAACAAGCGTCCTATTTTTGCGTTCAGCAATGCCGTTTTGGTGTGGCGTATAGGGTGCAGATAGGCGTCGCCTGATCCCATTGTTCTTTAAATAAGCATCAAATTTGCCGTTGACATATTCTGTGCCATTATCCGTTTGCAGGTGTTTTATTTTGTCTCCCGTAAATTTTTCCATTTCTTCTTTGTAGTTCTTAAAGTGGTCAAGCACTTCAGACTTCTTTTTCATAGGGTACACGCGAGAGTATCTGGTGTAATCATCAATAAAAGTGACGAAATATTTGTTTTTTCCATTTGATGGAGTGATCGGACCACATACGTCGCTGTGTACAATCTCCAGGCGTTCAGTTGTCCTTGGAGTCGTTCTTTTTGGAGAGCTTGGAACTCGAGTAAGTTTTGATTGAATGCATACGTCACATTCTGGCAAAGTCTCGTTTTTGTTGAAGTCGAGTCCAATCATTCTCTCGTTATTGAGGGCAAGGTGTAGGTCTTTTTCATTCATATGACCAAGTCTCCTGTGCCAGTTTTGTATGGAGTTTTGCTTTATGGTTTGTGGTGGAGTTGCAGGAGCTATAATGTCATCTATCGCTGCGTTGCATTCTTCAGCTTTTAGCGATTTGATATAATAAAGTCCATTTTTCTCTGATTTTTCCGCAATCATAAGCAGTATTCCATTTTTATTGTATACTAAGCCAACGTTGTCATAGAACGTTGCTCTAGCTCCGTTTTTAGTCATTCTAGATAAGGACAGGAGATTTTTGCATAGGTCAGGAACGTACAGCGCGTTTTCGAGGTGAATCTTTCTGTTTTGACTTGAAAGTGTGACTCTTCCTTCTCCTTCGATATCAGAAGAAAAGTTTTTCGATGCAAACTGTAGTTTCCTTGACGTTTTCTTCATGTTTTGAAAATATTCCGAGTGGAAAGTCATGTGGGACGTACATCCACTGTCGAGTACCCATCTGTCATCAACGTCGTTGTTATCTGAAGATAGGAAGCATTCCTCACTGAGTAGACATTCCTCGGTGTAGGGGGATTGTTCAGTGTTTGGTTCTTCAGCGTAAAGACATAAGAAGGCACTGTCACAAGCTTTAGGGCTTGGTTTTTTCTTGTTGTTTGTCTTCCAGCAATTGGAGCATATTTTGTGGTTCCTTTTCTGAAAGATTTTGTTTCCCGTCTTCTTGCATATTTTGCAGATAGCGAGAAGTGCATCTTCTGTCTCTGAAGGTTGACTCGAGGTCCCGACGTTCGTGTTGTGGTGGCGAGCATCGTATTCATCGATAATTTTTTGTTTGAGCTCGTCCGGTTTTGGCAGGGTGTCTCTTGTTTCAATGGCCACACGAAAGTTTTCATATTCTGACGACAAGCTGTACAACATGATTATTGTCAACAGGTCCTCATTTATGGCTACGTCCATTTCGTTGAGTTTGTCGACAATATCCATAAAGTTGCGGAGATGTTCGCGGATGTCGCTGCCTTCGTCAAGTTTTGACAGTATAAGCCTTTTCAAGAGTGCTGCCTTTTTAGCAGGGCCTTTGCTTGCATATATGGTTTTTAGTTTCTCCCATAGTGCGTTTGCCGTTGCGCATTTTTTGATGTCTTTTAGTTGGGAAGGGGCGATTATTAAGATGAGTTCGCATCTCGCTTCTCTGTCCCCTTGTTTCTCCTCTGCAGTCGCCTCATTTGCAAGAGGGGTCTCAATATACTGCCACAGTTTGTTTTTTGTCAGCAGGGCTTCTGCCTGTATTACCCAGGTGTCATAGTTATCAGAGTTGAGTGGATCGATACTGTATTTGGGCATTTTCGTTGGTACTGGTTCGGTACGATTTTTTTGTTTTGCCACGAAAGTATTTTGTTCAAACTCTAGCGATCTTTAGATCTTATTTACATTCTGCTACCATTTTAACTATTGTGGTATCTGGGTATACAATAAACAAATATAAACTGGACAATGTTGGTTTAATTGTAGTTTAGATACAATTCATATATTTATAATATTGAGACGCAGAAAAAGTAATGTCACGAGTCAACAAGATATTGACAGGAGTTGCTAGGGTGCATCACAGACAATAGATAACCAGAGAGGCTAGGTACTATCCTCTTTACAATTCCCCCAAAAGCAACAAATTTTACGAAATAAAAAAAACGACTCAAAAAAGTAAGTTCACCGTCTGGTGTGTTCCCAAATTATCATCAAAATCCCCCCACAAATCGTATTTTCAAGCAAAATCCCCCCAAAAGCACCAAAATTTCATCAAATTGAAAATATCGACACAAAAAAGTAAGATTTTTCTCATCAACATCCTCGCAACATGCCTCGAAATTATGAAAATCAATGCAAAAATCACGTCATTGGAGCGTAAAATCCTCTTGTTCAAAACCCCAAATCCCCCCTACTCAATTTATTTCCCCCCAACAATCCCCCCAAAGATATTTACCCCCCATTTTTCCCCCCTCTGCTTGTAAAACCCCCCGAATTTGGGGGGAATCCCCCCAATCTGGTAACACTGTTGACAGTTGACTTGACAAACGAAAATTCGGATACACACAATTAGGGCCGAGTCACACCTAAGCAATCGGCGGTAGTGGTTTTGGAACTTTTTGTTTTGGAACTATCGGCAGTACAAACTGATGCTAACGGACGGCTAGAGCTACGTCCGCAAAAGCATGCAGAAGTCCAAAAACACACGATAAGGTCGGGCTTGGCTCGGGTCAACAAACGGCCCCAGAAAAAAGTAAATTTTCAAAATAAACGAATGAGGGTGTAGAACCTTCTTGGACAGATCCATCTATGGACGAGTAGAAAAACTAAAAACCAGAAGTGAAGTTGAAGCTTCATAGCGCGATTTTATAGTTTATTTACTAAATAAAAGATTATTGACGGGAAATTGATGGCGAAGAAAAATGGTGAAAGAAAAAAAGCTGATTTGGATGGATCACGGGAAGGTATGTACGTACGTATACTTAATACGTATATCTGTCTGTGTCTGTACCTACCTACTTACTGTAAAGGAGGATCTCCCAGAAGATACGGCTCAATCATACGTACGGCCTGTACGTTTGCAACGAAAAGGGCTCAGGTCTACTTAATACTATATTTAGTTTCATGAGTGTTACGAGCTACCCTGAGCTGAACCACCCTGATAGTCCGTAAGGAAGACCGTTCCGTGCTTTTGAAAGCACGATAAACCACTGCACCCGGTAGCTGAGTATCTTATGATATTTGATAACTAGACGGCGGCCATTACACCTAGTATGATTAAATAGATGGTTAATACTTATTAAATATAACTATTTATAACTTTGACACCGGGTTCACCGGGTCGTATGTCAACTCGGTGTCCACGTGGTGTCCACAAGGCAGAAGAAGAAGATTATTAGTGAAAGGGAAATTGATCTTTATAAGATTTATGTGAATTTAACGTGCCTTTCGAAACACGAAATCCAAAGTACCTAAATGTGTAGGCATAGCTGGCATGATACTTATTTCAAGTTTTTGAAAAGTCTTTTGTACTGGAGGTTGAAATTTTTCTCGTTTACCATTATAGCCTCCTTAGAAAAAGTTGTTCAGTTCCATGGTCCCAACATGTCTGCAATGTTTTCAGTACCTTCAAAGTTTTCCTTCTCCGTCCCTTACACTCGGTATATGAGCGCTCTTATACCGGGCGGGAGTAACGGAAAGGGTATAACAAGCCGAAAGGAGGTCAAGGTACTCATGAATCTGAACAACTTTCCCCATGGAACATGGGTCGAAATATGAAAAAAAATTGGACCTCCCATAGTAAATTAATGAGCTGATCGGCAAATTGGTATGTGAGAACTTATATGTATTTGTATTTTCATAGTTCGGTTCGACCCATTTTCCATGGGGAAAGTTGTTCAGTTTCATGAGTACCTTGACCTCTTTTCGGCTTGTTATACCCTTTCTGTTACTCCCGGTATAGGTAATTTGGTAACGCAGATAGAACTGTGGAAAGAACGACTGACTGCTTCAGGCGACTGCTCTTTATTATTTAATTCTTGTCGCATTCCAAACACCCTGTATATCATCCACCTATCCATGGAATAGATTAATTTATACCTACTGTTTTTTTTATAGAATAGAAAACGTTTATTTATCATCATCAAGTATTTGTATAAAAACGCACAGATAAGTTGGTCACTTAGGTATGTTTTACATGGGTGGGTCAAAGTGCTGACGATAGTACCTATAATACCAATCTGCTGTCTTTTCTTCATATTCTGCATTGCATTGCACACCTGCATTGTAGATGCACCTTGTCAGCCAAAAACTCTACCGGGAGTAACGGAAAGGGTATAACAAGCCGAAAGGAGGTCAAGGTACTCATGAAACTGAACAACTTTCCCCGTGGAACATTGGTCGAAATGTGAAATAAAATTTGGACCTCCCATACAAAATCGCCGATCAGCTGATTGATTTACTATGGGAGGTCCAATTTTTTTTACATAATATTTCGACCTATGTTCCATGGGGAAAGTTGTTCAGTTTCATGAGTATGTACCTTGAGTTCCTTTCGGCTTGTTATACCGTTTCCGTTACTCCCGGTATAGGTAGGTTGCTTTGAGAAGAGGTAGAACTATTAATGAAGGAGTTGGTTAACAAGGCGGCCTTATTGCAATCACATCGCAGCAACTTTTACTAGGCAACCAAAGAAACACCGTGCGATATAGGTACTGTACCTAATAAAGCAAAAGTAGGCCTGAGATAAATTGGTGCGGGTAGGACGGTGCGAGGGTCACATGGAGGTGACAGGCGAGTTGCGTGCGTGCGAGGAGATATGGGGAGGCGGTCGGCGTTCGCTGGTGTCAGTGGAAGCGGCGGGCAGCGCGCCGGCGGCAGGCGGAATGCAGCGCGGGGCGCGGGCGGCGCGGCGGCGGCCGCTGCTGCCGCGGCGCCTCCTGCTGCCCGCCCGCCGCCGCCGCCAGTCAGACGCGCGCCGCCGACACGAGAGTTGTTCCATCCGCGCGCCGCACCACCAACGCCTCGCACAGGTATGTATCTATCTACACAACACACGTGACACTCATTATTATAGGTACCTACGTACTCACGAGAGCGTCCGGACCGGACGGCTCTGCCGAAGACGGACGGTTGGTGCTGTATAGTTTGTTTTTGTTGTGGCCGGCACCAGAAATAGCCGGCGCGGACGATGCTGCCGCCTCCTCGGCATCGCTGCTGGTGGGCGGTGAAGCGACGGCCTGCCATATGTTTGCCAAATGAGAATCCCTGAGCACTGGCGGGTCATCGCTTCTGCGGCTTTATCAGTGTTACATATTTATTATTGCCGGGCGGTGCGGTGAGGTCAGCTGGCGGCGCGCGTGGGGAAGTGAGCCTTATCTCGTGGGCCGTAGGGTCGTCGCCGGAGTGCCGGGCTCCGCTGCTTGCCGACGCGGGCGCGGCCTCGGGCTCTACTGTCTTTGCTCTGCATGCTCTTGCGTCGTTCTTATTTGCTATACCTACTTACTTGCCTACTTAAGCATAAATAGGTGCTTACCTATCCATAATAATGTGTTGTGTCTTAGGTACGTATGTTATGTACAATCGTTTGTACCTACATATAGGTAACAATCACGTGGTAATCTACTTAGGTACCTAGTGCTTAATACTTTAATGTAGGTAAACATCACTAAATTACCACATTCTACAGCTTTTCACGTCACTGTAGGACTTATGTCTTTGCGAGCTCGCATTCTGGGATTTTCTATACGAAACAGGAAACAAGACTTGGAAATCGTGAGTAGGTAGGTACTGACTCAGTTGATATGTTGATATCTTCAATACGTCATCAACGTATGAAGGCCGTTCTTGGAGCGATCGCCTGACTGACATATCGGCTACTCAGTGCCAAGTGGCAACGTGACTTATCCATTGAAGCTAGTTAGCTGCTTTACATTTCTCGCCGACGACGCTCGACTTGTTTGTTGCAATGACGTAGGCGTCTATCTACGGAGCTGCGATGTAATCTGGTCGTTATCGCAGCTGGCACCGAGAGCACACTCAAATCGGCGTCGTCGCAGCCCGGCTTTTGAAATATTCCAGCCGTGTGTGCGGGCCGCCCGGTGACGAGGGATCCGGCCGACCGGTGGTGTCTTCGGCAGCAGCGGCCGTGCGTGTAACAGCTCGCCGGCACGCGAACCTCGCCCTTACCGAGCACGCAACACGCCCTATAGCGGCCTGCTCACGTGTCGCCGCTTATTACCCCCTAGGCGTAGCGTAGTCGACCTCGAGCTGCGTCGCGCTCGCCAATCTCGTCCCTACGCGGACCGGCGAAGAGACATTACCGTTCGGCGGGGCGGAGGCGCTAACAGTATTTCGGAGCTGTTGCAGCAGGGTCGAGATCCCGACGCACAAGAGTGAAAGTCGGGGGGGTGGGTGACAGCGGGGTGGCGGTGGCGGCGGCTCTCCCCGCAGGAGTGGTCGACCCGGGACTTCCAACAAGGATTTGCTAAATCTGCTGCTTTTCGTCGCAGCCGTCGAAAAAGAAAATTACGTGGGTTGAAAGATTGCGAGGTTATTAGGCGTAGGTAGTGTCTATCTAGTCAATAACGTTGAATCCACTGTTCGGTATCAATTTTGAGTAGGTACCTACCTACCTACTTAATGGACTAAACTACCATTTTTTGTACTCAGGGCGTTTGATTACAACAAGTGAAACCAAATATTTTTTTCCTCATAAGCACTCCTTCTGAGGCAGTCGGGTAAATAACTGGACCTACCCCGTTTTAATGTAGACGAATAGAAATTTGTAAAAAAATATAATAAGTATGATTCTTCTTCTTTTCGTGTGGGACACCGAGTCGTTCAACGACCCGATGAACCCTGGTGTCAGAGTTTTTCAACCGCCTACTGCAAGTAGCAGGCCTAGACCGCCATCATAGACAGCGACCGGGACCGACGGCTTAACGTGCCCATCCGAAGCACGGAACCATCTTACTTGCGGACAATCAGGTGGTTCAGCCTGCAATGTCCTAACCAGACTGGGAACAAATTCACAAAGTGATAAATATCAACTTTGTGAGTGACCCCACCGGGAATTGAACCCGGAACCTTTGCGTGGCAGGCAGGCATACTAACCACTGCGCCACATCGGCTGTCAATAAGTATGATGATTTTTTGTATTTATATACAGGGTGTATGTAAGTGACAGCTCTCCGAATACTGAGGGGTGCATTCAGATCATGAAAATGTTCCACGATCAGCTGAACTGCATTTACTATGAGAAGACAATAAATTTTTACGTCTCCTAAAATATCTTCTTATGGGAAGTTATTCAGTATCATGGTCTAAATGCAACCTACTTATTAGTATTCGGAGAGCTGTCCCTAACACTCTGTATAGGTTCTGCAACCTAATTAACTGAAGTGTTTCACTCGTAGCAATGATGCTGTAGCACTAAGAAGCATTGCTATGCAAATGGTCATAATATGTCCATATCAATCTAGCCGTCATGGACTTTGTCACTTTACGAGGTAGGCAGGGAATCAACCGCCTATAGGCCGGCATTTTTAGACTTGTCATACTTTTATCTCTCATCACCTTATTATTCTACGAAAGGCGGATCAAATTAAATAGACTAGTGATTCTATAGTTCATTCATAATCATAGTGTCTTGACCATAACTAGCCTAAGCGGAAGGCCAAGTTACGCTGAACGCGTAGTATTTAAGTATTGCGACCAGCGTAACTTGGCCTACCGCTTAGGCTGGTCATAGTATGATTGCGAATGGACTTTACCCCATTCTATTCTACCGCAAGTAGGGATATCACGTAAGTACCAATAGCAACTGCCCAAATCAGCACAGGCGTGGCAGCTGACACGGCATACTCACTCACAACGGGGAAACCGTGGAATTATGTAGAAAATAACGCCCTGACCTACTTCCGGCGGGAAAGACCTCGATGGCCCAAACCCCAAACGAAGCCTTTCCAACATTTTCGACCTAAAAACCGAGGCAAGGAACTGAATAGGCTCGTTTCAAGAGATAGGTCGTAATAGGGTGTAGAGATAATAGAGATAGGTGCTACGTGCAAAGAGAGAACCAGACTGAACTGAACTGAACAACTTTCCCCAAAGATACGTAAAATCTTTTAAAAACTAGACAGTTAAGGAGACGGTTTATCTTGTCCTACGAAGTAAAAATAAACTAATTTCACAAGTAATACTTACCGATTTTGCTGTAGGTACATATTAGTCCTTTCGAATAGTTTTCGTTCGAATCAAGGACCTTCGGATCCTGATGCTGACGCTCAGACCGCTTGACCTCCGAGGCAATTTATCACCCACCCCATATTAAAGAAGGGGTAGTCTTTCATCCTTCTACTGCATATAGCAAAATTTTCCCAAATATGGCTAGAGTAGAGAGCCAATTTTATTTGGTCCACTCGTTCCGTGTTTCGGAGGGCACGTTAAGCCGTCGGTCCCGGTTGCTGATGATTATGATTAGTGATTACTTAGACGACGGTTGTTTCGCAACCATATCGGAGGCATCTCTGTACCTACTAGTAACCTAAGAGTAGTAGGTACTAGTAGGCAGTTAAAAAACTCTCACACCGGGTCATCATGACAGAATAAGAACATATAAACGAAATATCCGCGTACTAATAGCGTGTAATAATAGCGTACCTGTGACAAAAGTTAACCTTAATTTTGGAAAATTATTTCAGCCTAAATATCGGCGTAGCACCTTGCTACGCCAAATATTGCAAAAAGGGTTTCTGTGGCTCCGTTCGCTCAAAGGGCCCAAGCTGGTACTTTTTTCGTCTATTTCACGGGCACTCGGACTTGCTTTGTGAAGCAGTCATTGTACGGGGTGAAGTACTTACACTTAGCCCTGCTGAGGACATGGCGTGGAGACCCCAAGGGGACGCTATGCATACCTACCTATTCATGCAAGTCTCCCATAGTTACGCACCATCTTGACCTCAAAAGTAGTCATCGCTGATTTGTTACATACTACTGCGTTATTTGCCGTGTAGCGCAGGCTTAGAATAGCATCACCCCATTTCTGTCCTGTGGGTGTCGTAGGGACTCGAGGGTTTCATGTGTATTGCAATTTTAGGCAGACAACCTTTCACTATAGTGATATACGAAAATAGCTAACAGGACCTTCAAATACTTGTCAGACGTAGCGATAACGACTGTATTTTTACAGCCATTGAGGCTCTGCCCCCCGCAAGGGATAAAGGCGTGATTTGGCGCTTTGTTACCTTCTGATTAGTTTTATTTGCAGTGCTACGGAGTGCACGTCAGACCTTTTCGTAGACTCATTATCCCACTCAAAGATGAAGAAAAATTCTTTATTGCTAGTTTATTTTACGTAAGTTGTTTTCACAAAGGCTAACTTGTTCTGGCTTCCATGTACCTGCCGACCCACATTGCAGGGATGAAAGGGTTTTTCCTGGTAGAGAAATACCACCATGGTGTAATAATGACTAATGAGTTGCCTATCAGTTTAATTCAAAAGAGCTTTCCTATTACCTCATAGGTCTAATCTCAAAACAAAAATAATTTCTTTTCCTTTTGCGGAAAACACAAAGTTAGGAAAATGCGAAAACCTTCATACAAATACGATTTATGTCAAACGGTTTGACAGACGCATCTGCTATAGCGCTGCAAACGCTGTGACCACAGATACTTTAAGCAAGCCTGTGACGGATGCGTCTGCAAAACTGTTTGACAACCGTATTTTTATGTGTATAAAGTAGTGTATTGCCCGAACGCATGCGTTACGTACGCAGAAAACGTCACAGTTAACGGAAGTTACGTGTGATCCCCTCCTTTCTGTGAATGTTACAAGTAACAAGCAGGTACGTAGCGCAGGGGAGGCAGGCGGGCGGCCCTCGGCGAGGGCTTACAAATAGGTCGGTCCCTTAAGCTTTTTTAAAGCTCGTTCTTGCACAAGCTCGCATGACTAGGCCGCAACCCACAGCTCGCTTCCTAGTAAGCGTAATTCCTCCGCCATTAAACTGGCGTGCTCAACAACTTATTAATGTAGAGTGCTTCGCCTTGACGGCCCAGGAAAGTTGTTTTAACATGGGCGCATTATTTTTTTAAGGTGTCCTGAGTCTGCCGTCAACGTGACAGCGTCGTTCATAGTATGGAAGGCGCGCCGCGGCGTGCCGCCCGGTCTTTCTGGCGTTCCCATACAAACCAGTCATACTATGAACGACGCTGCCGCGTTGGTCCTAATATGGGCGCCTTATTTTCAAGTTGAAAATAGGTTTGTGACCACCTGGTTTAATCGGTTGAATAATTCGCGTGTTGAGATTGCCGGGTCTGCGAGTAGGTTCCGCGCGAACCTACGGCCGAAGCCGCCGGGCGGCGCCGGACCGGGCGTGCTTGCCAGTTGTGTGCCAGTTGCCAGCTGCATTGCAGCTGCCGTCTGCTTTTGCTCGTTTTGCTGCACCGACGGGCAAATCCTACACGCTCCGATGTATCTCTATGCACGTACGTAGCTATTTCTCAACGTCGTGTGGGAAGGAAGGCGTTCGGTTAGCGTCATCTATCTAGAGAACGTCGGTGAACGTATGGCGATCTAGTAACCGCTCTCCGATGGATGAAAACTTTTATTTATTTACTTGCACGAAGAGATATTCCGAGATTCTTAAGATATTGTAATCTGGGATGTATACCAATAATCTCAAAACTAAATCTACCTAGTAGAGCGCTTTAAACACATACCTACCTACCTACACACATATCGACGATGAAAAACTATCACCTCTTAAATCTATGATTCTTATCTTCATAGGATTACGATGGATATATCACGCCTGTATCCCGTGCGGGTTAGGTCCAGTGTAAACGGCTGTAAAAACGGTACATAATCCTATAGTCGCTTCTTACGACACCCACGGGAAAGATAGGATGATGCTATTCACACATTAAACACGCCTGCCTAAATTAAACCAAAATCCCGAAAAGGCAGCGAAACCATCTGACTTTATCAGGGGTCTTATAAAGGGCATCCTTCGCATAACCTTCGTAGGTGGCAGTCGGGGTTTATCTAGTACATAGCTTATGTAAGGCCATGTTCTGTACCTACTACATCATCTGTAGATAGATACCTACGGGCTGTGTAGTGAGACGTCGGATTCTGAGAGGTCGGGGCCGCCGCCTCCCGCCGGTTGCGAGCCAGGGGGTGCTGCGTGCTTCCTTTCCTTACTTTATACATACATACTTGTGTTGAATCTCGTGATGCCATGGGCTTTACTCGGCTGCTCGGAGCAGGAAAATAATTTAACAAAACTAGAGCGAGCGTAGTAGCCTACTATGGCTCTGCTCTACGCTATCAACGAAATAAAACTTTATTACTTACCTACTTGATTGTTAAGACTGAATTCAAACATTTGCGCCGAATCCCGAGGCAATGAATGATAATGATGGATGATCTAGAATTTACATCGTAGGACTTCTCCTTTCGTGTGGGACACTGAGGTGACGAACGACCCGACTAAAGACGTTTTCCTAAAGGAAAGTTTTTCAGTTTCATTGTCTTCATGCAACATTTGGACGTCCATTGCTGCCATTTTATCGTATACGTAACGCATGTGTCACCACGACGTGCGATT
This sequence comes from Phthorimaea operculella, assembly GCA_024500475.1. Lineage (NCBI taxonomy): Eukaryota > Metazoa > Arthropoda > Insecta > Lepidoptera > Gelechiidae > Phthorimaea > Phthorimaea operculella. The sequence continues at coordinate 176,290 of JANFCV010000211.1, read as the reverse complement.
CCCGCTTGTAGATTTAACATTAGTAGGAGTTGTCGCAGTATCAGCTATATTCGCCATTCAGTCATCGATTGCGGCTAAATGTGGTCACAGAATATACCGGGAGTAACAAAAAGGGTATATATAACAAGCCGGAAAAAAGGAGGTCAAGGTACTCTTGAAACTGAACAACTTTTCCCATGTATCTCCAATAGGGCCATATCGGTAGTTAAACAGACTGATCGGCGAATTTGTATGGGGGGTCTAAATGGTTTTTTCATATTTCGACCCACGTTCCATGGGGAAAGTTGTTCAGTGTCTAGAGTACTTTGACCTCCTTGTTAGACCCTTTTTGTTACTTCCTGTATAATAGTAGGTACTAGGGTAATGTGGTTTTCCACTAGCGCAGTTGGCATGCCAGTGAGCGGCGCGTTCTGTTCAGAAAATGGTTCAGATAACGTTATCAGTGATAGCCTTGCCGAGAAGATTCTGTGAATACCACAATAGGCATGTAGGTAATCGCCAGCACACCAAGAGACCAACTTACACTGGTTCTTCTTGCAAATACTAAGTGAAAGCAGTATGAGTTGATCCCTTAAATGGGAAGGTGGAATGAAGGGCTGGCTTTAGTACCTACGTTGCGTTGCGCACTGCTCATTGCCTTTCTCTACCTACACCATAGGTATGCGTATTATTTAGTCTTTACAAAGTTGTTGACTATACTTAGGACCTAACTACCGTCATATTCCCATAAATAAATGTGAATAATATGTAGAACATTATTGGAAAAGACAACATACTCACATATATCACGCTTATATCCCATGTGGGGTAGGCAGAGCGTAAATAAACAGCTGTAAAAAGGCCATTTACACGACGTTGGATTGAGAATCATTCAAAAGACTGTGTATCACCTTATTGACAGGTTTTCAGCTTGTCGCCTAGTATTGCAATACACATACATCAACTCTCAAACCCCTTAGTCGCTTCTTACGACACTCACGGGAAAGATATGGGGGTGATGCTTTTCTCTGGCACCGCACGGCAGTCTAAGCCGGCACCACATGCCAAAGCAATGGAAAAGATCATCCCCATATTCTTGTAAACGTGACGTAAGTTTATTGCCTCTCAATTTCCTACAGCTGTTTTTCATGTTACGACGGCACAACGTTTGGTAAACGAATTAATGATTACGTTGTAGAGTCGGGGACTACGCGACCGTACCTAGCTTCCTGGGAGGATGTTTCATTTTCCCACACATTAGTACGGCCCCTCCCGGCCCTCTGGAGAGTAGGTAGGCAGATACTGTCCGTGTTGTCACTGAAACGAAAAGAGGTCGAGTGAGGTCGCCACTTCGCCGTATCCAGCCAACAGCGGGCGTAGTTGCCAGCGCCGCTCCGGCCGTGCACACGTAATCTGTAATGTATAGATAGGCGGTATGTGGCAGTGTGGCACGTAATGTAAGCGTGCTCGTATCAATATCCACCATTTTTGTTGGCGGCTGGCGGCTGGCGGACGACGCACTCCACAGTCTCTCTCTCTCTCTCGCTTCGTGTGGGACGCCGAGTCGTCCAACGATCCGATGAACCCTGATGTCAGAGTTTTACAACCGCCAACTACAAGTAGCAGGCCTCTGACATGGTTGTGTAACGTAACGACCGCTAGACAGCAAGGCAACAATAGGGACCGATAGCGTAACGATTCCCAAGCACGGAACCGTCTTCCTTTCGGACAGTCAGGCGGTTCAGCCTGCAATGCCCTAACTAGACTGGAAACAAACACACAAAGTGATAAATATCAACTTCGAGAGTTACCCACCGCGTATCGAATCCGGAACCTTCTGCGTCTGACAGTCGCTCTACCACTGCGCAGTCAAACTCTACAGTGACATCACCTCACTGAGACGCCCAACACACCACCTAGAATGACCTAAGCGTAGCCGAGTCATTGTTTTCCGAAACTGCATAATACTCTGCTCTCTGCGTCAATCTTTTGAATATCAGATTTGCTCCTGCATACATTAGACCGCACCTTTAAAACGTACGGGGCAGGTAAAGCGTCTACGGCCTGACAAACAACGCCCACTTTATATTAAACCAGCTTCATTGCTTTTGATTTGTCAATGTAGCACTTAATAGTATACCTATACCTACCTATAATTGCGACACGCGTGTTGACGACACTGACATTTTTGGTAGAGTTTATCGATTGTGAATTTATTGTTGCGTAGTAGGTAGGGTAGGTATTTCAACCAAAATACCTATCGTAGCCACACATATCTAGGTACATACATACATAATTATAACACGCCTATATCCCACGCGGGGTAGGCAGAGCGCAAGCGGCTGTAAAAACGGCTCTTTACACCACTTTTGACAAAATAGTCACTCAGAAGACTGTGTATCAGAAGACTGACCATGAGGACAGGTTCTTAACCTATCGCCTAAAATTGCAATGCACATCAACACACCCGAGGGAAAGATATGGGGTGATGCTATTCTAAGCCGGCACCAAACGGCAAATAATTCTGTGGTCACTAGTTCTTTTCGTAATTTCTGTAAAGTTTACGTCCTTATATCCAGTAATTAATTAGCTTAACAATGAGTGATTAACTGATTACATTATGCTCATGGTAACGATTTATAGACAAAGACGTTTAGCGACGTTACTTAACATTTTTATATCTCTGTGTTTTATATCGTTACGGCTCTTTTCACACATAAATGCGAATTTCCACCACCTTAATCCCATAAAAATATGGTGACGCATGCCCATAATGCCCAACGATGCGTTGACCGATGCAACTGTCAAATCCTTTGACAAAAAACCAACCCGTCTGACAGACGCATCCGTCAACGCACCGTTGGGTATGCGTTGTCATACTTATATGGGATTAAGGTGGAAATTCGCATTTTTCTAACGCTGCGATAGCGCAGCGCAAAAATAACGTCGAAACGGACGTTAAGTGTGTAGAGTGCCTGAACGCTCTTCATCAAACCAATGGGATGTGAATATGAAAACATCTTTGACTGTGTTAGTGATTATTAGCTGTTAGATTTGATGACAGTGTGGTGTGGTGTGGTGTGGTACTTAGAATAGCATCACCCCATATCTTTCCCGTGTGGCGTGATTTGAGAGTTGACCTGCACTGAAATTTCAGGCGACAGGCTGGGTGATACACAGTCTCCTGAATGACTCTCAAACTTTAGTCAGACGTGGTGTAAATTGCATTTTTTTACAGCCGGTTACACTCTGCCTACCCCGCAAGGGATATAGGCGTGATATAAATATATATGTATGTGTGACTGCAGTGCAAAGCGTCACCTAATTGACTTCGCTTTACCTTAATTAGAGTTCGCCAGTGGTCGGTCTCTATGGACTACCGCCGCCGGCGTCGCGTCGCGTCGCGTCTCTGTAACAGGCGTCGCGCTGGTGTAGCCACCACATCTGCATTCATTCGTATATCACCACGACTATATCCCTTGTGGGGTTAGCAGAGCGTAGACGGCTGCAAAAACGGCCATTTACACCACGTCCGACAAAAGTTTGAGAGACATTCAGAAGACTGTGTATCACCATAGCGACGCGACGGGTTGTTAGCTGAAATTGCAATACACATCAACTCTCAAATCCCTTAGTCGCTTCTTACGACACCCACGGGAAAGATCATCATTGGCCTCATACGATACGTTTGTAACATACCTACGATTTATTCAGTGTCTGATTCAAGATTTTTCATGGCTGTATTAAGCCAATACGGGAGCGGCATGGGAAAGATTGGTGTGACTATTCTATTCCACACTGCTGTGTCGCTGTTTACAACATCCACGGGAAAGATATGGGGCGATGCTATTCTAATCCGGCACCACCTCTAGCTAGTGTTATTGAAGCGAGGCCACGCACCACCTGACCCAAGCAGCTGTCCGCCGGCTGGCTGCGCCTGCGCACAACGAAACTCGTTTCCAAACAGACGATCCAATATGGCCGACCGCCATCGACTTCGTGACTGAATAATCAGCATCATCGCTAAATTAACATTTAGATGTCGCGCCGGCACTAGCCGCCGATTTTCCTAAATAGGCCGGGTTATTGTTGCGCTGACGATTGCGCTTGCGAACAGTTTCTTTTCGTGTAGGACACCGAGTCGTCTAACTACTCGATGAACCCTGGTGTCAGTTTTTCAACCGCCTACTACAAGTAGCAGGGCTCTGACGTGGTTGGGTAACGACCACAGTAATCATAGACAGCAACGGGAACGACGGCTTAACGTGCCCCGAATCACGGAACCGTCTTTGGGACAATCAGGTGGTTCAGCCTGCAATGTCCTAACCGGACTGGGAACAAATTCACAAACTGATAAATATCAACTTTGTGAAGTGACCCGCCGGGAATCGAACCCGGAACCTTCTGCGTCGCAGGCAGTCGCTCTACCACTGCACCACATCGACAGTCAGTGAGACAATAATATAGACGCCTCATATGGTGCCGTTTCTGAGAAGCGGCCGCGCGTCTTGCCACCATTTGCAACGCTTTGTTGTCCGATCGCATTGTCGAGCGTCCTTTGGCTGATTCGTGATCGCATTTTTCCTTCGATGGCATGTATAGCTATAGCTAGCACGATGGGTAGTTGGTACCTATAGGTCGTATTTTCCTTCGTATAGCTATAGCTAGCACGATGGTAGGTGGTACTTATCGCGTAGGCAGCGACTGTCGTGCGGCCCGCGGCGGCGTCGTCGCACGGCCCTGATAATTTGCTGCGCTTATGTTACTTCAACGGCTTCTTGCGACACGTTGCGGCCGCTTTCCTGGGTTTCTACACCCCACATTGCTCACTCGATCGATGCAGACGAGTAGCATGTTATGTTGTGCCATGCGTTGAGGTAGAATGGTACTGAAACCTTAAACCGCGAGGAAAACACCATGCGTTTAATGTAATAGTTTGGTACATAGTTGTTTCAAAGTTTGTATTTTAAACTTTCATGAAACGGCAAATTACTTAGATTGAAGACTTGTCAAATAAAATCATACCATAACTTACTTATCGAAAAGTGCATGATATTTCTACGACAAGAAATAGGATAACGAAAGGTCGTGATTATTTTCAAGGCGAGTGACGACGCCCTACTAATGACGCGTCTTTCAGTCGTTGCCGAGTGTTCGCTTCGTCGGACACGCCCTAACAGTTTTTATGAATAATTTTTTCTCCCTTTGTCAGTCAATAACACCTTGAGCATCAGATATAGGTAGCTGTTGTCCAGCATGCCTAATTGGTACCAGCTTTGTAAGCAATCGCTCTTCCTTATGACATGAAGTAACGTAGTAGCGATTACTGCTTATTCATATAGGTTCAACTATGTACATTGATTGCTAATGTGACAAACATGTCGTGATCGTATTCATGCACGAGCACGAGTCGGTCGGCGGTCAGAGCGAGGCGTCCGTGACACCTAAACGAGCGAATAGCACCTCTGCTATCTGGTGGTTTGATAAGGCGTGTTTATCAGCGGGCCTCGCGCGGGAGAGGCGCGGCGGCGGCTGCGGTTGCCGGGTGTTGGGTGCAGGCGGACGGATGGCGGTGGTGCTCGGACGCGCAACACCCGCGGCCGCACATGTTGCGGAACGTGCAACGGGGCGCGGGACGGGACGGGACGCCAGGGACGGCGGCGTCAGCACACCGGCTCGCAGCCACGCACACACCCGCAGCACCGCGCCGACACGACGCCCGCGCTCGAGGAGCGTCACCGCGCCTTATCGCAGCCATCTTTAAAACGAGCACGAGCGGTACGAATTCCGAGACGCTGATGTTGCTGCGACGGCCGTCGGCGAATGCACTCTTTTCATTGTACGACTGACTGCGGCTGATGCGGCCAGTCGTTAGCAAGCAGGCGGCTCCAAGGTCATGTTAATTATTACCAGTCCGACCGCTGACGTGCTCGTAAACAAGACACGTCGCTATAACTTCTGCGTTTCTGCAGTTTATAACAACTCGATATTTACCGACTATGATAGGTATTTGCTTGAAAGCGAATTAAACTCTACATTAGAGATTTAAATCTCTCGGGCTCGTGCTGCTTAACAGCTAGATTTTCTCCATTAAGTAGGTAGGTACATTAGAAGCTTATAATATGGTAGTAGTCTACTCTACTACATCTGTAGCCCAACGAGGGGTTCTTACGGCGACCATCCGTATCGATCGGGAGGGTGGTGTGGGGCTCGGGCATCCCGTCGCCTACGTCTCCGGAGCGATGGCTCTCGACGCTTCCATAAAATCCAGGCTAGAGGCTGTCGGGCGGGTGATAAAGGAAAACTGCCTACGTAGTCGGCCCCTGGCGGGTGTTCGGTCGGTGTGGCGTGTTGTCGCGAAGCTATATATAGCGCTTGTTGGTTGAGCCGGTGCGACCGCGCCCGCCGCCGCCGCCGCCGCCGCCTCGCAGCGCCGACGACGTCGACCGACGAAAGGTCAATTGGCGCGCAAATTATTTGCGTCGCAAATCCCCAACCATGCTGCACCTCACTGCTTCAAACAAGCACAAACGGCGGTGCTCAAACAAATTAAACACCACTATTCATCACGTGACGAAGCGATTCGTTATCCTCGAGTCTTCAATACTCTACATTGTAGACGCTCTTCATTGAATTGAATGTGCCTGCAGAAGCGCTGCGTGCATTCCTTATCAGACGTCATGACTCGATACACAGCGCACAAAGCACATGTGTATGTAGTTGAAATGATTTCGTCGTGCGCACACGACTCACACATGTAGGGGAGTTGACAGATCGCTGGTGGAATCGGCACAATAATTGCGTTGCAAGAGCGCAGTGGTGCGCCGTCGACGGGAAGCGAGGAGCGTGCATGCAAGTCCGCCAGGACGGGTTTGCATGCAAGAAGTAGTTGCCTGCGGAGGCCACAGCGAGGTGAGCGCTTCACCAAGGTACTTACCTACTTGCGACTGCGGTTAGTCACGCTCGGAATGCCTACGCCAACTCGCCAACTCCTACAAGAACGAAGCAAATGACGCCACGCCATACCTACCTACCTTGTCTACGTATTGGCGTGCGCAATCATGCTCCAAGTATAAAGCTCAGCAGTTTCATATGGCGCGGTAAACCAACTAAGACTATTCACGCCGCCAAGACTGTAAATTTTCCATAATCAATACTGAGATGTTTTCTAATGCCATTATATTTTCAAATACCGCGTAAGTTCGGTGTTATCAGCACACCACATTACTCTTTATACGGTTTGATTTTCTGAGAAAAACCAGGATTGATCCCTGAGAGGAGAGGTTGATGTGCTTGTACCATGTCCCAAGATGGAAAAACCAGTAGGTTTCCCTATCCTGGTCACGGCACCAAATTGTATCTAAACTCCCATCTAAAATAAATAAAATACGAATTTATTTAATTAAGGGGATAGTAGTTTAGATACATGCTGCTGATAGTACCATTTGCTACTATACTGATTTGTTTGATATCTAGTTAATCTTATAAAATGCTTATGAAAACCGAAAACATCTCTATCCGAAGCATCCGAAGATAATTTACTACGCAGTTCACTACTCTTTTTCCTCCTCGTCGAAAAGTAAATTCACTTTAAACTCGGGTGATGTATTGGGTGCAGAGTTCTTTTATGATATTACATTCGCGTTGCACCCAATGGGGTATTGTTGATGCACCAAGCACCTGGCATACGAGGGTTCAACGCACGAAAACAGACCAGCTCCAATGATTTTGTCAAGCCACAATGCAGTGTTGAATTACCGCTTGATCCAAATATTGTGCAATGTCAACATGTTTTTAAAGTTATGTAACATTTATACGTACATATTTTGATTTATATTTATATAGGTACATATTTGCTTGTGACAATGTAAAAAGTACATATAACGTACAATAGCGTACAATTACTTACGTACATTGCATCTAGGTACTCTACCAAGTAACTTATTTATCAGAAGAAGAATTTTCTTTATTTGAAAATGTAGAGTCATCCAAGTTTGTCTTTTAAAATCGAAACCCATTTACATTTCCATTTTATTGATCCGTAACTGGGTAATACGTATCTTCAGAAGTGACATGATGACTGGCCCTGCCCTGCCTACCCCTCAACGCACAAAGGCGTGGTTTTATATATGCGTGCGTAGAGTAACCGCAGGTAGACAGACCGAAGTAGGCGGCCATTCCGATTTCCGATTGAAAGCAAAAGTGCGCGCGTCCTCGATAAATGATTCGACGCAGCCAATGGTGCCGCACGGGAACCGAACTTGAAACAGACGAGAGTGAAAGGACTTGTCAATGAAAACCACGCGGCCTCTGCCAAAAACACGCTTTATTAAGCTCTTTCCGCCTACAAGAAAACTCCCTTCTTATCTATTAAATTACGGTTCTGAATCTGAGGCCTCAATGGACTTCAACAAGAAGTCGCTCCTAAGTTTGCTGCTTAAAGTCGACTCTACTTTGGCATGGACGGGGCGGAAACGTGGGCTTCAGAGCTGCTCGACTTAAATTGTAGGATTGTTTATCCAGTGTTCCTAGCACAAAATCGCACGAGTGCCACGACCAGGCCGGCCAGATTCTGACATAATCAAAATTTAACTGCGTATAATTCTTGTCAGATACGTAAACCACGTCGCAAATCTGGGTGGCTGAGCTGTCGTCGTGCTCGTACCATTTCGCCAGCCATCTAGTTGCAAACAGCAATGTTGGACAGGCGGGCGCTATTTTTGTATTCATTGTGACAAGTATTAACAGTCAAGCGTCACCGGTACGGGTGCGGCGTGCGTGCGAGCGAACATGGCGTGCGTCGCTACAACGCTACCTACATAGGTAGACGTCGACGGCCGTGGTAGAGACTCGACATCCCTGCATCCCCGGGCTGTGCCGCTCTATAAATACACAGCAGGTGTGGTGGGCGAGCGAGCGTGCCGGGCGGGGGTCGGGGGACGGGGGCATCCGCCTCTGCAGCGCTCCAAACCGCTCGCAGCGGCCAGCGGACCTTAGCGACGGCATATCGATTGCGAGGGCTCCCCCTGCGGCGCGTCGCCTCCATTGTGCTCGCTCGGCTGGGATGCCTTCTCCGGCCGTTTCCTGTCGAGTTGTCTGTCGACGACCCTCTCCCCGAACCCCGCGCCCCTCCGCCTCCGGTCCCACCAGGACTCGTCCGCCAGCTGCTTAACTACATGACTGCTTCGCTCACACGCGCTCCGATGAATATTCTGCCGAGGACGGCTCGCAACGCACACTTGTTTTTTAATGCCCTCATGCCTCATGCCACGACAAGAATGGTGTGGTCACGGTGTGGTGTACGCGCGGTTATATTGTAAACGAACACGCACAAATTACATAAATTGTCGAACTTAATTGTCGTAGAACACACCGGCACTATTAATTTAGGACTAAAAAGATAGTGAAGGTAAAACAAAAACAGGCTACCTTTCCATCTATCTGCCTTGGGCATAACGTGACAAATTGACATTGTTTTGACGTGATTGTTTTAACCTGCCTACGTCTACAACTAATAAGTACTACCCCCTACGTCGCTGATGGCCTAAGTGATTAGATTAGATTAAATAAAATTAAGAGATGAATAACGCGCCTACTCAGGTTCGGTACTAATTTGAAAAACGCACTATATTACGTAGGTACCTTTACCAAGCTGGAATCGTAAAATATCACCTCATATTCAAATTACGCTGTCAAAATGAAAGAAAATTAATCAAATGACCACGATTTTTACTTTCTTGGACAAAGTTCTTTTACGTACAATAAAGGACTTATCATAATAACGGACTTATTTCGAGTGGTAGCGGCTAAGAATTCTGCCACCCCTATTCTACTCAGGGTGTGATGAACGGACTTATACTCTCAGAAAATCTGAAATCGAGGTCTTTCACAATAACCGTAAAACACAATTATAACGTGCATATAACCCGTGGAAAACTCATGGACCCATCTTATTTGCGATCATCAAAACCGAACTACCTAAGCTGTTATGTTTCACACGATAATACGTGCTATTTCCCTATGTCTAGTCATCAATATTAATACAAAGTATAAAGTTACTTTTTGTGATTCTCTCTCATGGACACCGCTAACTTCTCTAAAACCACGCAACGGATTTCGATGCGGTTTTAGTAGATTGAGTGATCCAAGAGGAAGGGAAAATTTCACATTCCAGGAAAATCAGTTACAGCGGGTGAAACCGCAAACTGGCCGATAGTTTTCCATAAAATGAAAATCAGACGCCAGACCGGAACACTGCGGAAAAGATCTGCTTGACCTCGGTCCTCGCCGAGGCGAAGGCTACGAATACCTACTACCTACTACTATAGGTACCTACTACCTACTACTATAGGTACCTACTACCTACTACTATAGGTACCTACTACCTACTACTATAGGTACCTACTACTTACACGTGCGACATTCTCGATCGCAAACAAGCAGATTATTTATTCCATTAGTTTTTTTTTAGAGGCTATCCGTCCACCCTACCTACAGAAAGAAAGTGATCATGGCCTAGACCGTGTTTTAATCTCCTTCCTTATCACAAGTTAACATTAAGAGAAACTAGGTAAATATGTACTGAATACCAAATTTTAAAAACACTTCCCGTGTTAGGTATACAATTTAGGAAAAGCTGTATGTAGCCCAGTTGGTAGAGGCATCGCCAGTTCAGATAGCGAAGGTCGCTGGTTCAAATCCAGGCTGCGGTGAAAATTTCGCAAGTTTTCCTAAATAGGTAGTAGGTACTATCACCAGCACATCAAACAAACCCATTTAAGACCAACCAACTTACACTGGTTTTTCATACGAATACTAAGAAAGCCCAGGAAGAGTTGATCCCTTGAGTAATTTATGTGCTGACGATATTCGGAAAGTTCACCACCTCTGGTGTCCGCGTACCTACTTAGTAATAGGGTCAATAGCAAGAGAAAAAAAGTTCGTAGACATTTTGCTTTGGTCATAGTAAAATTTGGAAAATTTGTCTTTTGTGCATAATACGTGTATGTTGTCCATACAAAAGACATCAACGAACTCTACCTCGTTGAATACCGGTAGAATTCGTAGCAGTTGATTGATTGAGTCAATATTTATTTACGTTTCTTGTGTTAGATCAGTAGGTTTATCAACCACCATACTATTCAGAGCATTGTTCACTGCTTTAGATTCAAATTTCACGGCAATCTTGTAATAAGATTCATTCGACATGCCACGGCCCGAAAAAATACTCTCATTAGGTCGCAACCGCCCGCCGCGCCGGCCGGCTCCCCTTGCGCTAAGCCGCGTTGTCGAGGATGAAAAACACGAAGCACCTCGTCAGTGTCGGACCCTCCGCCCGTCCTCGGGCGCAGCCCACGCGCCCTCGGGGCCGGCCCCAACCTGCCGCCTGCCGCCAGCCGTGCGGTGGCGCGATGGCGGGTCGCGGGTCGCTCGCCTCGATGCCGCCGGCCGCCGTGCCATGCCTCACTCTACCGGCGACGCTCTCGCGCACCACACACGTGCGCCCGCCGCCCGCCTGCAGCGCGCCCCCGCCCCGCGCCCCGCGCCCGCGCGCCATCGTCTCGGAACGTCTAACCGACATCGCGCATTGTTTTGTTGCAGCGGAGTATGCTACAGCAGATGTCCTCGCTGTCGAGCGCACTAGCCGGCGAGGTCGCAACTCTTGTGCGCCCCTTCGAAGGCCGCCTGAGCGGTGCCTTCTTCGCGGACCAGCAAACAGCGCCACCCAAAAAGTCAAGAAGGAACTACAGTTGTACCAAGTGCAAGTTTCACACGCGGAGTTCGCGAGACTTTCTGTATCATGCCCGTGAGGTGCATTTTGAAAAACTGAAAATTCATGAGTGTCCTCATTGTGCTTACGCGTGTAGATTTTATCAAAAGTTACTACGCCATATGAAAGTTCACACAACTTCATCATCGCCGGATAATTGTGGAAACATGATGGAGCCGGAAATAAACGAAGAGTCCCTAGACATGGACGACTTCCTCGAAGAGGTGGAAGATGGTAACGACGACGAGATGGACATAGAAGAATGCACTGAGGAGTCGATGGAGGAGTCGGTCGAGAACGGCGACAGAGCAGAACCGTCCGTCTCAAACTCTACAAAAAACAATGGCAAATATTTCTCTTGCACAAAGTGCAATTACGTGACACATATCAGAGGCAGATTCACGAAGCACGTGAAGTACCACTCGATGCCGATGATAAAATGTACCATGTGCGAATTCCGCACCCCGTACAAATGGAACCTGGACCGGCACAACAAGAACCACGGCGGCACCGGCAGCTTCCACTGCTCCATGTGCAACTTCACGGCGGACATCAAGCAGAGTCTGACGGTGCACGAGATGAATCACCACACGGCGGTCGCGGGCCAATCGGGCGTGAGTCGCCGCCGCAACCGGGTGGGCGCCAGTGACTGCGCTCTCGTCGAGGCGAGCGCCGCGCCGCCGGTCCCCAAGGAGGAGGAAGGGAGCGGAGACTCGCGTTCCTCGCACGCTGCCTCGGTGAGTCGCCTGCCCTAGCCCTGCGCCCTGCCGCCGCGAGGGGCCGCGCCTGTTCACGTCACGCGCTCTTATCATTATCATGACAGCCCTGACAGCACACTGCCCGGCGCACAACTCCCCTTGGCCTCTCGCGCGTTCTTAATATGCTTGCATCTGTGCACGTCGTTCTCAACTTAGCACTTGCATGAATATGATAATCTGATTGATACTTTAACAACTTAACAAAACACATTGCGTAATCGATCGTCGAGAGTATTTATCAACAAGATACTGTTGTGCTTATTTGACGCGGATTAGTGCCGGCCGGCTAGATGTAGATTTAGTTATCTTATCGTTTACCGCAACATTACTAAAATGCTGGTTCGCTTCCAAGAAAACTGCAGGCCTTGATTCGACTCTCCAATAACTCGCTGTCCCTCCCTACCTGTTTGTAAATATTTTTACAATTAGGTACTTATTTTCAACTTGCTATTTTAGTTCGTAATCATTGCCTCTGTGGATCATAAAAATCACGCGTCTATTTTCCTATCAGATGGCATTTTGAGGTTCTAGTGCTCGTTCCCTGAAACCACGGTATTATCGCCAGCAAATCCACCTAACCATTTAAGAGATTAACTTATACTGGTTTTCTTAGTATTTGTATTAAAATCCAGTATAAGGTGGTCCCTTAACTTAAATGAATAGGTGGATTTGCTGGCCAAAGTACATGCTTATGATAACGAATATTTTTTTCACTGAACATGAGTCGAAAGTCGATATTTTAAACCCTTATTCAATTGAACAGCGTATCGGCAATTTCGTGTGGAAGGCGAAAAGTTGTTTCATACTTTGACCATGTTTCTTGTAAAAATATGATAGAGTTAGAAATAACTTTAGTAGGTATTCAGTCGATATTAGCACCTATAAGTAGATAATTCTCCAATATAGATTTTACACGTTTATTCGCATCAGAAATCATTTTCACACCATTATAGCGATACACCTGTATAGCGCATCTTGCCATTTTGCACATAATATGCCTGAGTTCGACACCCGGTAGTTTATGTTTGTTTATTTGCATGTTTATGTATGACACAAAGTCGTAATCTTATTAGAATCAATTGTTTTAAAAACGCATGCGAATTTTGTCACAGCCTAAATTCCACCGTTCACTTTATTCGAAAGAGTTATAGAAAACTCGATTGCCAACAATAAAATGTAGAGTAATTTAATGAGTCCTTACCGCTCTGTGTGATGATATATTTTAAGTAAGGTAAAAATTAAACATTAGGACATTTGAGCGTCATAGCAGGTAATTAATTATCCTTTTCGTCTATTTCAGGACATGGGTCTACAGAACGCAGATGTGGAACTGATCAGCTGCAATAGCGATTCCAACGACGCCACCGCACCCGACGCCGCTGCCAAGAGAGACGATCCACATTTGGCACCGGACCCGCGCAGCCGGCTCTCCCCGCATCACACTGCGGAAGATAACAAATCACAAAAACAAAAGAAACGACCCCCACCGCCTCTCATACCGCTCAACACCTCCACACCTACACAAAAGACCGAACCACCAGCAAAGAAACCCAAAACTTCCGAATTCGCGGAAAACCTCGCCAAGAAATACGAACATTTGCCAGCTGATATTACTCTGATACCTGTAAATGTGCCAACTAAAGAAACAGCAGGACACAAGAAAAATATATCGTTTTTCGATAAACTTAAAGCGAGATTGCTGACCGAAACCGGCGAAGATGGGTCTCTCACATGTAAAAACTGTGGATTCGAAAGCAAATGTCTGTCAGAACATTCCGTACATGAAAAGAATTGCTCAGCGCTCGCCGGGCGCGCCGCCGCTAACACTGCAGTTTCAAGTTCGGGCTCGACGCGATGCCAAAACTGCAGGCACAGGTGCAAGTCTAGCGCCGACTTGATTATCCACATGCAAACGTGCATGAAGAACGAAAAAAGTAACGTCGGCGCATACAAAGACAAAAACGAAGATAGTGAAGATGTTTCTATAGTTAATATTGAAAAGGAAGCAGAGCCTCATCCAATGGAAAACGTAGTGTTCGTTTGGAATAATATTCCAAACCAGGAATCTAACAAGTTCGAAACACCGCTTGATATTAGCATCAACGATGATTCAACACTACCAGATTTTCATAAAAGCTTTGATACTGAAATCATTGACGATAATGACAGCATGAATTTGTCACCAAGTCAGGCTGCTGGGAAGAAAGTTTTCAAATGCCCGCACTGTCCATTCTGGGCTTCGACTGCGTCACGTTTCCACGTCCATATTGTAGGCCATTTGAACAAAAAGCCGTTCGAATGTTCCTTGTGCAAATACAAATCCAACTGGCGTTGGGATATCACAAAGCACATCAAACTAAAATCTGCTAGAGACCCAGAGCATAATAATGCGAAGGTGTTGATGACTGACGAAACGGGGCGGCGGAACTACAGCAAGTACAACAAGTTTTTGGCAATGCCTATTATGAATGAGAACGGCGAAAATGAATTCCACTACGTAGACCCTGGAACTGACACTAATTTGGATCCGGACGAACCCTACGGAGATGGTAATGACGGAGCCCAACAGGGCTACGACATGCAACCACTAAATCTGCAAACGCAACACGGAAATTATGACCACGGAGATGGCACATTCGATGCTGGAAAACCTAAGAAAACAATGTGGAAATGTAAAAAATGCAATTACAGGTAAATAGCTTGAAATCACGAAATTATCCTTATAGTTGGATTTCATAGAAACACAGGGCATAATTTTATTTTCTCTCACTTTCAGGGATCCATCAAAGGAAGCCCTACTGCTGCACGTCAAGGAGCATTCTAAGGAGGATGACAAGAACAAGAAAGCTGAAAACGTGCCTGATCCTGCAGATTTGGCGTATCGATGTGGCCACTGCAACCAACTATCCAACTGGAAGCACGTCATTCAGGTAATAAACGCGCAATTACATAAAGATTTGTTGGTAATTAGAGCGACCGAATGAATGTGAAGATTTTCCCATCTTTTCCGGTATATACAATATCCACAAAGTCATTTTTTGTTATTTGCAGAGACACTGCCGATTGAAGCATGATGGGATAATAAAGGTCATAACCACAGTGAAACCTAAACCGGAAAATCCCCCAGCACCGGTTGAGCTACCCCCGGATGCGTGCCCCAAGTGCCCCTTCCGGTCGGCAGACCAGGACGCACTCAACGCACACCTGCAGCAACACCAGCCATCGCCCCTATCCATATTCAAGTGCTACTTCTGCCCATTTTTCGTCAAAGACGAGCAAGAACTGGTACAACATCTTGTCCTACACGGCATAAACGACCCAGAAGAATACATCGCTAAAGCTATGGATGGAAAATGGATTGCTGAAGATGGCTCAGCTAAGACAAAGAGACACAAGTGCACCGAATGCCCGTACGAAACTAACAGCAAATCACAATACCAGTACCACGAGCAGTTCCACCGCCACCCTGCCAACACACCGTACAAATGCCCTGAATGCAACTACAGTGTCTCAAAGAGGCATCTTCTTCATCAGCATTTAAGAGTACACGGAATATTCCCGAAAAAGAGCGAAATGGAAGCTGAACTAGAGGCTCTTTCAAACACTCCCGGGTCCAGCTCAAAACAAGACCCAAAACAAGAATACCCAATACTTGACGAAAGCCCTTACGTATGGGTATCTGCTAAAAATGAATTCCATAAAATGTACAAATGCCGTTACTGCTCCTACGTTAACTCACAGAAATGCAAACTACCGAATCATGAGAAAATTCACTGCATTGTGTTTGATAATACTGAAATAACAATTTATAAATGCTTGGAATGTAAATTTACTTGCGACAATGCTGGAAGGTTAGCAGATCACTCGAAAACGCATGCTGAAATATACGGTCGAATATACTGCCCTGTGGAAGAGGACGTACCTGATGAGGAGCAAATTGCAAAACTACGTAAAGTGATTGAAAACGAGAGATTAAACACACCTGATGAAAGAGAAGAAGGTTGCCCAGATAACGGCTCCGTAGTGATGAAATACTTATTTTTCTGTCACAAGTGTCCAGCTAGATTTTTCTGTGACAGTGAACTCAAGATACACGACAAGTTCCACGATCATGCATTTGATAACAGGTGCGACATATGTGAATTTTCGACGCCACAAGAAAGCGAACTCACTGAACACCAGTTGGTCCACACAGATGAATATCACACTAAAACGAAAATGCTCAAATTCGTTCACAACACCCACCCTTGCCACAAGGAGCCTGCTATGGAATTTGCTCAATGTCAAACAACATCTGCTATCTCTTGGAGAGTTTCTCAGCCGAGCAAAAACTTTGATGATACTGAAAACAAGAAACCGAATGAAACTAAGCATAATCCAAAACAATATGCTTGCAAAGAATGTCCTGCTAAGTTCTTCAAATGTTCTGCTTTGAATTACCACACGGGTTTGCACGGAGGCGACGGAGAGTTTAAATGCAAGAAGTGTAGCTACGCCGTAAAGAATGTGGGTAACTTAGCCAAACACGAGCTTTTGCACGAAAACGAAGGCAAACCTCCTCGGGAATACGACTCTGGAGACGATATGGATTACAAAAATATACCACTTTCTGGAACTGACCTATTTCAAAGAAAAACTGAGGCTCAAAAACGAGTGTTAACAGATAAAGATAAATTAGTGAAACCAAATGACCACTTTCCACCTGTTTTGCAAGCAGATCCACAATTTGGATACCTAATGCATGGCAATCCTGAATTCATATACCCAACTTATCTCAAGAACGGGCGTCAAAAGGAAAAACGGTACAAATGCCATAAATGTCCTTCTGCTTTCGAGAAAAGAGAACAATATAAGATTCATTTATCGTTACATGGCTCCAAACAGAGATACAAATGCGAGCTCTGTGATTATTCTGTAAAGTATTACGCAAACTATGTACAACACATGCGGAAGCATCAAATGAATGACGAAGCTCAAGCTGAAAGGAAGAAAGGGTCCAGCGACTCCGTGGAAACCGAAAGTCAAGATGACAAAATGGAAGATAGCAGCGAACCCATTAAGCTGGCTATCAAAACAATGCCAAAGGGTACTGCTAAAAGTGATTTCCATTCATTTTCGGTTAGCGATCAGCAAACTTTAAGACTATTGCAACGTAGGCGTTCAATGAATGCCGCCAAAGACTCAAGTGCATCGGATGTAACTCCCAACAAAGATAGGAAATTACACATGTGTGTGTTGTGCCCTTACACGAATCAACGACAAGACGCGCTCAGCAATCACTACCGAAGGCACGACGATACGGACATTTTAAATACAGGAAATCACAAGTGTTCGTACTGCGACCTTGTAGTGGTGCAATCGCACTTCCTTAGAGACCATCAGAAGGCACACTTCAGTTACCAGAAGAACCTTAATCCGGAGTGCTACGTCGCGAACGAAGGCGTCAGTTTTACAATTACGAAAGTGGACGACGAACTCGTATCCACTGATCTCAAGTTAGATATGAAAGCAAAAATGTACATGTGCAGTGATGATAAGTTATTTGTGAAGATAACGACAGGGGAACTCTTAGTAGAATAAGAGAAGTGTGTAATATTAGTTTATTAAGATGATAAAAATTCATGTACTATCAACAGGAAATCCACGTATCCATTTAAGGGACCAAGTTTTAGTGGATTTTTATACAAATACTGATAAAAACCAGTATAAGTTGATCCCTTAGGTAGGTGGATTTGCTGGCGATAGTATACCTAAAATTAGGTTGTTGTTAGAAATGTTACATACATACATACATACATCACGCCTTTATCCCTTGCGGGGTAGGCAGAGCGTCAACGACCGTAAAAGTACGGTCGTTATCGCCACGTCTGACACATATTTGAGGGCCGTTTTAGCTATTGTCGTGTATCGCTATAGTGACAGGTTGTCAGCCTGTCGCCTAAAATTGCAATACACATGATACCCTCGAGTCCTTTAGTCGCTTCTTACGACACCCACAGGAAAGAAATGGGGTGATGCTATTCTAAGCCGGCATCACACGGCCGTTAGAAATGTTTAATTAATAAAAACGTCTTAATAGATTTAAGCCAAAAATATATGATACTGTTGATATTTACCAAAGTGTAGCTTGCCATATTAGATTGTATCAATCCTGTCCATCAAACAAGTGGTTATTTTTTTAGGCTGAAATTGAGGTAGATTGCCACCAAGTTTGGGTTGGTATAAAAGAATGTTTTCAAGTTTTGGAAGTCAATGTAAAAGTGCAACCTAGTCCAAATTTTAAGTAATAATTTGTAGTACAGTGGCATTTTATGTTACCATAGTCTGATTTTAAAATAAAAATACTTAATTATTTGAAATTCAGAAAGATTTAGAATACACTTGCATTCTAACTTAATTTAACTTTTGTCTTTAAATACTGTGTCTTTATCTTATTATTGTATTGTAACTAGGCTTAGTTTCAAAAAAGTTATTTATGAGGATTAATTGATTATCTTATCTTAGAACATGAAAGTAAAAGAGATTAGAAAATTTTTAGATGATCATTGTTAAATGGTAGAAACAATTTCTAATGCCAGTTTTATAAGAATTCCATTTTTAGTCCTATAGGGCACATTCCTGTTCTTAAGGTAAATTAAAATTATGAATAAACATAATATTCTTTAAACTCTAAAATTTGTTTTATTAGTCCAAAACATAAAACTATAAGTAAGAAACAGGGACCCGCTAAGCGCTTTATCGACGAAGCGCTTAATTTTTAAACCCAATGATTCAACACTCCCAGTTAAACGACTTACCACTTCAACTGATAACCCATTCATTTGCTTTAAGTTTATCGAAAGGGTAACCCTTTGCTAAAACCCTTTAAAAAGCGCTTCATAGGGGTTTCGTGCGCACGCACTACAATGAAATCATTCGCAAGTTGAGCAAAATGCGGCTTCGCGGCAACTTCGGAGCTTTGACGGACCAGCTCGCCGTCTTGTGGTGCGCGAGCAATAATAGTCCGTATAAGTCACACTTTAGGGATTAAATTTATGTGAAAGCCGAAAGGGTAACCCTTTCAATATGGTTAGTGGTTTGAAGGGGTTTCGCAAGGATTTCGATAGCCTTACAATAGCGCTTTAAAAAGCCTTTCGAATGGGTTTTGGCGAGATTCGACTAGGGACAGCAAACCCATTCGCAAAACCCAATCAATAACCCCGGAAAGGCTTACCAGTCTGGTCCCTGGTAAGAAATGCATTTCAATTTATAATAAATAAAACTTATAAATTCACTTAAAGCAGATTAATTTATTTTAAAAGTATAAACTAAACTATCCTTAATTTCCATTCTCAAAGACAATAAGTGAAGTCAATGTAAATGAAACAAACACAAATTACATGAACCTACCAGTAGAAATAATTGATACCACTGTATCTTGTAAACAGATAGACCCTAGAGTATATATCGACGGGTTCCGGGCTATTTGTATTAACCGCCATTTTTTGCGATATAGACTTTTATACATATTTGGAATCAGCGAATTTTTCTGCGTCGTTTGAGCTCAGTTAGGTGACAATCGGAGCATAAAAATGTCGCTTAATACAACCGCATTTTTGGGGCCTATTTTGTACTGCAATGTATGGACCGACACAAAATATTGTCAAATTCAAGACTTGTGTACTTAAGCTCACTATTAAATAACAGATAGTCGTTTAAACCTTTTTTCCTGGAGCAAAAATTTATATGCAGCTTACGTTCAAGCATTTAGCCTGACCTTATAATATAAAGAAATGTCACTTCACACAATTAGCCTCTTAGCTAAATTTTTATCCATTGTCGCTTAATACAATTAGCCTCATAGTCAAATTTATGTCCAGTGTTGGTTCATACATTAATTTTGGTACTTAAAATGCTAGATGTTGTCACTTCAGCCATTTAGCTCGTAGTAGCTAATGGTATACCGGTCGCTTGAACTATTTATGATGTCTACAGTAAACATGTACAGCTGATGGTTAAACCTATTTTTTTTAGTCTGTAGTTGATTTGCGCTGTCGTTTCAGCTATAACAAAAACATATTTTAGTATATTATCCACGTTAATACAATCAAAATTTTGTATGGTTTGACTATTAATATGTCGGTTAAAACACTGATTTTGGCGCCAACGCGATCAAACGCGTGAGTTCGAATACTTGTTTGTTCTGTAAATGAGATGAATGACTGACACACGTTTGCAGTTTCCGCGGTTTAGCGATACATAATATTTTTAAAATTAAAATTTTGAGCCGGTCTTATCATATCTTAAAACTTTTGTTATTTTAATTGTTTTTTTTATTTCATAACTAGCTGGTACCCTCGAACTTAGTTTCGTTTTGTTCTTTATACCTTTGAAAAATTCTTAATTCCACACCAGTTTCTTAAATTTAAATCCATTACGCTAATTATGTATTTATGGCTGGAACCACATTTCTCAAATCCTGTTAATGTTCTGTTGTTTATTGTTGGAACCACATTCCTATAACAGTAGTTGCATTGCCAAAAGCCTTCCATTCCATCAAACTCAACAACTTTTGAAGCCATTTCAGTATCTGTTTTAGTTTAGTTAAGCATTTGGTGGTGCACTTGGTGGTCTAAATCAGGTACTCTTAACCTTCGATACCTATTCGGCAGCGGAAGCGTCTCATCAAGATGAACAGCTTTTGCTTCAGGTGGGTTCATATTGGTGCTTCTGGTGATCTACATCAAGCTTTTGCTTCAGGTGGGTTCATATTGGTGCTCCTGGTGATCTACATCAGGTACTCCAAACCTTTAATCTAGACACACGGCAGTGTGTCCGCCAAAAAAGCGACACACCGGCCGTGGGTTATATTACACGAACCATTTCGGGCCAAGTTTGACCCACCTATAACTCAAAATCTATTTTATCTACGCATATGAAATTTCTAGTATCTGTCGAGATCTACTTATATATCTAAAATACAAAATTTCATTAATGTACCTATTGTAGGTCTTGAGATATTGACATCAGAAAATCGCTATTTTTACTATACACTCACTGACTGACTGACTGACTCACTCACTCATCAAAAACCTAGACCACTTCCAATGGTCGTATTGACTTGAAATTTGGCATGGAGGTAGGTCTTTAGGTCAAGGTAAAGGAAAAAATCTGAAAATGGCCAAGTGTGAGTCGGTTTTAAAAATAATGAAGGTATAAATTCATACCCCTAAGGAACTAAAACAAAAAAATTATCTATATCTTCCAATCGTCGTACCGACCTAAAATTCGTTACGAAGGTTTGTATTTAGTCAAAGTAAAGTATAAATGAGATATTTCCTCACCTAACTTAATCATAAGAAAAAAAGAAAATAAACCTTACAAAAATAAATGAAATCCCACCCAAAACATAAATGTGAAAGGCTGCCAAGTTCGATAATATTGGAATGCTTCGCCTATAAAAGAAGTGAGATCTAAATAAGTACCAAGTTCCATACACAGACCTCAGTTAAAAATAGTTACAGGAATGCACACTTGATTTTTCGCAGTTTGGAAATAAACTTTCAAAAATAGTTACAGGAATGCACACTTGATTTTTCGCAGTTTGGAAATAATCTTTCCAAACTGCGAAAAATCAAGTGTGCATTCCTGTAACTATTTTTAACTGAGGTCTGTGTATGGAACTTGGTACTTATTTAGATCTCACTTCTTTTATAGGCGAAGCATTCCAATATTATCGAACTTGGCAGCCTTTCACATTTATGTTTTGGGTGGGATATCTATTGACCAGCAGAAGCGCCCTGCCAATCAGAACAGATTTTGCTTTGGAGTCATAGCAGTATCTGCTACAGTTAAGTGGGCTCCTGTTGGTGCACCTGGTGGTCTACATCAGGTACCTACCTACTCAGAACTTTCGATGTCTTTTAGCCAGCAGAAGTGCCCCGCCAATCTGAACAACTTTTGCTTTGGACTTATAGCTAGCTGTATCTCCTAATAGTTTAGCAGGGCTCCTGTTGGTGCTCTTGGTGATCTACATCAGGTACTCCAAACCTTTAATATCTTGAATACCAAATTTTAAAACACTTCTCGTGTTATGTAAACAATTTTTGGAAAACTTCCAAAATTTTCACCGCAGGCATCAGGCATCGAGAAGCGCCCGCCAATCAGAACAGATTTTGTTTTGGAGTCATAGCAGTATCTGTTATAGTTAAGTGGGCTCCTGTTGGTGCACCTGGTGGTCTACGTCAGGTACCTACTCAGAACTTTCGATGTCTTTTAGCCAGCAGAAGTGCCCGGTCAATCTGAACAACTTTTGCTTTCGACTTATAGCTGTATCTCCTATAGTTTAGCAGGGCTCCTGTTGGTGCTGCTGGTGATCTACATCAGGTACTCCAAACTTTCGATATCTATTGACTAGCAGAAGCGTCCCGTCAATCTGAGCATATTTTGCCTTGGAGTCATAACTGTATTTCTAGTTTACCTGGGCTCCTTTTGATGCACCTAGTGGTTTACATCAGGTACTCAAAACCTCCGAAGTCTATTCGTTGGCAGAAGCGTCCCATTAAGTTAAAAAGCTTTGCTTTGGACTTATAGCTGTCCTATAGTTTAGCTCGGCTTCTGTTAGGTGCCCTGTCAATCTGAACAAATTTTGCCTTGGATTTATAGCTGTATTTCCTATAGTTAAGCATACCACTATAGTTAAGCTGGGCTCCTGTCGGTGCACCTGGTACTCCAAACCTTTGATGTCTATTCGCCAGCAGAAGCATCCTATCAAGCTAAACAACTTTTGCTTTGGAGTCATATCTCTACCTCCTTTAGTTTAGCCAGGCTCCTGTTATTGCATCTGGTGGACTACATCAGGTACTCTAGACCCTCGAGTGGAACCAAAAGTAGCCTATGTCCGTTCTGGGTGTGCGAGCAATCTCTGTGCCAAATTTCGGTTCAGTGGTTAAGGCGTGAAAGCGTAACAGACAGACATAAAGACAGACAAAGTAACTTCCAAATTTATAATTATTATAATTAAGAAGTTTGCATAATTAAAAAGTTGACCTAACCGCCTATCATATCAATGTACCTTGAAATTTATCAATGTTTTAACCGTCAATTTCTTCATATCTCATTATTTTAGTATGATTACAAACAATTTAAAAAAACTAATAAGTTTATGATATGGTATTTAAATCAATTAGCTTAGGTGTGAAATATGACCAACTCATTGGTTAAAGCACTTAGCTTAGAGCTTTTATTTGCAATCCTAGGCACTTAAGTCAAGTAGCTTGGAACATGTATTTATAAACCTAGACGGTTAAGTCATTTAGCCTGGAACAAAAAAATGTGAAAAATGGGCCATTTTGTATTAAACGACATTCAATTTCGTTAAAAATAGAAATATCAGAGAAAAAAATTAATCAGATTATAAATAATTTGTAACAAAACAGAAATTTCGTTTGGTTTGAAAAAATAATGCAATTTGCCAAAGTTATGATTTTTTTTCTGAAAATCGAAACTTTAAATTGCTCTGGTGTAAAGTTTCAAAAATGGCGGTTAATACAAATAGCCCGGAACCCGTCGATATAAGCAAGCTAAAGAGTGTGTGTATCGCTCTTCACCATACTGCTAAGCGTAAGCTATAGTTCTATAGAAACCCTTGTGAAATGTAGGAGAAATATTGATGTTAAATAGTGCTGTCACTGTCATTTTGCTACTTGGACAGAGATGTTAAGTTCATGGTTATGCCACCTGTTTATGGCTGGTTAGGCCTACTCTACAGCTTGCTAATATATACTCTCAGAGATAGACAAATACAAAGCAGTCTTAACAGAACTTCCAGCGGTTCCCGCACTCATTGCAGAGCACAAAGGTAGTCATCGGCTCGTCCGAGCTCCTCGTTTGCAGCTGGTTGTAAGTGCAGTTCTTCTTTTTGCACTTACCACATTTGAGCATCTCAGTTTTAGTACCTTGCACTGTAGCAAGCTGGGCATCATCGATAGCCTCCTTAACAAACTTCTCTCTCAGCTTTTTCATCTCATCGCTGGCCATCTCTTCAGGGGTCATTTTTGTTAGACGTGTTGCACTGATGACTCCGTTGAGGAAATTCGTGCGCAGTGTCGGGTTTTTGGGGTCTTTCAGGTTGGCAACCCTTGAACGGACTCTGTTTTTGTACCTCATGTCGGTGTTCTTGAACTCATTGTAGATGCATTCTTCCAGTTCCTCAGCTAGCTCTTCAGGGGTGCCGCAGGAGTTGGGCTGCTCTCCTTCAACCTTCAGAGCCTGTGCGAGTAGTTCTCGGCACTTTAGCCGGACAGCATCTGTGGTGTTGGACTGTGGCGGGAAGGACGCTTGCAGTTTCTTGTCCTTATCCTTGTCACCTTTCTTTTCTTTATCTTCTTTTTTGGATTTGGATGAGCTTCCTTCCTTAGACGGAGTGTTGGGAGTTGATAAGAATTTCTTCCAGTTCTTGATCAGGGTTTTGCACAATGATATCACTTCCTCATCTTTACTAGATTTACGCAAAGCATTGACAGTCATACCTATCCTCGTCTTGGTAAGCACGTCCAGGTTGATGGCCATGGTCTGCAGGGTCTTCAGCAGCTCGAGGGCTTCCTCTTGTCCCTGAAATACAGAAGGAAGTCATAATATACTTTTGGAACAGGGACGTAAGTAAGCATTTGGTCGGAGTCGAGTCCATGCCATTGTTTGGTTGTAGATATTATTGGACCTAAACTCACTGTCGGTGAACCACAAACAGCAAATGTTATCATTCTCTCAGCCTTCGTAACTAAAATACCGGTAGAAGTAATTGATTCACGTACAAAAAGCCGGCAAATAGAAGTGGAATTTGGTTGTTTATAGCAAGCGTTTCTTTCGCGATCAATGCTACATCGATTGCATTGGGTTTACGCGCTTACCGTGCCATCATCCGAAGTCATCTTAGTCAGTTTCTTTTGTATCTTCATCACATCTTCTTCGACACTCATTTTTAATACGGTTTGTGCAAGAACCGAGAATTCCCGCTTAAAATCGGATTATTTAGGAAAATATTGAGAAATCGACCACCACACAAAAAAGCCACTGACATAGACAAACGAAACGTCAGATATTTTTTTAAATTCATAGACAAAATATTTCTTTTCTTTGAATTTTACTTTTAGGAGAGGTAAGATAATAGAACTATTTGATAAATAGAAATGACTCGATTACACAGCTTAGACTGTGTAAAGAGAAATATAACGATAATTATTTTATTTGAAACGAGCACTTTTGTGTGAGCTGCTCTGCCTAGTGGGTGGGAGCAAACAAAGTCCATTCGAGTCCGAGCAAACCCAAGTTTCCCGCTACATGTACGTACGCCTACGATGGCGCCATCTGTTGTGAAATAATGTAAACCTTTGTACCATCCTAGTCAACTAGGTGGAGCTCAAAAGATTTTGAAAGAGTTATTGTGTCGTGTGGTGGAATGGAAAACTGAGTCAACGAACGACCCTAACGACGACCGATGGAACTTTATGTGATTGTTCAACCGACTACTTTTTTAGTAGGCCTCTGTTGGGCATCTGTAAAAAAAAACTGGTTACGACCGCCGCGGTTATGGTTTGGTATGGTTTGGTGGTACGCAGCACCTAAGACCAACCGGCCGGACTGACGACGGACGGATCAACGTGCTCAACGAAGCACGGAACCATCTTTCTTATGAGCAGACAATCTCGTGGTTCAGCCTGCAATATCCTAATCAATATATATTCAATATAATCAAAGTGATAAGTACCTAAGTAGGTACAAACCCTACAGTATGCCCTGAGAATCGAAAAGCAGGGTCGTCCGGATCCTGAGACCACGCTCAAGATTCAAGATTCAAAACTTTTATTATAGGTTCACAAAGAATACTTTTGGAATGTCAAATACAAACAGAATAAGACGTCAAATAAAATCTAGGTACTCAAGTGTAATTAAAATGTTAATATGCATGTCATAGCATGGAACTACGACCTACGTTCACGATTGTTACTTACCTACACAAATAACAAAATGATAAAATCCGCATGCAAGCGAATGGTATCGTAGTCGTAGGGTTTTCGCGTAGAGACGATTGCGTTGATGTCTTTTCTACGGCTGCATTTTGATGGACCTCGTAGAAAATTCGTAGCATGTCGTAGCGGAGAAAGTAATGACAGTTCTACGGGATTACGGCTATCGCTTTGCGTTTTCTTGTATGCAATTTCCAGATACTATTTTAATGACCTATGGGCTAAGGTCTTTAGGTAAGTTGATCAGAAACACGGCTCAGTATATTCCTTAAAATATATAGCTCAATTTTACACTTTACCCGGTCTTATTGCGATAGTTTTTAGGTAATTAAGCGATTTACCTGGAAACCCGACGTTTCGACTGAGTTGCATCAGTCATTGTCGCGGGCAGACAGACCGATATACAGCGTATGATATGAATAGGTTATTGCAGGCTGCTCCTCAAGCTACCAGTTTATGAGATCAAATTAAACTGGTTTTTCATACAGTTTATAGGAAGAACCAATATACGTTGAT
This sequence comes from Phthorimaea operculella, assembly GCA_024500475.1. NCBI lineage: Eukaryota > Metazoa > Arthropoda > Insecta > Lepidoptera > Gelechiidae > Phthorimaea > Phthorimaea operculella. The sequence continues at coordinate 149,264 of JANFCV010000211.1, read as the reverse complement.
CCCTTAAAAAAAGGTTGATGAGCTGCTGATAGTACCTTGTGGTTTTAATTCAAAAGCCTGTAGGTAAGTAATCTGCAATGCGGGTACTCGGCCTAAATATTTGCCTTCAATCACTCAGTTTAGCCGGGGAAAAACCTGTCACAAAGACAGGATAAATATTATGAAAAATATCTACACCTGTTGCAAAATTAAGTGAAATACAGATAGTAGGTAAACATCATTAACCACAAGGACTGGTATTTGAAATTTTTCTGACCGCAAGAACATAGATATATGAACTATGAACCCTATACCTGTTTTGACAACATTTTATATCGCTATACAAATCTTTATGACATCCAAGATTTTTACGTCGCATTTTCTAACTGTCATATGAAAAAAATCAAAAGCTTAATTGCAAATTGATAATTATTTACGAATACCTATCCGCTGCGTTGGGTAACTTTTACTTATAATTCGCTACTTTCGAAAACTCTGGTGGAGTATGCGAATGCATCATGAAGCAGTAGGTGCATGTCATCTCTGACAGCCGATGTGGCGCAGTGGTTAGTATTACTGCCTGCCACGCAGAAGGGTCCGGGTTCCCGGTGGGATCACTCACAAAGTTTATATTTATCACTTGTGAGTTTGTTCCCAGTCTGGTTAGGACATTGCAGGCTGAACCACCTGATTGTCCGAAAAGCAGGATGGTTCCGTGCTTTGGATGAGCGGGCACGTTAAGCCGTCGGTCCCGGTTGCTGTCTATGATGGCGGTCGTTACACAACCATGTCAGAGGCCTGCTACTTGCAGTAGGCAATTGAAAAACTCTGACACTAGTGTCCCACACGAAGAGAGAGAAAGATCTCTGGCCGAGTCAAAAAACATCATTATAATGGTACTTACTGGTAAAAGGCCAAGTGTGCCGGCAGATGGAGAGCTGGATGTAGTGTGTACTGAACCTGCCTAAGTGCTAAACTACCGAATCAATGACAACAAACGAACGTTTAGTGCAAGTTCTGTAATCCAACTACCACTATCAAAATACATAAAAAAAGAAAACAAAAAAGAACTTTAAAAAGAATAAATAAGAAATTCAAGGATCCAATGGAGAGAGCTATGCTATGTGTTTCCCTACGTGATCGAATCAGAAACGAGGAGATCCGTAGACGAACCAAGGTAACCGACATAGCTAAGAGAGTCAGTAAGCTGACTGAAGTGGCAATGGGCAGGCCACATTGCTCGAAGGACTGATAATCGGTGGAGCAGGAGAGTTCTCGTAGGATGGCCCCCCGCGAGATGATCTGGTCAAGTCCGCGGGGAAATGCTGGATGCAGGCCGCTTCTAATCGGGCAAGGTGGAAATATTTAGGGGAGGCTTATGTTCAGCAGTGGACTTCCTATGGCTGATATATGATAATGATGATGAAATTCAATGATATCAGTTTAGTTCTGCACATCCCTAAACAGGTAGACCTATGGTAATGCTTTGGTTCTGCTGGTAGTCCCAAAATCTGCAACGTCACGCAACCGTCTTCAGTCTTTTGGTATTGTAAGTATAAATTATGAAGTAAGTGCCAAAATAATATTGTGGTAGGTATTGTGTTAATCATATTAGGTTGACTGAAGTTTGGAGATGCATAGTCACGGTTGAGTCACAGAATATACAATAGTACTAGTTTTATTGCGAGTAGTAGAGCCCTTTCATATAAGCGATTTTTTCCGTCGTTTTCTTTCGCGGAGCGTAATCGCGACAGGCACAAAGAAATCCCCAGGATTTTTTGATCACCGCGATACCGCCGCGTAAGAAATCGCCGGAAAAAATGCTTGTGTGAAAGGGCTCTAAGGCTCGTGTCACACAAGCGGTAGCGAATCCGTCGCGGACGCGCGGATGTGCAGCGTATTTGTGTTGAAAACGTTGCGAAAGCGCTCTCTCTCCTCGTGTGGGACACCATGTCAGAATTTTTCAACCGCTGCTGCAAATAGCCTCTGACATGGTTGGATGACGACCGCCATCATAGACAGCAACCGGGACCGACAGCTTAACGTGCCCATCCGAAGCACAGAACCATCTTGCTTTTCGGACAATCAGATGGTTCAGCCTGTTATGTCCTAACCAGACTGGGAACAAATTCACAAAGTGATATCTAAATATCAACTTTGTGAGTGACCCCACCGGGAATTGAACCCGGAACCTTCTTCATGGCAGGCAGTCATACTAACCACTGCGCCACATCGGCTGTGAAATCGCAGTGCATCCGTCGGTCGCCCGCTCCGTTCCGCATTCGCTTGTGTGAAAGCGCTGTTAGAGTCGTGTTTACCTTCCGCCCTCCTCTCGATGAGAGGCAATATATACCTTGAGCGGGTTACCCAACGCTCAATCTGCTGTCACTCGGCGACCCGCAGACGCACGCCGGATTTTTTCACATAATAAGGTAAGGTAAATACGACGTTCCTCAGTAAATACTTTAATAAATATTAGATCCAGAAGTGCATTTACAGCTAAGCAGCAACTTTGTTTATTCTCTGAATATCGTTTGTCATATATGATATATGTACTTACTTATGTTCCTTGGGGAAAAAAGCATTCTTATCAAATCGTCGCGGACGCGCGGTGGATGTGCAGCGTATTTGTATTGAAAACGTTGCGAAACGGTTGCGCGACCGTGGTAATTCGCTGTGCATCCGTCGGGCGCCCGCTCCGCTCCGCGTCCACTTGTGTAAAAGGGTTCTTAGAGTCGTGTTTACCTTCCGCCCTCCTCTCGATGAGAGGCAATATATACCTTGAGCGGGTTACCCAACGCTCAATCTGCTGTCACCCGCGACCCGCAGACGCACGCCGGATTTTTTCACATAATAAGGTAAGGTAAATACGACATTCCTAAGTAAATACTTATTGCTAATAAATATTAGATCCAGAAGTGCATTTACAGCTAAGCAGCAACTTTGTTTATTCTCTGAGTATAATTTGTCATATATTGTGACCTATGTACCTACTTATGTTCCTTGGGGAAAAAAGCATTCTTATCAAATCGTCGCGGACGCGCGGTGGAGATGCAGCGTATTTGTATTGAAAACGTTGCGAAACCGCTGCACGACCGCGACAATTCGCTGTGTATCTGTCGGGCGCCCGTTCCGTTCCGCATCCACTTGTGTGAAAGGGCTGTTAGAGTCTTGTTTACCTTCCGCCCTCCTCTCGATGAGAGGCAATATATACCTTGAGCGGGTTACCCAACGCGCAATCTGCTGTCACCCGCCGATTCGCAGACGCACGCCGGATTTTTTCACATTATAAGGTAAATACGACATTCTTAAGTAAATATTGTGAATACTCTTGCATATTAATGTTTATATTCAGGTCAAAAGTTCATTATGTTTCATGAAAAAATAAAAATGCATGGCCAATAATGTTTAAAACGTGCATTGCAGCAATGCACTTGTAAATAATCGGTAAACTAAAAATAATAATAAAAATATGTCAATTCCTTCGATGATGCTCTAATTTTTCTCAAGTATATATCAAAGTCACTATTTACATTGTCTATCAAAATATCAATCAAGCCTAATGGCCTTTAGTTAGATCAAGGAGTTCGTAACAGCACTACTCTATAGGTATTGCATTTTGTTATTAATTCTCAGAGCTAATAAAGTTTACAGCAAGTATTGTATATCCTTAAAAATTATTTTGATATCATCATGAATGTACGTTCCTTGGTAAAAATAGTCTTTGTTAGCATTATCCTAGAACTATCCTAATTTTCAGTGTAGGTCATTAGGAGCACAAAATTGTGTCTTGCTATTTTGTCTTTTTTACAATTACTTAGCCATTCATATCATATTAGGTAGATTGAATTAAAATGTGCCTTTAATAAAGATAATCTTGTAAATTCCTACTAAGAAATAAATGTTTCGCCTTTGACTTTAGGAGATTTTAAACATTGTATCAATGTACATTTCCAAACATTCCGAACTAAATAATAAAAATAATTTATTGTTGCCATATTTTTATTTGTCATTTTTCTATGACGTATCTCTACATCATAATGACATAGGTTACATCTACCGGGAGTAACGGAAAGGGTATAACAAGCCGAAAGGAGGTCAAGGTACTCATGAAACTGAACAACTTTCCCCATGGGACATGGGTCGAAATATGAAAAAAAAATTCGGACCTCCCATACAAAATCGCCGATCAGCTAATTGATTTACTATGGGAGGTCCAAATTTCTTTTTCATATTTCGACCCATGTTCCATGGGAAAAGTTGTTCAGTTTCATGAGTACCTTGACCTCCTTTCGGCTTGTTATACCCTTTCTGTTACTCCCTGTATTTAAATAAATATTATTCAGTCAAATAGTTGTGTATAATTTTGATTGCATATTAATATTGTATCATGTCGTGACCATCAGCTTGTTTACAGCCGGCATCGCATAATGCTGAATATATTCAATCAGCTTGCATTTTCAATTTATTATATCAAAGCAAAAGGTCAGGGCGACCGTGCAGCTAACATTGGTTGTCTTTCACAAATTTATTATGTGGTAGTTTGTTTGTTTTACATATTATTTGAGCAATCGGCCGCTGGAGCAGTTTGCCTGGGTTACGCCATGAAACCTGTCTTAGCGAGTTGCTTTGACACTCTGAAGACCGAAGGACCATGACATACTTTCGTTTAAGTTTTGCATCGGACCAAAATAATGTTGGCTTTATTGTAGATCCCATAAAACAGTAAACTTATTGTCCTTATAGTAAGATAGTTCGCCTATTGTCTTAGATTGAAGTTTCGACATAACTGTGACTGTTAAGTATTCACACGTCATCCTTACAATAAAGGATATAATAATAGCCGCAATGGTTAATTTACTTATGCAAAGTTGCGATAACAAATTCCAATTAATGTTTCGATAGCAACAAATCGGCTTATACTTACCTGAAATTTCAGCATAAGTTCGCTGAACCTATTTTACTGCGAAACTGTTTGTTTACTGAAAGTATTGGTATCAGGGCTGTCTTTAACCTATACCTAGGGTGGCGGATTTACACATTTGCAACCCTCCCAACAGAATTTTAATTTCATGTCTCCAGAAGGATCCTCTTGTTTTTGTGACCAATAGATAAGATGGGCCTGATTGGTATCTCATAATTTTACAGTTTTTAAGTGCCCTTTTTCCATCCAGCCGATTCAAACCTCACTGAGACTTCACTACATCCTCCTTTTGTTCCAGACCTCCAAACCGCTCTGTGACAATGTGGTCCAAGCTGGTGGTGCTGGCGGTGGCGCTGGTGGCGTACGCCGAGGGTTACTCCAGCGGAGCGCCAGACACGGCCTGCCAGGACATGGTGCCGAAGCATCCTGTATCGGCGCAGAAGGTCGCCGCCCCATACACGATTACCACCAGCACTAAGGTAAATTTTATTCCCCTTCGAACACCAAATTTTAAAACAACTCCCGTATTAGGTTACAATGTATGGAAAACTTGGATTTGAACCTGCGACTTTGGCCATCCGCACTATCAACGCCTCAATTCATTACCCTCTGTTAACAGATACCTACCTTGTTATTACAGAAAAAGTTAGACACGGTTTCAGTAGCTTGAGAACGACAAATCGTATCGTATGGAAAACTAATCTAAAACTACTGTCTAAACGCGCGCCTAACTTTTTGTAATCACACCGCTAGTTGATAATGAAGCTCTTTCATGCTTCATGAACCTTTTAGGAGATATAATCAGAAGGTGCATATTTTCATCCTAAACATGAATTCAAAATATGGCATTGCATTTAATCATCCTTTATATCTGGCCATGAAATGACAGCGAACATCTGAATACGCGTAATATATTACGAAATGACGAATTATTTAACCCTGGGGCGATAAAGATGTCGATGAACTTTTCGAGCTACGGTCACATCATAAATCTTAGACAAAGAACATAGGAGACCTTCCTTCCAAGTTTTTCTACTGTATGAATGCATAAAAGGCTTTTGTATTGAGCGTTATCTACCTATCTAGGCAGCGTACAGACAACAGACATACGTGCTGTAAGACTAAATTTAAGATTTATGACGTCAATTTTATCTCGCTTCTATCTAATCAATTCAATGGTTATAAATTTTGATGTTATAAAAATCTATATTAAAAAGGATAGTATCACCCGCGTTCTGTTGTTGTTACCAAACCAAAGTTCCACATCGAGAGAGTACTTTACTTTTTGCGATTTGTTCAAGATTTATGAACATACTATATGACAACTGATGAGGAAATATTTGATGTCATGATGTCATATTCAAATTATCTAAAATTCCGCGAAAGAAGTACTTAGTATGTGCAAGTCATGAAACTACCAGATTCGTTATATTAGTTTAGCATGGTCATTTCATGACGATATACTCCCTACGGGTGTACGACCGAAGAGAATACACGCTAGTTCCATGGTGCAAGTAGAATCCCACCCTTAAAAAAGGTTTAAACTTACGTACAATGTTGTTCCCAGGTGGTGAAAGCCGGCCAGCCGATGCAAGTGGTGATCAGCGGTAACAGCGCCTCCAACACCATCGGCGGTCTGCTACTCCAGGCGCGTGTGGGCAGCAAACCCGTGGGGACCTTCTCCGTGCCCGCCGGCGACACCTTCGCACAGCTGCTCAACTGTGGAAGCCCTGGCGTGAGTATCCTATACTGCAGGGTTTGTTAGAGCTGCAGCATCATTAGTGGTCTGCTGCTGCAGGCGCGAGTGGGCAGCAAACCTGTGGGGACCTTCTCCGTGCCTGCTGGTGACACGTTCGCACAGCTGCTCAACTGCGGAAGCCCTGGCGTGAGTATCCCATACTGCAGTGTTTGTTAGAGCTACATCATCGGCGGTCTGCTTCTGCAGGCGCGTGTGGGCAGCAAGCCTGTGGGAACCTTCTCCGTGCCCGCCGGTGACACGTTCGCACAGCTGCTCAACTGCGGGAGCCCTGGCGTGAGTATCCCATACTGCAGGGTTTGTTAGAGCTCCAACATCATTGGAGGTCTCCAAGCCAACTGCGGCAGCCCTGGCGTGAGTAGCCTATACTGCAGGGTTTGTTAGAGTTACACCATCATCAGTGGTCTGCTACTATAGGCGCGAGTGGGCAGCAAACCTGTGGGAACCTTCTCCGTGCCCGCTGGGGACACGTTCGCACAGCTGCTGAACTGTGGAAGCCCTGGCGTGAGTATCCCATACTGTAGTGTTTGTTAGAGCTCCAACACCATTGAAGGTCTCCATTGTGAGTATCCTATACTTCCTATACTGCAGTGTTTGTTAAAGCGCCCTCATCACATCACCATCGGCGGTAGTCGGCGGGCTCCATCTCTAACTTTGATCAGGAGGTCAAAAAGTACCTACATGCCGACTTTCCTGGGTCAATCAGAATAGTTATAACCTTCTATTGACGTTATTCTCTAAGCTGATATTGATAAGGTAGATATCGGCAACCCGTTACCACAAAGTAAGTATTGGCTAGCGCACTGTTACTCACTGCTAAAAAGCACGTACTTACTCTATCATTTAAAGAACACCTACATATTATTATACACTTACCAAATCGCATAAATATGACAAAACTTTTGATGAATAGGTAGACCGAATGTCACGTCACATAATAATCATACGGAAGGTTAGCAGCGCACTGCAATTGTTAAAAGTTTTCCGAATAAAGCGCGATTATACTTCCTCAAACTATTGTTACAGATTCAAGGTTCTATGAAGGAAAAAATGTCTTGGCTTTGACGGTATTTTTCGTGGGTTTATTTTTTAATGGTTGCACGACTTCTAGAATTTATTTCACACAAAGGATGATTTAGTTTTAGTGTCTTATAACACCCAAGTTATTTAACGCTTACTATTCTGTTCTGTACCTTTTGGGACAGGTATCCAGATGGACTGTGAATTACTAGATTAGGTACTAAACTGCACTTACTTTAAAAAGGACATTGGTCGTGGTGACGAGGCAAAATCACTAAATACCTACCAACATTTGCTAAACTTAACTAGATAGGTGCTACTTATGGAGTACGCGCGGTAAGCCAACTTGCTCGTTTCGCTAACCGGCGCGATTCGCCAACTCGCTTTCTGCCGACTGGCGTGCTAGGCCTACTTACGCTATTCGCCGACTGAGCTATTCGTAAACTGTAGCTATAGTGTACAGTCAAGTACAATTTTTATACATATTGCGTATTTTGGGATTGAGGAATTTTGTACGGGAGGCCGATTTTTTTTTCAGTTAGCATCCGTAAGAAAAGTTGTTCAGTTTTTAAAGATGTTTATTTTTAAAAGTATTTCAGAGTTGAAAGTTGTTTAGTTTTATGTTGCTTAACTTAAAAGTTGTTCAGTTTTTATAAGCTACATTTAGGCCGGATAAAGAATAGCATCACCCCAATTCTACCCGTGGGTGTCCTAAAATGCGACTACGGTTAATCGTCCAGGGAATGGGCAGCAGTGTTCCCACCGCCAAGCGAGCAAATACCCTCCGACGAGGGAAGCCCATGTCCAGCAGTGGACTGTTGTGGCTGTTATGGTATTTAGGCGCTGACATCACAGATGAGAAATGCGATGCGAGACGCAAAATGACATCTGTCAGACAAGCGATCATCGAAGACGTCATCGTTACACATGCATAGACTTATATTATAACTACGTATACCTACTAGCGTAATGAGACATCGCGACGACGCTTGAAACCGCTAGTTTATACTTATATATAAGTCTATGCTTGAAACCGTTTCCATATAAAATGTATGAAATGGAATTGACAAAGTTACACACGTAGTTCGCGCGTCGCATCGATAACGGCTACCGATCGCTAGTCTGACGCTAGGAAGTCTTCTCTGTGGAACTTGCGCCTTAAGTTTTTGTATAAAAAGTCATTTAAAAAAGTTGTTCATGTTATGTCTATCCCTAGTATTTAAAATTTCATATCAAACCATATTACGTGCTCGTATTAATTTATTGTTATGTTCACTGTACATAATGACAGGCGAATAGCGTAAGTAGGCCTAGCACGCCAGTCGGCAGAAAGCGAGTTGGCGAATCGCGCCGGTTTGCGAAACGAGCAAGTCGGCGAACTGATTCCAGACCACTTATTTGATATTGCGTTTGCTAGCAAGAACTTTATTTAGTGACTCTTCAAGAGTTACATACCTTATAAGAAGATCATAAATTATTTTTATACATACTACTATCAATAACAAGATCTCAATTTCCTGTTTCGACACTTCATTGTTTACTATAAGTTATTAGCGTCATGTTAACTGCCCATCTAGAGTGGCAGTGTCGTAAAACCGTTCATCACGAATGCCGCAACACAATAAATTGACTCAACTAACATACATGGCCAGGTAGTTAGTAGGTACTTCTTTTTTAGTTTTTCTTGTTCTGTCAAGCTTTTACGTCAATAGAAATAAAAGTAAACAAAAAACCTAGCAGACACCAATTTTTAGGGTGCCGTGCCGTACCCAAAGGATGAAAACGCAACCGTATTAGGTACTGAAACTGTATAAGGTGCCGTCCGTCCATCCGTCTGTCATAGGGCTGTAGATTTCTCATAAACCGTAAGATTTGCAAATTTCACAGACGCCGTAAAAATTAATAAGCCGAAGATACAAAATTACCTATATCTACCTGACTATCTATAGGCAAAGCAAGTTGGTGATAAATTACTAACACAGGCAGAAGTTGCATCACCAAGGCTACGCTAGACGTAGACGTAGTAGGTAGGTAGACTGCACCAAACCACAGAATAGATAGATAATCAAAAGGTCAAAGATTCACGCAAAGGTTAAAAATATACAGAAACTTATCAAAATTGAAATTAATGTTATTTTTATATTGTTTAAGGCTCTAACTAGTCTCGTTATATTATCAATCAGTCTTTAAATTATGCACCTTGTGCATGGGTGCATAGTATTGGTGGTATGGTAGGTACCTATTTCAAGTCACCTGCCAGTCATTTTGAATGGAGCCACTAACAAATAAGTAATAGAGGTTCACAGGCGAAGTGATGTTATTTACTAGTTTTATAGTTTTTGAAAAGCCTAAAACATTAAATTTATTCTGTATCGAGGTTACTGATTTCATTTCACCAATAAAATCCCTTCACTAAAATGCGTTCGGTGACTTTGCTACCAATATTCGCAAATAATTTGTCTGGTTTGTCCAAAGCTTGCGACATTTTAGCCGAAGTATGAAAATTACGCCAAACACCTGCCTCACAACCTATATTCTGTGGTTATAAATTTGCATTTTTATAATGAACAACCTTGGTTTCTCAACCTATACTTCTATTGAACAAAATACTATATCGACTACGGAAATATGAATTAGCGTAAGGGACATTTTGGCGATTTTGAGTTATATATATCATTGGATTCAGAATTTCGAGCTCTATCGAATGGTATATATAACTTTTTGATATCTTGAAAAAAATGTCGCTTACCTTAAACAAAAAGTGAGCAAAATTTTAAAAATCGGGAGTAAAAAGTACTGTTAAGGACATAAAAAATGATGTATGTCCCATACGTTAAATTTTTCATCATATCGGTCAATTGATGATCCTTACACTATTACAAAATATAAGTTTTTATGTCCGATATGCATCTTACATTAATTTCTAAAATAAACATTGGCCCTTACGCAGGCAAACAAACTTTAATAATGAGGTAGAAAACCAAAATAACATTACACTATTATCTTACATGCCCGCAAATCAAATTCCTCTCATATTTTTTATTTATGTGACTTCAGAATATCTGTGTGAGCACTTATTTTGTAAGATATTTACACCGACCAAGAAAAAACAAATTAATGTAAGGGAAAAAGTAACTAAAATTTAGGAAAGAAGTTAAAGTAACGTACCTACATGACAAAAAATATGTTGAAAAATGTTAATGTAACGTACATTTCTTGACCAAAAATGAGGTGAAATTGCAGCAAAAGACATTGTTTTTTCAAAGTTTTAAGGCTATTTAAATAATTTTTACTTTATTTCTTTCAATGAAAATGTACAAAGACATGCGTCATGTCAATTAAATAAATATAAACAGCAAAATGAATGGTTAGTAACATAGAAACCATGCTCTCTCACTTTTATTGATTGAAAGGCCCATTATTCCATCATCATCATCATCATCTTCCTGCCCTTATCCCAATTTCTTGGGGTCGGCGCAACATGTTTTGTTGAACTTTAGTTCTTGTTCCATACAAAAGCAAAGAACATTTGAAATTTCTGACCGTTACTAAAATTAACACAAATTAAGTATTGTCCGCCAGAAGAAAACGCACAAATCTTCACGCCGCTTACAGGCAAACCGCTAACATCTCGAGTAGTATCGGAAGTGTTCAGTGACCATTGAAAAATTGCTTATTGAATACGGTGTCACTATGTTTGGGTGACTAAAACATGTTCATATTGTGATATTAATATTGTAATTGAAAAGTATGTTAATAACAATACAATATTTGCGCAAAACACAAAGATATAGTTTTTTTTAGAATTTGTCGTTTTGTTCAGTAAAATGTTTTATTTTATTACAAACTAATCTAAATTATTAGAATACTTTAAAAATTAATACAGAAATTGATGTGATGAGAAGCTGAAATAGTATACTCGACTCATTATTATTATGACAAGATCGAGCAAATCGCGGATCACAGAAAGGTACTGAAAAAGAGTCATCTAAATTCTTCAAATGGTAAAACCGTCACATCATGTCGAGAGATTCTTGCTGTAGTCGAGAACTTCTATGAAAATCTCATGCGTCGCATGCACCCAGACCTTTATCTGACGTGAGAGACTCCATTGTTCTCTTCCACCACCTTACTCTTAGACAGCTTCAGAATACAAAGGCTTCAGGGAAGAGTGGCCCTTGTGCTGCTTAAGGCTGGTGTCATAAAATGGCTGTTCAACTCGGTAATAACTAGTGGCAAAACCTCAGAGGCGTGGTTAACAAAAATCGAGGTAAACAAAAATCTAATCACGGTAATAATCCCGTTTTAAACAATAATTTTAGTGTTGTGAACAACCGTGAAAACCTAAAGACTTACGAGGCGTGGTTATGGTTACTCCACTCCACAAAAAGAGACGAAACGTTTCTCAGCAAGAAACGTTCCCCAGAAACTAAAGGTCGATTTTACTTCTGGACCACGCCTATAAGCTGTTCTTGAGAGTAGTCACCAATCGTTGTCATAAAAAAATTACGCCTTCATGTTTTGCGCGTCCACTAGTACTCAATTTGTTATATAATTCTAATTATTACAGTCAAAACCTTGTATTGTTTTTTCAACGTAGTTTAAATTTTGAAGATTTATTTTACTGTCAAATATTAAATAAAAAGTTCCTGTTCAGTTGTTTTGATAATGACGTTATTTTTTATTGGTCAAAAAGTTTTTTAATGATTTTTATTCAAATATTTCTCACATTAAAGTATTGATTAAGAACTTGAATCACATTAGAAGATGTTTATGTTGTTTGTTATACTACATCGTATCAGAGACGCATGTCTTAGAGTATTTCCTTTGAAAATAATTGGCTATAATAAAGTTTTGGGGCAGACAAGTCATAAAAACCTATAGACTTGGTGTCCTTCACTGCAAATTTACCTCGTGTTCGATGATGAAATGTCCGTTACATTAATTTTTTTCAAAATTTTCGGTGATTTTAGGGGAAAAAATTAACGTAAGGGACATGCCAATTCCTAAACTACAGGGATATCTCAGATGATGATAGCTTTAGCATAAAGAACTCAAAATTCTAAGGAATTTTGCCCTAGAAGTCATTTGAATCTAACAAGAAACAAAAAAGATATAAACAATTTTAAAAAAAGGCAATCGTTTTTTGGCTCTCCTGAAAAATTGCATTTTGTCCCTTACGCTAATTCATATTTCCGTAGTCGATATTTTTTTAGGCTACTCTACGGAATTGCTACGTACGCTCGTAGCAAAGTTGCAGCTTACGGATTCTAAAAGGCAACAGGAAATGCATAAAACAAGATATTTTAAAGAAGGTAGCGAAGCATTTTCCGTCTCTCTCTTCGTGTGGGACACTGAGTCGTTCAACGACCCGATGAACCCTGGTGTCAGAGCTTTTCAACCGCCTACTGCAAGTTGCAGGCCTCTGACATGGTTGTGTAACGACCGCCATCATAGACAGCAGCCGGGACCGACGGCTTAACGTGCCCATCCGAAGCACGGAACCATCTTGCTTTTCGGACAATCAAGTAGTTCAGCCTGCAATGTCCTAACCAGACTGGGAACAAATTCACAAATTGAAAAATATCAACTTTGTGAGTGACCCCACCGGGAATTGAAAAAGGCAGTCATACTAACCACTGCGCCACACTGGCTGTCATTTTCCGTGTAATATGCAAATAAAAAAACAATGACCAGTCTTGGATTTACCTTGGGTCACTCTTATTATGATAATTACAAGAAATGAGATTACCTAGATTGTAATAATAGCAACAATACGTGTATGTGCAAACAAAGGCCTCAAATGACCTTATTTAAATGAATATTTTATTGAAGGAATAATGCTATAAACCTAAGGCTTGTTAGTTGTATTATGTATATTTAATACCCAAGATCTTTGATCCCATATACCGATAATATGCAATGCACGTCATTCATGTTGTCATTTTATAAGGCACCTACCAACCTACTTCCGCAATAGGTAGGAACTTTCATAAGAATTAGGTGGCGGACGCATAATGTATAGTTTGATTTGACAACTGTCAAAACTCATTTAACACACACGAAGTTAAAATCTAGGGTATTTTGATTCAATATACAGGGAGTAACGGAAAGGGTATAACAAGCCGTAAGGAGGTCAAGGTACTCATGAAACTGAACAACTTTCCCCATGAAACATGATTCGCCATGAAACATACCAACTACACACGCGCATACAAGCTGATATGCAAAATGCACATACCTACTTAAGGAGTTTTAAATCAATATTATAACTTATTAGGTATTTCTTGCATTAATCATAAATAATGTCATGTATTAGAAACAAAATAACTACAAATGCGTATCTAAATTGTGCCTACTTAGACAGCCTAGCTACCAACAATTATTCAGTGCGTGACTCGCCGTGTGAAGCGTCTGTCTTTGAGCCTTGACCGGTCCCTAGCAAAGCCCTCTGCAGTACCTACATCAAATAGATGCATTATTACAATACTACCTTTGGCTACTAAGTACGCCGTAAGTACCTACGTTCTCGTCAACATATCAACCTACCAATTTGAGGGATAAACTTATACTTGTTTTACGCAGCCACCATTTTCCTGCCCTTATCCCAAATCAGTTGGGGTCGGCAATCAGTAGCAAAAGGATTTGGCTTTGTTTTATGAGCGGCGGCCTGCCTGACGACAGCCCCCTTAGTCCGAGTTCTTAATTGGCAGTTTGTATGGAGGTATGGTCCCATCTGGCAGAAATCATGAAACTTGGCATGTGTGTAGCTTACATGTGTAAGCTTCAGGAAAAGAAGGGAAGCAAGTTGGACCCCCCCTGCTTCCCCCCTTTACCCCCCCTTTTATGTCCCAAATTTCAGTTATCTTTATTTTTCTCGGAAACGATTAAAGATAGGAGAAATTTGTCAAGGTAAGAAATATTCCTTATAAAATTGTCTACATAATTGTTCTTGGGTAGATGTTGATAGGACTTATACTTTTCGAGTTATGCTTCTGGGGAAACCCATCATTTTTTTGAAGGTGACTTCCAGCTCTGAGTTAGCCATAACTACCATGTGATAGAATATTTTTTCAAACTTGCTATTGGCTGTTGTTAGTTAGGTAGTCTTCAAAGGAAATCCACAGAGACAACACTTCAATCACGCCTGTGGGGGTGGGGGGATGGAGGCAAAGTTTATTTTTTCCGAGCTGAACTTGAGGACTTCTGACTCCTGAAGTAAATGTGACACGAGAAATGGAGTATCATTTTTGAATATATCAAAGACGGGAGTATTCATTTCTGGAACGCTCTTTGGTACATTTCATACAAAAATATAAATATATTAAGTGAAATTGAAAAAAAATATGTTTCTTTCTCATTCAAACTCTGTTTTCTTCTGAAACTTGAGACATATTTATTAGATAATAACACATACTCGAAGACATACTCACCCTTATTATAAAACCATATTTTGTTTTCGAAAATATTAGAAAATACCTAGCCTACAGAAGGCTAAATATTTTTACAAAGTTATGTTTGTAGCTGGAAAAATTTCAAGTTCATAGATTTTGTATGCAAAAATAAGATTACCAACCGCAAACGTATATTTCTCAATTGTCGCTAAACCATTCCAGATAGAGAAATGCCCTCATAAGGAATGTTGTTTATACTGAAGGGTAGTTTTTGTTGGAATAAAGAAATTGAGGATCTGGAGTACTTGATGTTTAAGAAGACATTACAGTGTCTCGAATAGTTTAGCTGGGCTGTTGATGTTCCACATCAAGTACTCCAGATCTTCAATTTCTATATATCAGCATAAACAACTCTTCAGTATAAACAACATTTCCTATGAGGGCATTTCTCTATCTGGAATGGTTTAGCGACAATTGAGAAATATTTGTTTGCGGTTGGTAATCTAATTTTTGCATACAAAATCTATGAACTTGAAATTTTTCCATCTACAAAAATAAAATTGTAAAAATATTTAGGCTTCTGTAGGCTAGGTATTTTCTAATATTTTCGAAAATAAAATATGGCTTTATAATTCGGGTGAGTATGTCTTTGAGTATGTGTTATTATCTAGTAAATATGTCTCAAGGTCATGAAGAAAACAGCGTTTGAATGAGAACGAAACATATTTTTTTCTTATTTCACTTAATATTTTTATATTTTTGTATGAAATGTACCAAAGAGCGTTCCAGAAATGAATATTCCCGTCTTTGATATATTCAAAAATGATACTCAATTTCTCGTGTCACATTTACTTAAGGAGTCAGAAGTCCTCAAGTTCAGCTCGGAAAAAATAAACTTTGCCCCCCTCCCCCCATCCCCACAGGCGTGATTGAAGTGTTGTCTCTGCGGGTTTCCTTTGTAGACTACCTAACTAATAAAAGTCAATAGCAAGTTTGAAAGAATATTCTATCACATGGTAGTTATGGCTAATTCAGAGCTGGAAGTCACCTTCAAAAAAATGATGGGTTTCCCAGAAGCATAACTCGAAAAGTATAAGTCGTATCAACATCGACCCAAGAACAATTATGTAGACAATTTTATAAGGAATATTTCTTACCTTGACAAATTTTTCCTATCTTTAATCGTTTCCGAGAAAAATAAAGATAACTGAAATTTGGGACATAAAAGGGGGGGTAAAGGGGGGAAGCAGGGGGGGTCCAACTTGCTTCCCTTCTTTTCCTGAAGCTTACACATGTAAGCTACACACATGCCAAGTTTCATGATTTCTGCCAGATGGGACCATACTTCCAGCTAAGGAGCCGTACTACCTTTGGGAAAGCTATTTTGTATGCTTTCTCAGTGTTTGTAAAAAGTTTGACACCAGGGTTCATCGGGTCATTTTACGACTTGGTGTCCCACTCGAAGAATAAGTACCTATTTGTGTATAATTCAGTATATGTTGGCCTCTTAAATGGGAAGGTTGATTACTTAGTAGATAAAGAGCCTAAACAATCAGACAGTTCACCGGAAATCATAAATATCTGCGATCCCACCATCCATGGAACCATCAATTATGATGGCGCGGTTCGTTAAGTTCGATTACAAGTTGAATTAAAAACGCAAGTGCCTAGAGATACATACATACATACATACATACATACATCACGCCTTTATCCCTTGCGGGGTAGGCAGAGCGTCAACGACCGTAAAAGTACGGTCGTTATCGCCACGTCTGACACATATTTGAGGGCCGTTTTAGCTATTGTCGTGTATCGCTATAGTGACAGGTTGTCAGCCTGTCGCCTAAAATTGCAATACACATGATACCCTCGAGTCCTTTAGAGTAGAGATAACGTAGCTTATTTCATGATTAGTCTGTTAACTCTATCACAGGTCAAGGTCAAAGTCGTCGATTTTTTGTCACCTAATAGAGTAGGTTTTTTGTCACCTAGTAGAGTTAGTTAGGTAGGTAGTAGGCACTAAGTTGAGCTTAGAAAAAAAAACAGCACGAATAAAACTTTTCTCAAAATTGACTGCATTGATCCATACTGCAATTAAATCAAAATCCACAAGGTTCACTGTTGGACATGGAACTTTTTTAGGGGTTTTTGCCAACTCAACATACCTACTAAAGCAAGTGCCGCGATAGACGTAGTATTTACCGAAAACGCTGATGTTCAGCTTGGATATGTCACTGTTGAAGACACGTACTAAAAGTACTTATATACATTGGTTGATGAGAATACTCCGGTACCACAAATAATTCATATATTTACCAGCATATTATGAAATTCCAGAACGCGGTGACCCACAAGAAGCACGGCCCAGGGGACGAGAAGCAGACCGTCGCTTTCACCTGGACCCCGCCCAAAGACCTCAACGACGAAGTCAAATTCAGGTGAGCACTTACCAAGATGGTATCGTAGGGCAATCGCGTAGAGACGATTGCGTTTATGTCTTTTCTATGGCTGTATTTTGATGGGCCTCGTAGAAAATTCGTAGCATATTGTAGCGGAGAAAATATACGTTTGTGCGCTATTTTACCGCTGCGTAACGCATGCGTAACTACAATACGATTTTCCACCTTATTCCCATACAAATACGGTTTATGTCAGACGGTTTGACAGAAGCAACCGGCGACGCAGCATTGTGCGATACGCAGAGATAGCGGTATGCAACAATTAAATAAATACAAAATAAGAGTATTTATAATATAAAGTGGTACAGACTTTCCATGTAAAGAAACATTATTACCGCTTAGCTCAGCGCCTTCTACATGACACTAATTGAGAATCCATAGAGGATTTCCCATGTACTGAAAGACTGATTCTTAGCACACTCACAACTCACCAAATAATAAAAACGTTTCTACTGCACAATCATGGACCAACTGTAAGAAATCAACACTTTTCTTCCGCATTAAATCGAGCAAAAACTAGTGGCAAAAAGGCTTACCTACCTACTTACATTTAATTTATAGTTTAAGGTAGTATCTAGTATAGTAATAGTACTATTCAGTTTAGTTTATACCTATACATAGGTATAATATATTATATAATTTAATTTATACAGTTAGGTACAACTTACGCAGATAACGAACAAATCCTGAACTGGCAACATTACCTATTGTTTGCCTCTCTATCATATTATATGACAGATGAGCAGAATGTCAACAATAATGATGTCAATTCGGGATTTGTCCTTTATTTGCGCAAATCATACCATTGCCTATCTGTCTGTACCTACTCATTCTAGAATTCTAGATACAAAGAAACCCTATTGAGGTAAACGACCTAGGCCTAGTAACCAAGCCTAGTGAAGTATGCCTGCTAATACCTGGTGTCGGCAAGGTTGCAGGGCGTAGCATCGAGCCTCGGTGGAAAGGTCACCTAAAGTTCGGCGTAGTGTAGATCCGTAGTTAATTCTGGCTTGTAGATATCTATTTTTACGGTGTAGCAAGTCTGTTATTATACAGGATGTTAATTTAAATGCGTGCCATAGCTTCAGGGTAGGTTTAGTATCGACAAGGATGCCGTAAAAATATTGTGAAAAATCCCAGTCACCAGTTTTTTACTTGGCTGACATTTGATTCAAATGCCTATATTCATTCAAAGTTGTTTAGACGAAAGTACTTGTATGGGCACTCTTTAAACAACAATAGTGTCAAAAATAGAATTTCAAAAAACAAAGTTTTGACCAGATCCAAAAAAAAAGATTTTTTTATTGGAGTTTTTATCAATATTTTTTTAAGGCATCCTTAATTGATACTTAACCTACCCAGTACCCTGAACTATGGCACGCATTTAAATTAACATCCGGTAATATACCTAAGACTCGATTCCACGATAAAATTGCAAAAATAATGCTGCCACTTTAAGTTCAGAAATAGACAATTATTGTCAATGGCGCTATTTCGCACATTCCCTCTTGAGTATGTCCACTGTATTTTAAATCGCAGATAGATACCAAGAAAAACTAAATTCATAGACATTTTTAGTCACGATTATACCTAATTTCGTCTTCTTGACTTTCTGACAGTGAAGTCTGCGATTATTTTATTTACTAATTTTAGACAATGTGGAATCGAGTTCTATCTCAAAACTTCGTGTATTTTTTACCGCAAATAATAATTTAGTTCTATCCTTAACTGTAGTACTGAGATATATCTTTTTTGTTTTTTAATTTACAGAGCTACTGTTGCATACAACGGTGCCGTATTCTGGGTCGGCGTGGAGTCTGCCCCCGTTAAAGTTACTGCTTAAACTAAGTTAGGATAAGTATAAAAAATGCCAATAGTATTTCATTCTTCTAGTAAAATTACACATCTTTGAATACTCTATCTAATTTTCAAACAGTATTCTACCTTCTAACTAGGTTCTAAGTGAAACCATCACCGAATACTACTGAATAAGTACAAATAAAGTTTTATAATAATCTACTTGTGTGTTTTATTGCCTAAGAAATAAATAAGAAGCTTTTAAATTTTTAACAAATACTTTATTTCAATCGTAGCACCTAGAAATTTGTCTTCGAGATCTTACAAAAGTTCAAGTCTCATTAAATGGATAGAATAAACTGAAACCCCATTCAAAGACTATTATTTAAAGGGTTAAATTAAATTAAGAACAAATATTTTTAGGAATGTTCTACTTATGAAACTGAACAACCTTTATAGTTACTTTTCCAAAATATGGAAAAAATTGGTCCTCCCGTACAAAAATGTTGAAAACGTACCTTTTTATCTTTCTTCATAATTCGAAAAAAGTTTCTAATGAATGTTGTTCAGTTTTGCGAGTAGAACACATCCTAAAAAAATGTACTTAATTATTATAGTTAACGCAATATTTCTCTGCACGCGAAATCATAAAATATGTGAGTAGAGCAAAACATATTCCACTTTGAAATCATCACGAATATGCTTCGTTCTGTGGGCCGTCTCATAAAGCTGGAAATTGTATTTTACTACGACAATTCAATGTAGGTACATTGCATGGTCAGCGAACCAAATGGATACCAATTTGTCCTTACAAGCTGTGCAATTTAAATCGAATTGTCATTAGAATAGTTTATTGGTATCTTTTTGCACATACAGGGTGTAAGGGACGGTGTGCCGAAAACTTTGCAGGCATGATCAGACCATGAAACTGAACAACTTATACTATGGAGCCAATGGTGAGAAACGAGAAAACATTACAAACCTTCCATACAAAAGTATTTTTTTTTACTTTACCACCATATGTTCCATGGGGAAAGTTGTTCAGTTTCATGGTCTGAGCACGCCTGCAAAGTTTTTGTTACACCGTCTCTTACACCCCGTATAGTTCTATCCATTGGGGTTTGGGGATCGAACCCTGGACTAATCCCCGGTTCGATGCTTGATATTTTTTCAATTTCTCATTTTCATTTATGAATACAATTTTCAGCTTTATGAAATGACCCACCTGATTGCACTTTTTTCCAACCCCGCATGCAGCGACATTTTGCGTTTACTATATTAGAGTTTTCTTAACTGTATTTCGATGTTACGCGATATGCTGGATATTCAAGTTTTGAAATTTCTGTTTATATTGGCATACGACTATTCAATATGGACGTTGATAATAGCTCGCTTGAAGCTAAATTCTCATATGTAAAGTAGTACCCAATAAAAATAAGCCTGGTTCTGATTCCACCCAATTTCTATTCCACCCATTCCCACAAAATTATATGAAGGCGGAACAGGTCAAATTGAAACTGGGTGGAATCAGAACTAGGCCAAAAAATCTCACTTTACCCACAACAATATAAACAGACCTTTCTGTACTGTAAGTCTTTGAATGATTCCATGTCGAAGTTAAAGCTTGCATCTACTTCTCAACACCCAATATCATTGGCAGTAGAACCCCTGTCTTTCCATTACATGAAGGAAATCATAAAATCATTTGAGCCTCCAGCGCCGTAACGGCGACTTGAGAACGGTGTACCGAATAATTCGCAGGCAAGATCAGGCCATGAAATTTAACACCTAGTAGAAGGTGATGTTGGGAAGCGAAAAAAATGCGAATTTCTATAGAAATCAATAATCGGTCGAAATAATCGGGTGCAATATATAGGAAAAAGTTGTTCAGTTTCACTGTCTGATCAAGCCTGCAAAGTTTTCGGTACACCGTCCCTTACACCCCATACATCCATACTAAGTTCATCTTTACTGAAACCGCTTGTTTACTACAGGTAACATAGAGATGGCGCTTTCCTAACATTTACATCGAACATCAATGAATGAAACATCTATAAATTACACAGCAGATCTTCAACAGATCTGTAAGAGTGACAGTATAAGCAGAGATTGCATGCATTCGCCTTCTACCGACATTTTGTAGTGTACGAAATGGACAGGAAGAGTTTATAAGCCTCAGTTATCTAGCAACTATTGGAATAATATGGACACACATATTTACTGTAATATTATATGAGCATGTATAAATGTATAGAAAACACACTAATTGACGACTACATTAATTCCTTGGTTACAGCCACTGAGTTTATCAAAAATCTACTATAGCAAGGATATGTGGTAGGAAAGTGTCATATGTAGGGCAAGAAACATGGTCAAATCTTACTTCATAAATGTTATAATGGAATGACTTATAATGACTGGCAAGACACATTTTATAAAGAACTTTAAAGGGCTGAGCACACTGCCTCCGTTTTCGTGACATGCACGACACCACGCGCGTCACTATGACGTTCTAATAATGAGAATTGGGACTGTATGATATATGGCATACTGCGGTACGCGCGTGTTGACGTGCACGCATACGCAGGCAGCGTGCTCTGCCCTTAAATATGCTTAATTACAAAATAAATAAATAAATAAACATCATTAACAGGACCAAATATGATACACACATACATACAGTTTAAAAATAGTTTAGAAGAAAATTAAATAAATTATTTGGTGTAACTTAAATGCACTTGAATTTAAGAGTCTTACATCTAAACATACATCACAGTTAATACTGAATAATAAATAAATACATATCAATATCATATAGCCTATCATTGGTTCTGGACAAAGTAGCTTTGCCTCTTGAGCTGTCTGTATAGAGAGATGTATTTTCCAGCGGCGGAGGTGCGCGGGACTACGTACTGTTTGCAGAATAGTTTGGGGTCCTGGGCCTTCTCCGAGAGTTCCCCGCAGTCCAGAGCGCGCAGGAAGGCCAGCACAAATGTGAAGCAGTTGTGGCCCTCTTCATTGTATCTGTGTGGTTCCCATAGGGGACTTGAGCTCACCTAGAAAAAGAAGAGTTTTTTATTGGTATATCATTTAAATAATTGGGGATCTAACTGTTGGAGGTGCTCTGCTAATGTCCATACTGGCTGATAAAGACTGGTGGTGTGGTGATAATAAATTTTCCAAATTGTTTGTGCACTTTTTTCAGCATCAGTCATTAGTAAAATTTAAAGTAAGCCGGAAAATAAGTACGTAACTTCTTTACTTCCTTGAAAACAGCACACAACAAAAGTTTTAAGAGACATAATGTTCATTCATATATTATTTTACCTGGTATCAAGGGTATGAATATTTCAAGTGGTAATTAGAACCAACATAAGAATGTGTTTTCTAAGAAGCTAATGAGTGTACATCCATCCAAGCCAGTTGTTTATGAAATTGTATCCTGTTTATGTGCAACATTTAATAAGAATCTCGAATGCCAGTGACTAATTGAGGTCAATCAACGAGCTGCAACTGGGGTTCTTCAAGAAACAAAGGAATGAAATTCAACTGACACTTGTGCGCACAGTTTGACCTAAATTCATGCATTTTATTCTTTGCTGTTGCAACAATAAGATATGTTTCAAGGGTATGCAAATACATATAGAGAACCAAAGACATTTTATTATAGACACGGTATCTCCATACTGCTTGTACAAAAAAGTTGTTCCGTGAAATTCACTTGAACAGCTCATAGCCTGACCAAAGCCTGACTGACACAAGACTGTCACATTGGTCTCACGGAGACCAATTTGAAGGAACAACTTTTTGCTCAGGTGGCGTATCTACAACCTAGAACCTACATATAATATCATTGTAGAGAACTAAAAGTTTTAGCCATTACTGTTACTGCCCATTTTCCTCAAAACTCAGGAGATTTTCAGCAGTAAAAGGTAGTCTATATTACTCAGGGAATGCAGAATTTAAATGCTGAAGTATTTCTTAGAATAGGTAGTTATTTTATGAGTCAATTTGGTACAATCAGACAAACATAGGCCGGTTTTCAAATTTGAATCATAGGGTACAAATTTTAGGTACAGAATTTTAATACCAATAAAGGTCTTACTCAGTGATGTTTGCACATCAAGGAAACACTGTTTTTTTCTCACTATAGTAGAAGTTAATGGTTACCTTGAGCAATACGCTGTCCCAGATCTCGTTCCACAGTTCATCAAACTGCTCAAGCAGCAGGCACTGGTCCCAGTCGCCGGTGGTGTCGTGGCTGCTCCAGGCCCCAGTGCCGACGTCCACCCCGCGGATGCCATCCTCGCTGAACTCCACAATACACCCCAGGGAATTCGTCACCCCTATGTGCAGATCTTTGGAGTTGTAATAGTCACTGAAAGTTGAGAAATAAAGAGATCTTGAATGTCTGTTTGAATTGCATTGGAAATTAAGTAAAACAATTATTGAGCAAGACTTCTAGAAAAGGTGTTTAGAATATTTAAATAACCGAGTCTAATTCACTTTCACTACGACAAACATTTCGATAAGTGAAAATGACTCATTTCCTTTGAAATTGGAATGAAGTTTTCTTTGTTACTTGGTCTGGTTTGATTTGAAATATTACTCACTTGAGGAAGTCACCGTGTGTGGGCTTCATGACGATGGCGCGAGGGTGCTGCGACGCCTTCACGAAGGGATACGGCACTCTGAAGCAAAAACAGCTCCCTTAGCAACAACCTTCCAAATAACCTTCACACATAGTTCTATGTAACAGAATAACGAACTCACCTGAACGGCAGTAGATTGTAGTCATACCTATCGAGTTCTTGTTTACAAACCGGGCATTGTTCGGGAATAATAGTGCAAAATACTTTGTGATCACAATGGTGGAAACAAAGGATACCCGGATCCATTTTTTGGCCGAGAATTTACACCGAATTTTCAATGGAACGCTAACTTCTTACGATCCAGGTTAAGAAACGGATTAACCGGGAGGTCTTTGGCAAAAGCAAGTCATAAATTAAAGTCAAATAACTCGTACACTAAGCAAAAGCTAATTAGAA
Organism: Phthorimaea operculella; assembly: GCA_024500475.1. NCBI lineage: Eukaryota > Metazoa > Arthropoda > Insecta > Lepidoptera > Gelechiidae > Phthorimaea > Phthorimaea operculella. Next base: position 124,887 of record JANFCV010000211.1, on the reverse strand, counting down.
TCTCGTAAGGTCCTCCTTTCACATCTTGATGCCACTTTTTGAATGCGTTCGAAAGCACAAATCAAACACAACAACTTATTTGATGGTTGAAATAATAATCTGAAAACAACTTCAATTTTACAGAATAAAATGATTTATCTAAAATTTACACAAAATTTATCATACATTTTATCAAATGGAACGTAGATTATTCCTTGACACTAATCAAAATGGTCCAAAAAACCTTGTATATTATTAAGTTACAACAAATTATGAGAACGATTGTATATTTCGCTCGTACTTTCAACGCCGTGACAGATGAACAGATGATATGGATCGATGCCTTCCATTGGTTGGCGGGGCGCTTTGGCCGAACTTGATTGGTTGAACAGTCTGTATCAAAGGGCGGTAAATTTAAAAGTTTCAAAGTTAGTAAACTTTTTCAGCATTACAATCCAAGAGAGATATTTCTATTTAATTTATTTTTTTATTTACCTGCTAATTATAACATTGATATGCATTATAATAATCAATTTAAAAATATGTTGTCTGATACAACATATTACAATGTTTTGTACCAGGATATAACCCGGTTCACAAACGAAGGGGACCCGAAATGGCAACATTATTGTTTGCGTCTTTTTCATATTACATGACATTTGAGCAAGATGTCAACAATAATGTTGCCATTTCGGTCCCCTTCTTTTGTAAACCAGATTATAAAATAGCATACCCCATCCCAATATTCCACAAAGTCTACCCTTTTGTGGGTATCGAAGAATGAGTCAAGCAAGAAACATGGAGCCACCATGGAGCAGCGTTTTCAGCGGTTTTCAGAGGATAGAAAATCTATCACTGCGCTCGCCTGCCCTTCTGGCATGTAGCATGGGCTGGAGCGGCCGTAGTTATGAGCGTGCATGACTGAGGGTGCTTTGGTGGTAGATGCTATCAAGTATTCATGGTGTTGGAATTTTGTCAATAATTGAGAGCGCTGGGTTCCTACCACTGCCGGCATTGTGTGTTTACCGGTCGCCATGGGAACGGCGGCGCGGAAGTAAACCACACCTTTGAGGGTCCTAGTTATTCGTTCCACTCAGTGCTAACACGGTCAAAGTTTATTTTTGTTAGTAGGTATTCGGTCCGTAGTCACTTTGCTGGCAGATCGTATATTTGATACGTCTTTCCCCTACCTAACATACATTTAGTAGGTACAATTTGCTAATAAAATGTTGGAAGTTACGGAAATATTAAGATACAGCTAGGTAGGGCCACTCGATGTAATTAATTTATTCAGTAGTGTTCTGTTTGTTCGATCACTGTTGCGTGAAGAAATATAATTTCAGTAAGTAAATGAGCGACTTCATCAATCAGACTCAATAAATGAAATGAAATTTTAGTCGATTACTTATAAGTAAATCGATTCCAGAAGAAGCATGCACGATGAAGCTTAGTAGTGTGTTGTGAAGGAGAGGTAGAGATGCCAGTACAGAGGGGCGGAGCCCTACAGGCGGCGTGGTGGGTGCTGGTGACCGCTGGAGCGGTCTCTGCCGGGATCGCCTGCCTCAGCAACCCCTGTCTTCACGGCATTTGCATCGATGATGTCAACACGTAAGTATTTTTTTTATGTCCTATTATTTGGTATACTGCAAGTAATATTTTAATAGAAAGGGTAAGTATCCATACACTTAAAAATTTAATTGTTTTATAGGCACACAAGTGTAATTTTCTGACCTTTAAATAAGTGATATACCAACCAACCAATCATCACTCAACACCCGCACCAGCACTCAAGATTATGCTGTCCTTGACGTACCTAGTAATTCATTTGTTAATCTAGGTTGATTGATAGAGAATTTAATAACATTCATTTGATATATTGAGAATGTTGATTGGATTGGCACTAGGTATTATGTTCGAGAACCTATTGGAAAAATAAATGAGAAATCATTTGCCTGTAAAAGACTACTTACCTAATTATGCTCCTAAATAAATACAGAATGATTCATATACGCATGATTATTCAATTTCAGCACGTATTATTCATATACACATGCATGATTATTCAATTTCAGCACATATTCGTGCTACTGCGTAGACGGGTACACGGGTGTGCAGTGCCAGACAAACTGGGACGAATGCTGGTCGGACCCCTGCCAGAATGGAGGCACCTGCATCGACGGCATCGCTGCCTACAACTGCTCGTGCCCTGATGGCTTCATAGGTAATACCCTCCATTGGTAACATATCTTTGATCCGAATTGTTACTTCTCGAATTTTGATAACCCGAAAATGGTTCCTAGAATGCTTTGTTTCCAGATATATTGGTTTACAGAATGACATAATGTCGGACCTACAGTTTACAGAAGTATCATTTTCCAGAAAAACTCTTAACAAATTTACAAAACTAAACTTTTTCTTTTGACAACCATTTCGTATGACACCATTTTTACTATACCAAAACTTTTATTTCCAACTTTTCTCTTCTCATAGTATCAATTGTCAAAAGTTTAAATTTCCATAACTATTAATACTCAGAAAAAGTGCGGCGGTGGTTCGTTTCGTATTAACGTGCAGATGATGATGGGAGAAGGACCTGGAGAGGGCCGTGCGGGTGCGAGCGAAGCGAGCGTGGAAATTTGAGGCACCCCGATATCTGTCATTAACTTTCGAACTACTAAGGCGGAAGCCAGAGGAGGGGCGAGTGCGAGCGAAGCGAGCACTGATACTAGACAAACCAGGTGCGAGCGCAGCGAGCACGGGACTTCTGGGCACCCCGACTTCGGATAGGTTAGGTTCAGAAGGCTATGGCGGAAGCGAGCAGCCTAGCCTAGCCTTCGGGTTAGGTTGACATGTATGCCTGCTCGTGCTTGTCTGCATGCATGCTTGTGGTTGTTTGCATACATGCATGCTCTCTTGCATGTTTGCTTGTTTGCTTGCATGCATGCATGCTTGTTTGTATGCTTGCATGCATGCTTGCTTGCTTGCATGCATGCTTGCTTGCTTGCATGCATGCATGCTTGCTTGCTTGCTTGCATGCCTGCATGCATGGACAAGAACTTGAAATTTGTTGCCTGCTATAGCGTGTCTGGAATAAAATATATTTGGATTTTAAAATGTTGAGAAGTGTAGCATATGGGTCAAGAATATTTGGAGTAGCAAATTGTTGGATTATGATACATATGCATTTCGTTACTGCGGTATTTAGTCGATCTGGATATTAAATCAATAGTCAAATGAAAAAACAGGAAAATAAATTTCGGGATGTACAAAAGTTGTAAAACGTTACTTTGGCAAATCATAACGGGGAAAATAAAAAAAAGGCGAACCGTTTTCGGGAAAATCATATTCGGGTTTCAAATTTTCGGAAGTACAATATGTAACCTACACCCTACCACCGTCTTCCACTCATGTTGAAACTTCAGATCTTACGCGGAAACTTCAGACATAGTATATATTCTGTTGTTTGTTTGTTCTGTTTCTGTTAATAAAATTGGTGGGTGCAGAAATCACGCGGCAAGTAACCCAAGGCCGGCTACGCCAGCATATTGTGGGTGCAGCAAACACACCGCAAAAAACCCAAGGCCGGCTACTCCGGCATATAGTGGGCGCAGCAAACACGACGCAAGTAACCCAAGGCCGGCTACGCCGGCATATAGTGGGCGCAGCAAACACGACGCAAGTAACCCAAGGCCGGCTACGCCGGCATATAGTGGGCGCAGCAAACACGACGCAAGTAACCCAAGGCCGGCTACGCCGGCATATAGTGGGCGCAGCAAACACGACGCAAGTAACCCAAGGCCGGCTACGCCGGCATATAGTGGGCGCAGCAAACACGACGCAGTAACCCAAGGCCGGCTACGCCGGCATATAGTGGGCGCAGCAGACACGACGCAAGTAACCCAAGGCCGGCTACGCCGGCATATAGTGGGCGCAGCAAACACGACGCAAGTAACCCAAGGCCGGCTACGCCGGCATATAGCGGGCGCAGCAAACACGACGCAAGTAACCCAAGGCATTTTGTTTGTTTACAGGTGATAACTGCGAAACGAACTACAACGAATGCGAGTCGAACCCTTGCACGAACAACGGCACTTGCATCGATATGACCAACGGCTACGTGTGCTCGTGTGTGCCCGGCTTCTCCGGAGAGCACTGCGAGGTGGACATCGCGGTGTGCAACGCCACCGAGGAAGTGAGGTGCTACAACGGAGGGCAGTGCATTGAGGGGCCTGGCTTCAAGTTCTACTGCAAATGTGCTGCAGGTAGATAGTCGTTAATAACGATCAGGAGATATGAGGTAGAGACCGCAGTGTGCAACTTCACGGAGGAACTTAGGTGCTACAACGACGGGCAATGCATCGAGGGCCTTCAAGTTCTACTGTAAATCTGCTGCAAGTAGAACGATCACACTCTCACTCGACTTAAGTCGCGCTTATCGAGATTTTTGGCTGTTTTCACGGCGAAGACATAAACTTACCCATTTAAGGGACCAACTTACGCTGGTTCATACACAAAAAGAAAAACACTATCTATAATTTGTTCCCTTAAACGGATAGGTTGATCTGCTGGCAATATTACATTGTATCAATGTTGTGTGTATGTTTTATGATAAAATTCTCAAAACACCTAATTCACGTCAAATTTATTTTACTCACATTGAAGTTATTTTCACATTTCTGTAGGTTTACGTTTTACAAGTAACTATCAAGTATTAATTTTCAAGTATAAATTTGACATGTTTCAATTTAAAACATTTTCTTTTACGTATCAAGGATTAATTTGAAGAATAAAGACATGTTTTAATTGAATACATTTTTCACGTATCGAGTAATAAATGGTGTAGGTTAGTAACATATTTGCACGTATTTCTTTCACGAAGGTTGGGCTGGATCGAAATGCGAGTATCAAATCGACGAGTGCCAGTCGATGCCGTGTCAAAATGGAGGTTTTTGCATCGACGCCCACGCGGATTACATGTGCGCCTGCGCTTATGGTAAGTTCTTATTTACATACATATTTGATATTTTCACTGGCTAGAAACTTAATACGCATCCTCAACTTTATGTAACTGATATAACAGGTGTAAGGGATAGCTTTCCGAAGACTGATAAAGTGCATTCAGATCAGACGATGAACATGTTCATCCCTTACCCTTATATCAGGGGCTTAAAGTTGAGTAGGTATGCGTATTTGGTTTGTACCATGTGCTTTGGTAGTAAGTAGTGTTTAGGTGGTATCACTGCCACTATGCGGTTGACCGTAGTTTAATTAGATCGCCTTTTACGAAACAACTTGAGTGGACTAGAGGTGGCAGTAGTCTCAGCCACGGTATTTTTACGTTAAAGCACATCATAAAAAAACGACCGCGTTGATATCTTTTGTATGGCAACGCGAACAACTTCTACTTCACCAAAGACATCAACGCGTGCTTCTTCTACTACCTGCTTTATAAGGGTGCAACAAACACTGGGTGTAAGATCAAACCATGAAGACGTTCAGTTTCATTGTCAAATCATCAACCCCACAAATAATATGTTTTATGAGTTCCGAAATATATGATTCTAGGTTCTGGTAGGTACCATAATATGCTTTCCATCGTTGATCGTCACGTTTTATGTTCTAAGGATACACGGGAAAGGACTGCGAAGTGCAAATCGAATTCTGCAACGAAGATTCCTGCAGTGACAACGCCATCTGTGTTCTGGAGGACGGCATGCGGGTTTGTTACTGCGTGCCGGACTTCCACGGGGAACGCTGCGAGCTACAGTACGACGAGTGCTTGTTGGGGCCCAGGTAACATTCCCACTAGTCTTATAACGCCATCTGTGTTCTGGAGGACGGCATGCGGGTTTGTTACTGCGTGCCGGACTTCCACGGGGAGCGCTGCGAGCTACAGTACGACGAGTGCTTGTTGGGGCCCAGGTAACATTCTTGTGTTACAACACCATCTGTGTTTTGGAGGACGGCATGCGGGTTTGTTACTGCGTGCCGGACTACCACACGGCGAGCGCTGCGAGCTACAGTATGACGAGTGCTTGTTGGGGCCCAGGTAACATTCCCACTTGTTACAACGCTATCTGTGTTCTGGAGGACGGCATGCGGGTTTGTTACTGCGTGCCAGATTACCATGGGGAGAGGTGCGAGCTACAATACGACGAGTGCTTGTTGGGGCCCAGGTAACATTCTTGTGTTACAACGCCATCTGTGTGCTGGAGGACGGTATGCGAGTTTGTTACTGCGTGCCGGACTACCACGGGGAGCGCTGCGAACTACAGTACGACGAGTGCTTGTTGGGGCCCAGGTAACATTCTTGTGTTACAACGCCATCTGTGTTCTCGAGGACGGCATGCGGGTTTGTTACTGCGTCCCAGATTATCACGGGGAACGCTGCGAACTACAGTATGACGAGTGCTTGTTGGGGCCCAGGTAACATTCTTGTGTTACAACGCCATCTGTGTTCTGGAGGACGGCATGCGGGTTTGTTACTGCGTGCCGGACTACCACGGGGAGCGCTGCGAACTACAGTACGACGAGTGCTTGTTGGGGCCCAGGTAACATTCCCACTTGTTACAACGCCATCTGTGTATTGGAGGACGGAATGCGAGTTTGTTACTGCGTCCCAGATTACCACGGGGAGCGCTGCGAGCTACAGTACGACGAGTGCTTGTTAGGGCCCAGGTAACATTCCCACTAGTCTTATAACGCCATCTGTGTGTTGGAGGACGGCATGCGAGTTTGTTACTGCGTGCCGGATTGGCACGGGGAGCGCTGCGAACTACAGTACGACGAGTGCTTGTTAGGACCAAGGTAGGTGACAGATTAAGTTTAGTAAAAACCCCACGTCACCTTTTAGGTACAAAACATCCTGCAGTACTCAAGTCGTTCGCACTACACCTTTTGTCGTGACAATCAACTTAAGAGTATTGTTTATGTTTATGAATGGCATTATGCACTCTAGCATCTACTATTTACCGCACTACATGTTCGTTACTTGATTTTTTTGTAATATCTTCAGGTGTATGAACGGTGGCACATGCATCGACGGCGTCGACAATTTCACTTGCTCCTGTCCACCAAAACTCACTGGATCGCTCTGCGAATGCTTGGTACTCGATGACGGAAGCCACGACTGCGAATACGTCAGCCCCACGCCTTACCCAGACCTCTCTTCTACTAGTATCACTATAGCTGATGACTTTACTACTACGGAGGCGGTCACGTATGTTCCGGGATTCAATGAAACTACTCTCAAAACAACTACGAAGTATGAAGGAACCGAATCTTGGACAGGCACTACTTTTAGTGGGCTAATAACTACGTCTGCAACTGAAACGGGTTCAGAAGGTATCACAGATCAAAGTGAAGTAGTAACTGATACTGAAGATACGAATGTACCTAAAACAACAACAGGGAAAGGTGAAATTACTGAAAGTACGGAAACAGTGACATCAGAAAGAGCAACCATAGAATCTGGCGATTCTAAAGTGGAGACAACTACAGCTGGTACGCAATCTGGTGAACAGACAACTGAATCAACTACAAAACTAACCCCAGTAGATGTTGAGACTACCACTAATATGGTCACTGAAGGGGTTAAAACTACTACAGAAGATTCAAGTGAAACAACATTACCAACTTTACCTCCTATTATAGATACAGGCACTACGACATCCGAAAGCAGTATTGCCACCACACAATCTACATCTACAACTTCAACAGCAGTAGATATCACTACATCCAAAATGGACACGACAACTGAAAAAATGTTTACAGATACTCCAACAGAACATGCAGTTACTGATCTTCCATCCCCAAGTGCTATTCCTGAAACGCCAGATACTACTGCGGTATCACCTGGCATCACTACAGTATCTCCTGGATTCGATAATACTACATCTAGTTACACAACTATTCAGTCTGAATGCACTGACTCAATCTGCAATAATCGTGGAACTTGCATCAACACTCCCCATGGCATTACAGTAAGTATATGAGTCCTTAAAAGTTCTAAGTTGGTTCTGAATCTCTGCCAAAGCTAATACCCATATTCAATTCCAGTGCCAATGCAATTTCAATTACGGAGGAAGGTTTTGTGAAGACAAGAAAACAATTACTTCAGCAGCATTTGGCGGAAACTCATACGTGTCCCATACAGTTCGCAACACGACATCGATAGCCATAGAATTTAATGCAAAGACATTGATCACAGATGGTCAGATCATGGAGGTGGATATTGCCAAAGGGGTTTATATGAAACTGTTCATGAATTCAGGCTTGCTGAAGTTTAAATTCTCATGTGGATATCAGACAATGCTGCTTGGTGAGATCAATACGTTCGTTAACAAAGGCTATCCAATGAAAATTGAGACGAGGTAAGTTAAACTCTCAGGAGCCAAAGTATTGAGGGATCTCCTTAACATTTGTAGAATTATCATTCGCAATTATTTTTCAGATTAGACTTATTCGTTCAAGAACAGCATTGCAATGCTACTCTTCGTCTAAATGATACAGTAGCTATGAGTGGAGGACAAGTAGCCAACATAAGTATTTTGGATGACAACACTACAATACATCTAGGAAATAAACCTGATGCAAAGGATCCTGAAGTCAAACCGTTTATAGGATGTATCACGGATTTAGTGGTAAGTTTTGGTTCTTCTCTTTGACACTTTTGATGCAGTAACATAACATGTGACGCCGTCCTTGGCAAATAACTCTTGACTTGCTATGTACAAGAGTTTTAGAATTTATCACTTTTCTCTTCAGATCAATGGCGAAAAACGTGAAATATTTGGAGACGCAAAGGATGCTGGTGCTGTAACTGAATGCTCGTCGCTATCATGTTTGTCTGGCCCTTGTCACAATGGAGGCACTTGCAAGGACGCTGGAGAGGGATACATTTGCTCCTGTGCTAACGGGTATGTCACATCTCATTTCCATCAGTATTCTGCACTTTACTTGTATCAGGTTCTCATTATTTCGCTTGTTTTCGTTTCATTCTCTTGCTGCATTTAAGTGTTCCCCTTTGTTTCAGTTGGTTAGGCACCTACTGCAACCAATCCATATGCGAAAACAACCCTTGTAAATCTGGTGGCAGTTGCGTACCACACCCGGGAAGTGGGTTTCTTTGCCTCTGTCCATATGGAAAGCACGGATTATTTTGTGAATATAGTGAGTTTCTACTGTCTGCGTATTATCACATTTTCTAGTTTCTTTGTCTTCTTATGCAACTGATATATTTCGCCATCTTCTTGCAGATGTGGACATCACTCGACCATCCTTTTCTCCAATAATTTCTGGCATATCTTCCTATCTCATCTTCCCTTTGAGTCCATCGGCTATGAATTCAGATCGCTTTGACTTGCGTTTGCGATTTCAAACTCCGGATATGGATCAGATCGCATTGCTGGCGTTCGTTGGTCAGTCTGGGAGGCATGATTCCAGAAGTCCGCACCTTGCATTGACTTTTGTGAAAGGATACATTATGTTGACTTGGAATATGGGCAGTGGTAAGTATAAATTTTGTGTAAGCATTTTCAGTGCAGAAATTTTGAGAGTCAACACAGCCAACCTGGTTGGACGTTTCTTTTCAGGTCCTCGAAGAATCTTTACATCTCGAGCGCTTACTCCTCGACGTGGGGGGCACACAGTCAGAGTATGGCGACGAGGACGCACTGGAGGTCTCAGTGTGGATTCCCGGCACAATGTATCAGGGAACGCTCCCTCTAGTGATAGCAAAATTAATTTGTTGCCTTACATTTATATTGGTGAGTCCTTTGGTTTCTACCAGATTATCTGTATAGTGTAGAGACCACTATTTAAAATTGAGAACTTTTTACTTATGTTCAGGAGGTCACTCTTCAGAAAACTTCCATGACCTTCCACATGATCTGCCCCTACATTCTGGCTGGAAAGGCTGCATATGGGAAGTAAGTGGGCAAGCCATTGGTTCCGGAAAAGCTATTGGAGGAAGAGGTGTTGGGCAGTGCGGGGTGGCGCAATGCACTTCGAAATCTTGCAATGCACCAAGAGGCGTGTGCATTCATTCTCCAGCTACCTATGGGTAAGGAAATAACCGGTATAACAGAATAGCACATTTTCTGCCTCTATATTAGTAATCTTCTATTTAACTGTGTTTTATTTTCAACAGATGTATCTGTAACGAAGGTTGGTTCGGTCCGACTTGTTCAGCCAAGAAGAGTCCGTGCGATCAGTCAGTGACGAAATGCAAAGGTCGTTGCGTCATCACCGCAGATATAGCTCAATGTGATTGTCCTTACGGAAAGACGGGCTTGAACTGTGATCAAGGTACCTTGAAACAGGCTTCAGTCTTCTAGAGTTTTGCAACGTTAAAGTAGCAGTTTCTGACTAATAAATTTGTCTGTTTCAGATTTGATGCCCACTGACGTACTCTTCACTGGTATACGATCGTACGTAAAGTTGCAGTCTCGTCCCATATCAAGTGTCAGCTTATCACTTGAAGCTGAGGTCAAGCCCCAGAAAGAACGAGGTTTGGTGCTGTTCACACAGACTCCACACTTTTACACGTCATTATCTCTTCAAGGAGGCATGTTGGAGTTCCGATGGACAGGTACCTAATGCAACCTTCAGAATTGCATTAGATAAAGGTGTGACTTGGAATATTAATACATTTTTCTTCTAAAATTCAGACCATCTATCGGGTTTAACGTCATTGGTGAGAAGCGGAGTGGTATTGACCACTTCACACTGGCATAAGGTGAAGGCAGGGCGCTATGGAAGCCGCCTATACGTGTGGGCTGATGGTTCTCTCAGCACTGAATCTATGTTGGCACACGCGTACCCTCATACGCAGGCTAACGCTACTATTTTAGTAGGTAAGACTCATATCGTATCACATTTTATTTGGCGCAGCCGGTAGGATACAAACTTACTGTAGATGTATCCTACCGACTGCGCCAAGTAAAATATTTTTAATTATATTATAATGTTGTTTTGTTTTTCCAGGAGGCGCAAAGGATCTTGCATCACTGCCATTCGATGTGATGTCAGGACCTCCAGAGTCTTTCACTGGCTGTATAAGAAATCTGAACATCAACAACGTGCTGGTACCTTTGGAGAAACATAACATTCTGGGTAAGTATTTTCTCTCTCATTCAGCAGTAAGTTGTGTAAGTACTACAAAAAAGAACTTGATTAATAAATAGAGGGAGACGCACTTTAGAGACGATACCTAATACTTACCTTATACTCTTGATGATACCTTATTTGCTTGTATATTTTCCTTCTAACTTCCTTGGTCCACCCAGCATCATGATCACAACATAAACTTCATTGTCTTGGAGGAAAAGCCTCACCTTCAAACCTTTCTTTTAGAGGGTCAAAACCTCGGCGACTGCGACGGCACTCCATGCGGGAGCGAGACGTGCGGCGGCGGCGCGTGCGTGGTCGAAGACGGGCGCGCGCGGTGCGCATGCGCGCTTAGTACGGAAGGCACAAGTGGAGGCTCCCGCTGCCGCCGACATGTAGAGTGCACGACGGCTAACTGTCGCGCGCCGAACGGTGTCTGTAGGCATGGCGCGTGCGTCTGCGCTGCCGGGTATGCTGGGGATACTTGCGAACACAGTAAGTGACCCTGAACTTATGTCAAAACAACGACATCTATAAAGAAATACACACAAACTTTAAAAATAACCAATAATAACTTTTTTTTTACGACTGTCCTGATGGCGTAGTGGATAGTACCCCTGCTTTCTACGCCGAGGGTCGTGGGTTCGATTTGTAAAAGCAATTTTCAAATATTTGTGTTTAGTCTAGGTATTTTCTATGTATGATATGTATTTACTACCTGCCCGTCAGCGGTTTCACCCGCTGCAAGCTATTATTCCGCGGGAAGAAAGCATTACTCGCCAAGAGATGTCGCTGTTAGTTTTCGGCGAAAACTTTTAAAACGCGAATCGGCTCAGTCACGCCACCTATGCAAAAATATTGGAATATGCGTGATCCCGTGAGAATAAAACATTTTCCCGTGGTAAAAAGTAGCCTATGTGTTATTCTAGATACTCTTCTACATTTGTGCAAAATTTCATGTCAATCTAACCAGCCGTTTTAGCGTGATGTCGTAACAAACACACACACAAACATCCGCCTTTATAATATTAGTAGGAAGTAGGATTACATTAATACCTTTTCAGGAATAAACGTGACCATACCCCAGTTCAACGGCGATTCGCTGTTGTCTGTATGGCGGGCTCCATCTCTCGGACACGCCGGGAAGCAACGTCTCGGCCCGGTGACGAGACCTTCTTGCATTGCTTTGAACTTCACCACCGCCCAGCCTAGCGGGCTCCTCTTGTGGGCCGATATGGTAAGATGTACTTACAGTCTGGCGAAAAAGTCTTGACATCATTGCTTGACATTAAATAAAATGGAACAAACAAAAACATACTACAGTCCAGCAAAAAAGAGTAGACAAGAAATGAGGGCGCCACTTTGTATGCAACATTCACTATGCATGGCAGCAATTTAGTATGAATATTTTTTAGTTCCATTTAATTTAATTTCTACTCTTTTTTGCTGGACTGTAAATTGTTGACATTTATAGTCAATATTGCCATTTAATTTTGCAATTTCATACAAAGTGGCGCCCTCATTTTTTATCTACTCTATTATGCTCGAATGTAGTATGTAAACGGCGACACAAAGTGTAGTTTCTCTGTAAGTATGCGGCAACGTAAAAGTGAGATGTTGATCTCAATGAGAAGGGATTAATTCGAAATTCGATATTGGCGTAGAATGGAATCATAATGTGTGTTTTTGGAGAAACTAAACCGCAAGATGGCGTTGTACGCCGCTATACACTAAGATGGAATAAGTGTCAATATTTGACAGCTAATCCCTAAAAGTCTGTGTAGGCGTACAACGCCATCTTGCGGATTAGTTGCTCCAAAAAATGCCTTTTACAATCAAGAGACAATAATATAGGCTATCAAGAGTTACACAGATTACACAGATCATACCAATCTACTACTACTTAGATACTGCTACTACATTCTACTACTGGATATGGGTCTCCCCCTTTCGGAATACCAATCTGTGATCGGTAAAAAATGCACTCTCTCTGTTAAGTAGGAGCTTCTCAAGTATGAACATTCTCTATTAACTTGTGACTTGTTCCCAGGGTATGGACTACATCGGAATCGGCATAGAAAACGGCTATTTGAAGACAGTGTGGTATTTCCACCAGGACAACTCTACGATAGAAGTATTCAACACGAGAAGTCCAAAGTTCCCTGAAACTGCGCGATTCCTATCTCGTTTGTTACCTCATGCAGGGTTTATAGCCGATGCTGAATGGCATACGGTGGAGTTGAGGTTTCAGAGAAGGAACATAACGATATCTGTGGATGGGGTGCTGGCGTATATGGAAGAACCAGGGTTAATGCCCGAGCCCGATTATGGTGATATTGATTTGTTTATAGGTAAGCACTCTTCTCTGTAAAGAATATGCCACAGAATAAGGACGTAGCTATAGAAACCGTGTGAAACCAACGCAATGGTCTCTAGGTCCACTCACAAACCGGTTATACAGGGTGTTAGGGACGGTGTACCGAAAACTTTGCAGGCATGATCAGACCATCAAACTGAACAACTTTTACTATGGAGCCAATGGTGGGAAACGAAAAAGAAATTCCGGCTTCCCATACAAAATTCACGATCAGGTGACTGATTTTGTATGGGAGGTCGGAAATTTTTTTTCGTTGCCCACCATTGGCTCCATAGTAAAAGTTGTTCAGTTTCATGGTCTGAGCACGCCTGCAAAGTTTTCGTTACACCGTCCCTAACACCCCGTATACGCAAGGTGGACATTACATGACTGTTGTGAACCCTATTTTAGTTTTGAGAGATTTTTATTGACTGAAGGCGGATTTCAGTAGGAGAACATTTCGGTGACATAGTCCCGCGACGTTGCACATATACAAAAGTTCCCCAATGAAAACACATATAAAATTGAGTTGCGGAACAAAGTTCCCAACGAGGCGAGGGTACGTCTTCATTACGAACTTTTCGGGGACATTGTCCCGGAACATGTCGTGGGAATTTTGTCCCGAATGAAATTCCGCCTTGAATAATGATTTGAACAACTTTATAAAGAATATTTATTAACGAGACTATTTTTTTATGTACCTTTTTCCAGGTGGTATAAGTAAAGAAGACAGTGCCATGGCGAAGAAGATATTCTCAGACAATTTCAAAGGCTGCATCGACAACATATCAACAGAAGAAGACTCGTATATCACTAATTATATCGACGTTTACAGCGAAAATGTCAAGTCGTGCCAATTATTCCCATAAAAACCCTTCAAAAACATCTACAGTAAAGTACGGCCATTGGAATAGGCCATTTTTGACAGCTGTCAAACCTATAAAAAATAGACTTTATGTTGAAGCATTAACATGATTTTGTCAGCTGTCAAACATGCCCTATTTGGACGGCCGAACTGTAGTTAAAATGTTCGATCGTTTTAAGTTGTAGCGTTTGAAATACTCAAAGTACAAAATTTTCTAGTCTTTTTATGTGAACCGTTTGGTGTCTTGTAGGTGAGTTGTGTATTTTCTAGATTTATAATCGCATCTTGAGAAACGTACCGACCTTAAATATCGACTTATTATCATGCTTGTTGCCAATTCAGATATGACATGAATGAAGGGCTCAGTTGCAGAAGTTCCCAAGTCCAAAATGGTCCCCAATATCATGACAGTTGAATTCGGAAATATCTTTTTAAATATGATTGTTATTTAAACTAAGCAATCATAAAAAGGACTTAGTGATCTTAACCTGGAGCGTTCCGGACTTAGGGACTTCTGCAACTAGGCCTACGAAAAATACCCCGATCGGAAAGTTTATCATGATGCGTAATGTATGTGTATGTAATAAACTAATGTATATGTCGCAGTACGATGGCAGAATCAGGTTTTTGGCCAAAAACCTAGGTTTTTGGCCAAAAGCCGGCATATGGCAGAATCGTAGACTTCGTTCGGCCATCGTCCTAAGCTAATCCAGGTTTTTGGCCAAAATCCTAGTTTTTTGGCCGAAAACCTAGATTTGTTTAGTATTATGGCTTTTTTGCATTTTGGGGGAACTTCCTCTTCTTCGAGTGGTACACCAAGTCGCCTAACGACCCGATGAACCTGGTGTCGGAGTTTTTGAACCGCCTACTGTAAGTAGCATGCCTCTCACATGGTTGTGTAACGACTGCCGTCTAAGCGATCATAGAGAGCAAACGGGACCGACGGCTTAACGTGCCCGTGTAGTTCGGGCATACACCTCGAAAAGCAGGAGTTAGCATTGGACGTTCTGGAGGTTGGGAGGTAGCGTCAGATGCACTGGAGGGCGTGAGTGGCGTCGGACACTCTGGAAGATGAAAGATGACGGGCATTGGATTTTCTGGGGGTCCGACGCTACCCCCTGTCCTCCACGTTGTGCAACGCTACCACCAATCCTCCAGAGCGTTCAGTGGTACATCCTGCTCTTATGGTGTCTGACGCTCCCCCCTGCCCTCCCGGGCATCCGAGGCAATCCTGCTGTTCAGGCTGTCCGATGTTGCCGCCCGCCCTTCAAGGTGTCCAATGCCTTCACGGTGTCCAAGTCTACCCTCAAAAGATCAGAGGGAGGTGCATAAAGTACCTCTCCACTCTTCGTTCCCCGAACCACACGGGCACGGTAAGCCGTCAGTCCTGATTGCTTTTTATGATCACTTGGACGGCGGTCGTTACACAACCATTTCAGAGGCCTGCTAATTGCAGTAGGCAGTTGAAAAACTTTGATACCAGGGTCCATCAGGTCGTTGGGCGACTTGGTGTACCACTCAAAGACAAAGAAGTTCCCTCGAAATTCAAAAAAAACCATAATACTAAACGAACGTATTACGGCTTTTTATGCATTTCTGGGGAACGAGTAGTGGAGAAGTACGTTATGCACCTCTCTCTAACCTGTTAAGGGTAGAGTTGGACACCCTGAAGGGCGAGGGGTAACATCAGACAGCCTGGACAGCACGATTGCCTCGGTTGCCCTGGAGGGTAAGGGGGAAGCTTCAGACACCATAAGAACAAGATGTACCACTGAACGCTCTGGAGGATCGGAGGTAGCGGCGGACGCCCTGGAGGACAGGGGGTGGCGTCGGACCCCCAGAAAATCCAACGCCCGTCATATTTCATCCTCCCAGCCCATCCCAGAGTTTTTGAGTATTTTTCAGCATTCCAGGACGTCCGACGCTACCTCCCACCCTCTCGAACGTGCAATGCTACTTTCTGCCTTTCAGGGTGCATGCCGCTACCTCCAACCCTCCAGCAATGCCCTTTATGGCAGGAAGTCGCGTCGGACGCCCAGAAAAACTAACGCCTGCCACCTTTTATCCTCCAGAGTGCTCGACGCCACCCACGCCCTCCAGGGCGTCCGATACTACTTTGTAATATAATAGTAGGTCCAACGCTACCCCTCCCATCCATGGCGTCCCTGGAGGGTTGGAGGTAGCGTTGGATGTCCTAGCTAGAGGATGGGAGGTAGCGTCGGATGCCCTGGAGGGCGTGGGTTACGTCGGACACGCTGAAGGATCAAAGATGACAGTTGTTGGATTTAATGGGGGTCCGACGCTACCCCCTGTCCTCCAGGGTGTCCGACGCTACCTTCGATCCTGTAGAGTGTCCAGTGGTTCATCCTGCCTTTTAGTGTCTGACGTTCCACCCTACCCTCCAGGGCATCTGAGGCAATCCTGCTGTTCAGCCTGTCTGATGTTACTCCCCGCCCTTTAGGGTGTCCAACGCTACCCTAATCAGATCAGAGGGAGGTGCATAACGTTCTTCTCCACTCCTAGTTCCCCCGAAATGCAAAAAAGCCATAATACTAAACAAATCTAGGATTTCGGCCAAAAACCTAGGATTTTGGTCAAATACCTAGGATTTTGGCCAAAAACCTGGATCAACTTAGGACGATGGCCGAAGGAAGTCTACGATTTTGCCATATGCCGGCTTTTGGCCAAAAACCTAGGTTTTTGGCCAAAAACCTAATTCTGCCATCATACTGCGACATATATAACTAATTTAAGTGCCTCCAACTATCTCTGTCCTCCATGAAACTTGGTAGAAACTGTCACCGTGTTTGGTAGAAAGAAAAAATTAAACATTCATCGTACACAAAATATAGTTTTATTGATATATTCATGTTTAATAAATTGTATACATAACATCATCAAATATTATATTATAAACATATACATTTCGTTATACGTCACAAATTCAAACACAAATACAATATGAGATGTTATCCCCGTTATATCCTTTAAAAACGTTTAAAGTACGGCCGATCGAATAGGCCATATTTGACAGCTGTCAAACCTGTACTAGTAGACATGTCAGCAAAGAAAAATAGACTTGTCTTAGCGTTAACATGATTTTGGCAGCTGTCAAATATGGCCTATTCGAACGGCCGTACCGTAGTCTCAACACCATAGTAATTTCCTTGGCTTACATGTCCAGTTTCTAAACATGCCCCTTACGCGAAGCTCGTGAACATTACTATTTATTTACATTATACTTCAATATAAAGCAAGATGTACATTTATAAAAGTCGTAGAATTCATTAGGCCTATTTACAAGTTGGAATAAAAGTTGGAATGCTTGACTGCAGTACACAATTTAGCGTTAGCTGATCCGTGTATGGTTCGTGTAAAACTCGTTAGGAACATCGATTCCCTCAGTTACTTTACGTTTAACTATATAGAATATTGATAAATTCCTAAAAAATAAATATTATTTTAAGCGATAAGGAATAAATAAACTGTTAATTGCACATCGTTATTATTATCATAAAAATTTCGAAAATTAAATATTTGCTTAGTGAACGCGAGCTGTGCTCCCGTCCATTCGCCTTATACGTATAGGCACAAAGTGAATTTTTGGCTACCATAAAATTTTAACAATAAAACAAGTTTCTCGAAACTGAACCCTAGGAATGTTCGGATAACAATAGAGAGAGAGAGATAGAGCGATACATGATCACAGAAGTAAATACATACAGACATTAACGAAGAAGTTAATCCTACTGGCGGATGGCCGCTGCTTATGGCTAGTACACACTGAATGCGATGAGCTACGTGACAACGACAACAACGTCCAAACGCACGCGACGCGACCGACGCGCGACGCGACGCGACCGACGCGCGACGCGACGCGACCGCAGCGACCGCAGCGCGCGACTCGCGGTCGCAGCCGCGCTCAATCCGAGCATCCGAGAGACTTCCAAATAACATTCAATATAGCGAACAATCATACTAGAAACGTCGAGTTTAAAATGCAGACCCCATCATAATTATAAGTAGTTTACGCTTATTTTAAACAAACGATTACAATAAAGACATTTTTTGTTTATCTACAATGCGTTATGTCATCAAAAATTATGTTTATATGTAGGTAGATGAAAAATCATTTTAACAATTGTTCTAATAATTTTAATAATGTGTATATTGTGTGTATAATAATAATAATTAATCAATAATATGGGATTTATAGTATTCTCATAGTTATGCTATATTTTGACATAAAAATACCTCTAGATCGAATTAACAATTCCTTATGTTTTACCGGGTGGTAACAATCTCAATAGTTCGTAATCTCTACATTTATAAACAAAATTACTCTAATAATTAATTACATATAATGTCATTAATAAAGTCATGTAATATGAATAATAACTAAGTAATTGGAGTATATGTAAACATGTGATCGTTTCACTCCGCGCGCCTTCCCATGCACGCTCGCATAGCGCGCGCCCACGGGGCCGTACGGGGCCATTCGGGGCCATACTGGGCCATTTGAGGCCAAATGAGGCCATTGGGGGCCACGCAAGCCGCGGGCCATGCGGCGACAAACTACGAAAGCATTTGAATCCTCTATAGAAAGAAAGCTTTATTTAAAATCAGTCTCATTCGCATAAGGAAGTGATCACAGCACACACACTGGAAACTCGTTGCAGAGCGAGGGGCCACGTCCGACCCACAACAAAACTATAACAATAATATAGAGCACCTTGCCAACTAACATGCTATACTTAAACATCATAAAGATAAAACATGCAACAGATCGAATGGAACTACAGAAATATAGAATGTTCAGAAAGTATACAGATAGTCGAGACGACTAATAATAAAATATTGGAAGTACATTTTATCACTATAAAAACGAATATATTATTACGATTCGATATAATATGATAAAATAAATAAAATATATCGCGTTTCCGACGAAGGAAACGGAATAACAAGTTACAAGCACAAGACTAGACGTAAGATTTGTGAAGATACGAGTCCAGGAGACGTGACGTCACGCTCCCTACGACGTTGCAAACATGGCCACTTCACATTTACGCATAAACATCTTACACATGTGAAGCGTGCGCGTGTGCGCGTGTGCGTGCGTATGCACGTGCGCAGTCGGGGCTAGAGTCGTGCGCTCACTCCGCGTCGCAGTGACGCACCGTCCAATATACTATACCAACAAAAATATACCTCCCTTATAACCAACCGTAACGCCACACCGACATAACCGACTTCATTTATATTTATTACATATACCTAGATAAAATATGACAGCGTTCCTTGCCAATAAACGTATATATTCGGTGGCGCGCACCGATTTGATATATCTACATAATGTACATATAAATTATGTCAACAAATATAACATTCTCCAGTGGGCTTTTTACAAAATAGTGTTCCGGTAGAAAACCTTATCCGTACGAAGTCACCGACGACTGAGACGCGATGTCCAAAACTCCAAACTACAGGCTGGGAGCGGCGATACAACTTAAACATATAGATTATAGGTACACCGTGTTTCGGAAGAAACGCACTAAATTGAATTCGCTGTTTCGGGAAAGAAATTTAATAATTCTGATCATGGATATCTAATTTAAAATATGGATAGGTAGTCTGTCACTCACATCAGTGTTTTTATTGTCGCTACAAAACATAGTATTTTTAGTAAACATAGTTATTTTCGGTTGCTTTTTATAGTCTATTTATTTTATTGATTTTAATTTTAGGGGTTTATGTAAAGTTCACACAGAGACAGAGAAATATTAATGCGGCCACATACTAATTATTATTTATTAGACCACGAATGCGAGTTCAATTCAGTAAGAAACACAGTGTATAATTCGGAAACGAATGAGCTACGTATCGTGGGCCACGCTAGAGGCGACCAAATCTCGAGCCGCTCTAATAAGTCAATTTTGACAGCTGTCAAAATCATGCTTTGATTTAAGGTCTGTTTTTGTTGAGAGCTCTTTTAGAATGGAACTGATAGCTTGCCGAGTGGTAGCAGCTAAGAATTCTGCCACCCCTTTTCTACTCAGGGTGTTTCGTAAAAGGAGACTTACAGTTTTTGACCATATGGCTACAATATCTGCCGACTATGGTAACACCACCCACGATAGCATTCCCAAACAGGGTCGACGTCACCGGTCGTAAAATTAAGCCAAATCCTTTTGCAACATGATTTCGCGTCGCGCCGACCCCAAGCATTCGGGCTATGGATGATGATGACAGCTGTCAAATATATCGTTATGCAACGGGCGTACTGTAGTGGTTTACAGGCGGGCCAGCGCGCGCGGGCGGGCGGCCTGCAGCGCGCGTCACGGGCGCGGCTCCACCAGCCGCTGCACCAGCACCGATGATGATGACAGCTGTCAAATATGTCTTTATGCAACGGGCGTACTGTAGTGGTTTACAGGCGGGCCAGCGCGCGCGGGCGGGCGGCCTGCAGCGCGCGTCACGGGCGCGGCTCCACCAGCCGCTGCACCAGCACCGCCACCAGCACCGCCAGCACCAGGAAACCGCCGGCCATCAGCAGCGCCGTCTGGAAGTAATATTACTCGTTAGTCTATTGATAGGCATTTCACATTTGCCAACTGATAGCCAGAGGCGGAGATAACGTATCGGGCAAACAATCGCGATAGACTTTAGAATTTATTTAACTAAAATTAAACAATCATGTCAAAAACCGGAAGTAGGCGGTTGAAAAACTGATATCAGGATTCATTGGGTCGTTGGAAAACTCGGTGTCTCACACGAAAAGAGTCTGCAATGTCAATTCGTTGCTCGTGACATTTTACTACTTCTAACATTTTACTACTATGACATTTTGCTTCTTTTGATGTTTTGTTACTTGCGATCTTTGCTGATCATGGAGTTTAGTAACATTTGATTAAGCAACTGTAATAGACAGGAACTTTAACGAGGGTAAAACAGCTGTCATAACTTTCACGCAATAACAGCTGCAAGAACGGAAAATTGGATGGATGATAAGTATTACAAAGTACAAAAGAAACATAAAGTCTAAGTGACACAATGTGTACAAGTAGCGTATATCGTGTATATGTAAAAGTATAAGTAGTGTATATCGTAGAGGGCAAAGCTCGCAAGAGTTATCGCAAGACACTGGTGAGACCGATGCCTCGCAGATTAGCAAGTCCATCTAGACTATACATATTCTAAAAGATTGTCGTATGGAATGTAGTCAGGACACTTCCATACCTGATGATCCGAAATGAAGGTGAAACGGCCAGGACCTTTCGAAACCGGTTTAAAAAACACTTTAGAACTTAACGATTCAGCTTAAATGCTAAATAAGGTAGCTAGTTTACTATACCTGCGTGGGAGTGAGCGGGCGGTGCGCGCGCACGCGGCGCGGGCGGGGCGGGGCGGGCGCGGCGGGGAGGGTGAGCCGCGCGGGGGGAGACCACGCCCCCTGCATGCCGGCGCGTATGTAGCACGCGCGCACGAGGTACTCCGAGCCTACATGCTTCTACACCAGCTAGAGAGAGAGAGAGAGAGAGGTGTATATACCTGCGTGGGAGTGAGCGGGCGGTGCGCGCGCACGCGGCGCGGGCGGGGGGGGGGGCGCGGCGGGGAGGGTGAGCCGCGCGGGGGGAGACCACGCCCCCTGCATGCCGGCGCGTATGTAGCACACGCGCACGAGGTACTCCGAGCCTACATGCTTCTACACCAGCTAGAGAGAGAGAGAGGGAGGTATATACCTGCGTGGGAGTGAGCGGGCGGTGCGCGCGCACGCGGCGCGGGCGGGGCGGGGCGGGCGCGGCGGGGAGGGTGAACCGCGCGGGGGGAGACCACGCCCCCTGCATGCCGGCGCGTACATAGCACACCCGCACGAGGTACTCCGAGCCTACATGCTTCTACACCAGCTAGAGAGAGAGGGGTATATACCTGCGTGGGAGTGAGCGGGCGGTGCGCGCGCACGCGGCGCGGGCGGGGCGGGGCGGGCGCGGCGGGGAGGGTGAGCCGCGCGGGGGGAGACCACGCCCCCTGCATGCCGGCGCGTACATAGCACACCCGCACGAGGTACTCCGAGCCCGGTTCCAGGTCGGTCAAAGTGTAGTGCGGGTCGCTGCCTTCGTACACCTGGAAATGAGAGAATAGTGATGAAAATAGCTTCATAGTTTCAAAAGACTGACTAGAAATTACTAACAAGCTCTCTAAGAAAACAGGAAGTCTCTAAGAAAGAACGTCGAGTGTTGATTGGTAAACATAGGCTTCCCCAACAAAAAAAGCCGAAAGGAGGTTAAGGTACTCATAAAACTGAACAACTTTCTCCGTGGAACATGGGCCTCCATAGCTTCCTCTAGCGCGTCCCAAGCAGCGGTCATGGCGCGGGGCGGCGCGGGGGTGAGGTCGGGTGCCCTGGGGGCGGGGGGCGGGGGGCGGTGCCAGCGCTGATTGGCTCACCTGCTTGTACACGCCGTCCTTGCTCCTAGCGCAGTGCAGCACATATGTAGCTTCCTCTAGCGCGTCCCAGGCGGCGGTCATGGCGCGGGGGTGAGGTCGGGCGCTCTGGGGGCGGGGGGCGGGGCTACTGCTGCGCGCTGATTGGCTCACCTGCTTGTACACGCCGTCCTTGCTCCTAGCGCAGTGCAGCACGTATGTAGCTTTCTCTAGCGCGTCCCAGGCGGCGGTCATGGCGCGGGGCGGCGCGGGGGTGAGGTCGGGCGCCCGGGGGGGCGGGGGGCGGGGCCAGCGCGGTCTGCGCGCTGATTGGCTCACCTGCTTGTACACGCCGTCCTTGCTCCTAGCGCAGTGCAGCACGTATGTAGCTTCCTCTAGCGCGTCCCAGGCGGCGGTCATGGCGCGGGGCGGCGCGGGGGTGAGGTCGGGCGCTCTGGGGGCGGGGGGCGGGGCTACTGCTGCGCGCTGATTGGCTCACCTGCTTGTACACGCCGTCCTTGCTCCTAGCGCAGTGCAGGAGGTAAGTAGCTTCCTCTAGCGCGTCCCAGGCGGCGGTCATGGCGCGGGGCGGCGCGGGGGTGAGGTCGGGCGCCCGGGGGGCGGGGGGCGGGGCTACTGCTGCGCGCTGATTGGCTCACCTGCTTGTACACGCCGTCCTTGCTCCTAGCGCAGTGCAGCACGTATGTGGCTTCCTCTAGCGCGTCCCAAGCGGCGGTCATGGCTCGGGGCGGCGCGGGGTGAGGTCGGGGCTCTGGGGGCGGGGCGGGGCCAGCGCTGATTGACTCACCTGCTTGTACACGCCGTCCTTGCTCCTAGCGCAGTGCAGGAGGTAAGTAGCTTCCTC
This sequence comes from Phthorimaea operculella, assembly GCA_024500475.1. Lineage (NCBI taxonomy): Eukaryota > Metazoa > Arthropoda > Insecta > Lepidoptera > Gelechiidae > Phthorimaea > Phthorimaea operculella. The sequence continues at coordinate 101,289 of JANFCV010000211.1, read as the reverse complement.
TAGCGCGTCCCAGGCGGCGGTCATGGCGCGGGGCGGCGCGGGGGTGAGGTCGGGCGCCCGGGGGGCGGGGGGCGGGGCTACTGCTGCGCGCTGATTGGCTCACCTGCTTGTACACGCCGTCCTTGCTCCTAGCGCAGTGCAGCACGTATGTGGCTTCCTCTAGCGCGTCCCAAGCGGCGGTCATGGCTCGGGGCGGCGCGGGGGTGAGGTCGGGGGCTCTGGGGGCGGGGGGCGGGGCCAGCGCTGATTGACTCACCTGCTTGTACACGCCGTCCTTGCTCCTAGCGCAGTGCAGGAGGTAAGTAGCTTCCTCTAGCGCGTCCCAGGCGGCGGTCATGGCGCGGGGCGGCGCGGGGGTGAGGTCGGGCGCCCGGGGGCCGGGGGGCGGGGCTACTGCTGCGCGCTGATTGGCTCACCTGCTTGTACACGCCGTCCTTGCTCCTAGCGCAGTGCAGCACGTATGTAGCTTCCTCTAGCGCGTCCCAGGCGGCGGTCATGGCTCGGGGCGGCGCGGGGGTGAGGTCGGGTGCTCTAGGGGCGGGGCGGGGCTACTGCTGTGCTCTGATTGGCTCACCTGCTTGTACACTCCGTCCTTGCTCCTAGCGCAGTGCAGCACGTATGTAGCTTCCTCTAGCGCGTCCCAGGCGGCGGTCATGGCTCGGGGCGGCGCGGGGGTGAGGTCGGGTGCTCTAGGGGCGGGGGGCGGGGCTACTGCTGTGCTCTGATTGGCTCACCTGCTTGTACACTCCGTCCTTGCTCCTAGCGCAGTGCAGCACGTATGTAGCTTCCTCTAGCGCGTCCCAGGCGGCGGTCATGGCTCGGGGCGGCGCGGGGGTGAGGTCGGGCGCTCTAGGGGCGGGGGGTGGCGCCAGTGCTACGCGCTGATTGGCTCACCTGCTTGTAAACAGCATCCTTGCTCCTAGCGCAGTGCAGCACGTATGTGGCTTCCTCTAGCGCGTCCCAGGCGGCGGTCATGGCGCGGGGCGGGGCGGGGGTGAGGTCGGGCGCTCTGGGGGCGGGGGGCGGTGCCAGCGCTGATTGGCTCACCTGCTTGTACACGCCGTCCTTGCTCTTAGCGCAGTGCAGCACGTATGTGGCTTCCTCTAGCGCGTCCCAGGCGGCGGTCACGGCTCGGGGCGGCGCGGGGGTGAGGTCGGGCGCCCGGGGGGCGGGGGGCGGGGCCAGCGCGGTCTGCGCGCTGATTGGCTCGCTCCAGGGCCCGCGGCCGCCGCGCTCGTCGCTCGCTCGTATCCGGAACTGGTAGCTCGTTGCTTCGCGCAACTTTTTCACCTGGAATATTTTTAATGGATCGTTTTACTACCTGATTCATAGAAGAAAAGGCAAGATTATTTTTGACATCTTGCTCAAATGTAATGTGATATGAAAAAAACGCAAACAATAATGCTGCCATATCGGGTCCCTCTCTTCTATGAATCAGGTAGAACCTACACGTGAAAAATACTTTCGTAAGTATTTCAAATCACCCCTGAAACTTGACAACTTTCCCATAAGATTGCAGGTTGAATCATGCAAAATAAAGTATTGATTGGATGCAAAATAAAGTATTGATTGGATTTGGATTTGATGGATTGTTTTACTTACGCGTGAAAAATAATTACGGAAATAGGTATTTCAAAATTATTCCTTAGGCGCATTTTACGACACCCACGCGTAGAATTGATACTATTCTAAGCCGGCATCACACGGCGGCATCGACCTATCCTTCTACCACCTGGTGCACCCTGAAAAATAATGTTCGTTACGCAAATATTTACCTTGCACGAGCGAGCCGACCCGCGGTACACCGGGCGGAACTCTCTTCCATCTTGCGCGCGCATCTCCACACAGTACTGCGTGCCGTCGGACACCGCCGCCCATTCTAGCTTGAGGTGGTTGTGGGCGGGCGGCGGCGCCACGCGGAGGGCGGGCGGCTGGGGCGGAGGCGGCCGCGTCGCCGCCCCAGTCTCTTCCGACCACTCCCCTAGACCCAGCTCGTTTAGGGCGGCCACTCGCACGCGGTAGATCCGGTCCGGGAGTAACCCTTCTATTAGTCGCTCGGGCGTCGGGCCTTCCGTGTCGTAGATTGTCTCATCCACAGATACTTTATAGCTCGAGATGTCGGCGCCGTGCGAAGCCGGCACACGCCAATGCAAACGAAGGGAATCGGCTGTTGCATCAGCTTTTAGATTTGTGGGCGCGGCAGGCGGCGCGCGGGGCGTTAAGGCATCTCTTACTAAAGACCACGCCCCTTTCCCGGCCGAGTTCGTAGCGCACACGCGGAAGAAGTACGGCGAGAACGGAGTCAGCTTTCCGACCACGCAGGTCGTGGCGGCGCCTCTGTAGACTTCTGAGAACGCGTCATCAACATTACTTGCGCTCATTTCAAGGCGATAGTCGATGATTGAAGAGCCATTGTCTCTAGGCGCGGTCCACTCGAGGCGCGCGGAGTAGGGGTCTTCTATAGCTACTTCAGGGGGTTGCGGGGCGTCGGGGGGTGCGGCTGCCGTGCGGAATAGGAGCGCGGGGGAAGGCGGGGAGGGGCCGACGCGGTTGCACGCGGTTACTAGCACGCGGTAATTCGTACCGGGAGTTAGATCGCGGATGGTGCACTCGGGTTCTAGGCAGACGTTTGTGAGCCGCGTCGCGCCGTCTTCGTCGGCCAGTTCGACGCGGTATTCTGTGAGCGGCGCGCCGCCGGTGCACTCGGGCGTTTTCCATCGGACTGCAGCGGAGGTCGCGCGCGGGGGTGCGGCGGGCTCGGGCGCGGGGGGCGCGGACGGTGCTGTCGCCTCTGTGGACACGGTCTCCGTCTGCGACCAATCGCTCTCGCCGGCTACATTATCGCACTTAACCCGAGCTTTGTATGGGGTTCCGGGTTGTAGCCGCTCGCACGTGGCTTCACGTTCGGCGCCGCGGTACGCAGGGCGGAATCCTTCCCCAGCGTCTAGTTCCAAAGTGTAGTTGTCTACACGCGCGCCGCCGTCGTCGGTCGGCGGGTCCCAGCGTAGTCGAAAAGCTCGCGAGTGGATTTTGCCTTTAGGTGTGGGTCGGGATGGTGGGCCGGGTCGTTCAGGCGGCGTGCGATACGTCACTTCAGCGCTCCAGGGGCTTTGACCTTCAGTATTTTCGCAGCGTAGCCGGAAGCGGTAGTCCGTAGCGCGGCGTAGCCCCGTAGCGGTGTGTTCGTAGCCAGGGCCGGTGTAGACGGGCAGGAAGCCGTGCCCGCGCGCCGCGTCGTCCATCTGTAAGGTGAACTCGTCGCGCTCGCGGCGCTCCCAGGCGAGCGTGAGCGCGTTGGGCGCGGCGCGGGCGAGCGCGGGCGGCGCGGGGGTGGCGGGGGGCGCGCCGCACGTCCACTCGCAGGTCTCCTCCCCCCACTCACCGCGCCCCACATCATTCACGGCTGCTAGACGGAAGCGGTATCGTGTTTGCGCGCGGAGATTGTTCACAGTGTAGGTCTTGGCGCGCGGGCGGGTGAGTTCGCGGAAGCCTTCGCCGGCGTCCATCTCGAGCAGGTAGTGCGTGACGCGGCTGAAACAAAAACAGAAATACTGGTGAATATAGGGAAGGTAACAAGCCGTGTGATACCGGATTAGAATAGCATCACCCAAATTCTACCCGTGAGCGTCGTGAAAAGCGAATAAGGGATAATTATCCAGGAAGTAGGCAGCAGCGTTCCTTGTGAATTAAACACCTTGCCCCCAATACGAAGGAGGCCCATGTCCAGCAATGGACTGTTGTGGCTATAAAGGTAAGTGTGATCAAGAGATTTGTACTTGATTAAATATAACCCTTTATAATCTTACCTGCCGTTAATCTACCACAAAAGCATTCCCAAGGAGGGTTGACGTCTGGTAGGCGGCCGGTCGTAAAATTTAGCCAAATCCTTTTGCAACACGATTTTGTGTTCAGCAAAACGTGTTGCGCCGACCCCAAGTAATTGGGATAAGGGCAGGAAGATGATGATGATGATGATAATCTCACCTGCCGTTGTCAGCTGGTGCGGTCCAGCGCAGCTGCAGGCTGGAGCGCGTGCGCTGCGTGACGCGCGCGGGGGGCACGCGGTCGGGGGGGGCGGCGGGCGCGCGGAAGGTGACCGCGTCGCCCGGACCGGCCGACACCTCGCCGCTCTCGAGCAGCGCGCGGTCGGGTACCTACATGTATGTGTATGTATCTCACCTGCCGTTGTCTGCTGGTGCGGCCCAGCGCAGCTGCAGGCTGGAGCGCGTGCGCTGCGTGACGCGCGCGGGGGGCACGCGGTCGGGGGGGGCGGCGGGCGCGCGGAAGGTGACCGCGTCGCCCGGACCGGCCGACACCTCGCCGCTCTCCAATAGTAACACGAATCAGCTGATAGGCTATATTGTATGGGCGGTCCAAATACTTTTTTTCATATTTCGACCTATGTTCCTTGGGGAAAGTTGTTCCTTATCACTAGCCGGTTCTGTCTTTATTAATATATCGGTCGCTATCAGTGACTACTAAAATTTCACGCTATATAATCTTACCTGCCGTTGTCTTGTGGCGCGGTCCATGAGTTTTCGCTATTAGCGACTACTAAAATTTCACGCTATACAATCTTACCTGCCGTTATCAGCTGGTGGTCCCCAGCGCAGCTGCAGGCTGGAGCGCGTGCGCTGCGTGACGCGCGCGGGGGGCACGCGGTCGGGGGGGGCGGCGGGCGCGCGGAACGTCACCGCGTCGCCCGGACCGGCCGACACCTCGCCGCTCTCGAGCAGCGCGCGGATACGCAGGCACACGGAGTACTCCAGACCCGGACGGAGGTCGCGCACCCTGGGAGGAAGAAATATACATCATCAATAGCCACATACTCCTTAATAGAAACATAAATAAATTGATGCCTGCCAAATTTTTCAATGTCTTGATGGTCATACATAATACTTACTTTAACGGGTCTTATCGCGATAGTTTTTACCTGGAATCCCGACGTTACGGCTGAGTTTCATCAGTCATGGCCGCGGGCAGGTAAATCGCTTATTTACCTAAAAAACTATCGCGATAAGACCCGTTAAAGAAACTATTATGTATGAAAGAAATCGCAAGTGCTTTCAAAGTTATACGTCTTGACGCTCGTCTCCAATAGTCGATCAATTTAGCAGGCATCTATCGGTGCATCGAAAGCTTACGTCTTATTTTCATTTATGAGAATAATATAGCACTGTGAGTGCATTCAAAATCCCAATAGACACATACTAATACATGTGAAAATATGAAATCACCGCATTAAATGCGCTTGAAGGGCAAATTACATCGCCTCCGTATACAGAATGTATGCGTGCCTATCTCCTGGTTTTAATGTATGGGATTGTTTGAGAGGCGGCACGTCATCAAACGCGTACCGCGGTGTGCCGTGTTTCATACAATATATATTACAAAGTCGTAGTTACGCGCGTGATGACGTGCCCGTCACGTATACGGAGGCGTTGTGTTCTGCCCTTAATCAGAAAAATACCACGACCTCACAAAATGTTATTCAAAACAAAACTATTTCCTCTCAAACTGCCATCTTCTTCAACCCCATCAATACGATCTTAGAATAGCCAGTACTTTGCAATAAATGCCAACTAACCGGCAAGAAAGCGAGGGCCCGCTGTAGATGGCCTTGAACCCGCTACGGCCCCTGTCGCCCAGTAGCAGGTCGTAAGTCAGTTCAACACTACACTCCCTCAGTAATACACTACTATACTAACCGGCAAGAAAGCGAGGGCCCGCTGTAGATGGCCTTGAACCCGCTACGGCCCCTGTCGCCCAGTAGCAGGTCGTAAGTCAGTTCAACACTACACTCCCTCAGTAATAAACACCTATACTAACCGGCAAGAAAGCGAGGGCCCGCTGTAGATGGCCTTGAACCCGCTACGGCCCCTGTCGCCCAGTAGCAGGTCGTAAGTCAGTTCAACACTACACTCCCTCAGTAATAAACTCCTATACTAACCGGCAAGAAAGCGAGGGCCCGCTGTAGATGGCCTTGAACCCGCTACGGCCCCTGTCGCCCAGTAGCAGGTCGTAAGTCAGTTTAACACTACACTCCCTCAGTAATAAACTTGTACACTAACCGGCAAGAAAGCGAGGGCCCGCTGTAGATGGCCTTGAACCCGCTACGGCCCCTGTCGCCCAGTAGCAGGTCGTAAGTCAGTTCAACACTACACTCCCTCAGTAATAAACTCCTATACTAACCAGCAAGAAAGCCATCTCTCGTGAAGAGCGAGTAAAAATGTGAGCCGCGTAATCGCCGAAAAAGAACCCAGTAAATACCCTAGATGTCGCTAGCAAAGCAATAGAACAGCCCGCTTGTAGTGTCATCTAGCGAGCATTGAATGAAAACGACTTCAGCCGGCCGGCATTCCCTTTATGTGGCCATTGGGTTTTTAGTTTGATATGCGGTATCTGTATACGTTAGTATATTATATTATCTGTGCCTATACTAACCGGCAAGAAAGCGAGGGCCCGCTGTAGATGGCCTTGAACCCGCTACGGCCCCTGTCGCCCAGTAGCAGGTCGTAAGTCAGTTCAACACTAGGGAGCGTCACTCCCTCGGGGAGGGGGGAGTTCCATTGCACGAGAGCGCTCGTTGGCGTCATGTCGCTCACCTGGAAAATAAGACAAGTTATTGTTAAAATTCACTCTCATTCAACCAATGACACATTCAATATTTTGCCACTATCTACACGCGAAAGTAGCAAGACGAGACACGTAAGATGAAAACTGTGTGAGAAATCGTCGATCTTTGGCGCTAAGACGCTCATGTCTTGGGTGTATAGTTCGCGCGCGATCTGATGGCATTCGAATCGTGCGCCTTCAGATCGTGCGCGGACATTAGACGGCGGCGTATCGTCTGTGTCATACATCATTTTATAGACCTAAATCTAACAACAGAAAGTGCTACAGTTGTCGGCAAAAACAAATCTATAGTTAAGACGGCCGCTCGCTGCATTCACCGCCGTATGAGTTGTATGGCACACCCTTTCCCACTAGGTGGTAAACTCAAGTAAGAAAGGTAACAACTGTGAAAGCAGCGAGTGGTGGTTTCAACTATAGCCATTGGAACGCAGAGCAGTATTTAATTTACTTATTTGATGTGACATTGAATAAAATACGAAATTGGCAAAATTATTGCTGCATCCGTGAATTCGCGCCGGAAATAAATTATCAACTCAGTGATTTTACATCAAACATGATACACGTTTACAGCAAAACCCAAGGTTTCAAGTGTCGCATTACAAGTTACAAGAATCTTTTACTAATAATACTCGGCGGTGGGCGTTACACAGCCGTGTCAGAGGCCTGCTACTTCTTCTTTTTCTTCGAGTGGAACACCAAGTCATCCAACGACCCGATGAACCATAGTGTCAGTTTTTTTTTAACCATGTACTGCAAGTAGCAGGCCTTTGACATGGTTGTGTAACGACAGTCGTCTAAGACAGCAACCGGGACCAACGGCTTAATGTGCCCTCCGAAGTACGGAACCATTTTGCTTTTCGGACATTGAATCCGGTACATTTTGCGTCGCAGCTGTAGGCGGTTGAAAAAGCTGTTGACACCCTGGTGTTCAGGTCGTTGGACGACTCGGTGTTCCGATGAAATGGACATATAAATATCACGCCTATGTCCCTTGCGGGGTATGTAGAGCGTAAACGGCTGTAAAAACGGCCATTTACACCACTGACAAAACTTTAAGAGTCATTAAGAAGACTGTATGACCATAGAGGCCGATGGTCAGCCTGTTGCCAATACTTGCAATATAAATCAACTCATAAATCCCTAAGTCAATTTTCACGACACCGACGGGTTATGTTTAGATAAGGGGTTCTAAGCCGGCACCACACGGCAAAAAAGATCACTTATACTTACTTGCGGTATCCTAGTCGCGGACAGCATATCTAGGGCTGCCTGCGTGTCACTATCGTCATCTCCTTGCAGGGAGGCACCAGCGGATGACCCCTCCCCCTCCGACCACGCCCCCGACGACGCCCCCCCGCTGCCCCCGCCCCCGCGCCCGTTCAGCTCCTTGCGAGGCGACAGCGACGGCGTACTCGCGCCCGAGTTCACCTCTATGAACAGAAATTGGTCTGTTTTGAAGGTGGAATTTTCTGCTTCGAGCACAAGGATGGACAGATGAAATAATACGCTCACAGGCACATTTAACCGGCCAACAATCTCCAATGATATAAATATATACTTTGACGATCGCCTTATCATCTGACATTTTTATTTATTTTAAGTACCGTAACTAAATGAATCTCTAATCTAATCTAAGAATTCGAAATATTTACATAGTTATTTTACATAAATATGAATAATATAAATTTACTGATTTTTAACTTACATTTATTGTAATTATCTAAAGAATTATGGCCCGTTAAATGTGCCTGTAAGTACATCAATAAATACTCCTTAATTAAGGTAAACAGATCAACAAATATCCCCACCCTAGCTAGATCAAAAACGAAAAAGTTCGTTCTAAACTAAAACTATAAAACCCTTCTAAAAGTTAAAGATTTCAGACATTTATAAAGGAAAGTACTACCTACATTATTCATATGTCAGGGAAGATTAGAGCCGTGTGTGGGCGAGTTTCCTGAAGCAAATATATCTGCCCACACTGTAACTTAATGCGAACCTAGTTTCTATAAAAGATCGTGAAAAGAAACTCCTTATTCCTTCCAAGCCTGCGACCTAGTTCAAGTTGTAAACCTTTCTTTAAACTCCTTACCTCGCCATTCTATAAATAAAAGGCATCGAAGCTTCCCTGACCTATATATTATTGCCGATAATTCTAAGAACGGCGTTTATCACAAGCACAATTTATTAAAAACAAAACCCAACTGCGGAAATTACAAAATTATATTCCGCCATTTCGTATTTATGATATTTTAATACACCCAGTGTCAATCGCGGTGCTGAGGCGAATCTAACGATACCTTACAATGTCAACATACCTAACCAAACCTACATCTAGCCGTTTATTCAGTACCCATGAGAAAGCATTTACTTATCCACATACATACATACTCACAAAAAACATAAAGCTCCTTCTGAGGCAGTCCCGTAAAAATAGGTACAATATCAATAACAAAGTCAAGAGCAGAATTATTACTTTCCCAATATTTGTAGTTTCTGCTGTGAGCATTCAATGTGTGCACAGTTGTTTATTTCGCGCCCAAGGCCGAGGTTACGGTTTTTTTACGCATTAACTTTATATGTGTTTTTATGGGAAACATACTTCTCGAACTTTCAATACCTTTCAAGTAATACTGAAATATTTATAAACAATGAAATGTGAAATTAAAAGCGAGACACATTTTATGAACTAATGGCAAAGAGTTCTGAGATTTTATTTGTTTACATTAATACACACAACACGCCTTCATCCCTTGCAGGGTAGGCAGAGTGTAAAATGACTGCAAAGAATGGTATTTATCACCACATCTGACTAATATTTTTAGAAACCCTTGGGTTCCTTAAGTCTAATTTTATAACACCATGGAAAGGTATGGGGTGATGCTATTCTAAGCAGACATCCTGCAGCCACATATTTGATTATTAAAATTCAAAAAGTAATGTTAGGTAGGTACCTGGAAACTGTATGTTTAGCATTTTCGAGAAGTTTGACATAATATACAAAGCTTACCAATTCCATTATTCCTATTAGTCTGTTTCCGCTCTAGTTTCTGCTTGAGCTTGGAGTATGCCCGTTGCGTCCGTTCGTCCTTGTAGACGGGGGGCGGGGGGGAGTGCTGCGGCAGGTGGTGCGCCGGCACGTGGTGGAAGTGGGGGGGGTAGCCCGCCTGGTAGAAGTGCTGCGGACCCCCGGCACCATTCGCCGGACCCTGGAAATGTAAACAAATTGTTGAACTTTACGGTATATGAATTTGAGAACAGTGAAGATATGTCTTGTTTCTTTAGAAATAAGTAAGTCTTGTGACTTGTCTTTTAGTGTATAATAAATTGTTAAATATTAGAAATAAATTCCACAATATGTTCCTCCATTCCGCATATACCCACCTATCTAAATGCTAGTTGGTAAAAAAGTTTCAACAAATGGAGCTGATCACCTGTCTACAAGCTTCCCAGGCATCCCACCCCGAAGAAATATTGAAGCGGTGTTCAAAAAAGTACGGAGAATACTGCCACTCCTATTGTGTTTCATAAAAGGCGACATAGAGTTTTTGACCTTAGCTGAATATTGTCAACTGCATGGTGGCAGTGATATCACCTACAACAGCATTTTCAAAGAGGGTTGCCGTCAGGCAGGCGGCCAGTCATAAAACATTGCCAAATCCTTTTACTACATGATTTTGTCAGCTAACAAAACATGTTGCGCCAACCCTAACGGATTTGGGATAAGGGCAGGCAGATGTCATACACAAATATTTCCTCTTTATAATATTAGAAAAGAGAAAAATCAAGAGCCAAGTAAAACAGTTAGTTCAATATGAAAGTTTTTTACAGCAAATCTATAGATGTGAGATTACAAATGATATAATTATGTGAATAAGACAATCAATCATTAATTACTCACAAGTGGTATACATGCAAATAAAGAAACCAAAAATTTCCCACACTCAGGGTTTGTTTTTTCATCATATTAGATGTGAGTAGGTACATGTTGTATGGAAAAATCTGTTTGAGTTTATTGTAAGCGCAGTAAAAATCAACAAAACCTACTTAATTAATACTTATTCTGCGTTAAAAGGACACAGTTAATTTTAAAATAATATTATAACTCTGTTGCTTCGCTGCTCGCTGTAACCCAGTCACTGAGAGAATGGGAATGAAATTGGCAAAATTAATGTTGACCTATTCTGCTTTTTTGTTGACGATAAACCCTCAATATGATGTCAAAGAGATAAATAAAAACAATGAGAGTCTTCCTCGGGTCAGGACGCCTGCGGAGCTCGCAGGCGGGTGATCAGCTCCATTTGTTGAAACTAGAAACTATTTCACCCAAAACAATGATAGTGCTATTTTGGGCCCCTTTTTTAAACAACAATAAATTGGTCTATTGTAAGGTTGAAAACCATAGGACAGAAAAGAAAACAATTCACCAATAATAGCTGAGTAATTATTCCATATGGTATACAATACAATCTGTTAGCATAAATGTAAAAATATGTAGGTTTATACATACTCAAAATCAATTTCATACATCACATGAAGGTAAATCTTTCGTAGAATGTCAAAGTTATTGAGAATATTGATAAGAAAACCTTAAACTTTGTTGCCATTTTACTTATAAACATATTGAAATTGTTGATATTTGAGGAAGACTATAAGACATAAAAGAACTATAGGGAAACACTAACCTTTTGGCCCTCAGGCTGTGAGTTTGACTCTGGTTTGTTTACATCACGCATTTTCAACTGATTTTGGCGACATTTATGAATCGCGAGGTGTTGTGGTTGTGTTTCAAGTGCCACGTACCGCGCTCGCGGGCGCTGGCTGATAACGTGGCCGGCGCGCTGCTACGCCGCCGCGATCAGATAAACACTGAACACCTCTGCACACCACACATTTAAATGTTCACCAGAAACAGTCGGATTATCCATACACCTGCGCGTGTACGAATTCTAAAGCCAAACGTGTATGTATGCGCAATTCCAAGCGAAACAATCGATAAATCAACGGAAATTGTTTGCGCAGACGGTGCAAACATACTTGTTCATTTCCTATGTTTTGCACATAATATATTCTCTCAAATTGGATTTTCAGAGTTCACGAATTTAAAGTAAATAGCAGTAAATAATAGTCCGTAAGAAGAAACTTCACAAAAATGTCTTCTCCTACGATTGATCTTTACTGGCTGTTTTATATGGTTATCTACTCAGGTAAACTCAAGTTTATCACTTAAGACACTTCACTACGTAACTGGGTAGCAAACAACACAGAAGAAAATTAAAATTAAATATTAAATCATTCAGTTTTTAGATCAAACAAAATATTTCGCACATCAAGCCAAACAACAACAAACAAAATTGATTTGACAGGAGGACAGAGAGACAGAACAGAAAGAAACAGCAACAGGATTTTCCTTGTGTGTAACAAGGATGAAAGAACGTAAACTTGAACGCAGCCATAATTTTGCTTTTAAACTTCTTTTCGACAGGTATGGGGCAAAGATTATACTGCTTGATATTTAACCTCGGTTATACCAGGGTTGGTATTACGGGGTTGATCATTCGGCGACTCGGTGGATTCCTTAGGGGTAACCTCGTTGCTACAGACTCGGTGTCCAGCACAACAAAATAGTAGACCAACAACAGAATACAAATATTTCATTAGACTTGACTGGACTTACATAATGGTGCTGCGGCTGGTGATGCGGCGGGGGCTGATGGTGGGGTTGGTGGTGGGGCTGGTGGTGCGCGTGCGGGTGCTGCGCGTGCGGGTGCTGCGGGTGCGCGACCAGGAAGTGCCGCATGTTCTCGTCCAGCACCGGCGGCAGCATCTGCGGCATCATCGTCGCCGACGTCACCACCGGCATGCCGCCTGGAACATTCGCATCGGAAATGTTAGGAATGAAAATAAGGAATTAAAGAAATTTGCCGTGTGATTCCGGCTTAAAATAGCATCACCCCATTTCTTTCCTGTGTGTCGTAAAAAGCGACTAGGTAAGGGACTCGAGGGTTTCATGTGTATTGCAATTTTAGGCGACAGGCTGACAACCTGTCACTGTAGTGATAGACGATAATAGCTAAGACGGCGTCAAATATTTGTCAGACGCGGCGATAACGACCGTATCACACCCAAAACATAAATGTGAAAGGCTGCCAAGTTCGATAATATTGGAATGCTTCGCCTATAAAAGAAGTGAGATCTAAATAAGTAGGTACCAAGTTCCATACACAGACCTCAGTTAAAAATAGTTACAGGAATGCACACTTGATTTTTCGCAGTTCGCAAGAATCTACTTTCCAAACTGCGGAAAATCAAGTGTGCATTCCTGTAACTATTTTTAACTGAGGTCTGTGTATGGAACTTGGTACTTATTTAGATCTCACTTCTTTTATAGGCGAAGCATTCCAATATTATCGAACTTAAGTTAAAAATAGTTACAGGAATGCACACTTGATTTTTCGCAGTTTGGAAATAAGAATCTACTTTCCAAACTGCGGAAAATCAAGTGTGCATTCCTGTAACTATTTTTAACTGAGGTCTGTGTATGGAACTTGGTACTTATTTAGATCTCACTTCTTTTATAGGCGAAGCATTCCAATATTATCGAACTTGGCAGCCTTGGCAGTTAAAAATAGTTACAGGAATGCACACTTGATTTTTCGCAGTTTGGAAATAAGAATCTACTTTCCAAACTGCGGAAAATCAAGTGTGCATTCCTGTAACTATTTTTAACTGAGGTCTGTGTATGGAACTTGGTACTTATTTAGATCTCACTTCTTTTATAGGCGAAGCATTCCAATATTATCGAACTTGGCAGCCTTTCACATTTATGTTTTGGGTGTGATTTCATTTATTTTTGTAAGGTTTATTTTCTTTTTTTCTTATGATTAAGTTTGGTAAGGAAATATCTCATTTATACTTTGCTTTGACTAAATACAAACCTTCGTAACGAATTTTAGGTCGGTACGACGATTGGAAGATATAGATAAATTTTTTGTTTTAGTTCCTTAGGGGTATGAATTTACACCTTCATTATTTTTAAAACCGACTCACACTTGGCCATTTTCAGATTTTTTCCTTTACCTTGACCTAAAGACCTACCTCCATGCCAAATTTCAAGTCAATACGACCATTGGAAGTGGTCTAGGTTTTTGATGAGTGAGTCAGTCAGTCAGTGAGTGTATAGTAAAAATAGCGATTTTCTGACGTCAATATCTCAAGACCTACAATAGGTACATTAATGAAATTTTGTATTTTAGATATGTAAGTAGATCTCGACAGATACTAGAAATTTCATATGCGTAGATAAAATAGATTTTGAGTTATAGGTGGGTCAAACTTGGCCCGAAATGGTTCGTGTAATATAACCCACGGCCGGTGTGTCGGGCTCGAACTTGGCGGACACACTGCCGTGTGTCTAGATTTTTACGGCCGTTGATTCTCTGCTAGCCCAGCAAGAGATAAAGGCGTGATTTATATTTATGTAGGTAAGTATGTAACTAAAAAATGTGAAGTGTCGGCCGGGGATCGAACCCGGGACACGTAGAGCACCTTGCCACTGCCACTGAGCTAAACCTACCGATGCTCAGAAAGCCCTTTCCCAAATAAGCTCTTGATACTCTTTTCGAAGCGACATCTACTTAGTGGAAGCTATTTACAACTTAATTCGTATTGCATATTATAGTATGTATTAAGGAATTCATACTTTCTGATTTATGAGAATAGCATGGGGAGTGCATTAAAATCCGAATGAGGGGCCGTCCATTAATCATGTGATGTTTTAGCATTTCCCTTTGTTATTTTATTATTATTAATAAGTTTTGAAATTTAAGAGCGTCGGCCGGGAAGATGCTCCAACATCGCGTGTCAAGACAGCCGACAGCCGATGTGGCGCAGTGGTTAGTACGACTGCCTGCGACGCAGAAGGTACCGGGTTCAATTCCCGGAGGGGTCACTCACAAAGTGATGATTGTGTGATTTATCACTTTGTAAATGTTCCCGTTGTTCCCGATTGCTGTCTATGACCACTTAGACTACGGTGTCTACACAACCATGTCTGACCTGCTACTTATGCAGTAGGCGGTTGAAAAACTCTGACAATAGGGTTCATCGAATCGTTGGACGACTTGGTGTCCCACTCGAAGAAGAAGAAGAAAATGTGGCCAAGAGTTGCCAAAACTGAATTCGCCAACTCCCGTGACGTCTTACTGTGGCCAAGCGTCAAAATCATTATCGAAACTTCTATCAAATCGCCCCCATGTCGCATATCGACAATAATATTTAGTAGACGAATATCTTTTTTTAGTGTGGGACACCGTGTCATGTCATCCATCGGACCGATGAAACTAACCCGGAACCAACCGGAACCTTGCTTCGCAATCGCCATCGCACTACCACCCGCCACATCGGCAGTCAGATAGCACACGACCCTTGCCAACAAGAAGTGTGGGAGCACACCACCAGTGTAAACTAATGGTTGAATACTTGAAATGTCTAAAAATAATCGCGGTTGCTCAAAAACTTATAACTTTTGGATCTTTTCATACTGTCTGTGTCTGCCCTTGTGCGCAGGCGCATCTACCGAACGACATGACATCGGCCGTCGTCGTCGCGCCGAGTGCGTCACGGGCGGCCAGAGTTTCGCTTTATTTTGTTTTGACAACGCCGCCGCCCGTTCCGCCCCGTAACTCTGCGGTTTATGAATGAACTCGTTTTTGGCAGTTCGTAGAAGCCGCCGGTCGTGAGATCAGCCGGGGATCATCCGCTTAGAGAGGCCGCTGCTAGCGGCGGAAACGTGCGCATAACTGCGGACCGGATTGCAACCGACCCGACCGCAGCGTTGGGCAACTCACCCAGGGCCGTCTTCAACTTTTCAGAGGCCATGGGCCCCAAGTCTGTTAAATGGAAATCGTTTCACTTGGATATCGATGCATGGTTTCGGTCATTTCGTAGTCTGCTAACAGTTTTTAGTATGGAAAATCACAGTGGCAATAGAATGAATAGTTGAGTGTCGCTGGCATTACAATGGCTAAAAATTAGCAGACTTGAGAGTGCGCCTAAAAAGGTAGAAGGGTTGGCAGTAGTTTGCACACAACCTCTCTGTCTATCAGTAGAAAAACGCCAGTGCCAACACTATTGGGCCTCTATAACTTATCTTCTCATATATTTAACGTCTGTGTCTATGGAGCAACTGCTTACACTTTGACAGTACGGCGCGGGGCTTTACGTGCACTCTATAGCTTGCTTATATACCTAACCTACTCTAAGCTCTGGGCACATTGGAGGAAGGATGATGGGGCTGTGATAGTAGCAAATATACACACTCGCACCAGTAGACTATTCTGCCACTTTTTTAGACGTTTTCAATAGAGGATGCTTCGATGCTTGCATAGTTAATGACGTGTTAAAGTGTTATGTAAGCGAATCGTATCTAGGAGTTGGATATTATAACTATTACATGTCCTAGTAGTATTACACTCACCGGGGGCCCCATCGGTCGCGGGGCCCTGGGCAAGTGCCTATTGTGCCCAATTGAAAAGATGGGCCTGACTGCGCCGCCGCCTCGCAAGCCACCGGAGCCTTGAATCTCTTTGTTTCCAACATACCGAAGATTCTTCTACAACTTTTCATTAACTTCTTCACAATCCCTTCTCATTGAATGCGGTTAGGAGTTGAAAGTACGAATTGACGGCCTAATATTGCCATCAAGCGCCTAGAACTTACATTGTAGATAATAACCGTATCTAGGTTAGAGTCACTTGCATTTGTAACTAGCCCAGGCATAAATCATGCAATAAATTAGACGTTTATTGTTTTTGCATAATAGAGTTTTATGGCTGCATAAGTATTATGAATATGACGACTGCATAAACTCAAATAACAGCGACATTTCTTAGTTGATTTATGTTCAGCAAAGATATTCGAGTGGCAGAAAAACCCAGAAAAAATGGCGAATCAATGACGAAGGCCACTCTTCTTCACCGAAGTTAATAAACGTATCGATGAAAATCATAAGTAATAGGTAAGTATGTCAGCTTTAAAACCGCCACGCCTGTTACTTCACTACTAGTAAGTAGTCCTCTAAAAACAAGGAGTTGGACCACGAGCTTAATAGCCGAGATGGATGGAGCCCCACTCTCTCTCGTATGATTCTCAAAAGAAAATTGCAAGGATTATAGGTATAGACTAAGCTCCCATTGACAAAGTCTTACCTCATAAGGCTACCGATGGAAGTATGCTAGCCTATAACCACAGATCATGATTAGGGTGACCATCCGAAATCATGGCAGATTTAATTTTATCCGACTTGAAAAAGCTATTTTTATTTACCTACAAAAGTTACATCACATGGTTTTACCGTTCGAAACTCAAGAGACATCTTCGGCGATGAGAACCCGCTAAGGTCCAACACCGGCAGTTTTCGTGGTCTAGGTATCTAGCAGGAATGTCGGAGGTTTTTCGACCTATGGTACAGAAATGTAACTAACCGTATTCGCCGTGCATGGTGCACATATGCGCGTGCTGCGGGTGCTGTTGGGGATGCTGGCACATTTCCGGCGGCACGTAGTATTGCTCCGTGGGGTAGTACTCGCCGAAATAGCCGTCGCCGGGGCCGCCGCCGCCCCCGCCGCCCCCCTCCGCGACGCCCACGCCCACCATCGCGCCCTCTAGCAGGGCATCGCACGGGGGCGCCTGCGCGCGCGCCGCTTCCGCTGCCGCTCCCGCCGCGCACACGCTGCGACCTCTACCGCCTGCTTAATCTGAAACAAAGGAATAGAAATTTGAAATCGCAAGTTCCATTGGCAATATCTGATACGTTGTTGAAAATTCTCCTTTCATTCATCGAGTAGAAAATTGATAAAAGAAAAGGCGCAACTTACGACAAAGACGAAGAGACAGGAAAGTTTAGCGCACGAGCTAGTAGGTATAAGTAAAACAGTACGTATCTAAAGAGTAAATAGGTACTTCGAAGAGTAAATAATAATGTAGGATGTAGGACGTACAAGAAATAAAATTGGTAAAACACTTGTAAACCATATCAAAACATCATGACAGAAGTTGGACAGAAGCAATCTGTCAAAAAGTAAAACCAAAAATAGATGTCGAAAGAGATCCCATCGCGTCGTCCACAGAAAAGTGTGAAGATTTAAATAGAGTGTTAAATTGTTGGTTCAATTGTTATGTTTTGTTTGCATGATGCGCATTATGTGTGTGATACTGGCACAACACTAGTGTAGTAGGCGTAGTGATGATACCTCATCCCTATTGTGTCAGATATGTCTCGACCAACTTTTGTTAATAAGATGAAGAGCGTTTTTTCCATATAAAGTTATCGAACTAAATTTGGTGTGTTTCGTCTATAGAAATAGCATAAAACCAATGTAGGAAAGCTCTATCACATACAAAACATACATGGTGACAGCATAAGGAACCCAAATGGAAGAGGAACTGAATAAACTGCGTGAGCAGATGCGCTTGCAGCAAGAAGCCATAAAGCGGCTCACTGAAGAGTCACGGCATCCTATAGCAGCAGGAATATCTACACCACCTCCGCAACAGTTCTCATTCAAAGGTAGCGATTGGACCGCATGGATAACTCGCTTTGAGCAATATAGAGAAGCAACTAAGCTCAAGCACATGCCGGCCGAAACCCAGGTAAACTCGTTACTATACCTCATGGGCAGCAAGGCAAATGACATAATTTCGTCGCTAAAGCTAACTAAAGATGAAATGAGTAGCTACGACACAGTCAAGGCCAAATTTGAGTCGTATTACATTACGAAGAAAACTAAAATGTACGCCCGAGCTCAATTTAACCAAAGAGTTCAAAAAGAAGATGAAACTGCGGACGATTTCATAACTGACTTGCATAAACTAGGCAAAAAGTGTGAGTACGGAAGCTTAGAAGACGAGCTAGTCCGCGACCGAATCGTAGCGGGTATGAAAAACCACGAGTTATCAAAACAGATACAAAATAAGCAGGAAGAACCAACACTTCAAAATGTGATAAACAGAGTGCGACATGCCGAAGTAGTAGAAGCAGGCATGGGGTTACTTAACCAAAAGGCCCACGGCAGTACCGAAGCCGAAGTGCACCAAGTCCAAAAGAAGTGGAATAAACCTAAACAGTACGAAAATGACGGAGGACCATGCCGAAAGTGCGGTAAGACCCCTAAACACAGATTCGCCGAATGCGAGGCTGCAAATTCAACTTGTAAGACCTGTGGTATAAAAGGCCATTGGATGACAGTCTGCCGGTATAATCAATCGAAAAAAGAGGGGAGAGCACCGAGAAACGTCCATCAAGTCGAAATTCGTAATGAAGAAGACAAATTTTTCTTCGGAATTATAGATAGAAAGATAGATTCCGTATTGAACAAGAAAAATAAAGCCAAGTTTGTCAACATTAAGGTAAATGATCAATTTGTCAGATTTAAAGTAGACACAGGAGCCTCCGATACTGTTATCAGCCCTGAACTGCACAAATCATTGAACTTACCAGATCCAATACCTGTTGATGAAAAACTTTGGGGCCCGTGTAAGATGTTGCTACCAGGAAGAGGCGTATGCCAAGATGTTCAAATGTCATGGCAGAGACGCACCAAAGCAACCAATATTTATATACTGAAGGACCAAGAAACCCCACTATTGGGATTAACAGAATGTGACGCCTTTGGCATTATCAAGTGGCATGAAGAAGCCCAAGATATGCAAGTGTCAAATGAGCCTAAGCAAATGTCAATCTTCACTTCGTTATCTTCGAGCTTCTCAAACCAAGACGTTTAAATGTAATAAAGAGAGCATAAGAGGAAGACAAAGAGAATAAGAGAATATTAATACCAAAGAAACTACAAAAGGAGGCGATAGAAAAGCTCCACACTGGAGGAAGCCGAAGAGATTGGACCTCTGATTTATATATATGTTTACATTTTATTTGCTAAATTGTTTATTTGCTCTATAACTTAAAAATGTATTGTTTGTTTTGAAAAAGGAGGATGTGTGATACTGGCACAACACTAGTGTAGTAGGCGTAGTGATGATACCTCATCCCTATTGTGTCAGATATGTCTCGACCAACTTTTGTTAATAAGATGAAGAGCGTTTTTTCCATATAAAGTTATCGAACTAAATTTGGTGTGTTTCGTCTATAGAAATAGCATAAAACCAATGTAGGAAAGCTCTATCACACACAAAACATACATTATGTAGGTATGGGAGTGCATTAGTGAGGTGCGTTGCACAAGTGGCCCGCCGCGTCGATATCGACATCCGCGCAAGCGCATCTCAGGCATCGTGACCGTATTTGCCTTGTAAATGGGTGCTGTCGCGCCGCGTCACGAGTCGTGCGTGGAAGCGCCACAATCTGTGTCAGCGATTGCTTGAAAACACTTCATCATTGCTGCCAGTTTCGCAAGCTCGAGTCTCCGCTTAATAGAAGGCCAATACAACACTTAGGTCTTAAGAACGAGATGTGGCAACGTTACTTGATCAAAACGTAACTGCGGTAAGTGAAAGCTAGTTGATGGCGAAAAAGAAATATCTAACCCAGTTTCCTCAGCCATATCTCATTGAGAAACAAAAGTAATTGACGTGTCTAGATCATAATCTGGCTGATAGGTAATTGTATAGCTGGCCGAACAATCGTGTGAGCAACTGTCGACATTATCTGTCTGAGTCACAGCATGCTTCGAACAATCCGTCATGTGGTTACAAAGCGATCTGCCTATGTTTACTCAGAAGGTGTCCTGTTAGTTGCTTTATTATTGAGTTGAAAGTTTATCGACCTACAGTGTTACTAATACCTTATTGTGACGCTGGCTAATACAATCATCATACTTAATAGATAGGTAGGTAATATGTGCTTCTATTCTGGTAGATCTGGGGGTTTAGTAAAGCAGCGGTCATTTAAGGAATTTACTTAAAACTGTTGTGGTATAAATAAACGATCACAAGATATTCCAGTTTGTTACAAAAACTGTCAACATGATGGAACTTCAAAACCAGAAAATCAAAACTACCCAAAGTGCGAAAGGCAATATAAAAATATTCATTTGCCATTTCATGAGTCATGTAAATGTTCGTGCCACCGCGTTTCAGATATTATGTAAACAACCAGCAATCCGAAGAATGCGGAGATTTTATGCGCAGTAGCAGAGGCTGCACTGCGCACGCCAGCCAGTGCCTAGAGCTACAACGGAAACAGATGATTGCGCGATAAGAGACATTGCGCTTATCGGAGAAGGTTATTACTTATTGCAAGGTACACGCACGACATGTAAGTACCTACTATCGTATGACGAATATTTTTCGGTGAAGACACATCAAACTTGCGTTTTCGTTTGGGATATGATTGTAGGTACTTAGTCATCTCATTTGCTACATGATCTAACGAAAATTGTTGCGCCGACCCCAACTGACTTGGGATAAGGGCAGGAAGATGGTAACGATGATGTCTTCAGTAATTTTTAGGTGCAGTAAATGGTAAGGCCCTGAAATCTAAAACTTACCCATTCAGCCTCATTATAATATGGGTAGAAAAGGTAATGTCTTCTAATCCGACACGTACATACCTAAGTAAGTATGCTTTGATACTTTTTAAGGAAAAATCTAAATAGGTAATGTATCAGCCTACACTTATCGATAACCCGCCTCGCCACCCTGCGAGTACTAATCATTATGAGTTATGACAGCAAAAATCGATTCGTGGAACGAGAGGCGACACCAAATGCAAACAACAAACAACTGCATTTCTACACCGGGGATTTCCCTACGAACATGACACTATTATCTGCTTACTTCGAATACCGGTGACTACCTAGATACCTATTATGAAAAAAATACAACTTTTTCAAAATTCTGTTTATCAAACACTCAGACCAAACAGTTTGTATTAACTATCAGGCGATCCGAAATCCTCTACTAGCTACGTAACATAGATACTTATTACTTATACTTACCTACATCATCCAAATAAAAAAGTGGATCAATTTGAAAATGCATTAGGTATGTAATAATAGTGGGTAAATTTATTATTGACTTGAATTCCACGTATCTAAACTAAACGAATGGATTTCTCGTATTTCTAGAAACACTTGACTAGGGAAGATATCACTAACAGTTATCTATATAGTCGGGGAATTCTGGAAATTCAATGTATGGCGCCAGTTGAAGCACGCCTTTACAGCAATTTTTTTTTGCGATTAGATACCTATAAGCCTGTTGTTTGAAACCTTAAAAGCAAAGACCCTCCGCCTGTCCGCATCACCCCCACTTTCTTTGAAATGTGTCGAAAATTATAAACTTTACGGATTTATCAGTAAACTATAATAGTCATGGATAATAGTTACAAAAAAGTGTCAAAGGACAAAATATTCAGTATTAAATTTGCTACTTAAATGTAATACTTTTTTTTATTGTAACTCTTACGGTTTTCAAGATAAAACGTTTTAATAAAAAAAAACTTTTCCTGGTAAATCTATGAATGGCGCCAGTTGAAGCACGCCTTTACAGCATTTTTTTTTGCGATTAGATACCTATAAGCCTGTTGTTTGAAACCTTAAAAGCGGAGACCCTCCGCCTGTCCGCATCACCCCCACTTTCTTTGAAATGTGTCAAAAATTATAAACTTTACGGATTTATGAGTAAACTATAATAGTTACAAAAAAAGTGTCAAAGGACAAAATATTTCGTATTAAATTGGCTACTTAAATGTAATACATTTTTTTATTGTAACTCTTACGGTTTTCAAGATAAAACGACTAATATTAAAAAAAAAAACCTTTTCCTGACAAATCAATGTATGGTGCCAGTTGAAGCACGCCTTTACAGTAATTTTTTTTTGCGAATAGATACCTATACCTAAGCATGTTGTTTGAAACCTTAAAAGCGGAGACCCTCCGCCCGTCCGCATCACCCCCACTTTCTTTGAAATGTGTCAAAAATTATAAACTTTCCGGATTTATGAGTTAATTATAATAGTTACAAAAAAAGTGTCAAGGGACAAAATAATCTCTAGTAAAGTTGCTACTTAAATGTAAAACATTTTTTCATTGTAACTCCTACGGTTTTCAAGATAATACGTATTATATTTAAAAAATACCCTTTTTCCAGGAAAAGTATTTATTTTAAATATAAATCGTTTTATCTTAAGTAGCAAATTTAATACGGAATATTTTGTCCTTTGACACTTTTTTGTAACTATTAAGCTATTATAGTTAACTCATAAATCCGGAAAGTTTATAATTTATGACACATTTCAAAGAAAATGGGGGTGATGCGGACGGGCGGAGGGTCTCCACTTTTAAGGTTTCAAACAACATGCTTATATAACTTTTAAAGCACTTGCGATTACTTTCACACATAATAATTACTTTAACGAGTCTTATCGCGATAGTTTTTTAGGTAAATAAGCGATTTACCTGGACACTCGACGTTTCGACTGGGTTGCACCAGTCGTGGTCGCGGTAATTATTAAACATGCTTATAGGTATATATTCGCAAAAAAAAATTTTTTTTTTTGTTTATGATGGGCTTACTCTTGACCCCAATCTTACCCTAGAGCAGAGATGGGATCTACGGTGGAGCGAGCTTGCCCAGAAGATGCCTATTCACAGAGATTCAAGTTATATGCACTCGGAAATACAGACGCAGGCAGGGAATTCCATTCTTTAGCCGTGCGCATAATGAAAGATGATTTGAAGCGCTTAGTGCGTAATGTGGGTATATCAACTAAGAACGGATGGTAGCCGGCCGTGCGTCTGGATGTCCGATGGAAGAAAGGAGACGGTGGTATGAGCTCATGCAGCTCACGCGCACACTCTCCGAAGTACAATCTGTAGAAGACCGATAGGCAAGCAACCTTGCGGCGGTGAGCCAGGCTGTGAAGCTTGGTCGCCACCAGTTTTTTATCGCCTATTAATCTCTTGGCTCTGCGTTCCACCGAATCCAGTGCAGCAAATTGGTATTTAGCCGAGCCATCCCAAAGGTGACAGCAGTACTCCATGCAAGATCGGACTTGAGCTTTATAAAGAGTTAGAAGCTGTTCTGGCGTTAGGACTAAGGTTAGGACAATGTAGACCGAATTACCCGATTGTCCGAAAATAATGATGGTCCGTGCTTCGGGGTATTCCATCGGTCCTGGTTGCTGTCTATGATACCTATTGATTACTTAGAGGGCGGTTATTACACAAGCATGTGCCAGCTACTGGTAGTAAGCGCTTGTAAAACTCTAACACTAGGGTTCATCGGTTCGTTGGGCGACTTGGTGTCCCACAAGAAGAGGGAGGAAAAGCAGGCAGGGCAGGGTAAGTGAGATAGACTATAGGTAGTATAGATAGATAGATCGCGATCCGCGAGAAGAAGCAATCATTCATCGCTCTCGATCACGTCCAATTGAATAAACGCGGAGGTGGCACGGGTGGCACCGTCCGGCGAGGTCCAGTGTAAACGCAGATCGTCACGTACGTAAATAGGGCCCTAGTTTAGCCCAAGTACGATCATAGCGTACGTACGAGTACGAGAGTACCTCTACTTATGTCTGCGGGAAGAGGATTTAGACCCGTATGGATAGCTTTTTAGGTTTAAAGATTATTAGAGTTGTTTCTTTTTTTACTTATTGTTTATAGATCATTTCTCCAAGCCAATTCATAATTTTGTGCGGTTTTAGGTATTTCGTTAGGTAGATATTTAGGTATTTATGATTTTTGACATTATTCATAGAAAAAAAAACTAAAGATGAAAATTTATTGTTCTTGGTATTAAACAAACGGTAATAGATGTGCAAATGCATTTTGTGCCATTTTTTTCAACTAGAATATCGAATTTGAATTAAGCCCCCTATTTTACGCTACTTACTCAAAAGCAACTCATGAAAAAAAATTAGAGTCGTTTAAATAGGTATTATAAATTTCGGATTAGTAATATATGTCGCTCATACTAATTTGTGCGCAATTCACTCACACATTATTTTTTTTTATTACTTTTTATCTTGTGACAACCTGTATACCTATAAAAAAATATTAAAGTTATGAGAGTTTGCATTTACATTATTTTATTGGGGTACTGAGTCACAATTTGTAATTTGTGCCTATTTCATCCACTAATTATCATCATTATATGTTCTTCATACATTATTTCGCAAGCGGGGTTAGCGCTGGGCAGCGCGGGCGGGGCAAACTGTGTGAGAGGTGCGGGCGGGGCCAAAGCGGCTGCCGGCCTACGCGGCGCTCGCGCGGTAACGATCACGTGTTGTTTGC
Organism: Phthorimaea operculella; assembly: GCA_024500475.1. NCBI lineage: Eukaryota > Metazoa > Arthropoda > Insecta > Lepidoptera > Gelechiidae > Phthorimaea > Phthorimaea operculella. Next base: position 76,402 of record JANFCV010000211.1, on the reverse strand, counting down.
AGCGTTGCCAAACCGTCTCCAAAACGGACGGTTGCTCGTTCCTTTTGGTGATGGACCGTCCCTTTTGGACGGTCAAGACACTCTTTGTTGTAATAAATGATGCCCGTGATGGGCACAAGAAAATGTAGTGAAATGGTTCGACCGCTCGGATCTGCCAGCGTGCGTGTTTGACTGTGACTGTATTTTAAATCCGGAAAATGGTATTTTATACATTCGGGCTCTTTTAAAGGTTGTAATTTTATTAGTGGCGGATCCGTTAAGGTTGTCTTCTGTCAATGAAACTGAACAACTTTCCCCAAGGAACATGGGTAATAATATGAATATGAAAATAAATTGGCCCTCCCATACAAATTGACCCGGCCGGCCAACACACTTAGTATGGGACGACAATTTTTTTTTTCGTATTTCGACCTATGTTCCTTTGGGAAATTTGTTCAGTTTCATTGACAGAACACACCCTTAACGGCTCCGCCACTAACAAAATGACATCCTAGATATTAAGTAAAAACTTTGAAAAAGTCGGCAACCAAGGTGAAAAACGCAAAATATAAATGGCTATTATAGCTGGGAAGCCGACGATGCTACATGTGTAGTGGCTAAAGCGCACTTCTCAGTGCTTACATACCTACATACATAGACTTTTTTTACCTACCCAAAGCACTTTGGAGTCGAGTGGGGTATTTTAAGGCATTTCAGTTATCTTTTTAGAAACAAAAACACGTTACAATTCATTGCAAGAAAATGTATTAGAAAGTCACAAAAACAAATTACCTACTTCTTCTTCAACGACCGATGTTAATGCTGTGACAGCGTCTTGGGTTGAAAGTCCTTTCCTAAACCCATATTGAGACTTCGATAAGATCTTATATTTGTCTAGGTAGCTTATCAGACGATTGTTAAGCAGTTTCTCAATAATTTTTCAAAAAGTATTTAGTACAGATATAGGCCTGTAGTTATTTACGTCGTCTCTATCACCACTCTTGTAAACAGGTGTCACGATCGATTTCTTAAGAGCCTTGGGAAATATACCCGTTTTGAAACAAAGGTTTGCAAGTTCAGTTAGCAAGGGAACAATTATTATCTTTAGACATTTTTTGAAATTTTGTGGGTATCTCATCCCAGCCAGGAGAACTTGCAGAATCTAAGCCCATAAGAATACTTTCAACCTCTAGCACAGAATACATAATAGTACAGGTACAGAAGACGCACTCCGCCATAGCGATTCAACAAATATAAATCTTTACGCGCGATAATAAAGTACAATTTCCTTCGCGCCGGCTTTGGATACCTACTTTTATATTAGCCTACTCATCACTCATCGCGCGCATAAGCAAAAATGAGCCGAATGGCTGCGCGCGAAAGTTCTTCTGCCGCTGGCGCGTCCTGAAGGTCACAGTCAGCGCGCTCAGTGGGGATGTCACTTTCGAATTTTAAAGGAGGAAGGCAGATAGGTTCAAAAACTCTGACATCAGGGTTCATCAGGTCGTTGTAGTAGTAGGTACCTAGATAATAAATAATAATTTTATTACATAGCTAGCATCTATGTAGGTACCTATTTTCTTACTTTTCGATGTCACGCGGTAACTTGTGGAACTTGAGGCTTTTATCACTAGAATTATTCAAGCAATTATAAGCAATGCAGTATTTTCTTATTCTCATTTTCGCGTAATTTACGTAAATTTAGTACAAAGAAAGAATTAAGAGCGGCAACGTGGGAGCGCGTGCGTAACGAGCGGCGTGCGGCAACCCACTGATTAACCTCCCCGCGGGTGTCGCCGCACATACTTGTAAATCTATACCTACGCAGCGGAGTGCGCCAGGCCTGCCTCTAGTGAGTGTGTCTCAAGCAATACAAAGGAAGTGTCATGTGTGCCTAGTACATTTGAGCTTACAGTACTTCCAACTCTGGTTTGATTTATAATTTCATCAGCAAGTGATTTACCAATTTGGACGAAAAATTCATTTAAATAATTTACAGAATTAAGCGGTCCCGGCATTATATATGAATGCATGCACAATCTATGGCGGGGTCCAAGCGTAACACATGCTGCAGCGCTAATGCATGCGTCTGTCAGATACATACAAATTTCGAATTCCCCTAACCCACGTTAAAACAATGCATGCGTTATCGCTTCGCTAAAGTAGCGCAAAAACAGACGTAACGTTACGTGTGAACCTGTAATTGGTAGGTACACAGGGTATACGCAACCGGTTTGTCAAAATCATAAAAAATGGTAGTGTAAGTATACCGATTACCGATTTTGACAGCTATATTCTATTCTATTTCAGCCCATTGCAGTCCACTGCTGGACGTAGGCCTCTCCCAGGGAACGCCATAAGGCACGATCTCCCGTTTATGCCATCCAGTCGCTACCAGCCGCCTTTTTAAGTCATCGGTCCATCTGGCCGAAGGGCGTCCAACGCTACGCTTGCCGAGGCGTGGCCTTCACTCGAGAACCCGCTTACTCCACCGTCCGTCGGTTCTACGACAAATGTGGCCAGCCCACTGCCACTTCAGCTTGCTACACTTCCAGACTATGTCCGTCACTTTGTTCTTTTGTCGGATGGCCTCATTCCGGACTTTATCCATTATAGAGATACCAAGCATAGACCTTTCCTTTGTCAAGTTCCACGTCTCGGCTCCGTAGGTCATGACTGGTAGGACGCATTGATCGAACACCTTGGTCTTGAGGCATTGTGGCAAAGATGATTCGAGGATGTGACGCAGCTTTCCAAATGCTACCCAGCCAAGTTGCACTCTTCTGGTGATTTCAGCATCAAAGTTGTCTCTTCCCATCTGCAAAGTTTGCCCAAGGTACACATATTTCTGGACAACTTCAAGGACTACACCTTCGACGGAGACCGGCTCGGGGATTATGTGTTGATTGAACATGACCTTCGTCTTATCCAAGTTCATCCCAAGTACAACTACACGTCTAGAGGCAGAGTTAAGACTAGATAGCATTTTTTGCAGGTCTTGCAGCGATTCGGCCATTATGACTTTCGCCGTTGACGTTGATGCCCAGTCCATCCCACTGTAGAGTTTTGAAGACATCTTCCAATGCTTGGTGAAGAGTTTCGGGGATATAACGTCACCCTGTCTTACACCACGGAGCAATTGGATGGGTCTTGTACTATGGTTTTGTACTTGAACGGACATCGTAGCCATTTGATAAAGGCTTCTCAGCACCTCCACATACCGCCCGTCGACTTGACAGCGCTGCAAGGACTCCAAAACAGCCCAGGTTTCGATAGAGTCGAAGGCTTTTTCGTAGTCCACAAAAGCCATACACAGTGGTTGGTTGTACTCCTCTGTCTTCTGTATAACCTGCCTTACAGTATGGATGTGGTCTACGGTACTGAAGCCCTTACGAAACCCGGCCTGTTCCGGTGGTTGAAAGGCGTCAAATCTTGATGCCAAACGATTCGTGACGACTCTCGAGAACAGCTCATAGACGTGGCTCAGAAGTGTGATCGGCCTATAGTTTTTGAGAAGCGTTTTGTCTCCTTTTTTGAAAAACAATGCCACTACACCTCTGCTCCAAGCCTTCGGGGTTGTCCCATTGGCTATTACAGAGTTGAAAAGCCTTTTCAGCTCCTCGAGGACAGGTTTTCTACCGGCCTTGAGTAACTCAGAGGCCACTCCGTCTTCCCCGGGAGCCTTCCCATTCTTAAGCTGTCTGAGAGCCGCCCCGATTTTGTCTATATCTACGTCCGGGAGATCTTCTGTAAAGGGGCGGGAGAGGGGAGCTCTTGGGTCTGGGGTCGCATCAGGTGGAGGCTTTTTCGCATGCGAGGCATACAGATTACCATAGAAGTCCTCAATTTCAGCGAGAATCTCTGGAACCGATGTGACAGTTACACCATTCGAGGTAATTTTGACAGCTGCTGTGATGCAATGGTAGTGCCAATGCCTGCGACGCAGAAGGTTCCGGGTTCCATTACCGGCATGGGACATTCACAACACTAAGTTGATATTTTATCACTTAGTGATTGTATTACCAGTCCCAGTCTGGTAAGGGCATTGCATTCTGAACTACCTCATTGTCCAAAAAGAAAGATGGTTCCGTGTTTTGGAAGGCACGTTAAACCGTCCGTCTCGGTTGCTGCCTATGATTAATAAAACGGCGGTCGTTAGATAACCATGTCAGAAGCCTGCTATTTGGAGTTGGAGTAGACGGTTGAAAAACCTGGGTTAATCGGGTCGTTGGACGACTCGGTGACCTACTCGAAAAGAAGAAGTTTACCCTCCCGTTATTTTTCAGGGTTCTGAACCCCAAGGGTACCCAGTAACTGATACTTCACTGTCTGTCCGTCCATCCATCTATGACCAGGAGGCTGTATCTCATAAACCGTGATAGCTAAAGTTGAAATTTTCGCATGCGTCGTATTTCTGTTGCCGTTATAACAACAAATACTAAACATTAAAATAAAATAAAATATGAGGGGGGCTGTCATACAAATATTTGTTTAATATCGTATATCTTGTGGGAATGAGCGAATTTCCCGCGGTAAAAAGTATCCAACCAGGGCTAGTAGCTACATCATATCATAAAAAGACTCGTTATTAAGTTTTACCACACAATACATAATAGTACTAGGTACAGAACACGTACTCTGCCATAGCAATTCAACAAATAGAAAACTTTACTCGCGATAATAAAGAACAATTTCCCTCGCGCCGGCTTTGGATACCTACTTTATATTAGCCTATACTCATCCATCACGCGCTCAAGCAAAGATAAGCCGAATGGCTGCGCACGAGAGTTCATCTGCCGCCGACTACCTCTGAAGGTCACAGCCGGCGCGCTTTGTGAGGATGCGAATTTCGAAATTTATATGTAAGTACCTACGAAAAGTATACTGGGGTACATTTATACAACTTCCGTAACTTAATGCGATACCGATTCGTTATACGGAATCTCCATACAAATATCGTGGCGGTAGGTATATACGAAGTCCATACCCGCTCAACCCAGGCTCGACTTGGCCCCAAAGTTTTCGGGGTAGGTATAAAAAGAAAAGATCAATTTATGTATGTTTGTAAGCACTGAGAAGTGACGCTCGAGCCACTACACATGTAGCATCGTCGGCTCCCCAGCTAAATAAGCCATTTAGATTTGCCGTTTTTTTTTTTACTATCATTCAGTTCTGATCTACCCATAAACATGTTGGTAGGTAAGTAGGTAGCCAGGCACCTAACCAAATATGCTTCAGATTCACTCAAATATAGTATGTCCATTTTAAAAATCCCATTTTGATAGCTGCCAAATCCATACCAGAAGACCGGTCAACAAAGAAAGATAACTCTCATGTCAAAGCGTTGGTATGATTTTTACAGCTGTCATATTGGCTTTTATAAAAGTCGCGAGATTAAAATGATTTAATCGAAATTTATTGTCAATAAAGATTAAATGTACAAAAACAGGTACCTACGTAAATAAACAAAGGGGGTTTTTCTAAGAAATTACATGCATTGTATTGCCGTTTGAGCCGTGTCGCAGCCGCCACCGCCACGCACTGCGCCGCCGCCGCCGCCGCTGCGCCGACCCCGCTTCACTGCGGTCATTAACCTCTGAACGCATTTTATTGAAAATGTGGTATATTTCTTGAAATTATGGAATAAAGTGGCACAACTTCATACATCCGAATTGTCACAACTTTACAGTATTAAATTTGTGAACTCTAATGACTTTAATATTCTTTTCTATGTTATGTAAGGCATTTCAGTTTATTTTTTTAATATTTGAATGAAGTATTGCATCAATTAGGCACATTTTTATGATTTGATCTTATTTATGCTTTTTAAGATCAGTTGTGCATATTTCATTGACTCTAATATTTTTTTGATCTCGTTTATGTAATTTTGACATTACTATGGTTTGTAGTGGTCAAAAATTACACAAAATGGAAAATTACACTATCCAATCTGTCACATTCACAATACTGGCATATTTTCAAACTTTAATATATTTACAGATACTTATAAGTTAAAAATAAAATATGTGTCACCAATCCCTGAATTGCCAATTTTGGAAGCATGAAAAATGGCACAATAATGCCAAATGTGCTTTATAGACACACATTGCACCACTATATGCAAAAATGAGCGACTCTAGAATTTTTGTAAGTTATGGCCTCAAATCAAGCTAGCCGTATCGGACTAATTCCCGGACACGGTCGCTCTAATAAGACTCAACAGTCTGTGGATGAAAGTAAAGGAAGCAATGTTTTTAGGGCATTCATCGGCCAGTTCTCTGTCCTAAAACTTCCGCCGTCCGCACTCAAAGTCAATTAAGTATTTTTATGTTCATCGTAGAGTACATTACGTTGCCTATTAAAAGAACCATTAAATAAAATTGACGGTGGAATTAATTTCGCATTATTTTGCATGCCATTCGTCAGGCTTAGACGACTCAGTCCATAGAAAATGGCATTTAGGTGTAGGGTGTACGTAGTTGCCTCTGTCACAAAGTAAGTATTGGCTAGCGCCAATACAGAGAGCCGGCTTCAAGGAAACGTCGCCTTACTCACACAGTGCCAACAGCGTTTGGTGCGGGCGGGCGGAAAAATTACTACTCGCTCGCAAGTGTAAATATATTTTTATAGCGTGTCTTGAGCGTGTCATAGTGTAAGTTTGATACCTATAATGTAAGTAATGTACCTAAATACGTTTGATCCAGGTGCCATCATACTCCCTCTCATATTTAATTAAGACCTATACTACAACACACAGTATTGCAAATTCTTATTTATTCTTCATTTATTTATCCCATCATCATTATCATCATGACCATCATCATCATCATTATCATCATCTATTTAAGGGCATTGCCCTTATCGGTGGAGTATTCGCCAGCTTTCTCTATCTTCTGCCCTCTGCTTTACCGCGATCCAGGTGCCGCATTTCATAAAATCATAAAGAAAAAGTAGCAGCCCTAGAATGTAGCTATAAATACAGTCCAGCAAAAAGAGTAGAAATTAAATAAAATGGAACTCAAAATTTTTCATCATAAATTGTTGCCATTCATAGGCAATGTTGCCATTTAATTTTGAAATTTCATACAAAGTGGCGCCCTCATTTTTTGTCTACTCTTTTTTGCTGGACTGTAAATCGGGAAAAGAAGCGAACTGTCCGTCTGTAAATTCTCTATTTTGTGATTTAGGTGCCTCTGTGCCTCTGTGCTCTTGATCGCGAGTCGCGTCTTGGCCGCAGGGTCACGGCCGGCCGCGGACGCGCGATGCCCTCAACGCTGCGTATACGCATCGCGAGCCCTCGACCGTTGTCATTAATAACGCCATCATTGATTCGATACGATCTACAGCTGCTCGGATAAATATCTCTATCTTTGGAATGGCTCTACGCAATCGTAGCGATTTTGGCTGAATTTTTAGGGCTGTTTTTTCTTTACTGACCATACTGGACCTTCGAGCAACGCATCTTCCGTCCCGTTTCGGCCCGGAAGTCCAGCGTTCCTCCAAGTACTGGACCTCTCCCTATCAGAGGGTATTACCAGATCAGACATGGTAGTTAGTAAGTAGCTATTAGGAATTTCTACTTCAAGAACTAAGTTGAACCTACAAAATAAATATTTTGTCTGTTGAAACCCAAATTTTTGAAACACTTCTCGTGTAGGTAAGGTTTCTGAAAAACTTGCAAAATTTTGAATCCTGCCTGCGGTGAAAAATTTGCAAGTTTTCCAGAAATATTTTGTTCGATTGATAAGTTAAACGTTTAAAAACAACGAAACACCTGGCCCAATAATCTACAACGCAAATAGAAATCGGCAAACGCATTGACTCTATTGATTTCACGTTAGGTCATAGCCAATTTGGTGAATACATTTTTATGTTTCTCGTATCGGTGGGTGGGTAATTGAAACCGAACGTAATCTTGGCTCTGACGCACGTGCACACGTCGAACCATCGATCCATCAATTATAATCTCACGATAAAACCGGCTTTACTCAAATTTTACGTCGATGTTATTTCTTCTTCAAGCTGTTTCATCTAAAACATTTGCCAGCTGATACGGTGTAGTTGTAGTGCGACTGCATATGCGACTCAGAAGGTTCCGGGTTCGATTCTCACAAAGTCACTGACCAAGTTGACATTATTCACTTTGTGAATTTGTTCCCAGTCCGGTTCCGACATTGCAGGCTGAACCACCTGATTTTGCAAATAGGAAGATGGTTCCGTGCTTCGAAGGGCACGTTAAGCTATCGGTACCGGTTGCTGTCCATGACACAACCACAAGCAAGTCACCTGCTACTTGTCGTAGGCGGTTGAGGAACTCTAACACCAGGGTGCATTGTGTCGTAGGACGATTCGGTATCCCATTCGAATAAGAAAGAAAGATCTGAAACATAATATGGATTTGATTGTTTCTGTAGGTGTGATACCTTCCCTCGCAAAAACTTCCCTTTTTTCGCAACCCACATCAATCAAGCGTCAGGCAGGCTTATTATTAACGTCTAATCATGCCGGATAAAAAAAGCTTCCGTTGGACGTCGTCTTATTACAATAACGCTCCCTTAGCCAAACAACCGTTGAACATGCGAATATTGTTATTTTCGGCTAGCGGGAATCCCAAAAGTGAAAAAAGAAGATTCGTCGTAACGCGTATCGTCGAGAGATGTTCCCAGAATTAATTTGCATATTGAATGTGAAGACAGAGCGACGAGCGGCGACCGAGACGAGACGAGGAGGCCTCATTTCGGCCACCTCGTCTCGCGCCCGAGTACTTACCTAAATATGTACTTACCTAAATATCCTTTACTACATTGCTGTGCCCCCTCGGGGTGTCACATGAGAACTCTTTTAGCTTAGTTACTGTTAATGTTACCTGTCTTTAAGATGTTGTCTGTGATATGCAATAAATATATTGAAAATTTGAAATTGAAATCGAGTCGAACCGACCAGACGTCCCCTGCGAGGATAAAACGCTTATTTACAAACTCGCTTGACGTGCATTTAGTAGGTAGTTAATTATTAAATTCAAAATAAGAGACGGAAGAATAAGACAGGGTTTTTGTATTTTATAGAGGTACCTTTTCTCCCGCTGGCTACTAAATCGGGCCACTTATGTAACACCAAGTCTAGTAATATTTGCAATTTGACATCCTGGTCACGGCACCAAATTGTAAGTTATCGAAGATTCCCATCCTAGGTAATCTATATGAACCTTTACAGCCATAACAGTCCACTGCTGGACATTGGCCACTTCCGTTTCAAGATATCAAGGATGTGTTTCCATTCTCACCACGCTAGGCAGGCGGATTTTTGAGCGCAGTGCAAGATGTTTAATTCACAGATAATTCTGCTGCCCATTCCCTGGATAAATTATTCTTTAGTTGCTTTTCAAGACACCCACGGGTAGAATTGGGGTAATTCTAAGCCGGCATAACACAGCAAAAAATTACGCAAAATCAGAACTTTAAAGTTGGTTTGGATGAACACAAACATCCGTTGTTTTATGTGATGTTTCGCCGCCTGATACCGATACCTTACAGATAGGTACCTACTTAATATATATAGAGTCGGTCGACAACCTCTTGCGTGTGCTTTCTACGAATCGCACAATAAATGCAAATTCTGCAAGTGTCATATTGTAAATATCAGTGTTAATTTCGTCCGTAGCACGCGTAGGCGTGTCGAGACACCGTAGGTGGTAGGTACTGACGCACATTGCTACTTTACTATGGCGTCAGTTGTCTCGTCGCCGTACCTAATAATTTCGATGCAACTTTGTAGCTTTGTAGGGTTCACACGTTATATTTTTCTACGCAGTTAAACACAGGTAACTTTGCGCTCAATTGAGTGCTTAGCCGCCGTCACTTTACAAGAATCGGACACCTACAGTCGTCAGCAAACCCTGGTCTATACTGGTTTTCATACAAATACTAACAAAAACCATTGGATACGGTAGTACATATTATGCGTACCAATCAGCGACAGCCAATACTTAATTTGTGGCCATTCCGCTAAAATTTTAATCATGTAGGTACTTTGTACCACCATAAATGCTATCGGTCAGTTCGAATTCCAATAGAACATGCGCAAAAAGCAGCTAATTTATGCTAAACGTGCCAACTGGTAAAGGAATGCCCATATTTCCAATATCTACACAATTTCCATGATGATTTACGACCGACTTATCAACTCATGTTATTGAAATTGCAAAAAATGTAGTGCAACAAGTGAGCATGTTTATGATGCAGCATGGTAGTCGACAATCAATAGAACTTAGGGGACTCCCACGCCTGACGTCCGTTGGTGCAAAAGAGATAGTAAATAGGAATTAGAATGTGACTTTCTTAAAAAGAATCTTGTAAATTCCTACTAAGAAATATTTTGTCTTTGACTTTGACTATATTGCATGTCCATACTAAATGTAACAGAGATACTTAATGCGATGCGTCCGCGTACGATGCGTCCGTCAAACAACGCAAGTTCTTGCGCTGCTCCTCCGTCAACGTCGGTTTTTACCCGACTGCCTAAGGAGGGTTATGTTTTTCGAGAGTATAAATGTATCCAGAATATCTTTTTTATGGCCTACAGCCCAAACGGCTGAGTGGTTCTTGGCATGTGAGGTATCGTTAGATTAGTCTCAGCAGCGTGAGCGACATTGGCTATATTAAAAATGCATAAAAAGATGGCGGATTGTCTTTGTTTTTTAATACATCTGCTTGAAAAGGGGAATCCGAAATTTCTTTGCATCTGAGAGACGGATGCGTTATGGATGCGCTAAAAATGCTCGCAACGGCCGTCAAGTGTGGACATCGCCTTATTAAACTAGTGCACGTGGAAGGTGCAGCACCGGATGCTCTGCTAATGTACGAAGATAGATACCACCACCTAGAATGCCCGGGGATGCCCGCAGTGTTGCCGCTTAGGACAAATGAAAGTCTCCAGACATGTGCAGAAAAGTGTGTAGAATAATAGGGAAAGTGCACTAAAATGTCCGCGAATAGTAGCCCAAAAAGCAGTATGTCCATCATCGGCGACTTCAACATCTCTAACGACAATGATGCAGCAGCAGTTGCAGAATTATGTTGCATCTAGAGTAGCGAATGAGACACATCCATCTACATACACATCTAGCTAAATTCATAGGGAAATTCCCGATTACCATTAAATACCAAATACCATATAAAATTACAATAATGTCTGAAAAGAATAATGTTTGCCAGAATATATGCTAGCATAGCATGCGACCCGCTACAAAGATTTTCTCTACACCCTTATGTCTTGTTTTGATGAATTCCATACGATTTGACACATCTCTACAGTACCTACCTACATTATGCTAGCCCGGCTGAAATAACGAGAAAGTCGCTCAAACAGCAACACTGTCCGTGTCAAAGGTTGAGAGCGCAGGCCCGGCGCGGCCTGCCCGACGCCGCCCGCCCGAGTCCGGCGCCTGCCGCCCGCCCACTTGCACATGCAGCCCCGGATATCCTACTCAAAGCGGGGTAGATGATGCATAATCACACTTTTATCCCTTGTAGGCAGAATGTCAACGGCTGTAAAAATACAGTCGTTATCGCTACGTCTGGCAAATATTTTGAGGGTCGTTTCAGCTATAGTGACAGCTTTTCAGCCTGTACTAAGCCGGCATCACACGGCAAACGTGATAGATCATACGTCATACACACAGACAAATGAAACCTAATGACGTTTTGGTTCTCTGTGGTCATACATAACAACAACTAGGTTAGTTAGATAAGTACCTAGTTCTATTGAAAGATTCGATGACGTTTTAACGTTGGTTTGGTTATCGCAAAAACAGTTAGCTTTATAACTAACCGTAGCAAACGTGTCAAATAAAATAAACGCAAACGTGAAGTTAAATAACACGTGTACTCGCACATCCTGCTAATATTATAAAGGCGGATGTTTGTGTGTGTGTTTGTAACGACATCACGCTAAAACGGCTGATTAGATTGACATGAAATTTTGCACAAATATAGAAGAGTATCTAGAATGACACATAGGCTACTTTTTACCACGGGAAAATGTCTTATTCCTACGGGATCGCGCATATTCCAATATTTTTGCAAAGGTGGCGTGACTGAGCCGATTCGCGTTTTAAACGTTTTCGCCGAAAACTAACAGCGACATCTCTTGGCGAGTAATGCTTTCTTCCCGCGGAATAATAGGTTGCAGCGGGTGAAACCGCTCACGGGCAGCTAGTAACACTTATTTATATGATAAATCCTACTAATATTATAAAGGCGGATGTTTGTGTGTGTGTTTGTTACGACATCACGCAAAAACGGCTGATTAGATTGACATGAAACTTTGCAGAAATATAAAAGGGCATCTGGAATAACACATAGGATACTTTTTACCACGGAAAAATGTCTCATTCCCACGGGATCACGCATTTTCCAATATTTTTGAAATAGGTGGCGTGACTGAGCCGATTCGCGTTTTAAACGTTTTCGCCGAAAACTAACAGCGACATCTCTCGGCGAATAATGCTTTTTTCCCGCGGAATAATAGGTTGCAGCGGGTGAAACCGCTGACGGGCAGCTAGTACAAATATAAATGCCACAAATAATAATCGCTCGTCTGTGGCAAAGTCCCATATGGCCTTTATGGCCATAGGCCTACCTATAAAAAATGGCGCCACAGAGGAGAGGCTATGTACGCTCTATATGAATTTTTTAAATAATTTAATAAGAAGCAGCCAAAGTCAACGTTTCCTGAGTCCGAGAGAGGAAAATCCGCGTAGGTGACCCCTGAGGGTTCCAGGCGGTGCGAGCAAACTTGTAAAATAAAATAAACGCAGGCGTGCAGCAAAAATTACACGTGTACACTGTACCTACGTACAAATATAAATAATCAATTGAAAACACGCTATTTATTAAATTGGAAGCAGCTAAAGTCAATGTTTCCTAAGTTCGAGAGAGGAAAATCCGCGTAGGTGTCCCCTGCCTGAGGGTGCCGGCCGGGCGTAGCGCGGTGCGCCCACGTGTAGCGGCGGCGCACCCACGCGCCCTTTCAGCACAAAATAGCCAGGGTTGCTACTGTCAAAAATATCAAAGAATAAGAATATCGAAACAGTAAAGTCTGGTACAAGAACGTCATATAATCCTGAGCCAATTTTAATCCAAGAAATATAATGTTCGTGACAACCATCTTCTTAGTTACCTTGTGCTCCTCGGAGACAGTTCATTCCAGTAATCGTCAGAATTGTCGCTAGTACCTAAGTGAGCGATCTGGCGTAGGTACCCACGCGTCTTCCCGCCCGAAAGAGCCTTTCAGTTCCACCTACAGGGCGCCTAAAGCTGCCAGCGATCATTACACGGATTAAACTAAGCCCCTGTCTTTAGCTACGACACGCTAATAATACAATTTGTACCTAATGTTTTGTGCCTATGACATTTTACAAAATTCGTAAATGGATTTTACTACAACTTTTTACGAAAGCCTATACGGCGCAGTGGTACCTAGTGCGCAGAAGGTGCCGGGTTCAAATCCCGATGGGTCACTTCATAAAGTTAATGTTTACATATCAATTTGTGAATTTGTTCTTTAGCCTTTTATTATGGTTCTTAATCTAACCATCTATCTATCGAAGTTAATAGCGCACCAGAGCTTCATTCATTAGTAGGTTTAGGTAAACGGAAGTATCTACCTACACGATTTACTTCTTTTTTGTTATGATAAGCATCTTTTCCAAACCAATTTTATAGCTCTCCGACACTTAGCCTGAAAAAGAAAACTCGGAAAATGCAACTCGCTGCACATCACTGGCGGCCTCAGTCTTTTTTTTTTCCGAGCGGCGTCGCCGGCAGCTTCCTTGCCATTCCAGCCAGTATCAAATGAGCAGGCACAGTCACATTGGCCCCGATCCAGGAATAGGCCATCCATAGTTCAAGTGTACGCCGTTTCCGGCGAGTTGTAGTCGCGTAGCAGCCGCCAGCGATGGCGCCGCTGATGGTTTTGCTACTGTTTTATGGGGCCCTTTTAATCAGGACATGGTGGTGCTTTTATTATATTATTTCTGTTCCTTTAAGTCAGTGCTAACTTTTCCTTTAGTAAGTTCTAAAATTGTAGTCTTCTTTTTTTGAGTGTGATACCGAGTCGTACAACGACCCGATGGATCCTGGTGTCGGTTTTTAAACCGCCTACTACAAGTAGCACACCTCTGTCATGCTTAAGTAACAACCGGCGTCAGAGTAATCTTATAAAGACAACAAGCGGGACGTGCCCTCCGAAACACAGGCTTTCGCCAACCAAGTTATTCAACCTGCAATGTAAAAATTAAATTTTAAATTTTTCTGTTATTCGGTAAATAATATATGATCAAACGAACTTACCAAGTGAAGTTCGATCGATATTATATGAGTCGCTCTGTTCGAAGATATAATTCTAGTTAACCATGTAGTTTCTTCAAGCTACTGGCATTCATCGCACTTTTAGAGAAAATCGATTAAATCGATCGATTTCACTCTTTTTTTTTTTGTCTATGGCCACCCTTTCCTGTCGCCTGACAGATGGCCAAGTACTCATTCTTTAGAGATAGCAGTAGATCTAATCTTTTTCTATTATACAACTGGGTTTGGGTGGGAGGGACCTTATATCTTCGAACAGAGCGACTCATATAATATCGATCGAACTTCACTTGGTAAGTTCGTTTGATCATATATTATATTTCGTCGCTCTGTTCTTCAGATATAATTCTAGTTAACCATGTAGATGTTCAGAGATATTGTGTTGTATTTCACAACACATTATAATAGAAAAGATTAGTCAGTTGTACAGACAGCCCTTAAACATAAGTTGGATTATGTGTAGGGATTAGGTACATTCACTTTAAATTATTTTATTCTAAACATATCTTTAAGTTAACTACTAAAAATAGGTTCACCACAAACCCCGATTAAGATAAAAGTTCTGATTATCGTTGTTTTTGTACTTATGTCAAAAATTATACGAGCGTTACACATTAGCAAGCAATTTCTAAGGCGTTGAAATAAAAACGTGGTGAAAACATAGTTTTCTTTCTATTTCTGGTAATTAAATATTAACCATAATCTTTACATTATCATCGAGCGCTGTGAGCCAGCAGTGATGATGATGATGTTGACTCAACTAAATATAAAGTTATCAAAGATTATAAACACACCTGAAAAATGTTTTGCTTCAAAAGCTTTTTCAGGCTAAACTACATCAAGTTCGGTTTGAATGGTACATTATAGTATACCTGTAAACTCGAATACGTGTAGGATAATTTTTGAGCTACACAAATATTTGATTATTGATATAGTTCACTTTATAGTTAATTAAGGCGTAAATTATTAAATTTTTATAGGAACTTAATTAACTGTGCTTACTTCGTGTATACTCACACAGCAACGAAATTTTATAATTTGATTATTTAAACAGGAATTATAATTATTAAATTGTAATCCATGTCACTCAGCGAGCTATGGAGAGAGCTATGCTCGGTGTTTCCCTACGTGATCGAATCAGAAACGAGGAGATCCGTAGACAAACCAGGTAACCGACATAGCTAAGAGAGTCAGTAAGCTGAAGTGGCAATGGGCAGGCCACATTGCTCGAAGGACTGATAATCGGTGGAGCAGGAGAGTTCTCGAGTGGAGACCACGTACCGGCAGACGCAGCGTAGGACGGCCCCCCGCGAGATGGACAGACGATCTGGTCAAGTCCGCGGGGAAATGCTGGATGCAGGCCACTTCTAATCGGACAAGGTGGAAATATTTAGGGGAGGCCTATGTTCAGCAGTGGACGTCCTATGGCTGATATGATGATGATGATGAATCCATGTACATAAGATTAAATAAATAGTCTTTGAATAAGCATTTAAATTATTTATGCTATTTTTTCCCAAAGAACTTTAAAATAAATGAACTTTAAAAGAATTAATGATGCAGGATTTTGGTTATAAAATAATAAAACACTAAAACAGTCATAAGTCAGACATCTAGAATTAATGTCCTAAAGAATTAATGTCTGCTTTCAAATAATAACAACACTTTGGATAAAACGGTAATATAATTACGTTTATGTGTTTACACTTGATTTAATTATTTTTTAATAATAAAACGGTAAAAAATTTACGTTTATGTGGTTACACTTAATTTTATATTATTATAATAATCAATAAATAAATTTAATATTATTATTGATGTCTTATATTTTTCTCATTGCTTTTATTAATAAAAAGCAATTCAAAATACTCAGAATGTTAATAGGTTGTTAATAAATTTTATTATTTTAAAGTTTTGTGTACCTGCAGAACGAGGGAAGACAGATTTTCTTCCTAACAATATTGTTATTGGTTCTAAAACTCAATATTATTTCTGTATGTCATAATAATAATATTGAACTAAGTTTTTTACATTTTATTTTGATGTAAAATGTTTATGGTAATTTAAAATTTTTGTAAATTGCAAGGATACTCTTGTGGTGAACGAGGTGAACATAATGTTTCGATTAGGTTACTGCATGTAACCTTCTAATCATGACACAATAATATTGAATAATATGATTTCCTTGTTAAATATTAAACCATGTCTAGTCTACTAGAATAGGACCAAATTTATTTATCACTTAACAACTTGTACTTGGTTGAAAAGCGGAAGTACAAGATTTAACTATTTTCAGGACTACCTATTTATTT
Source organism: Phthorimaea operculella (assembly GCA_024500475.1). NCBI lineage: Eukaryota > Metazoa > Arthropoda > Insecta > Lepidoptera > Gelechiidae > Phthorimaea > Phthorimaea operculella. The sequence continues at coordinate 59,745 of JANFCV010000211.1, read as the reverse complement.
TAAAACAATGTTATCAAACATTGCGAAAAAAAGATTTACTCGTTTTCATTTTTTACACGAAGTCAAGTAAAATGAAACATTTGGTTAGGAGATTATTGATTTCATAAGTAATTTCATTGAAATTGGAACGAAATACAATATTTATAATAAAACGCTTTGTCTACTGTGGTGCATAATGTATGGATCTACGTAGAACGAATTAATTGAGAATTCCTTACAATACTGTAAATAATTAACAACTTTTTTTACCCACATAAAATCTAACAGCAACCTTGTTAGGTCCTGAGATAATTCAATAGTATTTGTAAAATACGTAACAAACGAGATAGGAATAAGATATAACATTTTTGATCCCACCTTATATTTAAATAGGTTTGATCACAAAAGAAGTAAATAGTTCACCAATTAGGTAAGATAATTTTATTATCTTCTATTGTTTAGTATAGAAAAATATAAAAGTTACTCGTTTTCACTCTTCATTTATACCGACAGGGTAGCAAATATTCATGATATTACCTATATGACATAAGTCATTTAAGTTATTCTGTCTGAAGAATATGTTTATCCAACTACCAAAATATTTTGGTAATTTTATCCTCGCAATACGTGTTCGTAACATAACATTCCAATTGAATTGAAATTAAATAACCTTAGGACAGAGGTTACATATTTTTACAAATAAAAAATCATAATATTCAATTCCTAATAAGGAATAGTTGAATACTTAATGTATGTGCTTTGGTTAAATGTATGTATTTGGGTAAATAAGTGTGAATCCCAAAATAGGTTTATTTATTAGTGTTCAAAATATAATGTTTTATATTTCTTGTCGTAATGTGGTAATTTATGAAACGAAATAATCAAAGTATCACATTGTAAGTAATAATTAATTTATATTAATTATACTTAATAATAATAATATAGCGAGTAGGAAAATACTTGTATTTTCAATAATAGGATATTATTTATTATCTACTTATTTCGTTTCTTTCTGAATGATGGACTTTCATAGACCAGTCGCAATATGTGCACGAATCTGGCCTGTATAGACCTACCTACATAGGTACACATCTATTCCTGCAGGAAGTACACTCCTCCCCCTTTTATGGGAGGTGGGGTGGGCAACCAATGGTTGGGTAAGTTATGTATTGTCAAGTCGACTAATCATTCTATCCTTTGTTTTATTTAATGAAAATCAAAAACTGTAAAAGATTTTTTAAGGTAAGACCATAAGCGTATTGAAGTAAGCTTTGGCGAGCAGGTGTCTATCATTATATGATATAATATAATATAAATCTACTAGAAAGAAGTAAACAAAATCTTGTCTTGAATCTTTTCTTTCTATAAAGAACTTACGTCCTAAAATCTTGCTGAATAACGGAAACTTGCATACAACACAACCAGTTAATTGGTTTATCAAAAGTATAATAAATACAGGGTATCCAAAGTAGGATAAATACAGGGTACAAACATTTATGTTTGTACAATAAAGAAACATTTTTTCCATATGTTAAGAAAGCACAATGCGTTGGTTTGGTTGTATTTAATACGGTATTTGTATACCAATATATTTTTCTTATTCACCTGTAGGCAAATAGGTACGTGAAATTTAATTGACATTTCACTACTCAATTGCACCATGGTTCGATAAAACGTAAATCGAAAAGAAGGTAGATTTAAAAAAAATATTTGTAAATCTAATATTGGTGCGTTCTTTTAACAGAATGTAACTTATATTGCGGTTTTCGCGTGTAATATTATGCATTTGGCATTATTAATTACTTGTATTTTTGAAGGGTATATTTTGAGCTAGGGTATTCCCATGGTATAAAAAAACTGCGCACAATGTCGCGATTAGTTGCAAGTTTCGCAATGACTTCAATAGTGTTATTCACAAATAGATACGTTTTTGTATAAAATACAAAATTTACGTAATTAATGAAATATTCCATGGTGATGTGATATGATATATAGAATCTTAGCCATGTTTTAGTAAGTACATCATTATCTCGTGGCATTGCCTTCGAGTTAATTCTTTTTCGTAGGAATAAGGGGCGCGTACCGTATATAAGAGGAAAAATAAATGTATTCCTTATCAGTAACCTTATGCGAATAAATTGAATCGCATAGGTGAAAATGTTGACGCTCTCGCGTAATAACTTGACACAAATCAACAGTTGTTTTTCTGCTAGCAAGCTTATATGTGTGACATAGCCTAGTGGTTCGAGTAACGACCAAATAACAGTTAACATATCTATTTCTAAGTAGAAATTTTATATATACTTTTAGGAATACATTGGGTATGACACGATCGTGTGAAAAACAGATCATAAGACAAAGAGAGGTCTATGTCAAGCTGTGTACTGTTGTGTCCAATAATTGCTTGATTATTTAAATCGGTAGCGGGTACTTATAAGATATTCTTATAAAATTTTGTCAAGGTATAAACTCAAGACGTTACTGATGACTTTTGGGCATCGTTTAGGCTAAGATGTATTTCGTGGAAGACTGGGGTCGATTACCAACGAAATAAAGATTGACAGCAACCATTTGTATTATATAACATTTGCCTTCGTGTTAGCTCGCGGCATAACCTCCAGACGTTATATATCGCTTGGGCAAGCCCTATGCGAATATATTGCACACTTATAACATAGATCCAGTTTGAACCGTATGTTTTGCTATGCAAAAATGCCATCGTGATGACTCGCGGTCAACCTCCAGGCTTTCCAGTGGTTCGAGACCATCTAGAAAAATGGTGTGGTTTTCCAGCGAATTGAGTCGTAGACCCACCGTCAAGGAAAAAATGGTGCATCAGGTGAAAAACACCTCAGTCAATCAATCACATCAAGACACATAAAAATACCAAAAAATCACTCACCCGGTGTATCACTGAGTTTAAATAGGGAAATAATTAGTTTTCCCAACAATTAACACTGAATTTATTAATTATTTTACGTTTTTTGTAAAAAAACGTGCGAATCATGCCGCGCAAGTTAAAGAAATGAGTACTTGGCCATCTGTCAGGCGACAGGAAAGGGTGGCCATAGACAAAAAAAAAAAGAGTGAAATCGATCGATTTAATCGATTTTCTCTAAAAGTGCGATGAATGCCAGTAGCTTGAAGAAACTACATGGTTAACTAGAATTATATCTGAAGAACAGAGCGACGAAATATAATAGAAAAATTAAAGACCCTTAAAAGAAACGACTGACCAAAATCGGTGAAAGTCTAATACGAAGACAATCTCACACATTTGCTGACTGCAAATATCTATTTTTAGGGTTTCGTAGTCTACTAGAAACCCTTATCATTTCGCCAAGTCTGTCTGTCTGTATGCCGCGCCCTCATAACTTCGTCAGTTTTGGAGCTATCGACATCAAATTTGGTGTGAAGATAGATCGTGTTGACCTAAATTTAGAAGTGTTGCGAGAAAAATATTTTAAATGCTTTTTAGACCCCCTTCCCATACATGTGAAAGGGGGGCAAAAAATTTTTTTTCTCCTGTTATATCGAGTAGGGTATCGTTGAATAGGTCTTTTAAAATTAAGGGGAGGTTTCTTTGAAACAAAGTTTCTAAAATGTTTGTGTCTCGAGATATTTGCTTTTAAAAGGGGCGGTTTTGACCCATAATTTGTTCCAGCTGTAACTTCTAAAGTATACATGCTAAAAATTTGAAAAAAATATGGAATATAGTTCTTAATATAAAGTTACCATGAAAACTATAACGAATACTGTACCACTTAAGATTAAGGAAATATTAAAGTTTTTCATTTTGCGGTTGGTAGCCATACAGCTGCGAACAAACCAGCAACAAAATTAGCTTTGTAACACTGAAAGACCTGATATTTAAATGTTGACTACGAAACCCTATTTTTGGCCGCTTTTTAGGGTTTCGTAGTCTACTAGAAACCCTTATAGTTTCGTCATGTCTGTCTGTCTGTCTGTCTGTCTGTCTGTATGCCGCGCCCTCATATCTTCGTCAGTTTTAGAGCTATCGACATTAAATTTGGTGAGAAGATAGGTCGTGTTGACCCAAATATAGAAATGTTAAGAAAAAAATATTTTAAATGTTTTTTGGACCCCCTCCCATACAAGTGAAAGGGGGGCAAAAAAATTTTTTTTCTTCTGTAATATTGAGTAGGGTATCGTTGAATAGGTCTTTTAAAACTAAGGTGAGGTTTCTTTGAAACAAAGTCACTAAAATGTTTCTGTCACGAGATATTTGCTTTTAAAAAGTGCGTTTTTGACCCATAATTTGTTCCAGCTGTAACTTCTAAAGTATAAACGCTAAAAATTTTAAATAAATATGGAATATAGCTTACAATCTGAAGTTACAATGAAAACTATAACGGATATTGTACCCTTAAAGGTTTCAGAAAAAAATGAGTTTTTCTATTTGCGGTTGGTTATCATACTGCTGCTAACAAACCAGCAACAAAATTAAGTTTGTAATGCTGAAAAACCTGATATTTAAACGTTGACTACGAAACCCTATATCTGGGCGTGTCTGACACGCTCTTGGCCGGTTTTTTTGGGATAAGGTTGGGATCTATCATGTTTACATTATTGTCTCTGGAGCTTAGGTATCATTTTGCCTAAGAAAGTCGGGATTTTCTTTAAGACTTGTTCGCCACTCATACATACCAAAATCGGGATAGGCAGGTACCTAAACTACCTAATGCAAATGGAGCAGGCTGCAGGTTATAGGTACCTATTTAGTAACAAGTACTTATCTTACGGAATGATACGGTGGTACCTATATCTATCGATTTGCCGACATGTGCGGAAAAACACGTGTTTCATATAAAATACCTACGCATGTTTGACTTATGATGAACCTACCAACTTGATAAAGTAGTAATGTACATGCTTATCAATGAAAAAAACGCAAGTATAAACTTTGTTCACGCTTAAAAGTTATCCAATGTCATTGACATTAATTCTGAACCCTCCAAATGTTACAATCTGTTATTGAGTAATTAGAACGCGATAGTGATGTGATAGGTCGCAGTGAATGCAATGAACGAAGTTCACTCCTATTCTAGTCAGTAGGGCACTTAGTAGGGCATGTTATCAGTCACATTCATGCAGAATTAAGACGCGTATTCATTTATCAACATAATTTAGCAGCATAGTTTAACAATTTTATATATCTATCAGTAGCAAAGGGTAACATTTTAATGAAGGTAGGCCGCCGGTATCATTGAAAGTAGATTGACGTGAGGTGAGAGTATAGATTTTTTGAAAGGGAAGCCAATGGAAATCGGCATACCTTTCGCCAATGATACCCAAATACAAAAGCTGCGCAGTTGATCAACAATGAGGTTATCAAACACCGGTCAAACCATTCAAATGTTGCGGATACAATGTTTATCAACATGGAAATCGTAGCCGGCAACACATGTGAATGTGAAGTTGCCACGGTTGCCGCGGCGAAATGCACGTCTGAAGTTGTTGATATACCTACTTACTTACAGAGCTGCGCGTCAACGTTGCCGAATGAATACATGCCTTTATACACATGCGCGATACTTCAGACAGGAAAACCCGGGCGTTTACTGCAAATTCATCACAAAGAGCATACGTACGAACAGACATGAATCATCGTCATATAAATAAGCATAAATGAATTAATGAATTAACTTGTGGTTTATTCAATAATGTACCTACTTACGCCGGTATTCAAGACCATGGGAAAATAACTTTACTACAATGTTTTATATCATAATGTTTGCAAAAGCGTGAGTCTTTGTGTGTGAACGAGACTGAAATACTACTTTTGATATAATACCGGCGTACTAACAGACGTAATGGTTTGTATGTACTCCATGTGACTTTCAAAAATGGTCTCGATTCCATGTGACTGTCAAAAATAGGAATTTTAGAATAGAGCTGACACTTTTAAGAATATAGGCTTAGACAAGGTTAAGGTGGATCGTTTTCCATACAAAAGTTAAATGGAGTTACGACTTTAAATGAGACAAAAATATGATTAAAAAACTTGATGGGAAGACCCGTGCTTCTATAACATTTTCGCAAAATAAAACAAATAATTTTTTAACTCTCAGATTTCTCTGTAAAAACCGTTTCGCCACTTTATGAACATAGATGGAGCTACTGCTGCAAGAAACACGTTTAATTTTTTTGTGGAGAAAATACTTAATATTTTTTACCATAAGCAGTTTTGCGATAAATTTACGTGTGCCTTCATAATTTCACATATTTTTTTTGGTAAAGTTGTTGTTTAGCTCATGTTTAACTCGGTTGAAGTTCAGATTTTCGTTTGTATGTCGTAACGATGCGCCTTAAGAGATGATTTCAACTAAATTGTCTATGATTTTACTTTGGATTTTACGAGGATTTTAGGAGTATTACGCACAAAATTAAACGGTTGTCAAAGAGATGTCAGCAAGATGTTGATGTTAGATACAAGAAAATGTGCAAAATCTCGAAAAAACCATAGACATTTTTGACAGTCACCATGGAATAGAGACCAATGTCATCGCCTGTGTTCTTTCGTTTGTTATAAAGACAATCTGTTTTGAAGTTTAGAGGGGTCGTTGGTAGCGAGCATCGACCTCCGAATGTTCAGGCGGCATGGCGTATACAGGGTGTTAATTTAAATGGGTGCCATAGCTTACCACTATCCTATATTTTGGTAAAAAATATCTAATAAATTAGGGCAATTTTTTTCTCTTTTTACCCGTCTGCCTCAGGAGGGTTTAATTCAAATGACTATATCTCAGCCAAGATTCGTTCAACCTCAAAGTTGATGAGACGAAAGTACTTGTATTGGCTTGGCACTCACTGAACGACAAAAGACCCAAAAATTTCGACTAAGTCTACGAAAAAATATTTACCCACGAATTTTTAAATATTTTTTCGACATACTTTATTGATATAAACCAACCCATAAGCTATGGCACGCATTCAGATTAACACCCTGTATAGCAGCGCGCCTCATCGCCCGGCACCGACGTCGGCCGTCGCCTCCCGCTCCCGCATCAAGTCTCGAGTCTCGCCGATAGCTGAACTGAATAACAATTGAGCGAATTCTCTACACAATTGTTAAGCACACACACAATGCGAGAGACACGTAACGGTCGTTCGCGACCAATCATTCCACAATATCGGCACAAAGTATTGGCGGGCGCGCGATACAGAGAGACGGCTACAAGGAAACGGCACCACACTCACACACACATACCTACACGCCATCACTTACGCGCATTGTCGAAGCGTTTCAAACCGGCTAGTAGCGAGTGCCAATAGCGTTCAATGCGAACAGACGGCAAAATTACGATTCACAAGTGCAAATATTTTTGCATAGAGTGAGTGTGATATATTGCACCTATGTATGTTTAACCCAGGTACAGCTTATAAAAAAATCTGAAAGGAAGTGTAGGTAGGCATGAATGATCTGAAAAATTGGCGAGCTGTCCTTCTATAAACTCTCTATTTTGCGATATCGGCGTTGCAAATCCGAATCCGGGCCCACAATGCGGTTCCCAAGCACACACGATTGTTTTGTTGCGTTGCTAAGTACGCGAACGGTGATTTTATCTCTATTTAATTGAAAGTCATCCGCATCGTGCTCGGAACAATGGAACTAACCAATCTCTATTGACCACGTCCTATTACTGGTAATAATATCGTTAGGTCCCAACATACCTACGCTTACATAATTCACTGCTCTAGCATCTAGCCAGATGATGTATAAGAGGCAAACTCCACAGACGAGACGTGCGTCGTGTCGTGACGCGAGGTATGGCATATGTCAAACAAGTGATCGTCGGAGACGTTAAACGTGCGACATCGCGATGCTTGGAACCGTTTCCTTTCCATATAAAAGCAACACACGTGTGACGCGCGTCGCATAAACGGCTGACGATCGCTTGTCTGACAGATGTCATGTGCGCGTCGCGTCGCGCGTATCCTCTGTGGAGCTTGCACCTAACGGAAGTGACAACGGCAATTTCCAGAGCATATTTCTATTACATAATAATAGATAGATAGGTACTGATTATGGCAAAAATAGCAAAATAATGACCATATTTTTATTTTACCATCGTGATAACGTAAATGGAGCACGAACTATGCTGCATACATTATTCACAATGTGCAACGCGGAATGCGCTCACGCAATCGCATGGAGTATGTGTGAAAAAATGTCATTAGCATTGCGCCTAGTTTTTAAAGTGTCAGTGTGCATTTGCCGGAGAGGTTTCGAAACGATTCCCATTCGCTTTATGAAGTTATCTGCATACTAGATTTCGCTGTGTTTTGTTAATGGCACAAATCAATGCTTAAACGAGATTCTGTACTTAAACGAGATTCTGTACATAAACGAGGTCCGTAAATGACCCCAAAGGATAAATTACTGTTACGGCTTGTCTGCAGTGAGTACAGTAGCAACCAAAAAAATTTAGTTGCTAGTTTCGAAAATGACCAGAGTGAGTCTTCTGATTCTGAGTCAAACCTATGCTGGTTAGATGGCAGATGAGGTTGGGCGCTTATCTTCAGCAAAAGATCCAAAATTGAAGTAGGTATCTATCTATCAGAATTTTATGACCATTTTCTACGGAATAATACTGCTTTGAAAAAGGAGACTTGAGGTATCAAGCCCCCTTAATTCCGTGTGTGAGGAGAGTGAGCCTTCTGCACATCTCTTCAAAATGGCGAATAGATTTGCTTCAGCGTGCCTCAATCGAGTCAAAGCGATGCCGGGTAGATGGCTGGCGCTTATCTTCAGTCGAAGACCCAAACTTAAAGTAGTTAACCTATCTATTAATTTCGAAAAAGGCGAGAGTGAGACCTCTGCACATTAGGTATTTCATTCAAAATGGCGAATATATTTGCTTCAGCCTGTCTGTATCGAATCGAGTCAAAGCGATGCCTAGTAGATGGCAGATGAGGCTGGGCGCTTATCTTCCGCAGGATACGGCGCCTCTTCCGCTCCACCGCGCCCGATAGCGCCACCTACGCCTCATCTCATCGCGCATCGACAGCGATTCTAAAACTCCACATGATATTTGTATCTAGTAGGTATATCGTTGTGGCTTTCATTCACGAATTTTCATTTTCCTATTGATAATGTTTATAACGCTTTGGTTCTATTGACTGTTATAATAGGTATGTTATTTAAATTGAAATAAATATTAAAATAATCAAGTACTTAAAGCCATGATACTCCTCACCATTTATTTTTGTCGTTCCCAATCTGAAGCCTGCTGAAAGCAGTTACGTCATTTCGTGAAAGCCACGACGATATATCTATGTGTAATGGCAAGATAAGATACCAATTTAAAAAGTTCCCTAATCCCACTAAGCAATATAAGTAAGTACATAGATAGATTAAGTTAGGAACACCAATTATTTACACAAAGAACGATGATTTAAAACCGGATGGTGGAATAGCAATAAATATCGCAATCACTAACAATTTTGAATTTTGTTGGGCGCCAATTAGTGCCTACATATTAATAATCGCATGAGATTTATGTAAATTTCAACTGTTACCTATCTATTACTGACCCATACAGTCTCTATATGGTTTACAATGCCCGTGAGTGCGTGTCTACCTCATTGTACTCGCTTCAGTCAATTAGCAGCCCTTAATGGAGTCCATTCACGCGACAGCGGTGAATGAAGGCGGGTTTCATATGGCATTATTAATACTCGGTTGCATTTTACAGTTCATAAGTAATCCTCAATCGGACGGCGCGCGGCGGCTGACGGCAACCGACGGCGCCGGGGAGCGTGGGTAGAGCGACGGAAAACTACACCAGTTGAACAACCCTGCTCTTATCGCTTGCGAATAGCTTTTTTAGTAATCCCATTTTCAGATTAACAAGTTTGTTGCTACATTTAAGTTATCTACCTTTTTGTTAATGCAAATGAGACTAAAAAAGTCTTCAAATAAATAGAGATCAGATGTCAATTTGCGCGTCGCGTCGCGCGTCTATTCTACGGAGCTTGCCCCTTATCACTTGCCAATATTAATTTTAGCACCTAAGTTATTCTATATTTAACACGTTCGCTGCTGAGCGATTTTTAGTACAAAGCCCGCCGTGCTGACGAATCGCGCCTTGTAGGTGCGCCCGCACGGCCGTCGCGTCTAAATCAAGATTTTGCTACAGCTGTGCGGGCGCACCTACCAGGCGAGTCCACTTGTATTACACCAGTGCGGCGCACCTACCGGGTGCCTTTACCTACATTGCCCAGTCAATGTGCAGTGTGTACCATAATATATTATTATAATGCATTACACGGCATGCTGTTTTCGATTAAAATCCGATAACAGTCCGATAAGTGTCAGTGGATAAGTCCGAACACCAAAAAAAAAGTCCGTATAATAGGTTTAGGCGGTTTCATTCAAGTATTTTTTACACAGTTTTTTTACGGACCGTAAAATAACTTTAACAAAAGAGTTGGAAAATCATAAGTACCGATGCGAAGTGAGGTGACCGCATTAAACGAAAATAATAGATCTAGGTAGTTAATTTTGCTGCTGTATTATGTTTGTACTTACACGTACTAATTTGAGCGATTAAATATTTTTTTAACAAACTATATTGATTGGCTCCCAATCCCAGCTCGACATGCAGCTTTTTCTAGTTAAAGTGGTGAAACGCGCTTGGCGAGTGCATGCGCACTGGCGTATATCTGCGAGCACTCGCGCTGCGAGTGCGCCGCACAGTCGTTACTGGAACGCCAGGCGGGTACGGCAGTATGGTCGTCACGGTAAGCTCCACCTACCTGGCGCGTTTTCAGCAGTGAACGTGTTAATTAACGAGTTTAATGCTCTCAGCAAGTTATTAAAGTTTTTCTTATCCAATGCGCATTAAAATAGTAGTTTATGCAACTGCCTAATAATGAGAGGCTTTAGGATGAGAGTGTCTGTTTATCACACGAGGCGCAGCCGAGTGTGATAATAGTTTGACACGAGCATTCTAAAGCCTAATTATTTGCAGTTGCATACACTATTTTATCTACACTCTACAAGAAAAACTATGAAAAATAATTCAAACCTCCGCACTGTACTATGGCGATTGCAAGCCTATCTACTGAACCACCAACTGAACGACTTTTTGTACATAAGTAACTTTTTAACTAAACGTTAAAATGGAGGCTCATAAAAACTGAACAACTTTTAAAATTAAATAGCATTTATCGGTGAATTTTAATTCGAAAAATGATTTGAAGCAAAGATTTAATAATAAATAAGTCCTCATAATTTCAAGTGTCGTCCCACCGCGGGTGACACTTGTTTTTTTTTTCATTCGACTTACTGATGGCCAGTGTCAAATTGGAACAGATTACAATTTGGTACGCGGGTCAATTCGTTTAATTTTTTTTCAAATACTAGAAATCGAGTTACTTTATGTAGCCGCCAGTAGTATGAAAGTTTTTTTTTAAAGGCTGTATATTCGTAATGCAGTTCATTATGTTTGTACTTTCGATTCTGTAAAACGAATATTACGAACTGAGTGTAGATAAAATTATTAACAGAATTGCTTCAACATCTTTTTCTCTGTTTATTTTCTGGTTGGTTGGTATACAAATACAATGCCACGTGGCACTAAGCCCGGATTTTGTACAGCAGTAAAGTAAAAAATTAAACTATAAGTACTATACAGGCCAGATCTGGTCTGGTTATCATTCTATACATGAACACACATAGTTTAATTAGTCTATTTCCGGGCGTGTGGGCATCTAAGCGGGGGGTGTTCAACTCATCGGGGAACCTGCCAGCTGCCAGCTATGCTTCTGACTTTATTTACCTGTTTCACTGATTACTTGACTTCGAAATCATGTTTGGAATTCAACTTTTTAAGTAGTTAGTAAGCAAGTTGGTACGACTTGTGCAAATATGAAAATCACATTTGAAATAAACATTAAAATGTAACGTAGTCATCTTAAATTCATACATCCGAAAGGAGACTAGTTGTTACTTAGGTTTACATCAAATTCGACATGTAACTAAACTGCCATCCTCTTAAAAGGGATGATGGGAGTTTAGTTACAATTTGGTGCCGTGACCAGGATAGGGAAACCTACAGGTTTTTTCTATCTTGGAACATGGTACAGACAGTAAAAACTACATAAACAATGTAGCTTAGACTAAATAAAGACGGCTGCAGGTGCTACTCCCACGCGAAAGCAACAACTATTATCCATACCCCCTCCCTCCCAGCGGCTTTCCTTTCCACATGCGCCTGCGTCTTCAGCGCAACCAATGCACGAGCCCAATAACTCCACTGCTGTCCCCAAGCGAGTAATTGGGCTCGTGTAAATCCTTCGTGCACGTAAATCTATCTAGAGATTTGTCTGGAAAGCTAATAGCGACTTATCTGATCCTAATTTATTACTTTGTCGCGTTACTATCGCCGTTGTCAAGTTCATCTGTGGCCAATTTGCCCGCAGCGAAAACAAATTACATACATGCAAAGTTTAAGCGATCCTAAGTAGGTGTTTATGGTCGAAACTCGCGTGTTATGAGAATTTCTCCCGGGTGAGCTGTAGTGTGGCAATCAGGGCGTAATTACGTGAAACAGCCGGAGTGGAGTAGGGAAGAGTGTTTTGTGGAGAGCGCATTCTACCCGCAAGGGACGCGAACAACGACCTTCGACACGCTCACTTGCTCCCCTACTAACGATATAAAGTGCGTTTTACGTGTTTTACAAGTGCTATTGTCGTTATTAGGTTATTATACTACCTTGCCGTGACCGTGACAAGTAGGTGGGTGAGTAGTACCATCTATGGATTTGTAGAAAGCAAACATACAATTTCATATTTTTAATTGGGTTTTAAGTGCCTCAAGTACTAACGTACAAGTAATTTTACTGAGTGATATGGCGTGCTTACTCCAAATAAACCAACTCTTGTATTTAATTACTCATTACAGTAAAGTCATGTAAGGTATAAGAGTGGTAATTAATTTGTTATAATTTCTGTGCCGTTTAATTAATGGCAGTCATAAGTGAGGAATGAATTTGTTGCTTGTAATGTAACTAACATAGGAGCAGCGCAAAAGTTCCCATCCCGAGAAAGATGGCGCGATACAAGACTGCCTGGTAACAAAGTGGAAAACTCTCTGCCATGCCACCATGCTTGCTTATGCAAAGGTTCCTCCCACTGGTCGTGATTATGGCGAATCTTTATTTAGCCAAAGGTTTTGTTGGATTTGTAGAACTTCGCTGTTTTTGTCAAAACTCAAGAGTCTAAATGAGACCATAATTTTGCTTAAATTTAGGAATCACAGCTGTAGATTTTTCGTCTCATTTCTTTTCCAAGTTTAAGAAAGAAACATGAATCGCCACTAGTCTATTGCAACTTATTTGAATTTCGCACATAACATGGATATATCTCCCGCATGCCTGCTGTTTTATTCATCCGGTCAAAGATCATGACGTCATCCAGACCTACAGCGAACAGACAAAAGAATTTCCTTTAGACAAAACAAAGAGAAAAACGACACGAAAGAAATATGATTTAGTCAAACAACCTACCATTTACATTGAGTAGTAGGTATTATACAGTGAATGGTATAAAATAAGGTCCACTGTCACAAACCAACTGTCCAGTATTATGTGTGTAATTGCGACATAGTACGGAAATATGAATTTTCCCTAGTGTAACAAGGATAGATTGTTGTCACAAACGTCAAATTCGACCGATAGTTTGCGGACCCTACTTTAGCTGGATAAGTGGTTGAAAAACACTTAGGTACACAAATATTGTTAACTGCAACGTCTAGAACGTAATATAGGCACATTAACAAGAATCACACAGCATTAAATCACATCTGGCTGGAAGTTTTATAAGCCATCGTCAGTCTAAGCGTTAGTCATAGTGTCTACCTAACATTAGGAGTCATTGGTGGGCCATTAAAATTCATTTGGGTCCTCTGAATGTCAATAGATTATGCGAGGCCAGTTGCCATGAGAGCGCGGAGCTGGGCGCCGCCGTCGGTTGATTTAGAGCTAAAAGATGACTATTAATCATGTCACCGAAAACGAATGGATGGTTGTTCTGATACGTTATGTCCTGTCCGTTTGTGGTCTGGCTGTTTAGGGTTTCTTATTCGAGTTAAATTGACTACTTAAAAATCCGTTTCACTTCGCTAATTTTGTCAGAATCTCTGTCTGCCTACCGTCTGTTTGCTTGCTCTGAGTGAATAAAAATATCTTCCTTATTTTTTAACACACAAGTTCTGAATTTGCATAATATCATGTTTACAAGGCGGGACTACCAACTGACGTTTTCGTACTGTTTGTTTACCATCAACCAGAGGGTATACAGACACAAAAAGATGCGTTAAACTGATATGACCATTAAAGAAATAAAAAAAAATACCTATACGGTTTACGCTGATATTTAGGTACAATTTAACTTAATCAATAAAAAATGTAAAAGGTTTCTTTAGATTTTAGAATAAAATCCATTAGTACCACCTGTGCAGGTAGTTTGAAAATACTTGCCTATTAAATGTAAACAAATAACCCACTTTTTACGTAACGATTTCAACAAACCTGCCAGTATCTCTCGCTCTACTAGTAGTTCAAACGCTATTTACATATTATCATGTCATATCTTATGGTACCTACTGTGTATTTTAGTGTTGTGTAATATCGAACCATTATTTAGTTTAGCACTAACATTGTTATCCGCCGAGCGAGTCGTTGCGAGACCACTCCATACATAGGAGGTACATCGTTTTGACATAATGTGCGAATTTCCCTCATTGTTCTTACTAAACCGTAAGTATGTTATCGAAGAGCTAAAACTACTATACCGACCGATGTTTTGGTCACAAATTTGGGAGACGGCGCGCCTTTACAGATGGCTTATTTAGTGAAACTGACTGACTATTACTTAAATCTCAGAGGTAGGTACTTATGCTAATGGTTGCCACGAACGTTATATTTCTTGCATTAAAATTGTTTTAGAATCAATCATATTACGTTCTTGTATCAAATTTTGCTGTTTTGTTATTCTTATACTTTGAGATTTTTGGCAGTAGCCATCCTGGCTATGTAACAAGTGACAATCACAAAATTTCTGAACAGCGTCGAGGTTGGGGTCCCCATCCTTCTGTAAACTCATTATTTTATAGTTTGGTAACGTTTGAACTTTAAAACAAAAGCGATAGTGCGCTGTCAGAATATTTATTAAATCTGACCTCAATCTATCTATAGAAGCATGATCGTCTTGTTGTGCAGCGACGCAGCGACCGGTCCTGAATCGCATTGACTCCTTGACATTATCATTTATCGCGGAACCGATTGTGCCGTGGACTTCCCGCAGTGCAATGTCATGTCTCCGTTGACGCATGCCAAACCACGAAAATATTTAAGTGGGGGGTTTAGCGTCAAAAGAGCCACAACCTTGCAGATCAAGCTAGAAACTTCTTGACCTACTGATCAAAAACTGGGGGTGGTGCCAAAACGGGCATCGCAACCGATAACTCTTCACGGCAATGTGCAATTCTACCAGTGGGTGTCGTAAAAAGCAAGTACCTAAGTGATAATCATCCAGGAAATGGGCAAAAGCGTTCCTTGTAAGTGCAACATCTTGAACTGCGCTCGCCAATAGTCGCAAAGCGTGGTGACTATGGCATACTCTCCGATAAAGGGAGGTCCATGTCCAGCAGTGGACTGTTGCGGAGGTTATGGTTATTGTACAAAGTTAAGATAACCTCCCTGCTATGCTATTTGGCGTGGCAGCGGCAGTTTACACTCTTGCTTGCAAGTGGCATGAACACAGACCTCTTACGACACCATTATCTGGCATAGATAAGCCTGTCCCACAACACGGCACTACCAGCATATTGCTACATTAGTTTTTTTTTCAGTAATTATGTGCCTACATTGTGGTTGATTTGAGTTGCGTTTGCATTTACCAAACCATTCACCTATGTTACATACAATTGAGGGATAATTAGGTAGGCAAGCATACAGTCGAAATCTCTATTCGACATTTAACAAGATACAAATTACAACTGAGATTTCAATGGAAAGACGAATACAAAGACCCAATTTTACAGGTGTCTCGGAAACGTATGGGAAGTTTGACAAGAAGACATATCAACAATGGACATCACATCAGCCATTTGCCAAAGCGGAGAATGCAGGTTTACTAATAGTTATGTAAGTAGACGGTTGTATTAATGCTTTCAAATTATACCAATAAAATCGTAAAGTGGGTACAAAATACTTAAGGAGCACGTTTTAGAAAGGAATAAAATTAAGTAGAAACCAATCTTCAATGTAGGTAGGTATATCTCGGATCACTTACCACCAGGTATTTATTTTACTAATAGTAAAAAACCATATTTTCGAAAATTTTAAGCAAATAGGTAAGTAGGTAAGAGGGAGTAGGTAGGTAGACTTGGGTAGACTACAGTAAAGCTCTAGAAGTTCATTTCTCAGTAGCCTTTTATGGCGAAAAACAAAACTAAGATTGCTAAATATAGACTGCTCGTCTACAGACTGCAAAAGAAACTTTTCAACTTCATTCAATTTAAAAATATATCTAGAAAAGTTATTTACTACCTTTAGTAGGTATCCAGTACGATTCTAGAAAGATACTTCTTACCTTTTCTTTTATTTTGTCTTCAAACTCGTTGGTTCAAATGTTCAAAGTAAACGAATAAGATGTTAAAGATAAAATAGGTAAAGAATGAGAGAAACTGAACAAGAAATAGCAAGTGCATAAAGTGTGAGTGTTAGCGAGCAGTTGCGTAGGCGAGTACACGACTATCACCTGTCGCTTTGCTACTGCTAGGGCTTGAACCCGGAAGCTCGCTCGCTACTCACGCACGGATCACCGGGTACTAACCAGAAACACACACCGCGCCCGCCTAACACACAATCTCGCCTCCTTAACACACATAAACAACAACTACCCAACAAATAACTTGAGCATTGTTCGACGGCAAAACGCAGCAGTAAAAACCTTTATTAGACCGCAATGCCAGAAATGTAGGTAATTTAATACAACTGGGCAACCTACCTACTGCTAATACAATACCACCTCAAAAGTTAAAGGTCACGGACGCGACTTGACTCACAGTGAAGTAGACGAAACAAACGAGAAAATGAATATTTTAAAATATTCGATATGAATGGACAAAACGTCTGTATAAAAGCGGAGGCATAGACAGATCGGTCACGAACGCGATCCGGAGCAGAGACCGAGCTGCATTGTTACATCACGCGCACTTTCTAACAGCCGACGACGACGTGGTACCTACCAGTAGGATTTATATCACCATCGGCTCTAATTAAAGTGTCCGTCCGACGGGAGTTGATAGTTTGATACCGCACAGACTGCGGATGAATTACACACCACAAGTCATGGACGGACCGAGTACTGTAGGACAATAGCGTTGTGCAACACCGGTATACTTTCCATTTCGTTCCAAATTATAGCCGCTCTATATCATCCCAACAGAAGATTCGTTCGCTGACGAACGTAATTTAAATCTTGCTCAGAATAGGTTGTCCAAAGGCTATCCTTGTACGGAAATTAGCTAGCTATCTAAATGATGCCTGACTGCGTAGCTAAAACGTATCGAAGTAGATTCGAGGATGACGGGTCGCTATTGGAATGTTGATGTAGAATGCATGCGCAGCACACAGCGCTAGATAACTGGACCGCGCGGCGCTCGACCACAAGTAGAGAGGGACTGCATCCGCAACGAATACCTAGCGGAAAAAATCCATAGTAACTCAATACTGGGGAACGGAGAGCCGCGGAAAATCGCGTAGGCAAGACGAAGCTCCGATATGAGGCGGATGAATCGAGTGTTAAGATTATAGAAAGTACCTACATTAGAAAGGAATCGAAGGTGCTCGTGACTCGCAGTCGGCGCGCGGCGAGGTGAGCGGCCCGAGCGCGCTGGCCGCAAGTTGCGACACTACGCGGAACTGGCGGCCTTCGCTGTCAACCTTTTAATTACTCGCTTTTTCGCATACCCCGCTCTCAGCCTGCCTAACTGCATACGATGTACTTATAGATAGGTGCTGTAAATATTTGAAGCTAGCCTAAACGTAACTACTTAGAACCAAATGTATAACGCTCTACTTTCTAAAAGAATCTTACCTTATTGAATGACTCGTACTTACAGAAAATAAAATACATTGAAATTAGAAGACTAACTAGGTACTCTTTATTATTATTGTTGGTACAATTATGATCAAATGAATACTTTTGTTTTTAGGGTTTCTCATCACCATGACCTCCAATTGGCCGGTCATACGGGACGTTACGGGAGCCTGAATAGCTGTTCATAAGATTCGTATATACCTATGTACCTCCGTCTGGTTTTGGCGATGAACTCAGACAGGGCGATATTTAGACGTGGCGGGCGCGAGGCCGCAGCCGCACCGACAGCTGACTCTCAGCTGTTCCGCTCATCAGCCGGGCCGGGGCTTGTTCTAACAGACATATGAACTAGTGCGGCTGCTGGTACAGCAATTATTTACTCACAGCTTATAACAGAAGCTAATTTGGCATTGCTTATCGTCATAAACAGCCGCAGTAGTCTGTTGCTGGACGTGGGTCTCTGTCGCTACGATTGGCACGCAGTGCAAGGTTTTATCGTCACAGGGATGCTGACCCGTGGATTGATCGCATTTGAGACGTGGGGATACCATTCTAAGCTGATACCACAAACACGCCACACAAGCAAAGCACTTCTTTGTAAAATTTAATACTTATTTTTCAGAGAGAACAGTATTAGATGCTAATGGAATTTGCAGAGCGTCTCGACTCTCGATGCGAGCGTTCACGGATCTACATCAACAGTCACGCATTCACCCATTTTGTGCGCAAGCGCAACTCTCTTCAGCACAATGTGTACGAACGTAGGTTGCATATTCCTGGATAACATTGTTATTGCTGGGAACATTATAAATAGCTGCCGAGTGCATTACTCATCGCTAGCAAACAAACGCTACTATCGTACAGAACAGAGTACCTAAGGTACCTACACACTGAATATTGTGGGTACAGTATGTACAATGTAGGTCTATTACCCACCTTTGTTTTCCAACAAAATCGGTTGAAAGCGATAAAGTTGAACCAAATGATGCTGCCAAATTTCTTATTTTGGTCTGTTAAGTTATACCCTGTTTAGAAAAGGAATAGGAAATTTGACTATCTACTGGATTTTGAAACAATTACTCCACGCGTTTATAGTTATGCACGCATTTATTTACCACCACAACCTAAACTAATAATGTAACAAAGAGCAAACGTGACTGATGAATGCAGTGATGATTCACTATCACTATTTTGCATTTTACATTGAGGAGCAGAGATAAGAAAAGCAGAGTCGCCCATTGATAATTGCATAGTTCATACAAACTAACTAAATAGACAAGTACCTATATAATTATAAAACAGTGATGATTTTATTATTATGACATGACATCGGAACAGCAGGACTTCAAAGGGAATGTGGGGAATCTAATTTGGCGTGAAAGGATAAAAGAAAAACTGTATTTTTGTCAAAAAGCAAATAAGTGCTTGGAAAGATTATAATCTAATAAATAACAAACGCACTGCTGCAATAACATGTCAATATAAACTTAAACCTTAAACACATTAGCCTAATTACATCAACTAATAAATGTAGCAAGAACGTTGCACTAGAAAATACTGTAGAAATAAAGTGACCAGTTAAATGGAACAAGGCGTAGGAGGATAATGATGATGATAATGTAGATAAATAACCATGATATCGTAAGCAAATAACAGAAACACTTCACAGATAGGTCGCTAATGAAATGGACGACCGATACGATACTCGTAGAACGATACAAGGCATAGGAAACGATTTGAAATTTGGGTAACACAGACGACAAATAAAGATGGTAGCCAAAAATACAATTCAAAATATACAGATCTGTCACCATTTAACTTGATAAAAGGTTGTTAAAATGTAACTTCTTATGAGTCAGTAAGAGCCGGGATAATAGTTCAAAGGAGCCTGAAATACCTACCAGTCGCGAAAGGTCCATACATGCCCATTCCCATCGGCTCCCTTTCAGACATTTACAAAGCCACACTCCTTTTCACTCCGGCCTACCTTCCTTAAAATGACAGTCTTCGCCACTGATACCTACACAAAGATATTAATTTCAAAAACATAAAAATTAAAACGAAGCGATTCAGATTTTCAATTGAATTGCAAATCAGATAAGCAACACGCGTACCTACCTTTTTCCATTCACATGATCACATACATTAGGAGTAAGTAATGTCCGGTGGTTGTTTGTGATAGTGGCATTGTAAGCGAGGCAGGAAAACATGATCACTGCATGATGCGTCGCGGCCACTAACAATGAGGAGGTTTTAAAAACACACCGTCCGCTGAGACTTTTCAATCACTACAATACCACAAGGTAAGTATTGGCGGGCGGCCAGTACAGAGAGACGGCTACAAGGAAACGTCACTATACTCACACACATCTACACTACACGCCGTCGAACCGTTTCGAACTGGCTAGCGAGTGTCAACAGCGTTCGGTGCAAGCGGGCGGCAAAATGAAAACTCGCAAGTGCAAATATTTTTGATATAATGTTAGTATGTTTAACCGCATATTAAAAATTCATAAAGAAAAAGTTTCAACCCTGAATTATAGGCATAAATGATCGGAAAAAGGGGCGAGTTGTCCTTCTGTAAATTCTTTTTTTTGTGACAATACCTTATGGTAATGGTTTACGTCTACTGGCTTCTGGTATGAATAATATTAAAGGTATGCACTTACTATTGAGAAGAACTTTTTGTGATAGGTCAGTACTTGAGATAGAAACACAAATAACTTGGTACAAATGTTTTCAACAACTTTGAACTGAACCAACCGCACTGGCCAACGAAAGAATAATATTGACTTCCCAGCTGGTAAACAGGGTACCTACTACGTATTGTGTAGGTAATGTTAAGAAAATTACTACTGGGAATACCAACCAACCAACTCACTTCATTTGGGAAGGAAAATAACAAACATAAATGTCTGAAAATAATCAAAATAATATTACTAATCGCAAGTGGGCGGAGGAGGGTCGTGTGATGCTGGCTTGGAATAGCATCACTCCATAGCTTGTGGGTGTTGTAAAAAGCGACTAAAGTGTTTAAGGGCTGATGAGAATTGCAATTTTAGGAGACAGGCTGACAACCTGTCAATATGGTGATACACAGTCTCAATGACTCAAACTTTTGTCGGACGTAGAGTAAATGGCCGTTTTTTACAACCCCTTTACATGAGTGGAAGGCACGTGGACGGTATCCATAGAGCTCAATTAGTTATTCGCGGTTTAAATTCTCCTTATCATTTGTTTATTCTAAACGAATATAACTATCCTCATTTGTTTCTAATAATCCGGTGTTGTCATAACAACCACATATTTCTTGGAATTACACTGTGATACGTTATCTTTAACAAAATATTTGTTTTGTTATTCAATGTGTTAATCGTTATGCCAAGTCACCTAAACATATCAATACAATACATATTATAAAATAAAGTCAGTTTTTGCATTTGTCTGATGTAGAGCTCGTTAACTACTCCTGAACCTCGTAACGGATTTTGATGCGGGATTTTTGTAATAGATAGTGAGATTCAAGAGGAAGGTGTATACGTATAGAACATGCCAGGGAAACATCTTTTTCCCGCGGGATAATGAGTCGCAGCGGGTAACACCGCTAACGGACCCTTCGTCATTCATAAAAATGGCTGGTAAGCTGGTTTACACCATAACTCATTCAGAAAAGAATGACGCTAGTTATGTCATGATCATGAGTAAATAGAAAACAGAAATAAATCACGTTGACTTTCTCCGCATCGTTAAAATGAAATGTTGAATGTTTCGTGGAAAACCAGCGCAAGCCACACGAGACATTATTTTCAAGATGGACTCGGTTTAATTTCACGTCGCGAAAATATCGACGCATTCCAAATTAACATCATCGGATGGTAAAAGTAAACTTCGCACATCAAGCTGCACATTCGAATGACAAAGAAGAAAAATCTTATACAATGTCCCGCAATGTACTTCCTTATTTATTTATTTTTGGTTAGGCTTAAACTGATAGATATTTGTAAAAAGTTTAACAAATACCACCTACAAATCCTATAAATGAAGAAGAAAGGCAGTAGCGGTCCCAGTCTCGTTCTACAGACACCGTCAGTAAATACTAGCGAGACTTTAGCATGGTTGTTGTTTGTAACGAAGCCCCTTCCTACATGATAATATAATCTTAACATTATATTTTCAAAATCTTGGGAGGGTTTTGTTACAATTTGGTGCCGTGACCAGGATGTCAAAATGTATATTTCCAGATTATAGGGGGGCGGAGGGGTTGTTACAATTTGGTGCCGTAACCAGGATGACAAAATTTAATCGTAACCAGAATCCTAAAAGGATCCTGTCTGAGCTTTTCATATACAAATTTTGATTATACAGAGAATGATTATAGCTGAAAGTAGTTAAAGTTAATTTCAGTTGAACACTCTAAACCATCCTTATTTCAGCTGGAGGCGGTTGATTCGTGTCAACTGTCAGGACAGCCTGGCTGGACTCCAGCTGATGCGGGAGGCGCCCCCACCCCCCGGCCCACCCCCACCGACCCCTATCGATCGCCCTCCCTAGATGCACCACTTGTTACATCTCCCACGGAATAGTGAGACGTGGAGAATACCGGCCGAACGCAACACTACGCAGATGGAGGTAAACATCGAACTATGTGTAAAAGCTAGAAAAGAGACAATTTGAGTAATTAAAAGAACCAACTTTTCGAATCTTTAGCCCACGTCAAAGCGGCAGGCGGTATCATGACATACGAATGAAAGTGTTTCCCTAACCGCAATTTAGCGACAAGCTTATCGGCATTCGGCGCCGATAACAGGACTGCGGACCGCCATGCCACCCCGGCCCCTGCCAATCGCTCGTTTCGTTATTGCAATATTTACTTTCCAACAACAAGTATTCTCCGAGGAAATTGATATTTTAAAAGCTCATTCTTTGCCTAGAACATTTTCATTAACTTCGTAATTTGATATCGGCGTGCTATCGATAAGTTTCTTGTTATTTTGATGCTATACTATTATGTAGGTAGGTATTGCATTGCGGCGCTCACCGCTTACCGCCCGCGTCGACTGCAGCAGATGGAGAAAGTACCAGTGATAATAGCTCGTGCTGCATGACAGATCAGAAGCAAGTAAGTACCTGCGATTAATGCAGTTATTCAACAAATCAGCCCGACTCTTTTTATTACAGAAATTACCTTTCTAAGTAAAGCTGAGACCCGTTAGATTTATGAACGGCAAAATTAGTTTAAAGTAACAAAATGAGTCGACTGATCCCCAGAGACGTAAAAAGATAAACGAGCGAATGTAACCGTCTAGAATTACATGAACGTGACGTGCCGCGGTTCCTTGCGTGGCCTCATTAATTTTCACTAAAGGAATCCGTTGCTAAATCAAGTCTTGCTAGGATTGACGGCTTTGACGGGTTTCAATTACACTCGAGGATAAAACAAGGCAATAACGAGTTTCCCGACGCATCATTTACGATCGCGATACATCACACGATAAGTACCGAACGCGTACGTGTGATCATCATTACGCGCCAGTCGCAGCCGCCGCAAGCAGGAAAATCCTCCAACATCCTGTTTGTATGCATGCGTGCGTTTGCGCATCTATTTAAAGGACGTCTTAAGATTGAGACAAGACATTCTTGACAATAAATCGTCGGAAGCCACGTCATAGCGTCGCCGTGGTTGGTAAAAACGAGACAGCATTCGCATCTCGTAAGCTATGGCATAGCATCCTAACTCAGAAGTGCATATCAGGTTCCTTTTGTTATATAGTTGCTTTAGGCTCTGTCAGTTAGGTGCAATATGTTGGCCCGCAGGTTCGCACGATGTTCGCAGGAAGTGAAAATTACTTTGTTTAAGACATACTGTCAAACACTTTACACGTGCAACCTGTGGAGCAATTACACGAAAAAAGCCTACAGTGCCCTGCGCGTCCAATTCAACAATGCCTTTAGGAGACTACTGGGGCTGCCCCGACATTGTAGCGCATCGGGGATGTTTGCAGCGAGAGGAACAGACGGCTTTGATGCTGTCCTGCGCAAGCGCGTGGCCTCCCTGCGGTCCAGAGTACGGGGCAGCACCAACACTCTCTTACGGACTATCTCGGATAGGATGGACAGTCCAATCCTCAAACATTGGATGTCTATCTATGTAATGGAAAACGAAAATTTTAAATTTTACTAACATAGTTTTTAAGTTTCTTACTAACCCTATGGACATGTATTTTTCTGTCTGAAATAAATATTATCATTTCATTTCATTTCATTTAGAACGTTTGCCAAACAACCTTCGTTGTTTTGATATTTATGCACGAAATCTGTTTCATATGTTAGTATCTACATACGAGTCTAATATATTAATAGTATTGCATTGCCTACCAGCATCTAGCGAATGTGCAGTTTCTCGAGAACTGTGTTAATATCCAAATTTTGCATGCATACATGGCAGCTCTTGCGAAGTGGCTCACGAAAATATCATTCGCACTGGTTTGTTTAGTACGGTGTTTCAAATTGACGCTGAACACGCTTCCAGGTTCGTTTCGCTTTTACCCGACTGCTTTAGGAGGGTTACATACGTTCTTCAAGAGAATGTATGTAGACAAGAAAATCTTGACATGTGAGGTGTCGGTATCTAATTAAAAATTCATAAATTCCTAATGGCGGATTTTTATCGCAAAATACATCTTTGAAATTACCAAAGTTGGGTTTTTGTTTTTCAATACATCTGCTTGTCTCTCATACTGTCTGTAGATATAAGTCGTGTATGCACTGTGTAGCATTTCTGGGTTGGTATTCGACATTAATATAATGTGGTATGGTGCTGGCAGGGGCACCCAGCCGGCGGTCATTGCACGGCGGCGCTTGGTTTGAGTTCCTGGTCTCAGCTCAGTCTGCCACTATGGAATTTGTATGCATGCAAATGACTAACCATTTGTTTGTTTAGAACCGATGGGTAAGCATTATTGTGTGGAAAAAACATAATAAACTTCTTCTTTGTAATAAGGTAGTCTGGTAAAGTATCGAACCATCTACACATACCTGATAATTACTTTCTAATAGGAGACTGTGCCTTTGGCTACCTACATTTTGTAAGTAATCAACTAGGTAATTAATAATCAGAGTCTCACGTATAAATTATAAAACGGAATTTTAATTGCCCACACGTATAGCAGATATTTATAAAAAGTCAAAGTTAAATACACTGTAGGTATGTAGTTACGAATGACGCAAGACAATACCAATGAACTTTGAACTATAATTGTGTTTCAGGTACCTACCCACTGATGTTGTCACAATGAATGAACGATGAATTAATACCAATACAAATTAGGTTAACTGAACGGTTTATTAATGAGTTATAAAATGTGGTTAGAATTGCTTGACCTATCTGCGTATTTGTCGCTCGCTGTGGATTGATTAGTCTTAGATGTAGGACAGTGATTCACCGAATGAAAGGTCTACTCTTATTCGTCCCGAATGAGTATACCTTTGTAAGTGTCTGGGGTATAAATAGAGACACTACCTAATTCTAAATTTATTTTACGAGTAATCGGGTCGCAAACGAGTTGCGGCGGCGGCGGCGGTGCGGCGACGGGGCACCGGCGGCGGCAGGACGGCGCGGGGCGGGGGCCGAGGCGGGGGGCAGGCGCGGGTGCGGGCAACGAACGTCCGCGGGCAGGCACGGGCCCAAGGTCGCAGCGTTCACTCGCCCGCTACACACCAACACCACATACACTAGCAATACAGGGCTCTAGGTGCCCTAAATTAATTAAATTTTCACAAATGTAAGGCAATCTTTAAGCCAGGTTTCGACGGTTTGTTAAACTCAACCAACGTCAACCTGTCTTGAATTCGCTACTTCTCGGTAGATTATACTAAGTATGCATGTAGGTGTTACTTATTGTTGAAAAATACGAATTTTCCCAAATATAAAAAGGTCTTTGTACTGGGTAAATGCGGAACATTACAACTTCGCTAGCGTCTTTGTCTCGGAAATTAACATTACAAAGTGTGTGAAGTGAATAACGTATTTCTATAAAGTTGCCGTGTTTACATATTATTATGTGCGGTGATGAGTAATCCCAGTTTCTCTGAACTCTAACGTAACACATTCGGTACATACACGATAGTTATCTACCCACGAAACGACTGCCAAATATCAGTATCCACCAACTGATACGAAATTGTAGACATCAGTTTTTTAATGTCGTCATTGGCAAGGAATTCATAAAGTTAGATACCTACTTAGTACAGTATGTCTAAAAAGTACTGACATTTAATAAAATGGAACTAGAATTTTGATACATACTAAATTTTAGCCATTCATAGTCAAAGTTGCCATTTAATTTTGCAACAAAAGTGGCGCCCATATTTTTTGTCAGGATTTTTTAGACAGGCTTTGCTTAAAAAGTTACCGTGGCATTAAGTTATTATCTAGGTACTTACTTACTTTCAAAAGCCTGACTGATCGTTTGCGAAAAGTTATTGTGATAAAAACGTTAGGTTTCAATTTTAATGTTTGATTCGCATCGCATAAGTAAAGTAATAAGTAGGTTCCACGTGTAATCAAAGTACGTAACTAAGCAGATTGGAAAGCATGTAAAATGGTAATGGTTTTTCTAGCCGGATGTTTGTGCAGTACAATGTGCAACTTATACATACCTACCTAGTGTAGAAGGTACCTAAATACCTAACCTGGTGTCGAAACTTTTAAATGTGGCTAAAGAACTTAGCCAAAGCGTGATGCAACCTTTTATTAGTAAGGTAACGAGCGTAATGTTGCAAATCTTTTAGAATCTGACGCGCTATTAAGAAACGAATATATGAACGCTTGGTGCAATCGCGTCTTTACAACATGCTACTTATTACTAATGTATTGAAAAGGTCAAGCGATATTAAAACGTCTGGGTAAATTGAAAGTTCAGTGCTAGATCTTGATTGAAGCAGGCAAAAGTTTATCAATGTTCTGGTTGCCTCTCCAGTTGCAACGATGTCTGATTGACAAAACATCATTCCATTGTCTTACGATGAGTCTGAAGCTTTATTCGACAGAATTTTAAAATAAGTAAAAGGACAAAGTGGAACCGATAAGTACGTTGTTTTTGTCCGCAAGACGTTGATGAAATGTGCCGTGTTAAATTTATTCTTGATTCAAGTCAAGACCCTTGGGCAGACCGCGCCCTGCACCGGTATGCCAGCGATTGCAAAACCCACAGCACACGTGTCTGTCCACGACAAATCGCCGCTTGCGAACCCATTAATATCTTTAACCGTGTCGAACTATTAAATAAAACAACGTCAACATAAAAGCCCGAAGCCTAATACGAGTAAAGTTAGATCAGAGTGCGTAGTTTTACTTCGCTATAGGATTGGGTGCCCCACCACCGATAGTATTTTCTTCTTCGTCTGCAAATGAAGCGGCGGCATTGGAGAAATTCCTTGAGTATTCGGTTCAACGGCCGCGCTACGGCGTGAGCGCGGTGCGCCTGCGCGGTTTGGATGTGAGCGGCGCGCACGCACACACGGGCCGCACCCGCGCCGCGCGCCTCGGCAAACACGGCACGGCAGAACCGTTACCCGCTAGGCTCCTACACCTCACCTACCAGGGCCTCGCCATCACCATCGACGATGTCATTATCCACTACAAAACAAACCGACCTTATCGGAAGACAGCCATGAAGAAACGGACAATGACATTAAAACTGATTCAAATAAAATATATGTTGCGAAGACATTTAACAAGATAGTTTGCAATGTGGCGAAACCAGACTACCTGCACATTCATTTTCATGCATGAAGCTTCATACTTTATCATTGAATGACAGATATCCAGAAACTGAGATGCAGTATTTTTCAACGCAACAGATTATCCTGATGGAATATGTGCCATCTCAAAGTAGGTAATGAGAATAGGCTAAAACAAAGGGCACTGCGCTCGTCAATCCACCTGCTAAGCGTGGTATGTTGGTATAGATAGAAAGTACCTAAATATCCTCATTTACAGCAGACTAGTTGTTGATGATATATTAACTAGGGGTTAAGATCACAAAAACTAAAAATCTACCTAAAATATTTCTATTGAAAATATCCCATTGAAATTTGAAGACTTGAAGCTTTAACAACCTATTGCGCATTACTTTTTATATAGGGTGAATTTTTACTAGTGACCGATAGCGAAAACTCAGAACCGGCTGGTGATAAGGAACAACTTTCCCCAAGGAACATAGGTCGAAATATGAAAAAAAAAAATTGGACCTTCCATAGTAACTCAAATCAGCTGATCGGCAATTTTGTATGGGAGGTCCAATTTTTTTTTTCATATTTCGTCCTATGTTCCTTGGGGAAAGTTGTTCCTTATCTATCACCAGCTGGTTCTGAGGTTTCGCTATCGGTCACTAGTAAAATTTCACCCGATATACCTAAAGTCGTGGAAGCAACTCTTATTGATCGTATCACAAACGCAACCTTGTATATACGAGATGCAACTTCAAAGGCCAAAAGAACTTATTGCAAACACGATTATCTGGGCGGTTCGTCAGCTGTGCAACTTATTTTCCCGCGGGGAAAAGTCATTTTTCCCGGCATATGTTGCACGTACATATATATAAACCTTTCTGTAATTACTTTCTCTATTACAAAAAAGTGCATCTAAATCTAAATTCGTTGCATGGTTTCGGAGGAGTTAGCGAATTCCACGGCAGACAGACAAGAACGCCAAAAGCGACTTTATTTTATACAATGTATTATGAGCACAGAATGGATAGAGTAAAAGTATGTACCCGTACGTATCTAAAGTCAAATCAAAAGAGAACCTAAAGAGAGCCAAGGCTTTCGTAGTACCTAAGTGCGTCTGTCGGTGAGAGAGGAGCCTAACCGCAGAATGCGATTATTTCTCGAGATTTCGAAATTGCTTTTGAACTGTGTCATCACATCACAACATTCGCAATGCAGAATCCACTTTGTCACAATTTCGCATAGAAATTGTTAAAACAACAACTTATTTAAATGTATCAATTTACTTTTTATCTGGTATTTCACACCACGATTTGTGTTGGGAAAAGGAAAAGGACTACCAGACTAAAACTACTAAAGTATGAGAAAAAACCGTCACTACAATACTAAACACTATGTGGAGCTATTATCTAATAACTGCAGCTCATAAAAATGTTAAAGTTGCATCACAATTTGAGAACAGATTGTACTCGTATCATGTATATCACAACGGAGCAGTGGGAAGATAAAACGCGAGCAGTAGCTGCGTAGCAAACAAACAACTCTGAGCACATCCTTCTCCTTGTGTCGTGTCGTGGAGCTGACATCCTGACCGATTTAGTTGATAATTGAACGTGATTCAATATGGAATGTGTTCACTTCAACTGATGTATGGACTTGTGCCCGTGCCCCTAACACGCACGCTCCTTGCTCTGACTTTCCTCATATCATAACACTTGGGTTTTATGAAGGAGAGAATAAAACAATTTTATCGCAAAATGTTACTTGAAGGACTAGACGCAAAGGTGAATGAGGTGCTAAGAATTTTATCTACTGGATAACTTTAAAGAATTCTACGTCTTTTGACATTTAGTTGCTGTGGAATCTGGTGTTAAGGTTTAAAGCATAAAAATCTTTATATACATCGCAGCAAGGTAGGTGCTATCGCCAGCAAATCCACCCACCCATTTGAAGGTCAGCTTATACTGGTTTTTCTTAGTATTTGTATGAAAACCCAGTATAAGTTAGTCACTTCAATGGGTGGATATGCTAGCGATAATTCCTTACCTTTAGAATCATTCAAATGATAGAATGAATAGTTTATCGAGCTGTTAATGTAACAAACAATGAGATATGATACTAGTTCCAAGAATTAACACAAAGGAACGTGTTTTAGCTATCTGAAACGAGATTAAAGGTCGCTGTGATTGTGTAAATTTGACCCGAGACCCGGACTCTACGTGATAACTTGATAAAGGGAATTTGGACCGTGTCATATTTCTATTGGTCTTGTGAAAGAATTAAAAGTACGATTAAGTCTCGAAATAGTCGTAGGTTAGAATAGAAACTACTTACATACTTCGTAAATAAGTACCTACTATGTGAAAACTTCTAGTATCTAGTAGTATAGTGTCATACTGTCAACAATAACCAGGAGTTCCACATCAGGTACTCCAAACCCTCGATGTCACTGTGGCTGCAGTATCGGTCCATCATACTGACTATAGAGCTTTTGTCAGATCCTGGGTTCCAGATCATGTAAGACTACAGATTCTCGATGTCTAATATCAGGTATATTTTTGTTAAATCATAACATTTTGTGCCAGAAGGGATAGTCGTCATAGTCGTAAACCTTATCGTCAAATCCCAGATAGACATGACAGTAGAGGCAACTAATATTCGTAAATTGTGGGTCACCCAGCGGAAGCGGCGACGGACGTGTGTCGAAATATGGTACGCACTATCGAGCTCATTACACTACACGCTTTTAATATAAGTACCAAATCACGATCTAATGTCATCTACGCTTATTCAGTTCAGCTGAGATGATGATGATCTTGATTGAAACATGAACCTTTCGAGGTTTCTATTTTAGTATTCATTTTGGTCAGACAATGCGAAACACCTAATCTTATTTAGCAATATTTCCCAAAGGTACCTACGTGCTATCAGCTAACTTAAATCTACTTTTGCACACAAAATCGGTTAAGTTAGGTTCCTATAGGGAAAAGGTCACTCAAAATGCATCAAAAGGACATAAATGTAAACTACAAAAAACTTCTTTGTCACCTGCAAGATGCAACAGAAAAAACAGGAAAATCGACAATGAATATGATAAGTACCTTCTTTTTGGTTGGATATAACGGGGAAGAAACCACCCACAAATTAAATAATTTTTTTGGTCGTATTATTTACATCCAAGCAAAAGAACAGGAAAACAGTCCATGTAAACAAGATAAACTAGGTACTTGAGTTTCGGATTGCTTGGATTTCCCAAACTAAAAATAGATTGTGATATGTGAATGGAAATAAAATGCATGGAAAGTGCAGTCTGGGGTTGGTAGTGTAGTGGTAGTGTTTATAAATGTTAATGATGTTATTTATTAGAAAAGAAAGACACCTTATTATTTATAGCAAAAGACTAACGACTCCGCAAACAACTGCAAAAAAACAATTGACTACCTACTCGTCATGTTTGCACAGTAAAGGAATAGCTAACGCAAATAACCGAAAAAGTTATTGGCATTTTCAGTTTTGAAGTTTAATAGTAGGTATTCAAAATGTAGGTAGGTGTGATACGAGTTTCTGTAGTAGCGGTAGGTAGGTACAAATTGATGAATTGACTGAAATATCAAAGCGTAGGCGTGCAGGTTGAGGCATGCGCCATGTTATTTCTAAGACGTTGGTCAAACATTGTTGCAAATATGTTATGGACATGGGCAGTGCATTGCATTGCAGGGTTGGCAGTGCGGGCTGCGAGTCCGAGTCACACTGACATTGCGTATAATCCGGCATTCCATATGGAATGCGGTCGCTCGCCGCGAGCCGCGACCGGCCGCTCCGCCCCGCGCCGACGCCCGCTCTCCTCCATGTTTTCTTATTCACTCGCTTCCGTCCACCATATGGAATAGTGGGATAGGACCGAATCTAATCGGATTCCAATTAGTCATTTGCGCTTGACACCGGAAAACGAAACGCTGCATCAGTTTTCGAGAACCGTACAGCACGAGAATGTGTGGGTAATTCAGATGACGTCATAGTGTAGAGGGGAGGTAATAGAATGGTGTAAATATCAACATTAAGGATATCTTGCCAGAATGCTGAACTGCTTTCCAATAAGACACTAAGCTGGCTGTGAGATTTCGCTATAAATCACGGCAAATAAGTGTCGACATTCCGGGGCGTATTGACGAGACGGCGGCGGCCGCCACGTCGCGGCGGACCGACGTCCCGTCCACACAAACACTCGCCGAATTAGAATTTCACTCACCTTAGCAGAATAGTTGTTGATTGTTAAAAATATCCACCGACACGATCGCACAGATAATACGGTTATCGTCCGTACAACACAAATATTCACCACACCAAAACGACAACATAAATAAACGCGGGAGGAGCCAGCGATTTCGGGGCAGGTGGGTCACAGATACACTCTTCGCACTGATCGGAATGCAACTAGAAAAATGCACAGGGCGGGGTTGTCGAATGTCATAAACGGTCGGTTTGAGAGGTCGGACACTTGCGCTCTCGGCGCGGAGAGGTTCAACACACGGTCTGACAGCGAGACACCGCGGAGCGGACTGAGCGAGCGAGCGCGCGCGGGCGGGGGCGCGGTGTGGGGGGTAGGGGGGCGCGCAGCCGGGCCGCCGCCGCCGACGTGGCCGCCCTGTCGCTGCGCCCGCCGCCGCCACCCGCCGCCGCTTAGCAACGTGATGCCGACGACGTCGCCGCCACTCCGGTCTCCAACCAATCTCTACTTAGAAGGGAAATCCATCATCTCAAGAATTACTAACGACAACAGTAACAAAGTTTTAGAAATTACTTGCTCAATCAATGATAAAATCCACCCTACCCTCAATACTTTCGACTTCTTTTGGGAATCTGAAGATCATGAATCTACTGCAGACAGAACCCTTCCTACGACTAGACTAGCGCGCAGTTTGATAATTTACTCTCTAATTCTTCGAATTAGCCAACGCAAGCATTCAACTTCACCACCTAACCCGAGAGTCGCGCAACAGTGCTGAATGTACAAATAGTTCCTGCACAATCCTACAATTACTGCACTTTCTTTCCCATTGTTAGCGTGATGAAATCAGTTTTACTATCTAGCGATCGAGTGAGATTGGCGAGCGGCGGGGGAAGAGGGGGGGGAGGGGCGCTTGTTAGCCGAGCACTTGATGCTGTCCCGGTACTTTCACCTATGCAGGTACTGCGTTGTCACTCATGCACATGCAATCACATTCATTGCAGATGCGTCACCGCTAAAACTTTGCAACGTACGAAAATAAAACACTCACATTGCTTAAAATTCACTTTATTTTACTCTAAAACGTTCTCCCATTTGAACATCACAGTTTTTACTTTCCTGTTTCATGTAGTTCGATACATTCGTTCCTTGCTCTTCCCTACATAAACGAACATAGCTACGTTAAACTTTGTAACTATTACATTAATACAACGTACTCTTACAAATACTAAACTAAATAATCAGTCGCAAAGCTATACAAGAAGTACATATTTAGAAAGTTAATTCAAAGATGCCGACTGCATTTTCAATTCACAATCATTCGTAAAATTAATCAAGTTAAAAGAACTATAACTACAGAGTCGATTCGTCAACTAAAAAAAGTAATTCAGATCAGATCGTAAATAAAAGGATCCGGTTCGATGGACCTAAATGTCAGATTGGCTAGTAGTTTATCCGTCTCGAAGGACCAAAATGTCAGGTAGAATAGTCGTTTATCCGGTTCGTAGGACCAATAAATGTTCGTTTGTCTTTATAGCTAAGGATTCCATTTTGCACATGTTGTCATGATTATTGGCCGTCGGTACATTATCCCAGTCGCGTCACGGCTTTGTTCAACATATTTTCTGGATGGTTTAGTCTTAGACTAGGCATTATCTGGTTCAAAGGACTAAAATATCAGGTAAAATTGTCGTTATCCGGTTTGATGGACTAATACCTTTTTGTTGGTTTACAACTAAAGGTGCCAGGGTCCATTTAGCAACTTTGCCATTTGAAGGAATAGCCTGTGAATAATAACTGTTACGGCTTTATTCAATATGTTGATACCTTGGTTTAGACTAGTCATTATCCGGTTCGAAGGACCCAAAATTTAGGTAGGTTAGATCAATGATTGTTGTTTGTAAAGCCTAGCTAGATTGTAAAGAACCCAAGTTTGTTTGTTTATAGCCAAGGGTGCCAGGCCGGGTCCATTCTGCACAAATTATCATGACTATTGGCGGCAGTGACAAGTGTAGCAACTTTGCTATCAGGCCCATCGAAGGACGCCAATGAATTCAGTCTATTCATAATAACTGTGACGGCTTTGTTGACCATGTTTAAGATGGTTAGATTTAGCCTATTCCTTATCTGGTTCGAAGGACCATAATATCAGATGGACTAGTCGTTAATCTGATTTGAAGGACCCACGGTTGTTTATAGCCAAGGGTGCCAGGCCGGGTCCATTCTGCATAGATTGTCGTGGCTATTGGCGGCAGTGACGAGTGTAGCAACTTTGCTATCAGGTCCATCGAAGGACGCCAAAGAATTCAGCCTGTTCATAATAACTGTGACTGCTTTGTTGACCATGTTTATGATGGTTTCGTTGTCCATTTCCATGGGTTTGTTTTCGGCGGAGGTACCGGCGCTGGGCATCCCGGATTTGTCTTCCAAGCGCTTCCTGTAGCCGGTGACCATCTCGTCGCGGAGTATAGTGCGGAGGATGGACTGGATCTGGAGCAAACGGTACTATTATGAACTTATTCAATACACGTGGAGAAGAGACCATTTCATTGACTCAAAATGTTCAATCGTGTTCAGACTTGAAGCCTTCAGAATGCAATTTCATTGCTGAGCTCGGTATCTTAGCAGAAAAATAGCATTCCGGTTTACAACCTTAACTGGCATTCTAAATGTATTATTAGGGTCTCAACACAAAACAATTAGACACTTGTTGAACGCGTATCTAGCATGTTTTTGTATGTACTTTATTCTTTAACACGCGCTCAACGCGCGTCTAACTTTTTTGTGGTAATGTCCTTAAGTTTTAGTGCGGTCTTTCATTGAAGCTTGATCAAATCCACATTATGTCCGAAACTATACGTTTTCGGCTTTTTTTAAAGGACACTTTTAGTTCGTATTTTTATGCTTAATCGATTGCGATATGTTTCAACATTGGCCATGAAAGAGTTTTTTTTTCTGTTTCAAGGTCACAGGTATGCCATCCATGTCGGTAGCTCATTTTTCAATTTCAGTAATAAGTAAATGTGTCGGTGGCTTACCTTGAAGTTGGGCGTGACGAGGCACCGAGCGACGGCGATGCAGGACGCCGTCAGCGGCCCCGTGATGCCGATCGACGTCAGCAACTCCGAGATGTTCGGCGTCAGCCGGAACGGCACCGGACGGTTGCCATCCAGCTCGCCTACACACGTACACTTGATTAAAGGTGTCCCTTAAAGACTTAAGGTGTCCTTAAAGACATAAGGTGTCCTTAAAGACTTAAGGTGTCCCTTAAAGACTTAAGGTGTCCCTTAAAGACTTAAGGTGTCCCTTAAAGACTTAAGGTGTCCCTTAAAGACTTAAGGTGTCCTTAAAGACTTAAGGTGTCCTTAAAGACTTAAGGTGTCCTTAAAGACTTAAGGTGTCCTTAAAGGCATAAGGTGTCCTTAAAGACTGAGATTGACGCGACGTGGTGCGCCATCAAGTGACTGATTTGTATGGGGATGCCAGAAGGACCGGGCGGCACGCCGCGGGTCACCCTCCACTCCATACTATGAACGACGGTGTCACTTTTTTTGGAAAACTTGCAAAATTTTCAACCGCAGGCAGGATTAGAACCTGCGACCTTCGGCATCTGTACTGCCGACGCCACTGCCAACTGGGCTACCACGGTTCTAATCGAGCCTGCAAATTAAGCAAGTAGGTATATCTTGTCCACTAACGCGTGGATGGACGCTGTCACGTTGACAGCGCACTACGACACGCTCGGTCTTAAGTTTCGCAGTCTTACAGGCAACCTTGTAACATGCGCATGCGATAAGGCAAGTTCACAAACCATGGAAACGAATAAAGCGAAATGTTATCAGCGGCAAGCAATAGCGGATGCAGTTTAGCGTGTGCAGTGTGCATTTTCCTTGTTACATTCTCAGAATGTTATACACAAGACAGAGGCCACAAGCGTGCAAAAGATTATAAATAAAATATATCGTAAAAAGCAATCACCATAAAACAGTAATATTAGAAACCAATCTTCCCTGACAGACGTAAATACACTTGTTATTAGCTCGAAACAAAACAACTCCAAACATGGTTATTCTGACCTTCAGCAAGCAGTAAGACACATAAAATGCTTAACGTCAATTCAAAAGACAAAAAAACACAATCAAGTTATCAAAACAAGTTGAAGATGCAACCGTTTACCTTATAGTGCAGTGCAAAAAAACTCACGACATGCGCAAACTGTGGTTAAAAAAGCCAAAACAAAAGAGGAAACATTCACATAAAAGCTTTAAATGGAAAAACAAGTCACAAGCGTATTATAAAATAAGAAATTGAAAAAATTTCAAGCGTCGACCGGGAATCGAATCACTTGGGGTCTCACTACTCTAGCTACTCTGCCACTGAGCTATCAACGCGATAATCAACCCTTACCTAATTTCAATCTTTGGATGCTCAAAATTACTTAAAACACAAGAGCGGGGTTCTTACAGCGCTATTTTATTTTTGTTGAATTATCGGACATATTTCGACCCAGTTCCGTGGTTTATTCCTTGCTGAGGGAATAACTAATGTTTTGCGGGTTGGATGTGTGACCGCGAAAGATTAAAGCAGTTCTTTAGATGCTCGTCTCGACGATATTTTAAATTTCTTATTTCCATTTATACATAGCAGTGTGAGTGCATTAAGATCCCAATAAGCGAGCGCAATGTTTGTTCCCATACCTGTGGTGTCATCCACGTCGAATTTGAAGTAGGAGACGTTGAGGAGTCCAGAGTCCTGATGCACATACATCATGTCGGGGTTGAGCCGAGTGAGATGCAGCACGTACTCCGCGAAGGAAGACAGAGACAGCTGTAGCGTGAGCATCTTGCGGAACGTCCAGTAGTCTGTGGGCGCGGCGAACGTCGCCGCCGCCCACTCGCGCAGTATGCCCTTAGGCACCATCGTCGCTTGCACCTTACAGGGAAGATTCTTTGAGTAACATAATAACGGGTTTTTGGAAAATGTTTCAAATTTTATTTATTTATTAAACTTATGCACATCTGTAGGTACGATGTCGGACTATCTCCCGGTCTACCTTAGGACATGTGGAAAAATCAGAGTAGGTGTAATTAAAGTATTGTAATTTTCCACCGCAAGCAGGATTTGAGCCTGCAAGAACTATTCCGCTAAATGAAGCCCTGCCACGCGTTAGTGGCCAAGACATCATTGCATTATTTCGCAGGCTAAGATTGGATCCCGGTAGCCCAGTTGGTAGATGCGTCGGCAATACAGATGCCGAAAATAAAAAGATCGAATTCTGCCTGCGGTGGAAAATTTTGCAATTACTCCAAATAAAAAAAACTAATGCGGGTGTTTTAAAATTTGGTATTCAATCCACGGGTGTTAGGGACGGTGTACGAAATTTTTACAGGAATTATCAGACCATGAAACTGAACAACTTTTACTATGGAGGCTATGTTGGTAAACGAATCGGAACAAAAAAAAACAGGTAATCGCAAATTTCTCTAAACCCAGGTAAATTCTTTTCTCGTTTACCAATACAGATAAAGTTGTTCAGTTTCATGGTATGATCATGCCTTAAAAGTTATCAGTACACCTTCCCTTGGAGATAGAATTCTACTGGAAAAGAATAAAGCATTTCAATACGTGTTTGCTAGTAAAGTTGAATTGACGTCACTGAATACCCTATGACTTGTTCTAGGTACCTAAGTTATCGTGCTCATTAAAAAAACAATTGATTTCCTTCCTGTGGGTTCACTCATGACGTAATGGATATTTCTACTTCCTGTCTATAATCATAGAAAAGTATTATCTATCACTAGGTAACTATGTGTAACGATTCCTGGAAATAATCGATATCAAACTTCGATTAAATGTATCAGGTTTGGCCAAAGCATATAATAAATCAAGAAGTTGCATTATTGATTAGAAATTCATTTATTTTTACCACTAAAACAAGACTGTGAGTTTGATGTTATCTTGTTTTTGCATATCAGATTTCCAACAGCAATATATACAAGCACTAGTGTTGAAAAAAATAAAATAAATACCCGACTGTGGTTATTTCTAAGTAACATTTTGCGTTTAAAATCCGCCATTTTGAATTCATGAAATTTTAATATAGCCCGTTTCACTCGCACTACTGAGACGAATCTAACGACACTTCATATGTGAACATCCATGAAGTCGTTTAGGCTGTAGCCCTCAAAAAGAATTTACTTATCCACACGGTTTGTATTATATTTGTTTAACTTTTAGAAGTGTAACAGATGTTTTCAGTATGTACCTTGTCACAATTTTTTAATATTTTATTCTTTATTTTCTTATTTAGTCTCGAAAAACTTAACCATCCTTCTGAGGCAGTCGGGTAAAAAGAACACGGATGCAACATCGATGTTTCCAAGATACAATGTAAAAACACTAAAATCGTGACTAACTCAACCGCAAGACAAGGATAATTCCCATGCAAATTAATAATTGAATTAACATTTAAGTTCCTCATATGGTATTCATTAGCTTCATAATCATGTTACCAGGTCACAAATATGGAAGCTATCAGAATAAATAAAAGCTGTTGTCCAGATAGGATGCAACGTCAGGTCTTAGAGGACGCCTCTCGAAGATGGACACACCCAGCCCACGAAACTGACACCAAGGTCATCGGGACAATGATGGATGACAGAAGATGAACTGAACAATTCATTGATGTAAATAAGAAGGGCGAGAAGAAGGCCTAAAACAGTGGGTAAGATCAGGGCAGCGTCGTTACACTGGGTGAAATTTTACTAGTGACCGATAGCGAAAACTTACAAGCGTCTGGTGATAAGGAACAACTTTTCTTAAGAAAAATAGGTTGAAATATGAAAAATAAATCCTTCCATAGTAACTCAATTCAGCTGATTGCCAATTTTGTATGGGAGGTCCGAAATTTCTTTTCATATTTCTATGTTCCTAGGAGGAAAGTTGCTCCTTACCACCAGCCGGTTTTGAGATTTCACTCCACTAGTAAAATTTCCCCCAATATTGTCTGCCATTGACCACTAAGGAGAAGTTTGATTATGACTAGTCAGTAAACCGGGTTTACCTCTCGCAGAATATCCCTGAGCACCTGATGCGAGGCCTGCGATCCGCGCGCCTGCACGGCCGCCAGCCGCTCGTAGTAGCGGGCAACTGGAGCGTCGTACTCAACTCCCCATATTGTCTGCCGTAGACACGCTTAAGAGAAGTTTGATTATGACTAGTCAGTAAATCGGATTTACCTCTCGCAGAATATCCCTGAGCACCTGATGCGAAGCCTGCGATCCGCGCGCCTGCACGGCTGCCAGCCGCTCGTAGTAGCGGGCAACTGGAGCGTCGTACTCAACTCCCCATATTGTCTGCCATAGACACGTTGAGGAGAAGTTTGATCCTGACTAGTCATAGAATCGGATTTACCTCTCGCAGAATATCCCTGAGCACCTGATGCGAAGCCTGCGACCCGCGCGCCTGCACGGCTGCCAGCCGCTCGTAGTAGCGGGCAACTGGAGCGTCGTACTCAACTCCCCATATTGTCTGCCATAGACACGCTGAGGAGAAGTTTGATCCTGACTAGTCATAGAATCGGATTTACCTCTCGCAGAATATCCCTGAGCACCTGATGCGAAGCCTGCGACCCGCGCGCCTGCACGGCTGCCAGCCGCTCGTAGTAGCGGGCAACTGGAGCGTCGTACTCAACTCCCCATATTGTCTGCCATAGACACGCTGAGGAGAAGTTTGATCCTGACTAGTCATAGAATCGGATTTACCTCTCGCAGAATATCCCTGAGCACCTGATGCGAAGCCTGCGACCCGCGCGCCTGCACGGCTGCCAGCCGCTCGTAGTAGCGGGCAACTGGAGCGTCGTACTCAACTCCCCATATTGTCTGCCATAGACACGCTGAGGAGAAGTTTGATCCTGACTAGTCATAGAATCGGGTTTACCTCTCGCAGAATATCCCTGAGCACCTGATGCGAAGCCTGCGATCCGCGCGCCTGCACGGCCGCCAGCCGCTCGTAGTAGCGCGCAACTGGAGCGTCGTACTCCACTCCCCATATTGTCTGCCGTAGACACGCTAAGGAGGAATTTGATCCTGACCAGTCAGTAAATCAGGTTTACCTCTCGTAGAATATCCCTGAGTACTTGATGCGAAGCCTGCGATCCGCGAGCCTGGACCGCCGCCAGTCGCTCGTAGTAGCGGGCCACGGGTGCATCGTACTCCACTCCCCTAAAAAAGGGCGGTATTTCTTAATATAATTAAGAATCTAACATACTAAGACGGATAGGAATCAGCTGTTTGTG
This sequence comes from Phthorimaea operculella, assembly GCA_024500475.1. NCBI lineage: Eukaryota > Metazoa > Arthropoda > Insecta > Lepidoptera > Gelechiidae > Phthorimaea > Phthorimaea operculella. The sequence goes on along the minus strand of JANFCV010000211.1, from coordinate 19,378 downwards.
GGGCACATGGCATAAGCTAAACATAAACACAATATTTACAACACAATATCTAATTCCTTAACGTAATTGGGGTCAATAACCGCTGATTGACAGTATCATTAAATAATTAATTACAAATGGAAAAGGCTAATAGATAACCGGACACAAAAGAAGAGGACCCGAAATGGCAACATTATTGTTGACATCTTGCTCAAATCTCATGTTATATGAAAGAGACGCAAACAATAATGTTGCCATTTCTTTTGTGAAACGGGGTTTATACCTGTTAGCGCACTCAGTCCTGTAGATGTCTAGTAGCGATATGGAGCTGGGGTTGTCCTCGACGAGCCTCATCTGCGGCGACACCGACACCACGCGCGGGACCGTGAAGTGTAGGAACCTTTAAAATAACAAACTAATATTGAAAACTGTTGCTTAGATCACAAAGTTGTTACGTATGGCAATAGGTGTACTCAGTATTTGACAAAGTATTTTGCACGAGAAAATACTGTTCACACTGGTTTTCAGGACTCACTTCTGTGTCTGAGGGAAATTAATATTAATAAAACATCAACAGTCACAGCAGTCCATTGCTGGACATATCTTCCCGGGAGTAATTTGCCATACTTAGATGCTTGGCAGGCGAATTGGTAAGCGATGTTTCATTCACAGAGCTCGCTGCTGCCCACTCCCTGTATAACTTTTCTAACAGAACTGGGGTGGGTGGCAATTCTAAGTCGGTATCACACAGCATATAGAAAACTAATATTGTACTGTTGTTGTATTCTTTAATGTTACCTTCTAGAAGTCTCCTTCTGCTTGCCCAAGTAGTGGTTCAGCATCCTCAGCAGCTGTAGGACGCGCTCTTCCCGCCTCGCGTCGCCTAAGCCCGAGTCATTCACTACTAAGTACGGGTATATCTTCCCGTTATGCCCTCTGATATAAAGTCTTCTTGCAGACGTGTTGTGTTTCTGAACGATTTCCACTCTCGGCATGAATCGAGCGATCCGCACGTGGTAGTGCGTGTGTTTGGGTAAAAGGAATTCGCCCGGGAGTTCCACTTCAGCTGTTTTCAAGCTGAAGTTCGATAGGAACCTGCATTTCTCTTCGATTAGGAATGATCTGCAACAGAAAACATTGGTGATGGTGCACATTGTCACAAGTTCCTACCAAATAAGAGAACAGGTTATTGTAATAATTTTATAAATCAGTTAGGTCTGATACTATTGAAATAATTTTTCATCGATATTTGGAAAATGAATGCATAGAATTTGAAATGCTATTGTCGTGTATCGCTATAGTGACAGGTTGTCAGCCAGTCGCGTAAAATTGCAATACACGTGAAACCCTCGAGTCCTTTAGTCGCTTCTTACGACACCCACAGGAAAGAAATGGGGTGATGCTATTCTAAGCCGGCATCACACGGTAAATAACATTTACTATAGTATTTATAAATCTGAATATTAAATAATATCAGGCATTTAATTCTAAATAAATAGATTTCTCTGATAATGTAATCTATACAAAGCATAATATTGCAAAGCGTTTCGACTGTTTTGATGCATATAAAAGGACAGCACAAAAATGTTATATGATCGTTTACCTCTTCACGATCATCAAACGAATAGTAACCAACTCACTTGGGCAAAACCTTAGTTTTGGTCTCTAATATCTTGACCCACTTCCTGAGTTTCTGTATGAGGTTCTGCAGCCGCATGGCGCCGGGCTGCGTGAAGTCGAAGTCCGCGGTGAACTGCGCCTTGCACTTCTGGAACACCGGGTCCTGCACCGTGGCGGCCGCGCGCCGCGCCAGGCTCTCGCTCCCAGCTGAAGATAAGGCACCACTTACACTACCAGAAACACATTCTGTTGACATACAAAACGGAAAACGCTCCTATAATACAACGCTCGCATGTGCGCGCTATTTCATTATATTTCATACATCGATCACGTTCGAAGCGAGACACGAGAATAAAACTGATTTACCCCAAATCTGCAAAAGAAGCAAACACATTAACATCGCACAGCAAAGCTTTCTATTCGAGAGGGAAATAAGGTTGAAAATGGCGACATTTAGGTATTTAGCCATCGTCATTCGATAAAGCGTTCACGAACAATCATATCATATAAAAATATTGAAAAAGAATACTGTTCATACTACCTGATTCATAGAAGAAGGGAACTCGAAATGGCAACATTATGCTCAAATGTCATGTAATATGAAAAAGACGCAATAATAATGTTGCCATTTTAGGTCCCTTTCTTCTATGAATCAGGTTATAGAAGATTTTAAGCTGTAACGAACGGTACTCCGTCGTCATAACAAGCCTTCTAGAACACTGAACACACATGCTGCATTTTGAACGCCACTGTTTTTGTTATATTAATCTTTCTGTTGTTTCAGAAATGTGTTTTGTTAATTATATAATACCTGCTGCACAAAATAAGATCTTAATTTTATTACAAACATTAGTTCACAAATACACCAGGTTACTAAAAGAATCAGGCATTTTAGTAGGTAAGTAAATAGGATTATTTTTGTTTTTCTTGTTGTTTCTATATTGATCGTTCAGCTGTTATATTCATGAATAGACTCGTGGTTAAACTATATCATATGTAACTTTTTAAGCACTCTCGATTACTTTCACACATCAAAATAATTACTTTACAGGGCTTTATCGCGATAGTTATTTAGATATATAAGCGATTTACCTGAAAACCCGACGTCTCGACTGAGTTGCATCAGTCATGGTCGCGGGCAGACTAATATACCAATTATGTTCCGGGTAAAGTAAAATCTTGTTACTTGTGACAATGGCGGTCAAGTCAATATCGAGAAAAATCAACACTCACATGCTCACAACATCTTGAGAATAAACTTGCACTTACTGATTCCGATGCCGATGCCGAAGGTGGAGACGACTTTCTTGATGAAGTTGAGCGTGTGCGGGGTGACGGTGGCGGGCGCGACGGCGTTGCGGTGGTGGAACGCCACCACGTGGCACTTGGCCAGTCCTGCGCGGAGTTGGCGCAGGACCTCCTCGTACCAATTCTCGCGGAACCAGACCATCTGGTGGACGAGATTTTGTTATAATACAGGTAAGTCCCTGTCCCTATTTAAGTGATTTGGATTTTGGACATCCTTAGATACCAAACTGGAATATTGATTTTTAATATTCCACGATTCTTTTTAACGAGCCATACAAAATGTTCTATCAGTACAGTGTTAACATTCCGAATTGGTAGCTAAGGCTGTCTAGAATCTAGATTTTTTCTTTGGACCACTTAAACAGGGACCTATACAAAGTGTATTTTCGAAATTTGATCAAACGAAAAGATGAAAAGTTTAGAGGCCACATTTAGTAAGAAAAGTTGTTTATAATTTTATTTGCGTTGCGGTGGTGGAACGCCACCACGTGGCACTAGGCCAACCCTGCGCGCAGCTGCCGCAGGACCTCCTCGTGCCAATTCTCGCGGAACCAGACCATCTGGTGGACAAGGTTTTATTATAATACAGGTTTATGTTTAAGCGGCCCAAAGAGAAAGTCTGGATTTTAGACATCCTTAGCTACCAATCAAGAATATTGATTTTGTATTCGAAGATTTTTTTAACTGTCCATTCATTAAATAAAAATTTTAAAGCTATATTCCGAATTGGTAGCTAATGATGTCTAGAATCTAGATTTTTTTTCTTTGGTCCACTTAAACAGGGACACCAGTAAAAAGTGTATTTTCGAAACTTGATCAAACGAAAAGATGAAGAGTTTTGCCCCATAATATAAATTAAGAAAAGTTGTTTATTAATTGTGAACTCGCATTTTTCGTTTAGTTCCGAAGACTAATACAACTGGTGAAAAAAAGCATGTTAATCTTGAAGGAGAGAAATCATTACAAAACAATAAACTTCGTTTGCAAAACATAGTCTAAACTGGTCTCGCTCAGATTATCCCTCCAAATCCCACTGGCCAGACTCGAGCATATTCTACGACCGAATATACCGGGTGTAAGGGACAATGTACTGAAAACTTTGCAGACATGATCAGACCATGAACCTGTTTGAAACAAGAAAAAAATCAGCCTCCTATACAAAATTCCCGATCAGCTGACTGTCTTTCTATGGAAACTAGAATTTCTTTTTTGTTTCCCAGTATAGGCTAGTGAAAGTTGTTTAGTTTCACAAAATAACACGCCTGCAAAATTTTGACAACGGACTGTTGCAATAAAGGGCGCCACAAACCACCTCCGTATGCGTGACGTGCACGTCATCACGTGCAACGCTATGACGTGGTAATGTATGGGACCGTATGAGACACCGTGGTACGTGCGTGATTACGCGCACGCATACGTCCTGCATACGGAGGCGGTGTGAGGCGGCCTTAAACCCTTGGCTCTTTGTTTAACCTGGTCGACGATGCCCTCGAGCGAGGACAGCACGGTGGGGTGGATCTCCCGCTGCAGCTGCATGATCTTGGAGCAGCGCCACATGGGCAGCGTGGCCTTGATGGGGCCGGTCTCCCCCGCGCCCTGCCCCGCCGCCGCCCCCCCGGACGGCGCGCCCGTGGGGACGCTGCTCGATGACGATGCGCCTTCGCCCGCCTTGCTGCTACCCTGTTAGCAAAACATTACGTCAGTTTGCTGGAACACAGTTGTGTATTATGTGTAAGTGGTAAGAAGTGGATTGATCAAGAAACTGTACCGTATTAGGACCTTTCGCAGTTTGCGTTAAGTATTAGATCACTAGGTCAAAATATTTTATGAGTAAGTTTGATCTTCCATAGAAAATCACTCAGTCTCGGTCAGCTATTTTTGTATGAAAAGTTAACTTATTTAGGGTTCCGTAGTCTACTACAAACCCAAGGGCAAAAAAAATATCAACTACTAGCTGCCCGTCAGCGGTTTCACCCGCTGCAACCTATTATTCCGCGGAAAAAAGCATTATTCGCCAAGAGATGTCGCTGTTAGTTTTCGGCGAAAACGTTTAAAACGCGAATCGGCTCAGTCACGCCACCTATTTCAAAAATATTGGAAAATGCGTGATCCCGTGGGAATGAGACATTTTTCCGTGGTATAAAGTATCCTATGTGTTATTCCAGATGCCCTTTTATATTTCTGCAAAGTTTCATGTCAATCTAATCAGCCGTTTTTGCGTGATGTCGTAACAAACACACACACAAACATCCGCCTTTATAATATTAGTAGGATTTTTGGACCCCGTCCCATACATGTGAAAGGGGGGCATTTTTTTTATTACTATATCGAGTAGGATATCGTTGAATATCTCACTAGAACTGGGAAATTCTGTAGTGCCAGGGTACCCCGTTTAATTGCACAAACATTTTTTTCTTGGTTTCCCTGATTTTTTTCCTGATGACATTGGAGGTATTATAACTACAACCTATCATATAGCAAAAGCGCTAAGGACTGGAAAAAAATGCATAATAAAACAAAACAAATCCAAATCAAGAATACCGAATCATTTGTAAGTTGTTTTGTGTCGCTCGCGTTGCTCAATCTTCAGGGTCAAGTATAGCGTTCTGATCGGGAAGTAACTCTCGTAATGTCAGATGTCAACTTACAGCAGCAGCGAGGTTTTGTTGTGGTACATGGTTGTTCAATCTTCAGGGTCAAGTATAGCGTTCTGATCGGGAAGTAACTCGAGTCAAGTATAGCGTTCTGATCGGGAAGTAACTCGGGTCAAGTATAGCGTTCTGATCGGGAAGTAACTCTCGTAATATCAGATGTGAACTTACAGCAGCGGCGAGGTTTTGTTGTGGTACATGTTGTTCAATCTTCAGGGTCAAGTATAGCGTTCTGATCGGGAAGTAACTCTCGTAATATCAGACTACTTACAGCAGCGGCGAGGTTTTGTTGTGGTACATGTTGTTCAATCTTCAGGGTCAAGTATAGCGTTCTGATCGGGAAGTAACTCTGGTAATGTCAGATGTCAACTTACAGCAGCGGCGAGGTTTTGTTGTGGTACATGTTGTTCAATCTTCAGGGTCAAGTATAGCGTTCTGATCGGGAAGTAACTCTCGTAGTATCAGATGTGAACTTACAGCCATGGTATAATAAGATACTCCGCCTGGTATTCCATTTCGAGACTCGTGAACCACGTGACTAACACAAGCCTACGTCATCATGCTTGTGGGTTACCAAAATTACCCACTCTTATGATTATTATTGTAAATCATATAATATACTGTTAACTAATAAATATAATTTAAGTGTTGTTGTAAAGTTCAAGTTAATACACACGTAAATCTAAATTATAAATTATTCAGAAATATTTTAACTCATTTTTCTGAGATTGAATTTACCCCATAACGTATTTTATTGAAATAAAGTGGCAATACTAGTGACGTAGGCTTGTGTTTCTCTGGGAATGTAAGACCATGTTTTATTAGACTATGCTTACAGCAGCAGCGAGGTTTTGTTGTGGTACATGTTGTTCAATCTTCAGGGTCAAGTATAGCGTTCTGATCGGGAAGTAACTCTCGTAATATCAGACTACTTACAGCAGCGGCGAGGTTTTGTTGTGGTACATGTTGTTCAATCTTCAGGGTCAAGTACAGCGTTCTGATCGGGAAGTAACTCTCGTAATATCAGACTACTTACAGCAGCGGCGAGGTTTTGTTGTGGTACATGTTGTTCAATCTTCAGGGTCAAGTATAGCGTTCTGATCGGGAAGTAACTCTCGTAATATCAGACTACTTACAGCAGCGGCGAGGTTTTGTTGTGGTACATGTTGTTCAATCTTCAGGGTCAAGTATAGCGTTCTGATCGGGAAGTAACTCCCGTAATATCAGATGTGAACTTACAGCAGCAGCGAGGTTTTGTTGTGGTACATGTTGTTCAATCTTCAGGGTCAAGTATAGCGTTCTGATCGGGAAGTAACTCCCGTAATATCAGATGTGAACTTACAGCAGCAGCGAGGTTTTGTTGTGGTACATGTTGTTCAATCTTCAGGGTCAAGTATAGCGTTCTGATCGGGAAGTAACTCTGGTAATATCAGATGTCAACTTACAGCAGCGGCGAGGTTTTGTTGTGGTACATGGGCCGCGAGATTCTCCGCCGTTTTGTGTCGCTCGCGTTGTTCAATCTTCAGGGTCAAGTATAGCGTTCTGATCGGGAAGTAACTGTAGTAATATCAGATGTGAACTTACAGCAGCAGCGAGGTTTTGTTGTGGTACATGTTGTTCAATCTTCAGGGTCAAGTATAGCGTTCTGATCGGGAAGTAACTCTGGTAATGTCAGATGTGAACTTACAGCAGTGGCGAGGTTTTGTTGTGGTACATGGTTGTTCAATCTTCAGGGTCAAGTATAGCGTTCTGATCGGGAAGTAACTCTCGTAATATCAGATGTGAACTTACAGCAGTGGCGAGGTTTTGTTGTGGTACATGGTTGTTCAATCTTCAGGGTCAAGTATAGCGTTCTGATCGGGAAGTAACTCTCGTAACATTATAAGTGAACTTACAGCAGCGGCGAGGTTTTGTTGTGGTACATGGTTGTTCAATCTTCAGGGTCAAGTATAGCGTTCTGATCGGGAAGTAACTCGAGTCAAGTATAGCGTTCTGATCGGGAAGTAACTCGAGTCAAGTATAGCGTTCTGATCGGGAAGTAACTCTCGTAATATCAGATGTCAACTCACAGCAGCGGCGAGGTTTTGTTGTGGTACATGTTGTTCAATCTTCAGGGTCAAGTATAGCGTTCTGATCGGGAAGTAACTCTCGTAATATCAGATGTGAACTTACAGCAGCGGCGAGGTTTTGTTGTGGTACATGGTTGTTCAATCTTCAGGGTCAAGTATAGCGTTCTGATCGGGAAGTAACTCTCGTAATATCAGACTACTTACAGCAGCGGCGAGGTTTTGTTGTGGTACATGTTGTTCAATCTTCAGGGTCAAGTATAGCGTTCTGATCGGGAAGTAACTCTCGTAATATCAGACTACTTACAGCAGCGGCGAGGTTTTGTTGTGGTACATGTTGTTCAATCTTCAGGGTCAAGTATAGCGTTCTGATCGGGAAGTAACTCTAGTAATATCAGATGTGAACTTACAGCAGCGGCGAGGTTTTGTTGTGGTACATGGTTGTTCATCTTCAGGGTCAAGTATAGTGTTCTGATCGGGAAGTAACTCTCGTAATATCAGATGTGAACTTACAGCAGCGGCGAGGTTTTGTTGTGGTACATGGTTGTTCAATCTTCAGGGTCAAGTATAGCGTTCTGATCGGGAAGTAACTCTCGTAATATCAGATGTGAACTTACAGCAGCGGCGAGGTTTTGTTGTGGTACATGGTTGTTCAATCTACAGGGTCAAGTATAGCGTTCTGATCGGGAAGTAACTCTCGTAATATCAGATGTGAACTTACAGCAGCGGCGAGGTTTTGTTGTGGTACATGGTTGTTCATCTTCAGGGTCAAGTATAGTGTTCTGATCGGGAAGTAACTCTCGTAATATCAGATGTGAACTTACAGCAGCGGCGAGGTTTTGTTGTGGTACATGGTTGTTCAATCTACAGGGTCAAGTATAGCGTTCTGATCGGGAAGTAACTCTCGTAATATCAGATGTGAACTTACAGCAGCGGCGAGGTTTTGTTGTGGTACATGGTTGTTCAATCTACAGGGTCAAGTATAGCGTTCTGATCGGGAAGTAACTCTCGTAATATCAGATGACAACTTACAGCAGCGGCGAGGTTTTGTTGTGGTACATGTTGTTCAATCTTCAGGGTCAACTATAGCGTTCTGATCGGGAAGTAACTCTCGTAATATCAGATGTGGTAATATCAGATGTGAACTTACAGCAGCGGCGAGGTTTTGTTGTGGTACATGGCTGTTCAATCTTCAGGGTCAAGTATAGCGTTCTGATCGGGAAGTAACTCTCGTATATCAGATGTGAACTTACAGCAGCGGCGAGGTTTTGTTGTGGTACATGGGCCGCGAGATTCTCCGCCGTTTTGTGTCGCTCGCGTTGCTCAATCTTCAGGGTCAAGTATAGCGTTCTGATCGGGAAGTACACTGCTTGCGGGTAAATACGACCAACCTGCGAAAAATTTAAAAGGCGATGAATAAACTTTTGAGAGGTAGTTTTGAGCAATCAAGTAATAACTTTAGTTGCTTCAAAGAACATTAGACATACAGAACGAGTTGGTCGAAAGTATTTTATGATTGGATTAAGCACCATAGAATGCAATGACTTGTGTTTTTTGCGTTTTGGGTAAGTTACCTGGCTCAGATAAGATATCTGCATCGAAATCAAAAATTACAAACAAAATCCTATCAAAAGTTTAGAAAGAAATTCTGAACACTGCCTGGGTATTTGACATCAATATCAATACACAGTATAAAATGAAGTCGCTTTTTGCGTTTTGCTGTCTGTCTGTCTGTCGTAGAATTCGCTAACGCAACGGATTCCTCCTAAACCACGCAACGGATATTGATGCGGATTTTTGTAATCGAGCGGGTGGTAACGCTACTGGGCCGTTAGTTTTGTTATAGACATACATACATACATACATACATCACGCCTTTATCCCTTGCGGGGTAGGCAGAGCGTCAACGACCGTAAAAGTACGGTCGTTATCGCCACGTCTGACACATATTTGAGGGCCGTTTTAGTTATTGTCGCGTATCGCTATAGTGACAGGTTGTCAGCCTGTCGCCTAAAATTGCAATACACATGATACCCTCGAGTCCTTTAGTCGCTTCTTACGACACCCACAGGAAAGAAACGGGGTGATGCTATTCTAAGCCGGCATCACACGGCAATGGTATTTTGTTTTAGAATCCTAAAAGTTTGACAATTTAGTGCAGATTCGTTTCAACTTACATGGCTGAGCAGGTTGAGTATGACGTTGCCGTCGTACTGCACGAGGCAGGCGAGCAGTTGCGGTATCCATGGCAACCACTGCACGGGCGGCACGCCTACTGAGTACTTGTCCAGTGCTTCGGCGAGGCTGTTCTTCTCGTCATCGAAGCTCAGCATCCACAGGACCTGATGGAAAGTATATGCATGAAATTTTTTACTTCAAGTTCATTTTTTGGGTACTGAGCGCCCTGGCAAACGGCAATTTAGCGGTCTTGAACCGCGACTTGGGGAATAATTATGAATGAAACAGGAATCTTAAATATAACAAAAATTAGAATGAATGAGGTGTCTATTATATCAATCAATGATTGCTACCACTAGAGCAAGAATCTAAGATCACGGTGTCTATAAAACTCATAACCTAGTCTATTTTTCACGCATACAAAAGTAGGATTTTATGATATAGCCTTATATGGGCCACTATTAAAATTCCTAATATGTCTCGAACATTTGAAGTAACATTAGTCATTTTAGTGGACTTAATTAACAAAAATACTGACCATAAATGGGAAACAAAATCGCGTGGGCAGCAACTCTGACTCATACATTATTTCATTTTACTTTGCGGTCACAAAACCAATAAGGATAATAACCCAATTAATAACCTATCAATGAATGTTGAATTAAGGTAGGTAGGTATGTTGAAATATGTCAATGAGGATAACCTATCAATGTATGATGAAATGATGACTACTACTACTATAACCACAAAAGTCCACTGCTGGACATAGGCCTCCCCGTTTTAGGGGTATTGCGCTTGGTAGGATAGGTAGCTAACTGACATGTACACATTGAAGTTCGTCTGTGCGCAGCAAATTTTGTCAGGAACCTAAAGAAACTCATGTTTTTAGGAATAATTTTAATTAAACCTGAACTAGTGCAAGTTTTTAATCAAACTTAGATTTATGATGATACTAAGTTTAAATTTTGTCATATGCCAGGTTTTGATTATAAAATCCTATTCTATCAAAAACTTGTGACATTACTCTAAGGATTCGATCATTACTATAACCAAACCATAACAGCCACAACCGTCCACTGCTGGGCATGGGCCTCCCCCTATCGGTGGGTATTGCCATACTCACCACGCTTAGCAGGCGGATTGGCGAGCGCAGTTCAAGAAGTTGCATTTACAGGGAACGCTGCTACCCATTCCCTGGATGATTATCCCTTAGTCGCTTTTTACGACACCCACAGGTAGAATTGGGGTGATGCTATTCTAAGCCGGCATCACAAGGCAATAAATTACATCTAATTTACAATAGGATTTTCGTCAGATCATAACCCTTTAACATGTTATTTCTGCTTCAAATGAGAGAGCATTTTACTCTTGATTAACCTCACCTTGGCACAGTACTTCCTGGACTTGGACTCATTCTGGTGTCGACAAGCGTGGAGGAAGCAAGTCATGGCTCCCTTATGAATATTTGCTCAGTGGATGAGATAGATAAGTGATGATGAGCTCGCCTTGGGCGCCGTGTGGTAGCGGCTAAGAAAACAGGCTACCCCAAGTCTACTCAGGCTGTTGGCGACGTAGAGTTTCTGACCTCGACTGATTATCTGTCGACTATGGTTAACCGCATGGTTGCGGTGTTACCACCTACAAAAGCATTCACAAATAGGGTTGACGTCAAGCAGGCGGCCAGTTACAAAACACTGCCAAATCTTCCAAATTCTGTGGTCTAACAAAACATGTAGCGCCGAGCCCAACTAACTTGGGATAAGAGCATATATGGTAGAAGATGATAAGGGCTCACCTTGGCACAGTACTATAGCCGTGATGGCCACAAATAATAGATGGTAGATATTGCTTGGATGATCTTTATTCAAAGATATGGACCCTTGGGTGGGTCCATTAATGTATCACAAAATATATAAGATAGACAAAATGTTCACTTTCAGACAATGATTCAGTAAGCTTTTTGAACTGTTTCGGAAACTTCACTTGGTTAAATACAGTTGCAAAATATGCGAGAGTACAAATTAACAAGGATAGGTGTTGACTTCACCGTCAGTTAGAGAGGAGTGCGTCAAAAAAGCCAAGAACGGTGACGTTTCGGTGCCGTGTTCCAAATTTAAGTTATAAAATGATTCGAAAAGGGAGATGTGAGGGTGGCTTAGGGAGGATGTCCATGCAGAGTTTGCACTCTGCTACAGTACCCGGGGGGGCCGGAGAAAAAAAAATTGATTGCCCTGTAATCGATTTTTTTTTTTTTTTTTTAAATGTAGAAATATTACAATATGTATAGGATGCTGGTAAAATTTTGGTGTGTGTTCCGAAATATTGTGTGTTAATTAGTGAGTGTGATGTAAGTGTAAATAAATTAATTGAAAGTGTTTTAAGGTTAATTAAAAATCAATATTAAATGTAAGTATGGGTCGTGAGTGATCAAAGATTTTGAGTGTATGTGATATCTACAGTGAGTATGTACATGGTGGAAATTCTAAGTCAATCATACGTCATATCAAGCATTCATCACCGATCAAGGTGTCTGATTCCTATTACACGAAATCAGGCCCTTACAAAATGGAGAGCAGTTTTGTTTGTATTAACTGTTCTCGAAGAGTTTCCACCAGGGTGGTGTCGGATTGTAAGTCACAACCGACTCTATAATCCTTAGCTTTTGGCTTGTTTATCGTGTCGCTAGACCCGCACGGTGATGTAGTATTTACAAGTTTGAGAGAAAATATTAAATAATTACGAGAATCGTAATTGAAAAAAAATTTGTATACGAGAAATAGTTGGCGTATACGTTAAGTTCAAATTGTGGAAATCAAAAGGTAGGCTAAGATAATATAAACTTGGTTAGCAGCAAGTTTAATTAGAATTGAAGTATAAATTTATTAGAAATTGTTATTATTGAGAAGTGGATAATTACGACATTATCTTTGTCGATAAGGTGTACCTAATTTTTTTAATTAGATAATTAATTGTAACAAGTGAAGAAGAAAAATAGTTAAATATAAAATGATTTATCATAAGTTGTGTTTGACATCCGTCAATGTTTGATGGTAAAGCCGAAAAGCGTGATGAGGTGAAAAAGGTTTACAAAAAAAATAAAATGTGTGCGTGACTACTTTCTAGTGTAGTACGCTTTATCCAATTATGGATAATTATAGGTTGAATAAATTTTAGTTTAGTTAGGTTGTTTTGCGGTTTTGGTTGGTTTTAGATCTTTGATATGCCAACGTCCTAAGTTGTTGTTGTTCGTATCGGTTAGGTTATATACTAAAGGAGAAATCTTTTGGGATACGATGCATTTAATGTATTTTGGTGCTAATTTAGCTGAGAAGTTTTTGTCGGAAGAGCTTATGGGATAATTGCGTTTCCAAACTATATCGCCAGGTTCAAACTCTAAGTTTTGACGATGTTTGTTGTAGTGGGATGCGTTGTTTTGGTGAATGGAGTGTAGTCGTGATTGTACTTTATCAAAATGGGGATAAGCTGGCCGAGATTTTCTGCATATATATCTCTTGGAGCGAAAATGAGGTCGTCCGTGGTGTCCTTTTGGGAGTAGATAGAACCACACGGTACTAGTTCGCGACCGAATACTAGGAAAGCTGGGGTAAACTTGGTTGATTCGTTAACAGACGAGTTGATAGCGAATTGTATTTTATGGAGGTGTTTGTCCCAGGTTCTGTGGTCGTCATTAACAAATGATGCCACTGCCGTAATAATGGTTCTGTTGTATCTTTCAACAGTATTTACCTGAGGGCAATGAAGGGGTATAAAGTGTATGTGTGGTATTTTGTATGAGTGAAACATGTCCGTTAATTCTGAGCTTGTCATTTGGGGACCGTTGTCTAAAATGACTGTTTCTGGAATACCGTAGTTCATGAATACTAAGTCTTCTAGGACATGTTTGATGACCGAGGAAGTTGCGCGTTTAATTGGGAATAATAGGCAGTATTTAGAAAAGCAGCAGGTTATTACTAGTATGTATCTGTTTAGTTTACGCGATATGGGTAGTGGTCCAATAAAATCGATTGAAAGGCACTGAAATGGTCGTGAGCATTGTTTAGGTTCGCCCATTAGACCGATAGCATTTTGGTTACGATGTTTATATGCGAGACATGTGTCGCAGCGTGAGATAAATGTTGCCACATCTTTGTACATGCCAGGCCAGAAATAGTTTAGCTTAATACGATGGTAGGTTTTGAAGGTACCGAAATGAGCTGCGGTTGGTGTGCAATGATTTTGTGCAATTATGGAGTTTCGGTGTTCTGAGGGGACGACCAATTTCCAGCTGTATTGTGAGTTTAATGGGGTTAGCGAATTAGTGTATTTATAAAGTTTGTTATCTTTAATTGTGTAGTCGGGAGGGATTATTTTTACATTTATTAAAAATGGAGATGTACCATTCGTCCTTGGTACTACTGGAATTGATAATATTAACATTGGGGATGTTTCGTGAAAGCAGGTCGGGTACTAGATTTTCGGAGCCTTTTTTATGTTTTATTTCGAAATTAAACATAGATAGGCGTATGCACCAACGTGCCAGTCTACCTGTGGGGTTGTCTAGGCGGAGGAACCATTGTAGTGCTGAGTGGTCGGTGTAGATGGTGAATTTGTGGCCATTATCTAGATAGCAGCGCCAGTGCTCTAGTGCTGTTATGACACTTAGAAGTTCTCGTTCTGTGATCGAGTAATTTCGCTGGGGGTGGGTGAGCGATTTGCTCATATAAGCAATTGGCTTTTCTATGCCGTCAAATTCTTGTGTGAGCATCGCTCCGATTCCGAAGGACGAGGCATCGCAATGGACGGCGAAAGGCTTCGTGAAATCAGGGCAGGCGAGGATGGGGTGCTAACTAAGGCTTGTTTAATGGAGTTGAATGCTGATTCAGCTTCTGGTGTCCATTTGAAGGGTGGTGCTTTTTTGTGGGTGGAGGTTAGTTTGTTTAAAGGTGTAGCTAGTGTGCTTAGGTTTGGGACGAAACGTCTGTACCAGCTTACGGTGCCAAGGAATTTCTTGACATCCTTTGCTGTTTTAGGTACCGGAATGTCCAGGATAGCTTTGACTTTGTCCGGGTCTGTTTGGAGACCTTGACTGTTGACGATGAAACCGAGATACTTTAATTCGTTACGGAAGAATGAGCATTTTGGGAAGTTGATGGTTATGTTGGCATCTGTTAATTTAGTGAGAAGTTTGTTGAGTATTTCAACATGACGTTCGAAGGTTGAGGTGGCTATGACTATATCGTCGAGGTAGCAGAATACTGAGTTGTCGCACATGAGATCTGATAGTAAGCTATCCAGAAATCTTTGTTGGGTAGCGGGGCGTTGGTGAGACCGAAAGGCATCACTTTAAATTGATACATTCCGCGACCGGGTACGTGAAAAGCGGTTTTGGGTCTATCCTCAACTCGCAAAGGGATTTCCCAAAGGCTTTGGCGATGTCTATGGATGAAAGGTATTTAGAATCGCGTAGGTTATCTATGATATCAGAAATGAGTGGTAGTTTGTAGGCATCTTTTTTTGTTATTGCGTTGAGCTTACGGCTGTCGACGCAAAATCTCCAGGTATTGTCCTTCTTAGGGGTAATCAATACTGGGTTAAGCCATGGGCTTTCACAAGGTTCAATTACGTCTAGGCGTACCATGTCATCAACTTCCTTGTGAAGGGCCTTTTGTTTTTCAGGGGATAAGCGATAGCATCGCTGCTTTATTGGTGGGTGATCACCAGTGTCGATGCGGTGTTCTACCAGGTGTGTCCTACCTAGTGGTTTTGTGTCCGTAGAAATATTTTTGAATTTTTCTATTATTAGGTTTGCTGTAATTTGTTGGGATTCAGTAAGGTTTTTGAAGGAGTTGACAATTTTTGATTCTGGGGTTTTATTTATTAGGAAGGTAGTGGTTTTAGGAAATTGGAAGGAGGCTATTTTGTGTAAGACATTTGGGGCAATGTTGAATGCTTTCCAAAGTCGATTCCTAAAATTAAATTTTGTGATACCTCAGGTATAACGTGAGCTGATATTAGTGAAAATTTATTGTTATAGGTTACGGGAAGAGTGATTAGTCCGATAGAATTTATTTTTGGTTATTGGCTACTGTACCTGTTATCCGTATGTTTTGTTTAATTTGAGGCCTTGTTTTAGTAGTATTTTGTAAGAATCCTTACCTAATATTGTAATAGTACTGCCGCTGTCGAGGAGGCCGTTCAGATGTAAGTTATTAATTTTTATTGTGACAAATGGTCGCTCGTGATCGTTATCATCGAATAAGAGAAGGTTTACGTGGTAAGACTTGAAAAATATCGAAAGTGAGTTTAACCAATTTGTCCAATCTTGTTTATCGAATTTAGAATTGTCATGTTGAACGGGCTCCTCCTTATTTAGTTTTTGGAGTTTTAGTACATTTAGGGCAGTTGAGGGCTGTGTAACCCTTGTTGCCACAACGAAAGCAGACTTTCTGGGGTTAGTACAATTCTGTAAAGTATGCGAATTGTTTCTACAGCGGGGCATGAAAATTGGGATTGGCTGCTGGTTGGGGATGGTTTATTAGTATTTACGGCATTAATGGCGTAAGGGAAAGGGGGGATATATGGTTGATAGTTAGGATTGGTAGTGTTTTTATTTGGGTTAGACGGAGAAGGAGTAGTATTGAAGTAATCTTGGGAGTGATTGTTGACGTGAAGTAACTTTTCAGTGAATTTGCATGATTCTAGGAGGGTAGGAATGGAAAGAAGGTCTGGTTGGGTTACTCGCAAACTATATTGGGGTTGTAGGTTGCGTAATAGAATATCGATTTTTTCGTTTTCGGACAATTGATTATGAAGTTTATTGAAAAGGGATTCCATAGTGGAGAAGTAGATTATGACGCGTTCGTTAGGGTGTTGTTTTCTATTTTCTATTAGCTTTTTTAGATTATAATCATGATTTCCAATTTCAAAATCGTTTATGATTGCTGATTTGAATGTTTGCCAGTTTGTGAGTGTGTCTTTGTGTGTTCTGAACCAGTCTAGTGCCGGTCCAGAGAGAATGTCGTAGATGTGGTTGTATATAGTGTGTTCAGTTAGTCCTCTAACTTGGGCGTATTCTTCCACACGGACTATGAAGTCTCGTGGGCAGCCTTGACCCTTAAAGATGAATCTTTTAAGGTCTGTTTGGTATTTATTATTGTTGTTTGCTATTGTGTTCAATTTTTCGGTAAGTGTTTCGAAATAGGTGTTTGCGGGGTTAAGATTTACGCTGCTGGTTTGTGCCGAGCAGTATGTGGAGGAAGGTGGGTTAATCAAGTTGTTGTATTGTGTTTCTAGCTCTCTTAATCGTTTGAATAGGTCGTTATGAGTAGTTAGTTGTTCGTTTGTAATGTCTTCAGATTCAAGGTTAATAAGGTTGAATCTGAGCTTAGTGTGTGTAATGTAAGGTGGTATTTTATTTTTCCTATTAGGAAAACTTAGTAGGCTAGCTTCTATTAGGTTAAGGCATTTAGTTATATCTCGGATATCGGTATCGAGATTGTTTGGGCTAGTTTGGTTTATTGGCTGATTGGAAGTTATTGCTTGGGCTAATAATTGTTGGAGAGTTTCTACAGTTTGGTTCTGGTTGATTTCAACGTTTCTTATTTTTAATTCATATTGGAGTTCAGGTTTATTTAGGTAATTATAGTTTTCCATTGTAGTGTTTTATTATGAAGGAAAAGAAACAAAGTTTGTATTTAAAAACTTTGAAGTAAATTTTAAAATAAAATTGACACTAGCTGAATTGCTCGTGGGCAAAAGTCGAAGTTATTAACTAATACTTGACGTTGGCAAAATCCGTTTGGTCGGAGCCAAAATTAAAAGAAGTCCAATGACTATCTTTGGTTACTGACACTGGCTAAGTTCTGTTAGCAGATGCCAAAAAAATAAAATAGGGAGAAATGAAATGACAACCTTGGTGTCAACTGAGTGGCAATGACAATGAGTGTTTGACTTGACACTTGTTTGTTTGATCGTATCTCTGGGCAGTGTCAAGCGTGTCAAACTTGTCAATCTAATTTATTCTACGTTTATTTATTTTGAAAATTATTTAATTATTTTGTAAATTTTATTTAGTTTCTGAATTAAATTTAGTCTAATTATTTATGTGTGGTGTAAAGTGAAATCAGCGGAAAGGTAAGTGAGTAGGTACTGTAATCAAAAATGAAATTGGTATTAGCTTTTAAAATTTTATCGTGTTATTTAGTGGACGTATTGTCCACTGTTGGACATTCAGTTTTATGAAATAAGGGTCGCTCTGTACAGCTAAGGAAAACAGAGTGGGTTGCGACTTATCAAGGATAGTGTGTGTGTAGTGTTTGATGTGTAATTTAGTTTTTGGGGTGTGGGAAAGGGTGAAAGTTTTATGCCGAATTACTTTGCCGAAATTAGGTCAGGGGTGCCGATGCCCGTTTTAGAATTTTGAAAAATAAGCTAGTTGATGGGGTATGAGATGGGGTATGTATTGAGTTGTGGAGTTGGGGTCTGGCTGTCGGTCTCGAAGACCTGCAGAACCCCGCTAACTACTCGTATGTCCAATTCCTAGGATATTGTCCTAGGTATTGGTGTGAATTATATCTCCGAGTGAAAGATGACTTTCGTCTAAATCCTACACTCGAAAGATATTGTTAGCTACCAATGGGTAGCCGTGATAGTGTCTATTGTCTGTATTATGGGGTGTAACGATTTGATTTGTGTACTGTAGGTGTACTGTAGTTAATGATGATGATGATAATGGGAATTTATTTACAGATTTATTTATTTATTTACAGAGTTGGACGTCGCGGTTCTGGGTGGCTGACGCTTATTATTATAAAATTGCAATTGGAATTGGAGGACTGCAGAGTTTTACTATTTGTACTATTTTGCCTATTAAATTACCTAATAAATGAGTGTGATTATTTGGGTTCTTTTTTATTTGCCAAATGGGTCCGAAAATAAGATAGGATAATTTTGAATTTTTTGGTAGTGTATGAATTTGATGATGATGATGATGAACACAAAAAAGGTAACACAATTAATTGAAACAAAATAAATAAAATATCTTGATGTTGAGGTGGTCTTGAGGTGGGTATCTTCTGTCTTGAGTTGTTCTTGTTGGGTAGAGGATCTCAGGGTGGCAGTGGGTCTTGAAGTAACCGGGGCTTCTACCGCGTTGGCGCCAGTATAGCCGTGATGGCCACAAATAATAGATGGTAGATATTGCTTGGATGATCTTTATTCAAAGATATGGACCCTTGGGTGGGTCCATTAATGTATCACAAAATATATAAGATAGACAAAATGTTCACTTTCAGACAATGATTCAGTAAGCTTTTTGAACTGTTTCGGAAACTTCACTTGGTTAAATACAGTTGCAAAATATGCGAGAGTACAAATTAACAAGGATAGGTGTTGACTTCACCGTCAGTTAGAGAGGAGTGCGTCAAAAAAGCCAAGAACGGTGACGTTTCGGTGCCGTGTTCCAAATTTAAGTTATAAAATGATTCGAAAAGGGAGATGTGAGGGTGGCTTAGGGAGGATGTCCATGCAGAGTTTGCACTCTGCTACAGTACTTCCGGGACTTGGACTCGTTCTGGT